>OX411252.1:7290577-8490577 GCA_948150575.1 Tinea pellionella
CATTAGATGGAGTATCGTGATATGCCTAGACACAATAAAAAAATGTTTACATATAAAAATATGTTTAAAGTAAACCAGATTATTTTTTTCCTAAACATAATATCTCTATTTATAAATATCTTTATTTGCCAACTGGAAAATACTCCATACTGCGTTTTGACGAGTGTTAAATTAAAAGTGGTGTAAGTGCCAGTAACCATTATCAACCTACCGCTCCTATTTTAAAGATAATTGAAAGCAAAGATAATGCGACAGAAATATCTCATTATTTTAATTCAACAGACATCTATTATTCAACAGATACAAAACAAAATATTATGCTCACCGATTATGAAAGAAAGAAACTGTACTGTGAAAAGACAGACGGCTCCACTTCTCCCCATGATACTGACGCGACCTCAACCTCTTCTCCTGTGCCTGTTACGCCCTTTCAGCGAGGTCATTGCACCTAAAAACAAAACAATAACAGCTTTTTATTTGGCAATTTATAAATATCAAGTAGATACTATAGGGTAAGCTTTTAGTAGAAAAAGTAAGACAATTTTTTTATGTTTTTATTTTTATTTTGTAGTAGCCAGATAATATGACGAGATCACACTCTGATGTAAGTTAGAGTCGGCCGCAGAAGAAAACTTGAAATACGCGCCTCTCCCCTCCAGCATTAAAGTCTAGAATCTAGACGATACACACACTCGTTCAAAAATAACTCAAGATACCTTCAGAAATCATTTTGGAAAACGTTCAAAAATCAAATTAACGATTACTGGATGCTAGAGGATTTTTTGCAAACACATCTGCAATACAGGGCATGTAAAGAAGCTAGCGAAGACAATTGCTATTACAGAGAAACACTTTCACTATGCCGGCTTGACGAGAGAAATGTACACCGTTGCACACAGATTCCCGTGTAATAAAACGACACTAGGTTTTTTTTTAGTTATACGAATAAAATACAATATAACGTTGTAACGTTTCATGTCATAAAGTTATGGTAAAAGTAAGTACTATAGCCCACGATAAGATTTCTTTTAGTAAGGAAATGTATATTTGAGAATAAACGGTTTGTTATCGTCACGAAAAGAAAAACTTTTTTTATCATACTCTTTTTTGAGAGAGGGTTTGCCACTATACAGCATGAATTTTTCAAGTGCGCTTTCATGGCTAACTCCTAAGTCATAAGAGACAGCGAAAAATGCTGAAAGGAGTCTCGAAATGCCAATTTTAATGAAAACTAAAACTGCATTATTAGATTTCTGAAAAATCTATTTTCATAGCCATGAATCGAACCCGTTCATTTTGAAAAATAAAACATATACTGTATTATTGCACTATCCAATAGTGGCGATAATAAGGATCAATTTCTGGAAAGTAATGATATACGGCAAACCAAAGAAAGTGTTTCTATAGCATATAACGCAATCCAATATGCAAAAGGGATTTTTTAAAATAAATAAGTAAATATTTCTTATTTCTTTTTTTTTTAGCAATATACAAATGGTCCGAAAAGTACGCGTCTAAGACGAGTCGTTTCACTGTTTAGTGAACTATGTACTTTTATAAATGTATATCTAGACGCGTTTATTATTTGGAAACGAAATGCTTAGAACAATATGTTACATTAATAAGGCGAAAAAGTAACACAATGTAGCTATTAAAGCGTAATTCCGTTCCCTTTCAGGAAGGAGGTAACGAATGAAATAATTTGTCGGCATCGTCTGAACCGGCTTCGTTCCAATTAAGTGATCTTTCTTGGACCACTTTTCAATTAGTTTTATTGTTCATTATTTATATCATTCTTTCTTCAAAATAATTAAATAAATTCATACAAAATTTGACCTATTTATCTATAAACATAAATAATTGAATAAAAACGTGATTACTCTGTTTAATAGAACGAGAATACATCTATTAATCAATTTGCAAAGTTAATAAAATAGGAAAATATACATCGAATAAAACAAAAATTTAGTATTTTGGTCGTTTATTTGAAGATTACGCGACCTTAAAAAATATAATTTATTAATTTTTATCTTTTTCTAATATATGTATATAAAAGAATGCTTTGTTTGTTTGTTTGTCCCGTATGCATTTTATAATCACCAAAATAAACACGATAGTTAGCCGTATAAACTATTTAATTCCTCATAGTTTAAATGTATGTAAATAAATAATGTACAAAATCCATTTTGAATTATATTGGCGGGTAAAAGTAACAATATTCTCTGATTAGGTAGAAAATTAGATTTGCTTTAATTTTGTATGGTGTATTCATTAATGTTGATGAGCAAAAATCAATTATCTGTTTCCAATTATAACATAATCAATCTACCACCCGTTAAAAATTGAATTAAAATTGATTTAAAAACAATATGATATTGAAATTATTGCGTCATAATATAATAATAATTTGAGTCTTTTCTTATTTCTGATGGACTCACTTTCGTTGCATTAAGGACAGATCAAGTTTTTCTATAGTTTTAAAATTGAACTAAATTAAATTCTCTCTCAAATCAATCAATCTCTACTATTTGTAACTGTAGAACGCTATGTTCCCCACTCGTTATTGGCAATTAATCATAATTTATCAGTGTCGCGTGTTTTTTTGTTTGATTATATTTTTATCGTTTATGTAGAAACGTAGATTATTCTACTTTTTATTAATGAATTTGTAAAAAATATCTACTACAATTATTGTAAAGTCCAAATCTTGACAGTTGCGTTTTATATGTATTTTTGCATTGATATATACAAATAAATAAGCAGTAACGGCCTCAATGTGACGCGAGAGAAATGATGACCCCAGCCACTTTTAGGTTTTCTGTCAGTTAGTATTTGATTTGACGGCAACATTAAAAAAAAAACTAATACTATAATTATGATTAATTCCTATATATTAACATCGCAATAAGTCAATAAAAAAGATGTATAGGAATTCATACGAATTTAAATAAGAGTGGAAACACAATCGAATTGTGAACGAATTAGTTTCGAGAGTATCTTAGTAATTTTGTAGTACGTGTGACGTAACATTCAGATGTTCACTTCGAGATACTAATACAATCTGCATATAAAATCTGCGTACATTAAGAAATTCATGAATAGTAATTTATATCCGTGTTTGGAATGAGATAGGTGACCGGACTTATGCATAGAATGGAATTGTAGAGGTAATAAATAAATAAAGCTACATTTTTCAGGTTTAATTTGATAAAAATGCTTTTAAAATAATGAACCCGGTCATGTAGAATCTTTATGACGCCATGTGACGCTATCTGGATCAAACATTTTTTTATTTTAACACACGCCACGTCAGCATCACATAAAAATGATATTATGCTTATTACAAAAACATATTTTGCGTAACCGTATTTTATTAGCACGACGCGACGTTTCGGATATGTTGACATTATGTGTGGTCACGAGATGACTGCGGGTTGGCGCTGCGAATTAGTTATTCATCATTCAGAGTGTACGTGCGGTGTCTAGAGTGGTGACGGAGGTGTCTAGGTGGCTACAGTGCGTCGCCTTTTGTTGTAGCGTGAACGCAAACAAGACCGATATTTGCTAGCTGGGTTTGTCACCGGCTAGTTTATCTCCAGCCATTGCCCCTATAAACGTAAAGAACATTAGTATGATGTGTTTGATATTTGATCAGTTTTTTTTTAAAGATTTTTAAAATATCTTTACACTAAGTACTGATTCTTCTATCATAGACAGTTATAATTTTCTTAACCCAATTACATGTGTATCCGATTGTATAAGCCTGCGCTTACAGCAACTCGACCACTCCACGGTCCCTTTTTGAAGGTCAATTAATATACGAGTCCAGTTAAGAATAATATGAACGGGGAAGAATTTCCCTCTAGACGCGTAAACAAGATTGATGGAAAACGTAGCTATTCATCATACTTGCGGTTTACTTCCTGTGGCAACTCCCAGTGAGCGAACCATTCTGATAAATAGAAACGTGCTTCAATTTATCAATTATCTAAGCCATCCCGCTACACTTTATATGTTTTGTGACTTACCGTCTTTGTTGATTCGATGCTGGAAAAGTTTTCCAAGTAATATTAATAAATTTTCAAGTAATAAATAATATTTTGTTACTAAGAGTTATAATTTATATTGAATTGTTTGAAGAGGCATCTCACTAAGCAGGCATAGCGGACGCGACTGCTATCGTAATTATCTGTAAGCTTAACTTCAGGCGAAGTGCGGTCATGGTTTAGTATAAAAAATATTGTAAAAAGTATTCTTAGAGCTAAGTTGTACTGTACACTCATCAAAAAAGTCTGCAATCATTTGGAAAAGTTGATATATTTTTTAATGACTGAAAATTTTGTTATTATTTAAAAAATAATTATTTGAGCATTGCATTTTATTATATTTAAATGATATATTTTTTAAGTATAGAACCGATAAATACTACATTTGTTAGTAGGTACTATTTGAAAAATATTTTCCAAGTGATCACAGACTATCAAAGTAACGTACGAGAACGATCTTAAAATGAAAACATTTATAATCATTGCCATGAATTGGATGGAGTTAATTACTAAACTCAGATTTTCAGTTAATAATTTAACATATTAATTACCTTTCCAACGCATATCTAATTCAAATTTAATATCATACGCTGTTGATCAATTTGTGTGTTCATTAGAAGTAATTTCAATACGTCAACGCGAAAATCGATCATTAATAATAATTAGGTGTTTATGGTTACCGATAATATTATGTTGTAGATATATTTTACATATACTAAATGAAAATAAAATAAAATACAAGGATAAAAAAAAATATATTTTAAAATTGAATATTAAATCTCAGTCAGATCGGTCAACTACTGAGAAAGGGTCAGATGAGCACCTTCAACCAACGTGCATGCGGGGGAGTAATGAATGTGGTATGTAGAGAGAAGAATCGCTGGCGCTCCATAGTTTCTGCCTACCCCAGTGGGAACAACGCGTGAGCTAAGTAGTAGTAGTAGAATATAAAATAATGATGGAAATTGAATGTAATACTCGTGGAGTGACTTTGTCGCATTTCGGGATCAGTTCGACAGTAGCTAGGCATAACGCGATGAGTGTGGACTGTCAACCTGGATGGTGCGCATTCGTTTCCTCCAGGTCGTAATAGTAGCTGTTTCCGTTCATGAACCGCACTCTAGCTTAACAACGGGCGGGGTGTTCCACATCGTGCGTGGATGTGTCACGTTGAAATTGTTCTATTTTTCCATTGGATAATAACAATCCCAGCATTTAACTATTTTGTTTTTATTTTAGCACGTCATATGACCGCACTCCGCCTGATGTTAAGCTAGAGTGCGATAGATGAACGGAGGCGACTGCTGTCAGGGAAGGTAAACTATGCTAAAAATTAATAAATAAAAGCTAAATATTATCTTCACCAGTTAAAACTTTTAATGTAAAAAGTATAAATTGCGTAACTAAGACATTTAAATCATTTAGCAAACTTTAAACGCAAACTTTGGCACATATGTAAAAGAAAAGAGAGAAAATGAGTAAAAAATAAAACTTCTCGCCATAAAACACGTAATAAATAAACACCAGCTGGAAAATTCCCTTTTTTGTATTATTTATAGCTTAACCAAATGTAGTAAGTAGTAGGTACCCGGTGCTTTACTGACGAAGAAAACAGACCTAATAACTGCAAATAGGGTTAGAAATTTATGTCTCTAACCCGCATATATTCGTCGCAACCGCAAACACCCTGCGTCCAATGAACGTTAGGATGGTGGTACCATATTTCACACTTTCTATTCAAATCAAATTCAAATAAAACTTACGACCGCTCTGATGAATTAGTAAAGGCTGGATTAAACCCGAAACATAGTACTATGAACTAATTTAATCCTTCTAGCGGAGTGTAAAAAAGCCGGCATAATGACGGCGACTGAGGTCACTGTGAACTACGGTCGACGTTTCTAGACCTCCACTATATTTACCATGAGGCGAGAGGAGATCACATGTCATACCATTTAAAAAAAACACATTACTACGTTAGTTACTATTTTTATTAAACCAACATTTTTTAATATTCAAAAGAGAAACCCATGGGAATCGAAATCAGGAATGTAAATTGTGTTTATGTACTTTGGTCGCTTAATATCTATAATATAGTGTTTAGCTTAGTATAGGCATTTAAAAAAGGTATTAGCACTTTTATAATGATCAATATTAAGATATACTAAGATTTTATCTCCGCCCAATGATACTGGATATATATAATTATCTAAAAAAAATAACAAATTGTATGGTCAAGCTAATATGACGATTACTCAATCCTTCTGATTTATGCGTACCTAACAAACCATTAGTTAGTATTTGTACAACATCGACCATTGAATCACCCGGAACTTTCGGAAACTTCTGTACATGACACGAAAGCGCAATCATTTTATGGCTTCATTTAGTTTCAAATTATGTTACGGATACGCTGGGCAAAGAGAAATTTATAATAAACAAAATAATAATAAAGAAAAATGATTAGATATTGATAACTTCTGCGGCCGTGGTCTAGCAGTAGGACGCGTGAACACACGATCGATTAGACCTGTGTTCTAACCTCACTAAATACGCTCAATATCTATGGTAGGCGGACCGATGATGGTTATTAGCCCAGTCTGCTGTCCTGGTGAAGAACCGTCACGTCACGTCCGAATGTAACACCCCGTGAAATGACAGAGTTTCGGAATAAGTTTGGATGTAGCTGGGTATAACGAAGAAGTGTGTTTTGTCAACCCGGACAGTGCACATTCATCACCTCAGGGGAGGCGACTGCTGCCTGCAGAAATCTCTCCGAGCTACAATAAAAACTTGTCTCTGGAATGCACAGTATTAAATAAGGTAAAAAATTGCAAGTCACCGAAGATCTGCCAACAGTATTATTGTAATACGCCGTACGGTATTGAAACTCTAGGAGTGTCTTTGTTCCCAAACCAGTCTTGGCATGATCTTAAGGCTATGGAATTCAGCCAATTCGAATAGCTTTGCAGCACACTTAAAGATATATAAACCTAGTTATGCTATTACAAGATGGACCCGCACAATATACTCCGCATCTCGGTTTTATTTTCTTGTTGTCCAAAACTTTAAATGGAATGTAAGATACTTCTTTTTCATAATATAACTTCGTCTATTCTATTTCATACAGTACAATACAATTTAAATAGTATAGTGATGAGAATAGAATCGCATTTTGGGCTCATATCAGGGCTCAAATAGTTAAGTATAACGAAAAGAGTGTGCACTGTCAAACCAGGTCAAATCAGTTCTTCAAGCTGGCATAGTGGAGGTGACCGATTTTTGTGTGTGCAGTTGTGATCGTTCATAGATCACACTTTAGCTTGACAGACGGAATATTGTTATATATCACAAACAACAAAAACCTAGCTGCCTGATTTTTTATTTACTTCTATTTTGAGGGTGATTTTAAAAAACATAAATAAACTTCGTTACTTAAGTTTGTTACTTAAAATAGAACAAGTTTTTTGATTAATCATTTACAGCTGAAAAATACTGAAAAGCGAATTAATTTCAAAATTATTAAGTTATATTGTCACTTTCGCAAAACAAGTCGTGACGGGAATATAATTATTTTCCATAATTCGTTATTCGTCTAACCCGAATTTTATGTAGGTTTACATCTATTTATTTATTTAAAGACATATCTATTTTTATAACAATTTATTTAAAAAAACAACTTATACGACGGCAATGGGGACATGCTTTGCAGTATTTTCAATGCAGTTTTCGTGTGTACATTTCACCGCTGCATTATTAACAAATATAATGAGTAAACAATAAATAACATCTGTTGAAAGTTTGAATTTATCGCCTACTCTTTTATTCGCATCTTTTGAAACTATGAATTTCTATTAAAAACTATATCAATGAATTCCTATTAAGTTATATTGTTTAAGTTGAGGACAATAAAGGAGAATGCTCATTCCGCTAAAGAAAATGGGTCCACATTTTTTTCTCGAGTTTGTCGATGATTTTTACTTAATTTTGAAGAAAAATAAATCTACTTTCTCATTACCAATCAGTTTTAATCTTTCATCCAGATTATTGAGTTATTAGATGTTTTCTGATGCAATATTTAAAGTTATTATTATATTAAATACTTGATATAAATAAATAATTGATATATTTTTTTAAATTATATTAAACATCATCTATAGATTGGTAAATGATGTGTTGATATAATTGAAATAAATTAATAAAAGAATAAGATATTATTTTAGAATATTGTTTTGTAACCAAACTATTAGGTTCAAGTGGGCCCGCAAATGGACAGTCTCCTTTATTAAAATGATTTAGTAAAAGAATATGAAACGTTGCTACATGTTGTCTTATGAATATATGAAAATTTTCACAGACAAACATACGTATCACAGAGTTTCTTTACTCCATTCGTTATGGGCTAATAATCATAATCAGTCCGCCTACCACTCTTTACGTCTATTTATTATTCAGATTTTTTGCTAATAACTTTAACTAAGGGATGGCAACATAAAAAATAAAGGCTGATATTTTTCTGAGCCGGGGATCATAAAGCTCTTCAAAAAGTCACCTGGTATATTATAGAATTGTTAATACCCTTGTATAACAGAATACAAAAGTACTAAGAGAAATTTAGATTGATCTCGATATGCGTCACATGAGTTTAGAAAGAGATTTTACGAGGTAAAGATAGGTCATGTAAAGAAAGAGTCAGAGAAATGCAATATCGGGATGCACAGTGGACGTACAACTGTTGGTAGGTGTTAAAAACTTTATATATAAGCGAAGAATTTTGAATTTTGAAAGTAACTCAAAATTTTCTTAAAGTTTTTTTAAGCGTTTAATTTACATTACATATTCATATGTATATTAAGTGTAGGTATATATAAAACACTGATTTCAAAGTTGGTATAAAGTCAAGGATAACATTTGATTTACAAAACCAGCAATCTATCTAAGAGTGTTAGGTAGATTGAAATTTGGTTAATTGGGTATTGGCAATCTGCCGTTGAGACCCCGAGTATAGCCACTAGTTTTAAACATAACACCTGTGAAGTGACCATGTTGCGTATCGGAATTATCTTGAAAATAGTCAAGTTTAACAATAAGAGTCTACCCTGTCAATCTAATCAAAAACATAATCTTAAAAAATAAATCAGTGTGAATTTAAATTGAATGAACTATGATTACTATTCACAAAAAGGTGACAAAACATATATTCACATTTTCAGGTACAACATCTGCTAGTCTCAAAATTATTGTTGCTATAAAGATCGTGAAGATGTTTTGTGACCCAGAAATATTGGTTGAAATCGCATTTTAACGTTAAAACTTTTGGTCAAAGTGTCTGGGGAAGAACTTACTCCGTCGCAATAAAATTTTCCATTTATCTATGTGCTTTTACAACTGCCGTAACTACTAATATGAATTCTATAATTTAACTTTGCTAAAATTTATGTTTTAATTAGGTACGATAATGTTTTGCACGCATCGCACTGTATCGCATTTATAATTTTAATTTTATAAAAGTAATAATTTTAATTTAACAATTTAAATAAAAGTAGTTTCTTTAAAATAAAAAAATTAAAGATTAATTTAAAATTCTTCTTCTAAAAAAATTAAAATTCTACAACTGTATATTTATGTAAAATACTAATGTTAATTGAATAATTAAAAGAAACCTTAATTTTTAAAATTATTTTTATAGCGCAAGCATAGCGTAAGTTTTCAGGATTTAAATAAATAATTAGAATGCTAAAACAACCGGTTTTGTTTCAACAATTAAAGTAAAAGAGATAAAATTCTAATAAAAAGATATGTGTTCTAAACTACAGAGATAAATGTTGAAGCTGAGTGAATAATGAATGAAATAAAAGGTGAGAAAAGCTTTACTGAAAAAAAAAACTATATACATGTACATGTTTAAACTTGTTCCTACGTTAATACATGGAAGTGAATGTTGGGTATGGCAGAAGAAGCAAGAGAGTAGGATTAATGCTGTAGAAATGCGGTCATTAAGGAGTGTATGTGGAGTCACGATAGCGGATAGAATGAGGAATACTATTGTGCGCGATAGATGTGGTTTGAAAGATGATGTAGTGACAAGGATTGAGAAAGCAATGCTTCGATGGTTTGGGCACATGGAAAGGATGAATGAAAGGAGATTGACAAAAGGAATATATAAATCTGATGTAAATGGATGCGTTAAACAAGGCAGACCCAGAAGGGTGTTTTCCGATCAAATCGGAGACATCCTCATGAAAGCTGGGCTGCCTAGTGCCCATAACCGAATTGTAGATGTAAAGGAAGCGAGGGTGTTGTGTCAGGATCGTGGTAAGTGGCGTTCCGTTGTCTCTGCCTATCCCTGTGGGAAAAAGGCGTGACAATTGTATTTGTATTTGTATGTTTAAGCAAAAGGCGTCTTTATGTAATTTGTTTCAATGTCTTCAATGTAACTTATTGACGATTCCAAATCGTAAATAAGCCTACACGTAAAGAGCCTATCTTTGTCAAAAGATTCTAGAACTATGTCTCGCTTCGAAAAGACGCCGTTGAGAAGGCCACTCGAAAGCCATAGAAAGAGTTAATACAAAATTGGTAATACAAAAAAAAACTGCACATTACAACTACTTGTATGAAAACATACATTATACGAGTATACATTATATAAAAATAATAATAATAATATATAGATATAGGTAAAAATATCAGTATCGAGGGATATCGAACTTACAATTTTCGGATCACGATACATTTTTAAAACAAAAGGCAATATTTGATCGTCAGGGGAAAACTACTTTGGCCCGGACCGCACACAATATCGCAAAAATTCTCTCAGTTCACTTAAATTCTGATAGCAGTTTTTTTAAGGCAATATCTTTGGTCAACCAAAAGTAATTTTTATATTATATTATTTAAAATTTATATTTTAGGAATTACCTTTTTTCTTATTACTTTTTATATCAAAATGCTAGTTGTTATAAAATTATGATTAAAATTTAATAGAAAAAAAAATCAACATGCACACAACAGCCTGAGCTGAGGTAGGGATCGAACCCAGGTCCTGCGCTAAGAGCACGGATAACTCTGACTACTAAGTTGCATAGTCATTAGCATTTTACGTGACCGTGTCAAATTCGTCTATTCTATCTATCTATATATCTTTCCATAGACATTCCTTCTAACTTCTGGGTTGACGTTATATATTACTTTTTTCTATAAAATTTTGATCAAAATTTAATAATTTAATAATATTCGTACATCCTTACTGTAAAAAATCCTCTTTCTCAAATACATCTATGGTTATATGTGTTATATACAACGAAAACTTATTAATCTTTAAAATAAAATAAAAAGTAAAAAAAAAATGCTTCGTTATGGAATATCAAATGAATATTTCATGAATAATTTAAAATTCATTCAATAATTAAATGTTATTAAAATATGTAATATTACACAAAAAAAGAATAAAAAAGTAAAATATGAATAAAATTTGAAAAATAATACTTAATAATTAAAGTAAGTAAGGAAGTTTAAAACTTACGTTAATCACATTTTTATCATCTTTGTAATGTAATTAAATTAAAATCACTTTAAATAATAAAATACTTATCAATCACTCATTAAACAATGCACACAATTAAAGCTTCATTTATTATTTACAAAATTTAATTAAAAATATATTAAATAGTTTAAAAAAATTAATGTATACTTAATCTTTAATTAAAATCACACACAAATAAGTTTTAATAAATGAAAAACATAGTCCGTAATTATAGTGTACGAAAAATTCGCGCCGTTTTTCTCTTTTCAAAGATCATACACGAGCGCCCTACAAGTTTATATGAGAGTAACTGAGAGTGGCTGCAGCGTATCGCGCAAGCGTCACCATGCGCCACCGTATAAGTCCTGCATCCAAGATTCATTAATTTGGTCTCAATTAATACGGAGGAATACAATTTACACCTTCAAGTCCCTATCGTGTAATTAGTCTTTGATGCACCGATGACATTTAATTTAGTTTCGCCGCTTACAAAGGATTTCAGACTACCTTACCATGAACGCTTTACCATATGACGTTTGATCATATGCAAAATTACATAAGTTTATGTTATTTTAGATTTTTTTATAACATTAAATAGAATTGCCAATAAAAATATTAACTCATTAACTTATCATTAAAAAATGTAAATTAATTTAAAAAAAAAACTAAAAGTAACTGCTACGAAATATATGCTACGAGAAATGTCGTAACAAAAGTGATAACAATGCTACGACACAAAGAGAAACGCTTAATTATGTATTACGGTAAATAAACCAAAGTCTTAGTGTTTGGTTAGGTAGAATAGCTACGACAATAAAATAGTCCCACGGTTACCTTTAAGACTCATGAGACCATTTTCTAGCTTAAATAAATGTCTACTATTACTAAAGTAAAAGGGTTAAGGTACATTAACACCAGCTAGCCTTCTCGTGTTAAACATGTACGAGTAACTGGATCATATTCTTGATTAGTACAACCCAAATCAAACCAAAGGAACAATTTTTTTTTGGAAAAATATTTGTTTTTATACTATTTCTAATTGTAATTATTTATTAATTAATTCTTATACAAAATCGTTATTATATTTCATAAATGCTTCGTATTTAGATCGTTCGAGTATTTCAAGAATACAACTCGGATTACACCAGAAACTCGACACTTTCTGAACGCAATTGAGAAGCTTAAACTGTCTTATTGTATAATATGTATTAAAATTTTACCGACTTTCTAATATATTACTAAAGTCTTGTATTATGTTTCTGTAAAATTATTTGAAATTTTATTTATTATTATTAGTTTTAATACCTACACTAAGTTAGTAATTGTATCACAGGCACTGAGCGATCAAAAAATAACATTAGTACCGGTCAGATTTTAAGGAGGTTTGAACACGGGTCTCTTCGATCGTGAGGTCCATCCTCTACCGCTAGACCACGGCTGTTATAAAATAAGACAATGGTATTCGGAAGTAGTTAATAAAACCTTCATAAATACAAACCCTTAGTTTGCAGTTCAAACCCTTTGTGTCCGATATAATAATAAACATACATATTTGGCCAAAAAAAGGTATACATAAAAATTTAGTATAATAACTTTATCCCTTCTTAACCATAAATTTAGATGTCTCATTCGCTAAGTTAACACTTGCAAATACTATTCGGAAAGAGTCACACATGAGAATTATATATAAACTTTTAAGTTTAAAGTTAATTTAAATTATAATACATATATTATTAATTTATCATGAGAATTTTCAGCAGAGATCCATGGTTTAATCTGCTCCACGTTGCTTGAGGTGGACGCGTGCGGGCTATCACATGCATCTCTTTTCCTTACAATTTGTTTAATATCAATTGGTTGTCTGGAAGAAATTACTTTTAGTAATAAGACCGCCAATTGCAGTAAGTTATTTATGATTTTGTATTTCTTTAACTGTGTTAAATGCAATAAAGAATTTATTATTATTATTATTATCGTCTCACTGTCGAAGCGATCCCTGCACGGGCTAAATGGTTCGAGCAGTCCTTTTTCTGTCATTCCATTAAATTGAAATGGAACGGCTTTCCCAGCCACGTCTTTTCTCCTTCCAAGCGCAGTGTGAAGAGGCTGCTCAGAAAGCCGGCATAGGGGGGGCGACTACTGTCTGCGAATCCAATTCTCTGATAGCAATTGTTTTCGTTCAAGCCTTAACATCAGGCAGAGTGCGGTCATGTGACGAGCTAAAATAATTTTAAAAAATGGACCAGAAAGAATTCGACTGAGATGAGAATAAAACTAGCTTCCACTGCCTTTACGAGCGGATGCTCTTTCTACTAAGTTACACAGTCATTGGTGTTTCACGTGATCGCGTCGAAATTCCTCTGTTTTCCTCAGCAATCCTTCTAACTATTGTGTTAACGTCATATACTACTATTTCTTTATTACTTCAACTAATACGAGCATGCTCTACTTTGCAGTTCATATGCTAAATAACGCCACTTGTATATCAATTATTATAAAAAGTTTTAATTGCCTGTGCTGTATTTTATATGCCTTTGGGGCACTTTGTTATATTTGGGACGAAGGACTAAGCACTGAGCGACCAAAGTACATACAAAATACATTGGTACCGGCCAGAATTTAACGAGATATGAACACGAGTCACTTCGATCGTGAGGTCTACTTCTACCGCTAGACTCGCCATAGTTTTGTTATAAAAATAAATAATTTATTTTTATAGTAACTACTCTTAAAATAAAATTCGAAAACTATATTTTATTTATTAAATCATCCTTGTATTTAAACACGCCCACATGGCTACAGCAAAACTTCAATATTATTATGAGATATAAAGTTTATTCATAGAATTAGAAGTTATATTGACTTTGTTTTAACAAGAGTGGGATACAATCTTACTATCCTAACTAGTTTCTATAAGTAATATTATTAAATAATAACTATAATGTTGCAGTAGCTTTTTTATTGTAGCTCGGTATATGATAACACCGCCACCACAGAGAAGTCACCTCCGCTAAACCGGCTTAAGGACACGAATTAACAGAACATACTCCTATCGATATAGGTTTAGGCTTTACTATTTATAAAAAAAGTTTATTTGTATTTTTCTTAAATTGACTGACCATGTGTATCCAGTATTTCTCTAACGGCCAATATTCGAATTCTCTTAATATTGAAAAAAAAAATCACGAATATAATCGTGAACGGGCTTCACGCTCCGTTTGTTCCCTCTCGTAATGTCTGAAGGTTTTTTGTACATTTTCCATTATAAAGAATACCCTATTCATCGCTCGTAGCTTATAGTTCCTCGGAGAGTGTTCGAGATAGTTCGGAAATATTCGACTTAGCCTATAATATTTTGTTACCGAGGTGGAGGAAGAATGCAGTAAAAACTATTATAAAAGTTACACTACCGTATCTGAAAGTATATACTGCATTATTTTAACGTTTATTAGTAAGGTTTGTTATTAACTGAATTAGAAAATTTAATTTATGAAAGTATAATTTTAAATAACACATCGGCTATAATTTGACATTAATGACATAATATAATGTTAGTAAAGATATATTTTGAATGATTTAAAAAGTAACAACATTTAAAAATTATTATTAAAATAATAATTATTATTTTAATTTTTTTTTTTATTTAATCACTTTGGTATAGTTTTGTTACATAGGATATTCCAAAATAGACGTTGTTTTCATAAAATTTGTGTAAGAAAATATCTAAACAAAGTAACGGAAGAAATTCATGTCATAATATTTTTCGAGTATTTCTCGAGCGGAAGCGTCTTTTTAAATATTTAAAAATACTTTACAATGTTACAGCAAGCTTAAGTTTTATCCCACAAAGTATGGAAAACTGCGATGTCTACATTTTTAATATTAGTTATTTATACCTATGTCAAAGGACATAAAGATGTAACACCTTCAACGGCATAAATTTTGTATTGAGTTTGTATTTATTGTCTATAAACCTAGACAGGCTTAAACCAGAAAGGGTCACCAGAGGAAAATTCTTACTCAATCTGACCGCTCACAAAGGATCATCAATCAAAAATCACTCCTTTTACTATGTCTGGCTACTTTCAAACTGATACCGAAACTACGAGTAGATAGAGTCATTTCACGGGTGTTACATTCGAAAAAGGTGGCCTGTCTACCACTGAGTGACTCTTTGTATGAGAAAAGTTGTAAATTAGGCTCGTTTCAAATGGTATAGAAAGAGATAGAAGTCGTTGTCTAAAGTCTAGTCTAAAGACTTTTAATTTAGTAATAGTCTAAGTTAACTTTAATTACGAGCTTGTGTCTTGAAGTTATTCTTTTATCTATGGTAATTGCATGTGATTACACTCCACCTCAAGTTAAGGTAAAGTATGGGCCACGAGCGGAAACAACTGCTATCACGGAGAAATGTCTGCAGATAGCAGTCCTAACCGTTACATCAAACGAATGTACGCCGTCCAAGTTGACAGCGCACACTCCTCGCGTATTTATTGTGTAATAAGTAATAAGTCAACAATAATTAATGGCGTTAATCTTGGTCAAGATATACAACGAATAAACTTACATGCAAACAAAAATATTCAGTCAAAATTAGGCAGCTGTTTACAGTGTTCAGGAAAAGCCAGTGTTGCCAACTTTATCAACGGAGTCGCAGCATTTAGGTAATTGGTTTTCTCATTGCTTCCATTAGGCAATTAGTTTGCAACTGTGACACCAGGATTCTACGGCGTTGTTAAATATTTAATTGGAATATTTCAATCCGATTAGCCAATACATATTTTTGGTTTCTTTACTATCGATTGATTACGTAATAAATTAATTTAGGGTCTATAATATTTAATATAAATTCTATATTTACGTCTTAAAAGTGATTTCAGATTATATATAAGAATCTAAACGTTTAAAAAACATCTGAAAGATTAGATGTCTATCCTAAGCTAACGCTTGTATCATACGCACTGAGCGGCCATTATTTTAAATGTAGTTCGGCATGTTTATAGCAAAGTTACATTAGTACTGGTCAAAATTTAGCGAGATTTGAACACAGGTCTCATCGATCGTGAGTCACGCCTTCTATTGCTCTAAATAAATGGTGTACAGAAATGAATACCTCTTTCGGTTATTCATATTTTATTATATTAAATACTCCGGGATGTGACTACACTTCGCTCGATGAAACTAGAGTTTGGTCCATTAGCTTACCACTGAGAATGTCTGCAGGCAGCAGTCGCGTCCGCTTTGCTTATTACTTCTCTCGTTTACTTCCAAGCTGATCTCTCAATGCGAGTAGGTTAACTTCACGGATTACTTAGATGTGGCAACAATCATTAGTCTACCTAAAACTCTTTAAAGTATTTTTTTAAATTCGATTTTTAAATTATATTCTACGCATAATACATTTTTCATTGAAGTCCATTAGAGACGTAATGGTTTGGCACAGACGGCACTCCTTTATTTTGGCGCTTTTTGTGCCAACGCTTCTCATAGTATTTCCATATAAAACACTACAACTTAAAATAATAACGTAACATACGTAACAGATCAATATTGAATAGGAGAATGCCCAGTCGCCTATGGATCTACAATTTTTTTGCGAGTTTGACTAAACTTTTGGTTAATTTTGTAGAAAAATAAATCTACGTTCAATATCACTTATCATTTTTTTTACTCGTGTAATCCATTAATATGTCTTTCTGATGCAATATTTGAGGAACTAAATGCTTTAAAAATCAATAATATATGTTTTTTATAAAGCAGTAAACGATTAACAATCTAATAAATTAATATCAAGTTAGTCTAAAAAGAAGCATTGTCCTTTAAATAAAGCTTGGATTAAGAACGAATTTCGATTAATATAAAGGATTAAAATACACCGTATATATTATATAAACAATATTAGCCCTTAATATCAATATGATTATGGTTTATTTTATTCTATACCAAGATTAGCTGGTTTTACCTTAGCGAGTGTGCGGTTAGTCCAACGAATATTTGCGATCTCAACGCCCATAGGGACGCAGGAAGCAAAGAAGTCAATAAAACTTTCTTTCACAGAATTCCCTGAAGCACAAAAGAGGGAGGATTTGTTGACAAAATAAATACATTAATTTTAACTACGGTTATAGTGTTTTGGATAACAATATAATTATACATTATAAGTGTATTTATTTAAGATTATTGTATTTAGGCTTCTCTAATATATTTATACAACAATGTTAACAACAAATTACACTGGAAATCTCTAAAACCGTGTAAAGTATTTTTCAGAAATATACATATATTTATTTTATAGTAACTCGGATGTGCCCACACTTAGCTAGAGTGTGATTCATCTGAAACAACAGTCACATGTTAGCAGTGCCATCCGCTATGCCGACTTGGGGTGACAAATGTGCATCATCCACTATTTTCAAGCTGATGTTACACTTAAAAGTTTTGATCAATGGACTAATACACAGGACCCCTGACCCCAAGACCACAGGACCCCAAAATCCCAGGATGGTGTTCCGTTATCTCTGCCTATCCCTGTGGGAAAAGGCGTGACCCCAAGATTAATAACCCTAATCCTGCTTAAACACATCTCAAAAATACATTTAAAGAAACTTGTACATACGAGGTTGGAAACGTTGTTGATTGTTATATTCTATTATATTATTTTATTAAGGTATGTTTTGTACTTTTTCTTGGGTTACCGCGAGACCATATACTTTACCTTTATAACAGATTCTCTATAGATGGAACAGAAAAAGGGACGCAAAACACATAATACTAATTAATCATATACGAAGTTACGTGCAACAACTAGTTGTAAATAAAAAGAAAAGAAATTGTAAACTAAACCAGATTACAAAGTACTTAATTTAAAGACAAACAATGTAAATGGAATTGGTATTCGTCCAATTCTTTCGTTGCACGTACAACAGTCACGAAAACTAAGAAAAAGTTTACAATGCTAATTAAACTTTCTAATGCATTTCAATCCTAGTTTAGTAAACTGAGATTAGTGTTTTTGTTACAATATATTATTATGTATCTTCACGCCTAAAACGACTCTTTAGAGTGAACAAAGTTCCCAAACGTTTGAATTTAAATTCGCAAAAGTATAGGTAATAATAACAATAATAATATCTATTTGATTAAAGGTCATGTATACAAACTGTACTATGCCATCGAAATTAGTTGAGGGACTGTATCTCCAATGGCAGTGCCTGACTCTTAAACTTAATGATTTACCAATCTAAAAAAAGTAATTACTCGTATTAACCAATTCTAAAACAATATGATACATGAAAATATGAATTGGATGTGTGTGATAGAGAATGTCTCTCTCTCTTTCTCTCTCTCCACGTCGGTCTCTCATTGTTAATGTCAATCATCAATCAATTAGATGTCTCCATCGGCTGCTACTGCTTGCCTGATGGGCTCTCATTTATGGACCGGCATCTCCAGACACATGGAAACCTGGTCTGTCCAGCGGCTTGGGCTTCTACCGCGCGGTCTGCCATCAACCTTCTCAAGGGTGTGTAATAAAATATTAACGTATCATAATTTATAATAATTACTGTTCCTTATAGTTTAAATATAATAATCATTTGGTGAGGGTAGATTTGCACTGATACGATATGACAACACTCCGCCTGATGTAAAGCTAGAGTGCGGTCCATGAACGGAAACAACTGCTACTACAGATAAATGTCTAGAGGCAGCAGTCGCCTCCGTTATGCCGGCTTGCTACTTCCAAACTATTCCCGAAACGCAACAAGGACACTTCACGGGTTATATTCGAAATGTATTACAAACTTATGCATGTAATTATTAATTTAATTTAAAAAATAAAGTAATTATCAATTTTATTTACTGTAGGTATAAGCACCAATGTTGCGCATGCAGTAAATTAATGGCAATGTTGACGCGTTCATAAATCTTTCAATATTAACCTAAATCCCGAGGTGACATGGTTTATGTATTTTTAGTAAAATACACTAACATTGTACAAAATTATTACATTGTGAAAAGTCGAACCTGAATAATACTTATTTATGTTGTTGCACACACTGATAAGTGACAAAAGGAAAGCACGTTCATTACCATCATGCAGCATGCTGCGGCGGGCATCATATATATTACAGTCAACACCAAAATAAACGCGATAGTATGCCGTATATTATAGCTTGACATATGACAAGACGCAGGGTCTGATGTAAATTAATGTAAAGCTAGAGTGCGGTCCATGAACGGAAACAACTGCTACTACAAAGAAATCTCTACAGGCAGCAGTCTCCTCAAGCCGGCATAGGTACGAAGTATGTACCATCTAGATTGACAGTACACACTCCTCTCGTTACACTTGACTACTTTCAAACTGCTCTCGAAACGCGACAAGGTCTCTTCACGGGTGTTACATTCGAAAGTGGTGGTACTTGCTACCCTAGGGCGGCAGACTAGGCTAATAAACATCGTCAGTCTGCCTACCACTCTTTAATAGTGCCTGTAGACCCTGAGTAATCAAAGTACATATAACATAGTCTCATTGGTACCGGTCAGAATTTAGTGAGGTTTGAAAACGAGTCTCATCGAGCGTGAGTTCACGCGTCCTACCGCTAGACCACGGCCGCTCTACAATTAATTTAGTTACGTGTGTTCAATATTCATTTATTATTATGAATAAATTAGTATAATACAGATAATTTTTTTTTTATTGTAGCTCGACATGTGACAACACTCCGCCTGATGTAAAGCTAGAGTGCGGTCCATGAACGGAAACAACTGCTACTACAAAGAAATCTCTACGGGCTGCAGTCGCCTCCACTATGCCGGCTTGAGGAGACGAGCATGTACCATCTACATTGACAGTGCACACTCCTCTCACTATACCTGGCTACTTTCAAACTATTCCCGAAACGCGATATAGTTTAGTTCATACATTAACCAAAGATCAAAGGAATATAAATGCTATTGTAATTGCATAATCCGATTATGAACTATGCTCAAGTGCCGATGAAGCGTAAAATGACTTGTGTATCGCCTAAAATCGTACATTCGCAATTCAACTTGCACTCATTACCTCAACCGCTACAGAGAAACTATTTGTTCCTATTAATCTACAATTATTCTGACACAATACATTTTTTTATTGTAGGTCGACTTGCATATGACAACACTGTGTTGCCCGTGAAGAGGCTACGAGTATGTCGCGTTTCAGAATCAATTTGGAAGTAGCAATGTAAGAGAGGAGTGTGCACTGTCAATTTGAATGGCGCGTAGAAATTTAGCCGTAATAACAGTTGTTTCCGTTCATGGATCGCACTCTAGCTTAACATCAGGCGGAATGTAATCATTTGGCGAGTTAACAATAAAAAAAAATGTTAGGACCGTCGACCGTCGAATATTAAATATTTGTGTAATAATAATAATAATATAGATCTACCTATTTTTTATTGTTGCACCGCATGTGACAACATTCCGCCTGATGTAAAGCTATAGTGGGGGCTATGAATGGAAACAACTGCTACTACAGAGAAATCTCTACGGGCAGCAGTCGCCTCCACTACGCCGGCTTGAAGAGACGAGCATGTACCATTTAATCCAATATAAAAGTGGGTGTTTATTTGATTGTTTCTCTCGTATGCGTTCCAAAACGTACAGCTATTTTATCTCTATAAAAGATTCACTAGGGATGGAAATGCTAAACAATTATAAAATGCTATTAATAATATTATTCAGTGGCGTAGGCCTAGCTCCGTAGCACTGGGTACACCTGGGGCGCTACTCGAAGTAGTATCATACCAAGAGTGTAATAAAAGGCCCATCACGGTCTGTGGGTGTCACTCTGAAACTGGTAGAATTCAATGCGGTTCGCCAATCTAGCTATATCATTGTATTATTATTATTATTATTATTATTATACTAATATATAGCTGCAATACCACTGACTGACTGACTGACTGACATCAATTATTTCGCACTTGCCGGTATGGTGGAGGGTAGCGGTTTTTTGAGTCGTATAGAGGACGTCCCAAAACCGTCGAGAAAAATACGACTTTGACCGGAAGTTGATTCTGGACCGGAAGTGGTAGCGATATCTCGGAAACGGGGCGAGTCGGGGCAGCCACCCCGAAGAGAAAGTTGTAGGGAATGTCGTATTATGTCGAAATCAAAAAAAAAAATTTTAAGATCGGGCAAAAAAAAAATTCCCATACAAATCGGTCGGCCCTCGATGATACTTCCATCTCGCTTTTTTCCATCGGTCGGTGCATGAGGCGAGAGCGAGAGGTGCGGAGAGAAAAGTCTTAATACGGCCGCGTTTTCGGGCCGAACGATCGAAACGGCTTTACCTCGGTCAGTCGGACGGTGAGCGCGGCCGCGTGAACATCGAATTTGCTCCGCGCGGCGGCCTTTTTTTGGAATATATTAAATATCTCAAGAAGTAGATACGTTAGCGTCACCGTGTAAAGACCAATATTGTTCAGTATGACCAGCACTATTTTTTAAAATTTTTGTTTTTGTTTTTTTTTTTTAATTTTCTAAAATCGCTATTACTCAAAAAGTACACACGTTAGCGTAACCGTGTAAAGACCAATATTGTTCAGTATGACCAGCACTATTTTTTTTTAATTTTTGTTTTTTTTTTAATTTTTTAAAATCGCTATATCTCGAAAAGTAGATACGTTAGCATCACCGTGTAAAGACCAATTTTGTTCAGTATGACCAGCACTAATTTTTTTTTAAATTTTTGTTTTTTTTTTTTAATTTTTTAAAATCGCCATATCTCGAAAAGTAGATACGTTAGCGTCACCGTGTAAAGACCAATTTTGTTCAGAAACGTAAACGCTTTTAGATGGCGAGCTAAATATTTTTAAAACTGCCCTAAAATCTATTCGATCTTAATACGTTTTACGAAAAAAAGGGCCTCCGCGGGCCGCTTGCGCCCGCGGCTTTTACCCAACAGCTAGTACTAATATATAGCTGCAATACCACTCACTGACTCACTCATTGACATCAATTATTTCGTACTTGCCGGTATAGTGGAGGGTAGCGGTTTTTTGGGTCGTATAGAGGACGTCCCAAAACCGTCGAGAAAAATACGACTTTGACCGGAAGTCGATTCTGGACCGGAAGTGACTGCGATATCTCGGAAACGGGGCGAGTCGGGGCAGTCACCCCGAAGAGAAAGTTGTAGAGAATGCCCTATAATTTCGAAAACGATACTTTTTTTTTCAAAATTGCTCGAAAAAAATTTTTCCTCGATCGTATTTTTATCCTTTTCCCGCCGGTACGCCAATATGAAACGGAGCATGGCGCTTGGGCGTGGCCTAACAGCATCCGCGACGAGGCATTTTCGGGACGAACGATCGAAACGGCTTTACCTCGGTCAGTCGGACGGTGAGCGCGGCCGCGTGAACATCGAATTTGCTCCGCGCGGCGGGCTTTCTTTTAAA
Source organism: Tinea pellionella (assembly GCA_948150575.1). Taxonomy (NCBI): domain Eukaryota; kingdom Metazoa; phylum Arthropoda; class Insecta; order Lepidoptera; family Tineidae; genus Tinea; species Tinea pellionella. Next base: position 7,313,590 of record OX411252.1, read on the forward strand.
TATCTCAAGAAGTAGATACGTCAGAGTAACCATGTAAAGAACAATTTTGTTCAGTGTGACCAGCACTATTTTTTTAAATTTTTGTTTTAGTTTTTTTTTTTATTTTTTAAAATCTTCATATCTCGAAAAGTAGATACGTTAGCGTCACCGTGTAAAGACCAATATTGTTCAGTATGACCAGCACTATTTTTTTTTTAAATTTTTGTTTTTTTTTAAATTTTTTAAAATCGCCATATCTCGAAAAGTAGATACGTTAGCGTCACCGTGTAAAGACCAATATTGTTCAGTATGACCAGCACTAATTTTTTTTTAAACTTTTGTTTTTTTTTTAATTTTTTAAAATCGCCATATCTCGAAAAGTTGATACGTTAGCGTCACCGTGTAAAGACCAATTTTGTTCAGTATGACCAGCACTTTTTTTTTTTAAATTTTTTTTTTTTTTTTTTTTTAATTTTTTAAAATCTTCATATCTCGAAAAGTAGATACGTTAGCGTCACCGTGTAAAGATCAATATTGTTCAGTATGACCAGCACTACTTTTTTTTAATTTTTTTTTTTTTAATTTTTTAAAATCGCCATATCTCGAAAAGTAGATACGTTAGCGTCACCGTGTAAAGACCAATTTTGTTCAGTATGACCAGCACTATTTTTTTTTAAAATTTTGTTTTTTTTTAAATTTTTTAAAATCGCCATATCTCGAAAAGTAGATACGTTAGCGTCACCGTGTAAAGACCAATTTTGTTCAGAAACGTAAACGCTTTTAGATGGCGAGCTAAATATTTTCAAAACTGCCTAAAATCTATTCGATCTAATACGTTTTACGACAAAAAGGGCCTCCGCGGGCCGCTTGCGCCCGCGGCTTTTACCCAACAGCTAGTACTAATATATAGCTGCAATACCACTCACTGACTCACTCACTGACTGACATCAATTATTTCGTACTTGCCGGTATAGTGGAGGGTAGCGGTTTTTTCAGTCGTATAGAGGACGTCCCAAAACCGTCGAGAAAAATACGACTTTGACCGGAAGTCGATTCTGGACCGGAAGTGGTAGCGATATCTCGGAAACGGGGCGAGTCGGGGCAGTCACCCCGTAGAGAAAGTTGTAGAGAATGTCGTCTTATGCCGAAATAAAAAAAAAAATTTTCAAAATCGGGCAAAAAAATTTTTTCCTCGATCGTATTTATATCCTTTTCCCGCCGGTACGCCAATATGAAACGGAGCATGGCGGTGGGCGTGGCCTAACAGCATCCGCGACGAGGCATTTTCGGGACGAACGATCGAAACGGCTTTACCTCGGTCAGTCGGACGGTGAGCGCGGCCGCGTGAACATCGAATTTGCTCCGCGCGGCGGGCTTTCTTTTAAATATCTCAAGAAGTAGATACGTCAGAGTAACCATGTAAAGACCAATATTGTTCAGTGTGACCAGCACTATTTTTTTAAATTTTTGTTTTAGTTTTTTTTTTTTAATTTTTTAAAATCTTCATATCTCGAAAAGTAGATACGTTAGCGTCACCGTGTAAAGACCAATATTGTTCAGTATGACCAGCACTATTTTTTTTTTAAATTTTTGTTTTTTTTTTTAATTTTTTAAAATCGCCATATCTCGAAAAGTTGATACGTTAGCGTCACCGTGTAAAGACCAATTTTGTTCAGTATGACCAGCACTTTTTTTTTTAATTTTTGTTTTTTTTTTTTAAATTTTTTAAAATCTTCATATCTCGAAAAGTAGATACGTTAGCGTCACCGTGTAAAGATCAATATTGTTCAGTATGACCAGCACTATTTGCTTTTTTTTTTTTTTAATTTTCTAAAATAGCTATTACTCAAAAAGTACATACGTTAGCGTCACCGTGTAAAGACCAATATTGTTCAGTATGACCAGCACTACTTTTTCTTTAATTTTTTTTTTAATTTTTTAAAATCGCCATATCTCGAAAAGTAGATACGTTAGCGTCACCGTGTAAAGACCAATTTTGTTCAGTATGACCAGCACTAATTTTTTTTTAAATTTTGTTTTTTTTTTAATTTTTTAAAATCGCCATATCTCGAAAAGTAGATACGTTAGCGTCACCGTGTAAAGACCAATTTTGTTCAGAAACGTAAACGCTTTTAGATGGCGAGCTAAATATTTTCAAAACTGCCTAAAATCTATTCGATCTAATACGTTTTACGACAAAAAGGGCCTCCGCGGGCCGCTTGCGCCCGCGGCTTTTACCCAACAGCTAGTACTAATATATAGCTGCAATACCACTCACTGACTCACTGACTGACATCAATTATTTCGTACTTGCCGGTATAGTGGAGGGTAGCGGTTTTTTGAGTCGTATAGAGGGCGTCCCAAAACCGTCGAGAAAAATACGACTTTGACCGGAAGTCGATTCTGGACCGGAAGTAGTAGCGATATCTCGGAAACGGGGCGAGTCAGGGCAGTCACCCCGTAAAAAAAGTTGTAGGGAATGCCCTATAATTTCGAAAACGATACTTTTTTTTTCAAAATTGCTCGAAAAAAATTTTTCCTCGATCGTATTTTTATCCTTTTCCCGCCGGTACGCCAATATGAAACGGAGCATGGCGCTTGGGCGTGGCCTAACAGCATCCGCGACGAGGCATTTTCGGGACGAACGATCGAAACGGCTTTACCTCGGTCAGTCGGACGGTGAGCGCGGCCGCGTGAACATCGAATTTGCTCCGCGCGGCGGGCTTTCTTTTAAATATCTCAAGAAATAGATACGTCAGAGTAACCATGTAAAGAACAATTTTGTTCAGTGTGACCAGCACTATTTTTTTTTTTAATTTTTGTTTTTTTTTTTAATTTTCTAAAATAGCTATTACTCAAAAAGTACATACGTTAGCGTCACCGTGTAAAGACCAATATTGTTCAGTATGACCAGCACTACTTTTTTTTTAATTTTTTTTTTTTTAATTTTTTAAAATCGCCATATCTCGAAAAGTAGATACGTTAGCGTCACCGTGTAAAGACCAATTTTGTTCAGTATGACCAGCACTAATTTTTTTTTAAATTTTGTTTTTTTTTAAATTTTTTAAAATCGCCATATCTCGAAAAGTAGATACGTTAGCGTCACCGTGTAAAGACCAATTTTGTTCAGAAACGTAAACGCTTTTAGATGGCGAGCTAAATATTTTCAAAACTGCCTAAAATCTATTCGATCTAATACGTTTTACGACAAAAAGGGCCTCCGCGGGCCGCTTGCGCCCGCGGCTTTTACCCAACAGCTAGTACTAATATATAGCTGCAATACCACTCACTCACTCACTCACTGATCTATTGACATCAATTATTTAGTACTTGCCGGGGGGGTGCAGGGGTGAAATTTTCGGGGTGTATAGGGGGTGTCGAAAAAACCTCGAGAAAAATACGACTTTGACCGGAAGTCGATTCTGGACCGGAAGTGACAGCAATATCTCGGAAACGGGGCGAAACGGGGCAGTCACCCCGAAAAGAAAGTTGTAGAGAATGTCATTTTATGGCGAAATAAAAAAAAAAAATTCAAAATCGGGCAAAAAAAATTTTTAAATCATTTTTAAATTAATTTTTTAAAATCGCCGTATCTCAAAAAGTACATACGTTAGCATCACCGTGTAAAGACCAATATTGTTCAGTATGACCAGCACTACTTTAATTTTTTTTTTTTTTTTTTTTAAATCGCCATATCTCGAAAAGTAGATACGTTAGCGTCACCGTGTAAAGACCAATTTTGTTCAGTATGACCAGCACTATTTGTTTTTTTTTAATTTTCATTTTTTTTTAATTTTTTAAAATCGCCATATCTCGAAAAGTAGATACGTTAGCGTCACCGTGTAAACACCAATATTGTTCAGTATGACCAGCACTACTTTTTTTTAAATTTTGTTTTTTTTTTAATTTTCTAAAATCGCTATTACTCAAAAAGTACATACGTTAGCGTAACCGTGTAATGACCAATATTGTTTAGTATGATCAGCACTACTTTTTTTTAATTTTCTAAAATCGCTATTACTCAAAAAGTACATACGTTAGCGTAACCGTGTAAATACCAATTTCGTTCAGAATCGTAAACGCTTTTAGATGGCGAGCTAAATATTTTGAAAACTGCACTAAAATCTATTCGATCTAATACGTTTTACGACAAAAAGGGCCTCCGCGGGCCGCTTGCGCCCGCGGCCTTTACCCAACAGCTAGTACTAATATATAGCTGCAATACCACTCACTGACTCACTCACTCACTGACTGACATCAATTATTTAGTACTTGCCGGGGGGGTGCGGGGGTGAAATTTTCGGAGTGTATAGGGGGTGCCGAAAAAACCTCGAGAAAAATACGACTTTGACCGGAAGTCGATTTTGGACCGGAAGTGACAGCGATATCTCGGAAACGGGACGAATCGGGGCGGTCACCCCGAAGAGAAAGTTGTAGGGAATGTCATTTTATGCCGAAATAAAAAAAAAAATTCAAAATCGGGCAAAAAAAAAATTTTCAAATCGGGCAAAAAAAAACCCATACAATTTTCGGGGTGTTTAGGGGCGATCCATGTGACCTCAAAAAAATATGACTTTGACCGGAAGTGGATTCTGGACCGGAAGTGACAGCGATATCTCGGAAACGGGGCAAGTCAGGGCAGTCACCCCGAAGAGAAAGTTGTAGAGAATGTCGTCTTATGGCGAAATCAAAAAAAAAAATTCCCATACAAATCGGTCGGCCCTCGATGATATTTCCATCTCGCTCTTTTCCATCAGTCAGTGCATGAGGCGAGAGCGAGAGGTTCGGAGACTAAAGTTTTCATACGGCCGAATTTTCGGGACGAACCATCGAAACGGTTATACCTCGGTCAGTCGGACGGTGAGCGCGGCCGCGTGAACATCGAATTTGCTCCGCGCCGAGCTTTTTTCGAATATTTTAAATATCTCAAGAAGTAGATACGTCAGAGTAACCATGTAAAGACCAATTTTGTTCAGTATGACCAGCACTATTTTTTTTTTTTTTTTTAATTTTTTAAAATCGTCATATCTCGAAAAGTAGATACGTTAGCGTCACCGTGTTAAGACGAATTTTGTTCAGTATGACCAGCACTACTTTTTTTTAAATTTTGTTTTTTTTTTAATTTTCTAAAATCGCTATTACTCAAAAACTACATACGTTAGCGTAACCGTGTAAAGACTAATATTGTTCAGAAACGTATACGCTTTTAGATGGCGAGCCGAATATTTTCAAAACCACTAAAATCTATTCGATCTAATACGTTTTACGACAAAAAGGGCCTCCGCGGGCCGCTTGCGCCCGCGGCCTTTACCCAACAGCTAGTACTAATATATAGCTGCAATACCACTCACTGACTCACTCACTCACTGACATCAATTATTTCGTACTTGCCGGTATAGTGGAGGGTAGCGGTTTTTTGAGTCGTATAGAGGGTGTTCCAAAACCGTCGAGAAAAATACGACTTTGACCGGAAGTCGATTCTGGACCGGAAGTGGTAGCGATATCTCGGAAACGGAAAGAGATGAGGCAAAAGTGCCGGAACAAACGTTGTAGGGAATGCCCTCTAATTTCGAAAACGAAACTTTTTTTTTCAAAATTGCTCAAAAAAAATTTTTCCTCGATCGTATTTATATCCTTTTCCCGCCGGTACGCCAATATGAAACGGAGCATGGCGGTGGGCGTGGCCTAACAGCATCCGCGTCGATCGCTCGTCGGGGCTCGCGCTCTCTATGTTCCGCCCGTTCAGAGCGCGCAATGAAAATATAACGACGCATTTTCGGGACGAACGATCGAAACGGCTTTACCTCGGTCAGTCGGACGGTGAGCGCGGCCGCGTGAACATCAAATTTGCTCCGCGCGGCAGGCTTTTTTAAAATATCTCAAGAAGTAGATACGTCAGAGTAACCATGTAAAGAACAATTTTGTTCAGTATGACCAGCACTTTTTATTTTTTTTTCAATTTTTTTTAAATCGCCGTATCTCAAAAAGTACATACGTTAGCGTCACCGTGTAAAGACCAATATTGTTCAGTATGACCAGCACTACTTTTTTTTTTAATTTTTTTTTTTTTTTTTGAATTTTCTAAAATCGCTATTACTCAAAAAGTACATACGTTAGCGTCACCGTGTGGAGGATTTCTCCTCCATTTGTGGCGTGCGAACTACTATTTTTTGTTAAACGCGGTAAAATAATTTAAATAAAATAACTCGAAGGACCAGCGGGTTTTACACACTTATATAGGTATAGGGAAGGCGGAATCAAGACAGTGCGGAACAAAAAGAAATAAAATCTGTCCTGAAGGAAAAATACATGCACCACTGACCTTTGAACTTCTTCCAGGTTTCATGTAATTGGCTGTAATATCAGTCCTTGGGTTGTTGGTGCTAGTAAACTTCACTAAACGTATACTCGTGTGAAAGCGAAAAGAAAATAAGCGAATTTAAAAGCGGTGCGGAATGAATAAACGGTTACAAATTTAACTTGCGAGTCAACGGCGCGAACTTCACGACGTCAACACTGAGTGGTGCGGTAGGAAGGGTTGCCAGGAAGGAAAAAATATAAGCGTGTTGCCTACGAAAACTATATAATAAAAATAGGCGCGAACATCCCCCCGGCCTTGAAGGAACCCTTCGAAATAATAAAATACTTTTTTTTTTTTTTTTTTTAATTACTAATTAATAACTCACTAATTAATAATGCGGAATATAAACTAAAGCGGAGTAGCGGATATATGAGAAAAGAAAAAAATTAAAACTAAAAATATAAATATGGTATATTGCTAAAAACCTAACTACTACTACTGGGTAGGTAACGAACATAAACGCACATCCAGCAGTCACTGTAGGTGCGGTGCGTTATAAACATAAATAATTACTACATGTAGTGCCTACTGTAATAGGGTTATTAGCAGTATTCCTTTTCTCTCGGGTTTAAAATATTATGTAAATACCACCTCTTACAATAAGACTGGACGGAGGTAATATAATACTTCAAACCTCGAGAGTAAATGCGGGGTAAACAACTAGCGGTGCGGTTGAAAGAAAAGGGCGATGGAGCCAAGCGGTAGGTTCTGATGGATCAGAACTAAAAAATATAAATTAACAAAATTTAATTTAAATCATACATATCGCATTTATGAATGCGAGTATGTATATGCGGTTTGCGGATAAATAAAATATAAAAATGATTGCGGACCATGCGTGTTCATTTTTGCAATGAAAAATAATCTATAATTAGCTCAATTATATGCCCACCCCTCGGTAGTCGGCAGTATGGGATACTTATGAGAATAATTAATATCAGCGTTGCGAAGACGAATACCTACACGGATAATGACGTCTTTAAGAAAAAGGAAATAGTTTACGAATAGCGGGCGAACAAATTTTATTATTTTTTAATAAATTTATATCAATTGCAAAATAACACTCTTACAAATAATGAATAATATAAGTCTGAATAATATAAGTATCTAATTATTAATCTAAATTGCGGAATTATTTTAATAAAATTTAAACAATAGACAACACTGTGTAATATACCAATTAGAAAATTTATTTGCTAAGTCGAGTAGCGGGTTCCCGATCGGCTGAGTAGTGACATTAGCAATAGTTTTTGTTTCAGGAAGATCGGTCATTTGAACCGAGACCCGGTTGATAGGCCATTCGTTCACGGGTAGCGAACACCAAGATGGACCGTGGTGCCATAATTGATGTTGCACGAATTGTGCGGGTGATAGACCACGTGACAGGCAATCGGCGGGATTCTCGTTACCGGATATATGATAGAAACACTCAGCATCGATATTAGATTGACACTCGGCAATTCTATTGGCGACGAAAGTATTAAATTTATGAAGATGCGAACGTATCCAACACAGTGTCACTGTTGAATCAGAAAATGCGTATACATTTTTTATTTTAATATGATGCGATAAAGAATCAAAAACAATGCGGGTTAACTTAGACATTAAAACGGCGGCGCACAACTCCAAACGAGCTAGGGTGACCACCTTGAGCGGTGCGACGCGGGACTTTGCGCAAACTAAAGTAAGTGCGGGCGGGTGTTCACCATTGACAACGTGAACATAAATAACACAGCCGTACGCCTTTTCGCTTGCGTCAGAAAATGCTACTAAAGAAACCTCTGAATCCTTTTCTATTTTAAGATGGCGGGAAAACTCTAATTGCGATATGAGCGGTAACTCGTTGACATAACGTTGCCAACGATCGACAATATGTGACGGTGGTTCGTCGTCCCAGTCTACTTTTAAAAGCCATAGTTCCTTAATTAAGAGCTTAGCAAATAAAATAACAGGGCCGACCAATCCTAACACGTCGTATAAACTCGCGGTGGCGGATAAAATATTCCGTTTTGTACACGGACGTTGCGGTGGGGTGACACTAAATTTAAATAAATCTAAAGTGGGAAGCCATTTTAGACCCAAAATTTTTAAATTATGGTCACCGTCAAAAGAAACTGATTCGCGGTGAGAGAGAGGAGATTCTTTTGAGTTACTCGACCACTTCACTAAGTCGAATCCCCCGGCCTTGAAGAGATCTATCAGCTGAGTGGCTATCTTGATAGCTTCTTCTTCGTCAAAAGTGGAAGATACCAAGTCGTCCATATAGACGTCTCGCTCTAGCACAGCGGCAGCTAACGGGTAATTGTCTCGTTCGTCCTTTGCTAATTGTCGCAAAGTACGAAGAGCTAAGAATGGTGATGATCGAAGACCGAAGGCGACGCGGTTAAATTCATATGTTTGAAGCGGTTCTGATGCGGAAAAGCGATATAAAATGCGCTGAAATTTGCGGTGCGATTCGTGTACGCCAATACATAAATACATCTGACGAACGTCAGCGAGAAAAGCGATGCGGTAAATGCGTACATCGAGTAGAATTTTAACAATGTCACTTTGTAAATTGCATCCCGTATGCAAGATGTCATTTAGTGACACACCAGTGTCAGTTTTTGCACTGGCATCTAACACGATACGAAGTTTAGTGGTAGATTTGTCGTTACGTATAACGGAGTGATGCGGAATGTAATAACCGGGTGTAAGCGCAGCGTGATAAGGAACAATAGATAAATATTTTTTATCAATATATTCCCTAATTACCGTGTTATAATGTTCACATAATTCGGTATTTTTAATAAATTGACGCTCTAAATATAAAAAACGTTTTTTAGCTAATTGAAAAGAATTACCTAACTCACAAGTGGATTGTTTAAAAGGCAAATCAACACTATAACGACCGTCAGAGGAACGAGTATGAGTAGATACAAATATATTCTCACAGTCTTGCTCGTCCGGACTGAGGAAAGATTTCGAGGGAATTTCCTCTAACTTCCAAAAATTCTCGAGTAATTGATTGAGCGGGTCGTTGTTGATCGCTAGATTATTATATGTTATATTATTTTTTGAACAAACACTTGGAGCATCCCCTATAACGATATAACCCAAAGTAGTTTCGACTGCGGTCGGGGAGGTCAATGACCCGGTGACGCGGTCAGATAATAATATTTCGCTAAAAGTATTCACTCCCAACAAAACATCAATATCACCAGGCACATCGAACTGATCATCAGCTAATTGTAAATTTTTAATTTTATCGAGAAGAGTAATATCGACTCTTGCGTCTGGCAAAGGGCCGGTTACGCGCGGGACTACGAGCGGCCGAATTGAATATATGTGATCATTATACACGGAACTAAAATTAAGATTTATTACACCTAATATTTTTTGCGAAGTTCCACCAATACCGTGAACTTCAGAATATCGACATTCATTAGAAATAGGAATAGAAAGTTTATCACAACACACCGAGGTAATATAATCACATTGTGATCCGGGATCCACCAAACATCTTAGATAATGACGTTGCCCTTTATTATCGAAAGTAGCAATTTTAGCGGTACCTAATAAGGTTGTAATAGAACGAGTGTCAACATCACCACGTGACATGTTGCACATTGCTACACTTTCCGACTGCGGTTGCGGTTGAACAGGTGGTTGTGATTGCGGTGGAGAATGCGATTGAGATAGCGGTTGCGGTGCGGTAAAAACAGCATTGCTGTTTTGCGGAGATGCGGGAGAAAATTTTTTGTTATAAAAATGAAGTAAAGAATGATGCGGTTGATTACAAGACGAACATAAGCGCTTCGAATTGCACATTGAAAATCTATGTTTAACACTTAAACAATTATTACAATAATTATATTTTTTCACAATACTATATCTATCGCGCGGCGTCATTTTCATAAATGCGGGACAAACATACAAGTGTTCGTGTGCAGCTCCTTTGCATACAACACAAACTTCGTTATTATTATTTGTATTTATAAAAGATTTAGTTTTAAGATTAGATATAGATTTTTGTGATTTTATATTATTTATCATTTTTGTGGGCATATAACTATCATTATTAACACGAGAAAGTATTTTAGATTGTTCTTTAATAAATTCAATAAAACTAGTATAAGTAGGAATATTTTCTTTGCGGACAGACATATCAAATAATTTTGTAGTCTCTGGGTCGACTTTCTTTGTCGCCAGATGTAATAAAATAAAATCTAATAAATCATCAATACTCAATTGTTTAAGGGCGTGAACTGCGGATGCGAATTTTTCAATAAAATTATCAAGACCAGCGGAACTTGTGGATGCGAGCGGTTTAAAATCGAATAATTGATTAAGATATGAGGTCGCGAGCGAACGAGTATCCTCATACCTATCCACAAGGGCTGACCATATAATTGAGTAATTCTCAGCGGTGGGAGGAATGCCAGCACACACTGATAATGCTTTATTTGTTAATTTGCCTATTAAATAATGAACTTTTTCACTATCAGATAAAGACATGTTATTATGAATAATATCCGTAAACTGCCTATAAAACAAAGGCCATTTACGAATATCACCATCGAATGACACCAACTCAATAGGTGGCAAACGAGGTTGCGATTTAGATAGGCAAAATTCATTAATATGTGAAGTGCGCTGGTTACCCCTGATATGTGAGGAATCTAATTTAGTCATAACACTTTTGATTCTGCAGAATAACTCTTCAAATGACGACCATGACTCATAATCTACGGTTGCGGTTGGTTTTATAGTTAAAGAAGCCGTATTATATGAGTCCATCACTTTTTCAAAATCATCACGCAATCTATCTAGTGTGGCGGTTGTAACAAGAAAGTTCTCCCTAGCCTCCTCATTAAGATGGGCTATTTTAGACAATTCAAAAATGGTATTTAATCTAGAAAATATTGTGTCACGTTTGCCTTGGAGAATGACTAACTGTGTTTTATAAGATCTGATTAAACTAGATGAATCAATTTCTTTCTTTTCAGAAGACATTATGACCAACTTAAATTATCACAAAAATATATCAAAAAAACAACCAAAAATGCTAATAATTAAATTTATAATTGGCTATTAATATATTTATTATTAGATCGAAACAACAAATTAATATATTTTTGTGAAATAACAGTAAATTTGATGAAATATTGTACTTAAGGAATTTTTGATCTACCTACTAATATTATAAATTTATGTATTTCAGCGAAAAACAGCTGTTATTTTTATTATAAACAATTATTAAATAAATATAAACTAAGAAACCTAACCCTATAAATGACCTACTTAGGTATAATTGTATAGCGGGAACAAAAAATATGCGAAGTGGGGTATTGTACAATAACTGTTTCTCAGCAATATACCATTTATATTTAAAGATGTTGCGATTTTAATGAATTTAGCGGTTTAAGATTCGTATCCGACTCGAAGAGACCAAACTTTGGAGGATTTCTCCTCCATTTGTGGCGTGCGAACTACTATTTTTTGTTAAACGCGGTAAAATAATTTAAATAAAATAACTCGAAGGACCAGCGGGTTTTACACACTTATATAGGTATAGGGAAGGCGGAATCAAGACAGTGCGGAACAAAAAGAAATAAAATCTGTCCTGAAGGAAAAATACATGCACCACTGACCTTTGAACTTCTTCCAGGTTTCATGTAATTGGCTGTAATATCAGTCCTTGGGTTGTTGGTGCTAGTAAACTTCACTAAACGTATACTCGTGTGAAAGCGAAAAGAAAATAAGCGAATTTAAAAGCGGTGCGGAATGAATAAACGGTTACAAATTTAACTTGCGAGTCAACGGCGCGAACTTCACGACGTCAACACTGAGTGGTGCGGTAGGAAGGGTTGCCAGGAAGGAAAAAATATAAGCGTGTTGCCTACGAAAACTATATAATAAAAATAGGCGCGAACACCGTGTAAAGACCAATATTGTTCAGTATGACCAGCACTACTTTTTTATTTTATTTTTTTTTATTTTCTAAAATCGCTATTTCTCAAAAAGTACATACGTTAGCGTCACCGTGTAAAGACCAATATTGTTCAGTATGACCAGCACTACTTTTTTATTTTATTTTTTTTTATTTTCTAAAATCTCTATTTCTCAAAAAGTACATACGTTAGCGTAACCGTGTAAAGGTCAATTTTGTTCAGAAACTTAAACGCCATTAGATGGCGAGCTAAATATTTTCAAAACTGCCCTAAAATCTATTCGATCTAATACGTTTTACGACAAAAAGGGCCTCCGCGGGCCGCTTGCGCCCGCGGCCTTTACCCAACAGCTAGTACTAATATATAGCTGCAATACCACTCACTGACTCACTCACTCACTGACATCAATTATTTCGTACTTGCCGGTATAGTGGAGGGTAGCGGTTTTTTGAGTCGTATAGAGGGCGTTCCAAAACCGTCGAGAAAAATACGACTTTGACCGGAAGTCGATTCTGGACCGGAAGTGGTAGCGATATCTCAGAAACGGAAAGAGATGAGGCAAAAGTGCCGGAACAAACGTTGTAGGGAATGCCCTCTAATTTCGAAAACGATACTTTTTTTTTCAAAATTGCTCAAAAAAAATTTTTCCTCGATCGTATTTATATCCTTTTCCCGCCGGTACGCCAATATGAAACGGAGCATGGCAGTGGGCGTGGCCTAACAGCATCCGCGTCGATCGCTCGTCGGGGCTCGCGCTCTCTATGTTCCGCCCGTTCAGAGCGCGCAATGAAAATATAACGACGCATTTTCGGGACGAACGATCGAAACGGCTTTACCTCGGTCAGTCGGACGGTGAGCGCGGCCGCGTGAACATCAAATTTGCTCCGCGCGGCGGGCTTTTTTAAAATATCTCAAGAAGTAGATACGTCAGAGTAACCATGTAAAGAACAATTTTGTTCAGTATGACCAGCACTATTTGTTTTTTTATTTTTTTTTCAATTTTTTAAAATCGCCGTATCTCAAAAAGTACATACGTTAGCGTCACCGTGTAAAGACCAATATTGTTCAGTATGACCAGCACTACTTTTTTTTTAATTTTGTTTTTTTTTTAATTTTCTAAAATCGCTATTACTCTAAAAGTACGTATGTTAGCGTAACCGTGTAAAGACCAATTTTGTTCATTATGACCAGCACCATTTTTTTTTTTTTTTAATATTTTTAAATCGCCATATTTCGAAAAGTAGATACGTTAGCGTCACCGTGTAAAGACCAATATTGTTCAGTATGACCAGCACTATTTGTTTTTTTTTTAATTTTTCTTTTTTTTTTAATTTTTAAAATCGCCATATCTCGAAAAGTAGATACGTTAGCGTCACCGTGTAAAGACCAATTTTGTTCAGTGTGACCAGCACTATTAGTTTTTTTTTAATTTTTTAAAATCGCCATATCTCGAAAAGTAGATACGTTAGCGTAACCGTGTAAAGACCAATTTTGTTCAGAAACGTAAACGCTTTTAGATGGCGAGCAAAATTTTTTCAAAACTACACTAAAATCTATTCGATCTAATACGTTTTATGAGAAAAAGGGCCTCCGCGGGCCGCTTGCGCCCGCGGCCTTTACCCAACAGCTAGTTATATTATACGTACACACAATATATAATTTCGTCTAATGGTATTGACTCTGTAGGTTTAATAGAGAATAACCCGTATTATTTGTGTGCATACTATCGTGTCCTGTGTGTTGGCTTTGTGATTTCAATCAAGGCCGTATCGCCGCAGCTTTGTCCTGAAATCACGGGTTGTGTTCAATGTTCACTGTTTACTAGCCCCTTGAGGTATAATAGGTACTTTGAATGTGCGGTACAAATTGGCAATTGGTTTCTTAGGTATTTAAGCTGATTTACTACCATTATTAGGGAAGAACAAATCTCTTAAAGTTAATAATTTGTAACATACACTTACCCAAATTACCGAAAAAAAAAAGAAGGAATATAAAGGTGATCTTTTATTTAAAAAAAAAAGTAAAAATATGTTTTGTAAGATGATTAAGATTTATCTACAATTTTAATTAAGAATAAAATTTTCCCTTAAACAGAAGGTGCGTCGTGTGGTTTGAAATGGTAGTATTTCAAAGACACCTGGAAAAAACAGTAAAACATGACTGGTCATTAATCTATGCAATAAAATAATTACAATAATCTTAAATAAAACGTTTTAATCTGTAGGATTTTAACAGATAGTTTCATCTATCAAACTCTATCAAACAAATATTGAGCGGCCGTGGTCTAGTGGTAAGACGCGTGAACTCACGATCGATGAGACCCGTGTTCGGACCTCGCTAAAAACCGGTACCAATGTAACTTTGTTATATGTACTTTGGTCGCTCAGTGCCTATAGGCACTATTAAAGAGTGGTAGGCAGACTGATGATGGTTATTTGTCCAGTCTGTCGTCCTGGGGCAGTACCACCACTTTCGAATGTAACACCCGTGAAGTGACCTTGTCGCGTTTCGGGAATAGTTTGAAAGTAGCCAGGTATAAGAGAGGAGTGTGCACTGTCAATCTAGATGGTACATGCTCGTCTCCTCGAGCCGGCATAGTGGAGGCGACTGCAGCCCGTAGAGATTTCTCTGTGGTAGCAGTTGTTTCCATTCATGGACCGCACTCTAGCTTTACATCAGGCGGAGTGTTGTCACATGTCGAGCTACAATAAAAAAAAAAAAAAAAAAAAAATTATTAAATTATATACAAACTTATTATTAGTGTAACTCCCGTCAAGTGATTGTCACATTGGATGTAGGCAGATGTAACAAGATGAGTGTATGCACAGTCGACGTATGTCTATATGGATAAAGCAGAGACAAGTGGTGCCGCAGTAATTTCTTTGTGGTAGCGTTAGTATCTGCTCATTAACTGCACTCTAGATTAATATCAGGCCAAGCTACTATAATACACATAATATAGTTATTAGTCTAGACTCGCTGTAGAAAAAAAAAACATCATTCTCTTGGTCTATTTTTTTTTAAAGTCCACAAATGCTTCACCTACAATAATTTTATTAACAATATTATGTAAACATTGTAAGTTCAATATCAGTAATTCAGTACACATATAATAGGTTAAGGGTTCGGAGCCAACACACGGAAACACGTTTGGCCGACAGCCAACACATCGCCTCTGTAGCTAGTCACGCCCTCTGGTCAACGCTCAACTGAGGGAATGCTGATATGCAAATGTATTTAACGATTGCATCTAGCTACCAGCTATTTAATTGTTTTTTTAATACAAAACCAAACATATTTAAGCTCTGTGTAATTAAAAAATAGTGATAAGGCGATAGGTATTAGCCCAGATTGGCATCCTGGGGTGCCCATGAACAGACCTCGTGTTTAGGGATCAGTTTGTAAGTAGCCGGGTATTTAGAACAAGAGTGCACTGTCTCCCTGCACCGTACATTCGTTTTTTCAACTACGTAGAGGCGACTGAATTTAAAATGTAAAATTTTAATGTAAAAGATCGTGAAATTGCAAACTTTGTTAGTAGTCAACTAACTAACGTTTTATAAGTATTATTACAAAATTAAAAAAGAAAAATAAAGAAATTTCAGCCAGGATACATAAACTGTTGCATAAACATATTGCACGATATTTTTTTTTATTTATCAAAATATTAAAATATTTTCGAAGTACATTTTATATTTGAATTTACTCATTCCATTAAACCAAATAAAACTTTTATTACCTTAAATGATTTTATTTCCAAAACCGATGAGAGGATATATAATATAAGAATCAAAGTCTGAATAACGTTGAATCAGTAGTTGTCACTAATGGTCTAGCTTTTTTTAATGCCTGTACTTAGCTAGTGCTTGTATCACAGACACTGAGTAATCAAAATCCATATAACATAGCTACATTGATACTGGTCATAACTTAGAGAGGTTTGAACATGGACCTCATCGGTTATGAGTTCACGTGTCTCCCCGCTCCACCACGGCCGCTCTCATATGAATATTCTCACAGGAGATAGGGCCTTAATAAAATAATAATAATAAATAATTAAAAGAACACAAAAGGAATTAATAACCTCACAAAATCTCTACTCTACGCGCACACTCTTCAACGAGGAAATTGCTTTTAACAACTTTAATTGGAGGCGTACAAGAAAAAAACTTTTCCAATCTGCCTTTGTAAGTGCAAAAGCTTTGGCCGGCACTTTTATTAACATTTCGTTCGCGTCATAAACAAATTGACGAAAATTTACTTTAACCATTATTATACATTAGCTAAATTAATAATAACTTTCTTTAGAAACTTTTATCTTTTTTACTTAAAATCTTTGTACACAACACATATTTTTACAAAATTAATATAAACATTAGAAATATTAATTAAATAAAAAAACTATCATGATTTTTTATTATTTTTTTGTCATATTATTAACTTACTGAATTTGTTTATCTTTGAATAAAAACTGAACAGAAAAAAAACAAGTCTGAGTTAAGGTGCATTGGCCACAAATGCCTCCGTTTTCTCTTTCCACTGACTTTTCCTGTCTGGGGTTTCGTCATCAGTAAAGTGTTTTTTTTTTCATAATCAACAATACAATGCTCTACTTTTCAGTTGACATCATTGCTAACGATTGCTATTTCATCATAAAACAAAAAAAAAAACAAAAACTGCAGTTAATATGCCAGAAATTAATAATACTAATTATACGGATATGAAGTCCTGAGATACAGTTAGTTGTAAATAACAAATACAAAAACTGAAGTGTATTTCTACAATTTACATTTTAAAATTTTCAAATAATATTTATTTGACAAGATTTGTTTGTTTTTGGAAACTTATTTAAGTAATTACTGAAATTGCTTGCATGTAGAAATTTATTCATTTGCCTTTAGGCTGCTGTTATACTACCCTAAATTTCTTTTTTTTTTCTAGAAAATGTTACGAGTATTAGACATACGTTTTTACGACAGCTTGCCCTTTTTGCAGTTAGTAAATTTTGTTGTTATTAACATAAAATCCACAATTACATACAAATACAAATTTCTCATTCCAAAAAGAGGACTAGGATAACGCAATGATGACACAGAATTGAACCCGTTAACTACAGTAATAGACACAAAAGCCAAGGATTAGTTAGAAAATTATATACTCTCTTAATGATAAATAAAAAAAGTCACTGACCGTACATTAAAGTGTAGTTGATAGATAGATTGTTGTAATTAACCCACCACCAGTACTATCACACGAGAAGCGACTGTGTAACGTTTTGGAAATAGCAAAGTATAAAACGGGACCTAACATTCGTCCCTTAAAGAAAAATGCCCATTTATGGGCCCACTTGATACCTAATAGTTTGGTAACAAAATAATATTCTAAAATATTTTTCATTAATACATTTAAATTATCAACACATCATTTATCAACAATGTTTAATTACATAAAAAATATGTATCACCAATTATTAAAGCATTTATAATAACTAACCTCAAATATTGCATCAGAAAATATCTTATTACTCAATAATCTGGATGAAAAAATTAAAACAGTTTGGGAATAAGTAACGTACATTTATTTTTCTACAAAATTAACTAAAAATCTTAGACAAACTCGAGAAAAAAAATTGTGGGCCATTTGTCTTAGGCAAATGGGCATTCTCCTTTGGCATAGCGGATGAAATTGCCCGTTGAAATTCCTCTGTGGTAGCAGATCTTCCCACTCGTGGATCGCACTTTAAACATCAGGCGAAGTGTGGTCACTCACATATCTTGTAAGATTATTTTTGTGTAAAAAAAAAACAAAACACCAACAGCCTTAAACTTAGATATAGTTAGCTCATTTCACTAACTCAGACCGTCACGCAAACTACCAATTCATAACAAGCCTCCACTTTTCCGACATGAAACAGAGCAAAGAAACTATCAAATTATTGTAATTAAATGTCTCTACGTAATCGATGTGAATTGTATTTTTTATTCAATACAAGAAACAAAGATAAATTAAAACTAGCTAAATTCAGAACGTTAATTGGTAAAAAAGTATAATGTACGAAGGAGCGCAACTATTTAATATATTACCTATATCATTGATTAATGCTACACCAAGTCAATTTAAAAAGCTGTTAAAGCAGTGTGTGACAATTTCTTTTGAACTAAAATTAGTGAGCAACCCTGAGCTTGTCGCGAGCATGATGCTTTGTTTGTTTGTTTTTATTGACTTACTTCTTATTGTATAGTGTATATAGTGATAGTTATAATAAAACCGATCACCAATTGCTTTATATAATGTCTACTAAATGTATAATATAATGTATGTCTGTAAGAGAATGTAATGTTCTTAGAGTACACAATAAAGTTCTTAATGCACATCTATAAATTAGTGGTAAAAGTGGTAGGCAGACTGATGATGGCCTCATACTATTAAACAGACTGGTGATGGTTATTAGCCCAGTCTACGGTCCTGGGGTAGTACCACCACTTTCAAGTGTAACATGCGACGTTTCGGGATCAGTTTGGGAGCAACCACGAGAGGAGTGTACACCGTTAACCTGGATGGTTCAGATTCGTCTTCTCAAGCCGGCATAGTGGAGGTTGCGGACTGCTGCCGACATTTCTCTGTAATGCGTGTTATTTTCGTTCTCCATTCTATTTCACTGTGGAAGCTATACGTATGTGGAATGAGTTACCAACGTCTATTAAATCTTCACCTTCTCTCCCGATCTTTAAATCTAAACTTAAATCCCACTATCTATCTTTCTAAATTAGGTATTTATGTAATATATATGTATGTATTTATAATGTGTATATGTATGTATTTTATTGTATTGTATAGTATGTTACTATTATATTATTATTTATATCTTTATTATAACTAATTTTAGATTTTCTTGACTGCATTACCCGCTTTTCTCTTTTCCTTACAATTTATTTAATATCAATTGGTTGTCTGGAAGAAATTGCTTTTAGTGATAAGACCGCCAATTGCAGTAACTTATTTATTATTTTATATTTCTTCAACTGTGTTTTATATGCAATAAAGAATTTATTATTATTATTATTAGTTATTAAATATCTAGTATGTATTTTTTTAAACTTAATCGATTCGTAAATTCTAACAATCCAATTTTCCTACTATAACTAATTGTTTGCTTAAGTTGTATTACGAATGACGTTTTATTTGAACGGAGAAAACATGTTCCTACATTCGAACAAAGTTCAAAGTTTGCATTGAACTGGATTTACTCCGCAAAATTAAATTAAGAGAGTTGGATGTAAATTTAATATGAATTTATGATTGATTTTGCGTTCCTATTTGAAACATACGTAATGAGTTATGAGTAATCATAATATAATCGAAGCATCTTTTGAGTTGAGACTCAAATGATTTACTTTGAAAAAAACAATCTACAACTATGTATTATATTGTGGAACGACCTTCCCAGCCACGTCTTTCCCCCTTCCTATAACATGGGATCCTTCAAACGCAGTGTGAAGAGACATCTCATCAAGCCGGCATAGCGGACGCGACTGCTGTCTGCGGATCTGACAGCAGTCGCCTGCGTTCATGGATCGCACTCTAGCTTAACATCAGGCGTAGTGCGGTCATATGACGTGCTAAAATAAAAAAAATACAAAAAAATGTAGACGAACTATCTATATACAAATCTGAAATTGGATTATTAAATAACTTTTTTTATTATTATGCACATTTGTCTCCTCAAGCCGGCATAGCGGAGGCGACTGTTATCTGTAGAAATTTATCTGTAATAACAGTTGTTTCCGTTCACGAACCGCACTCTAGCTTTACAATCTGCCTGATCTTAAGGTCTATGATCAAAAACAATTGCTATCGAGAGAGTTATCTCCAGGAAGAGCCTTTGCTGAAAGTGAAGAGTCATCTCACAAAGCCGGCATAGCGGACGCAAAATGCTGTCTGCGGACCCCCTACCCTAACAGCAGCTTAACATGAGGCGGAGTGCGGTGATATGCACGATCTAAAATAAAATATATAAAATACTCCTAAAGAAGCAATTGTAGTCCGTTAAATGCAAAATTACAAGTCGTTAATAAAAATACGTAATTGTACGTTTACGTTTTATATTTAAAGTGTATAGCGTATTGTATACTAATAATAATTAATTAATAACGTGTTAGTCTCGAAGTCTTTGAACAATAAGTAAATTATTTTTGACTGTCGACATGCCTCGACGTCGAGGAAAATTAATGGAGTGACATTATGTTTTCCCTCACATATATTATAATATTTTCTTAAACAATTTGACTTCTAGGTTAACTTAATTATCTATTTAGAGTTTAAATAAATATTTAAAAAATAACATGGGTCAATAGATTCTCTGTTCACACTGCTGCATCTGTCAGATAATACACGACATTATAAAAATGTTAGCGTAATGTCTATGTGGCCAAACCTTTATTGTTTGAATATTTATTATTATTTCTTTTCTTTTATAATTCATCTTAACTGCATACTTTTTATATTCTTTTTAATTATTTATCTCTAGATAGACAATTATTTATTTTATAAAGAAACTGGGACCGTCACCTGCAACAGACTGACTTGCATGACTTTTACGATTGGTAGTGTTTTTTATTTATTTATTTTTTGTGTTAATTAGATTAAATCTGCCTATATGGCATTTAAATTAGCTGGAAGAGAATGCTACTCGTATTTAGCATTAAGTTCGCCTGTGTGCATGCTACATTAAGTTTTAAATAAATAAATAAAAAATAAATATTGATATCAATTACAACAAATTAAGTGAGGAATTACAATAATGTGACATTGTGGACTTATAACAAAACAAAAATGTCAAATTTAATATCATCACACCCAACATTTATTTTCCTGTGTATTCCGATAACGTACAGAAACTTTTTCCTATTTTTTTTTTTAATTTATCCCAAATTGTTTTTCTACTTACCATAATTGTACTTTAGATTTAAAAGGATATTAACTATTTTCATTTAATTGTATATTGTACCTACATATTAAATGCGAATAAATAAATGAGATGTATATTAAAATCTAAAGTCTTAAATCAATTAATAAAATTTCATCAACATTATTTCGTATCATCATTCACCAAAAATTTCTGAAATTCCTTATTAAAATACTCAGTAATCATATTCCATACATTAATAGAGTACCAAATTATTATACTTAAAGAGAAAATTAATCGAAATATGAGGCCAAGCATGATGAGGTACAGAGCAAATGGAATAAATTTTATGTTGAAATATCAATAGTAACTGTCGGGGCCATAAATCATATCGTAGATTATCTCAGCGGCTGTTTGCATGTGGGGATACGCTACTGTCGTCAATAATACCACACTGTTGGCTATGACGAACAGCTTCATCGTTTCTAGGCCATCTGTGGATCTGAAAAATGGAAAAATATATTTTTAAAAATACAAGTCTAGATACTAAATAGCACATTTCTATTAAGTACGCCTACGTGTAACTGTACATATTATATACTAAAATACTTAGTTCATGCCCTGTTCCTACTAGGGTAGGCAGAATAAAGGGAACGCCAGCGACTACTCTCTCTACATACTACTTTACCTTCGACCACATCGACATACATTTCTTCGTGGTTGGCTCTGTTTATAGTATACTGTTTCATACGTTTCTTTTCATTATAGCTCGGCATGTGACAACACTTCATCTGATGTAAAGCTGGAGTGCGGTTCATGAATGGAAACAACTGCTACTACAGAGAAATCTCCACAGGCAGCAGTCACCTCCACTATGCCGGCTTAAAAAAAAGACGAGCATATACTGTCCAGATTGACAGTACACACTCCTCTCGTTATATTTGGCTACTTTCAAACTATTCCCGAAACGCGACAAGGTCACTTCGCGGGTGTTACATTCGAAAGTGGTGGTACTGACTACTGCCCCAAGACGGCAGACTGGGCGAATAACCATCATCAGTCTACCTACCACTCTTACACGTATACTGTTTTTACATCTTTCTAATATTCTATCCCCTATCTTTGCTAGTAAGCTGGTAGAAAAAATAAATGGCGTTAATCTTGTCATTATACAATTCTTTTTTTGTATTTTTTGCGTAATATATATATTTTTTATTATTAAACCGGTATACTATAAATAAACTTTTAGACATCTTAGTGACTTTGATAACATAATTTCTAGTTGAGCCAACAACACTAAAAAGCCCCATCATTATTTCTATCACGTATACAACGGCCTAGCTACCTTAACTATAAGTATGAAACCTTTCTATTGAATAAAGGAGTAACGTACAACCTTCGAAATTTTCCACTTTAGTTAAAACAACCCTTTCTTTTAGATACGTTCAGAATTTTAAAGCCGGTTTCCTTTGGGAGAGAAAATGTTTTAATTAATTTAGCTAAATAAAAATTGAGGAATATTATTTTTATAGTCCAATTTTCATAATTACTTTTTCAGCGTGTACCTTTTAACCTACCTACTAACTTTTATTAGGAACTTTGGCTCTTTAGATAGGCTTAAAAGTTTATTCTATATAAACTGATTTTTAAGTCTGGAATTATTAATCTATATTTATAAATCAATTGCTGTTCGTTAGTCTCGCTAAAACTCGAGAACGGCTGGACTGATTTGGCTAATTTTGGTTTTGAATTATTTGTGGATGTGGGGAAGGTTTAAAAGGTGAGTAAATAGGAAAAAACTGCTTGGAATATAGTAAAAATAACAATTTCGCTTCCCCTTAGAAACTATTTCTTTGGTTTTGAATATCAAACATTTGATGTTCGTCTCGTCGTTTAGAAATCAATTAAATTTAAAAGTGTTTCAGAACTCAAATTTTGAGGCGGTACGAAGTTTGCCGGGTCAACTAGTACACTATAAATAAACAAATATCTACATACTCGTATTTTAAAATACCTGTACTAAACTAGTACTTGTATCATATACACATTATAAATATTACATATTATTACTCTGTTAACGTCAATAACTAACGCGCTAACTCTTGCAAAACTTTAATGTAGCCATAGTATTATTGCCATAATTTTTACACGATAATTGTTGCGCAGGTGAACGCTGCTATTAACGTTAATGCTAACTCAATGTATCAATGTAGAGCCCGTGGTCTAGCCGTAGAGGATGGACCTCACGAAACCCGTGTTCAAATCTCTCTAAATTCTAACCGGTACTAATGTTATATGTACTTTGGTCGCTCCAATGCCTGTGATACAAACATAGTTTTAGTACAGGCGTTTTAAAAATAGTAATAATAATATGTTTTACCTAAGCCATCCACCGAAACCAGAATTTTCATCATCAAAGTCTGTCTTTAGAACGACTTCTTCCGTGGTAGATGTTCCTTTCGTATTTTTTACGTTATTCACTTTACTTTTTCTGATGTTTTTGTTTTTCTTCATAATCTGAAAACAAATTAATTCTAGTTACTAACCTTTATCATAATTTAGTTAATTACTATATGTAGATTAAATAAATATAAGTCTTGCATTAAAAATATACAACCAAAATTAAGTAAACTAAGTATTATATATTTATATGATTATGTTCGCGACGACTATGGCTGCAAAGCTTTCGAAATGTATCGGGTTAAATTAATCGAAATAAATACGACAGTAAGCCGGATAATTTTTTTTTACATTTTAAAAAAACATTAAATTTCAATATGCCTTGGTCAAAGCATCGTTACTCTTAAATTTTCACACATAATTTTTCAACATAGTGAACAAAATTGTTAAACTTTCAACAGCTACTTTAACAGAGCCGCTTGAATTATGTTTTAAAAGTTTAGCCGCAACTTGGCTCCTATTATTTACTACCTTCTAACGATTTATTTACAGAAATATAATCTCGTTAGCTTATCCTTCACAAAATATTATATGCTATTCTGAAGAAATGATTGACATATGTTTATTGGTATAATAACGTCGTAGTCTAAATTATTCATAATATAACAGATTATTATTATATGTTTTCATTCCAATAATGTAGTAGAAATATACTAGCTAACACATACCTACCGGCTTACTTTAAAAAGGGCTCCACCTGATTTAAGGGTAAAAAAAATCACACGTTTTAAAATAAGAACAAAATAAATGTTTGTATTTATTTTTTTACAAGTTTGTTAGAAGCTAGAGAATAGACTCACAAAGTTAGAACACCTCAGATAACGCACGCACGGCTTCTTGTTCACTGAACTACAACGCGTGTAACGAACCGCAATTGTTTCTTATTTTACCCGTATAAGTTTGTGTGTCCTACGTAAGCTATATACTGCGACTAAGCGCGACTATACTTTAGTAATTCTTTTGTAAGTCATTATAATATGAGAAAATATTGCTCGGGTTATCAGTCTAAATGAATTACATTTATCAATTCTAATTAGTGTTATGATAATAAGTGAATAAACCATTCCTACGCGTACCAATTTCAATTCATCATAATTGTATAAATAGGTCCCTAAACAGGTTTTTTTTTTATGTAGTAATCAAGCATTTCGTCACAGCTAGCCCGATATTATATAATAGAGTGCAGAAATAGCTACCGCAGATAAATGTCTGCATGCAGCATCGTTTCGCACTATTGATAGTGAAACTCCTCTTTTATACCCGGCTACTTGATGTCTTGCTCACTTCACTAGATAATGGTACTATTAAACAAGAATGACGTCATCAGACTTTTTGTGATATTTTGTCGCAGCCGTAAACCTCAACCCACCTAGGATAAAGACAACGCGACTATTTGAAAAAACCAAAAATAAACCTTATGTAATTGTATTACAATTGAAATACCACTGAAGAAGTTACTAAATTAAATGAAACCTGAAAAGTGATAATCAATAACTTGGTTGTAACAATAACCTACTTACTTTTTTTATGGTAACTCAACATTCGACCACACTTCGATTGCTAAAGTGCAGTTTAAAGAAATGTATGCTTGTAGTAGTCGCCTCCACTACGCCGGCTTGGGGGTCTCCGTCTTCGTCTACATGTATACCATCCATTGACAGTACACACTTCTCTCGTTATACCCATCTACTTTCAAGCTGATCTCCAACCGAGACTAGATCTTTACAGGTGTTACACTCGAAAGTGGTGGTACTACCCCTGGACGCCATACTGAGCTTTGTAGCATCAGCAGTCTATCTACGACTTGTGTTTAAACCTTTCTATATATAACTAAAATACTAAAATTTATAGTGAATTTCATACTAAAATCGTTTTAACACGTCACCATTTCCAGTGAAGATTTTATAGAATTCTATTTCATTTTGACGATCCCTGCAAACGGTTATAATATCATAGACGATCGTGTAAATCGTAACGAACGTTTGAATTGGGTCGATACTATAGATGTTTATAGCTATTGGATGTTCATGTTTATTATTCTATGTGTATTTGATTGCAGATGAAACTATAGACTGTTGGTGAATGTGCTTTTGACTCTACCATAATATTAATCTAGGAATATGCAATTTAATTAATATGTATTTAGTAGTACCATCACATTTTTTTATTGTAACTCGGCATGTGACAACACTCCGCCTGATGTAAAGCTAGAGTGCGGTCCAAGAATGGAAACAACTGCTACTACAGAGCAATCTTTACAGGCAGCAGTCGCTTTTACTATGCCGGCTTGAAGCGACGAGTATGTACCATCCAGATTGACAGTGCACACTTCTCTCGTTACATATAGCTACTTTCAAACTATTCCCGAAACGTGAGTTTACGCGTCTCGGTCGCTCAAATATACATAC
Organism: Tinea pellionella; assembly: GCA_948150575.1. NCBI lineage: Eukaryota > Metazoa > Arthropoda > Insecta > Lepidoptera > Tineidae > Tinea > Tinea pellionella. The sequence continues at coordinate 7,339,636 of OX411252.1, forward strand.
GCATATGACAACACTCTGAATTAAAAAAAAAATTGAAAACACCAGTCACCTTTGCTATGCTGTCCTGAAGAGACGAATGTGCACCATACTTCTCTCTCATCATACCTGGCTCCTTACAAACTGATCCTGAAACGCGGCAACGTTTCTTCACTTTTGCTTCTTCTTAACCTCTCTAATTATATTCCTAAAATGATTAAGTTAATATAAATGTTTATACCTGATATAGGCCGATGCGAAGGTATTGTTTCAAATAAATAATTTAGTATGGGTCTTCATGTAATTTGGATACAACAATTATTTTTATGATCATTGAAAAATAAATTAGTTTTACGATTTGATAAATGGTTATTAAGACAGTTTCGCGTTCCGAATCAGTACCACTGTATAGTGTATATGTATATTCCACCCAGTGTCCATTGGTTTCAAGTGTTTTTATATTTATTTCACTCTGGCTGTTGTTCATGAACTGCATGCGCTCTATCATAACATGAGGCGCACTGTGGTGACATGGCTCTGGCTTTTACATATAAAAGGAATCTTACCTCCGTTTCTTATTGTCCCATATTATTATTATAAAATAGTAAAGGTTTATGTACCCCTGGGGTAGGACCACCATTTTTCTTTTCAAGACAATTGTTCGCATCATGGATCGCATTCTAGTTTAACATCAAACGGAGTGTTGTTATGCTGAGCTTTAATAAAAAAAAAATCAAGTATTTTACACAAAAAAGAGTAAAGTACAATGGAAGAAAAATAAAAAGATATTTTTTATCAAAATACAACATTTTCCTGTTCTCAAACGATCTCATAATTTGGCTTTAAAAATGCAGCGTCAACAACTCTTGCAAATTTCATTTTTCCTACCATTTAGCAGCATTCTTCGTTTCAACTAACAAAATTATTTTTAAAATTTAGTTAACGAAATTTTATAATTATTTTTGAACGAGCTTTTAAAATAAGTACTAATATATTAAAAATGAATATATTGCAGACATTAAAATCCTAAAACAAATATATTTTTGAACGAGAATTTGCTGGAAAAAAGTGGCATCTGTACGAGTATATGTCGATATTTCACCTATTTATATGCAATAAGAACATGTGTTCCACAACTTTCACGGTAAAAGCTAAGAGGTAAAAACGTAAAAGAAAAGAAAAATATGCAAAAAAGACATTTTGAATTTAAAATTTTTCTTTCGCATGAAATAATACAGAAAGAGTTAAATAATTACTCAGACTGTTTCTTTTGTTGCCTCTTCTATATAACAAGGGACAATTAATTATCTTACTGTTTTAATTAAACAAGTCTAGATTGAATTATAAACATACAAAAATTCATGAAAATTTTTTTATTGACAGAAGTTATTCAAATACTTGGACTCTTTTAAATGCTTCTTCTTCTATAGCAATTAATTAAAATAGTAATAAATATCCAGAAAAAAATACATAAAAATAATATAGTTAAACCTAAGGAAATCGTTACAAAATTGAGTTGTTTTGTGACTGTGTTTTATTTATATCGAATGCTTCTCGATTTGAGAGTAATCGCTCAGAGCACGAACTGTGCTTTAGAATCTCCGGCACGCCTCTCAATCTCCTTCTAGTTCATGATATATACCTTCTATTTCTATTGCACGGTATATTAAAGTTGTAGTGATCAAAACTCGAAATAGATCGATCGTGCTCACATATATAGCTATAATTGTTGCAATTTAATTACGTTACAATATAAATAATATTGCATTAATTACAAACACAATTTTATCGTACTTTAATTGAATTATTTGATTAAAAAAAATTATTTAATAAAACAAATAAATTGTATAAACAAATTTATCTAAAAATATCTTACCTTGCTCTTTTCATTTGTTTAAATAAAATGTATTGATACATGCGAGAAATGTTTGAACCTTTTCTCAATAAAGCTCTTCCTAATTTCATTTAACGCTCTCTGCTCGCGTTAAATGAATAAGAACGACATTGTGTAAAAAGCCTTGGCTGTACAAATCACGATGAAATTCAAGAAAAGATTCGACGAAGAATTCAGATGTCACGTCAGAGGCGGCAGAGCAAATCCCTTTACAATTTAATTCCCAATTACAAGAACGAAATCACAGAATCACAGCTAATACGGAGAATTTAATGCTTTCACCTTCTTACGAATGTGTTACAAAATGTAACGATTAAACATGCTCAAGTAGATCGTAACTTTATGCGATTACTGACGAAGTACATTGCCGTTAACGACTTGAATTAGACTTGCAACCTTAGAGAACAGTGAGGAAAAAAAACTTCCTAAGCTGTATTATACTTAACGAATTCCACAAAATTTGAATGTGTACCATCTAACGAATATTCACAAGAATGTCAGACTAAATCTATTTAAATAGGTCGTAACTTAGTGTGATTATCACCAAAGTGTATTCCGGATGTCGAGCATTCGTTCAGACGACGTTATCGCGCCTTCGCCGGTCACGTGCCTCACGTCGGACATTCATTTGTCACGATCATCGTGCTCATAACTCTGACAACTGACGCGGCAAGGAACCGGTGGAAACGCTGCAATAATGAAAATGTCGGGGAAGCGCTTGTTTGATCGGAAGTCTAGTTAAGTCGAGATTTTGCCCCCGGCAACGTGGTGATGGCGTCGCTTTATTGTAACTGATGTTATTTATACTAGTACGCTTAAAGCCATTTTACATTTCTATTCATGATATAATATGAAGCTATTTATAAATTCCTGTCCACATTGGACTACTGGGATTGTGGACGTGATCATATTCATACATAATAAAAATATTTGGGTCATATAAGCAATAAGTTGTTCATGGCGCCCGGTTCTCACGTTCACAAACTGGACGACGTTCATTCGCACAATGCTATTGGCTTTGTCGACTTTGCAAACGTGACTTTTACGTATTCTATTGAAATTCAAATTTTTGGATCCCAATATTAATCTTATTAGACTTTTTTTGGTAGCCCGACATATGACCTCACTTCGACTCATAGCTCTAGCTTAAGCTAGAGTACGATGCGAAGACAACTGCAGACATGCTATCCTAGCCTTAGTCCTGCAATCCTGTAACTAGGTATAACGAGAGGAGTGTGCACTGTTAACCTGGATTTTCACAATTCAGCATAGCGGTGGCAACTGCTGAAATTTGTCTATGGTAGCAGTTGTCTCTATTATTGGACCACACTCTAGCTGATTCTGCACACTTATTAGAATGAATTGGTACTGCTTCAGGATGTCGGATTTTGGTCTAACGAATAAGAAATCACATCTTTTCAATTTATTATTCAGGAAAACTACTTTGTTAGATGCTTTCTGCTAAACAATTTATGACAATTCGATTTTTTAAGTCCCCCACAAGGCTTTTAACGAAGTTTTTCATTCAAATTACCACTTCGTGAGCTTCTTCAGCCTCTTACGTGTTTCGGCCATTTGATGTGTTTTTCTTTACTTCTAGAATATCAAAGAGGTTTTCTTTTAAAAACATTGAAAGCCGGTTTCGAGACTGCGACATTCAATGGTTCGTATGAATTATTTATCTTTGCCGCCGACCCTTGTCGTGGCTAAAAGATAAATCTTTCATTTTACACAGCGTATCTCGTTATGTTTTTATTGAAACTTCGGCCCCTTTACATTTTCTTTTGATATACGTGATGCAAATTTGGAGGACGTTGGTATGTTGTTGTTAAATTTCAGTGTGCATTTAAATTGTGTGAAGGAATTTAAACTTTGTTTTATAGCGTACTATATCCCCTAACTTTGTTTCTTTTCATCTTATTTGGTTTTTCATGTTCATATCCTAATGTCATTATCATGTTTTATATGTTTTCTTGAGTTTTACACATCATATCATTTGGGACTTGTCACCAGGTTGTGGGGCATAATTTTACTACACTTTTCCTTGCATTATTTACAATTTTTACACAAAATTATTATGTTATTTTTCACTTTTTCTATATTTTTTTTGTATCTGACAATGTTGACGATTAGTTTTTTTAATTTCATTTTCACCTAGATTTTAAACATTTTCTTCCAAAATTACCTTACTAACCTCATTAATTCAAGAAGATATTGTTCCATTTCGAAATACTGACATTCCATGACACACTTCATTCAAATCAAAATTTTCAAATCTAAAAAGGGCTATAAAAAACGACCCATTCTCTTCATCGGGATCAATCCTCCGTGATCAGTCCTCCGTGTTCAATCCTCCGTCATCAGTTCTCTGGATCAGTTCTCCGTGATCATTTCTCCGGCTAAAAAACACTAACAATGAAGCTCTGCACCTAAAGGTCTTTTCCCGGGGCCACTACACCCCGGGAACTGCAAAAGAAGACCTCTAAACTCTGTAACAAGTCTGATTCATCAACGTGAGACCTCCGACGCCGCTGTTCGCTATACCCAAGAGTGCTGCAAGACGAGACAAGAAGATGGGGTCATCTCTGAAGTCTGTACGCGCCTGCCCATGTGCTGCTCCCAACCGTCCTTCGGGTTCCTGCACGTCCTGCACCCTGCGAGGAGTTCCGCCGACGAGGATAGCGGTCTCCGACGCGGGAACGCCGCCGACCCACGCCCTCATGCTCTCCACATTCTACACACCGGCCCTACATACCTACACCCTCACTAGCCTGTAAGTCTGCTGATTATAACTTTAATTAAAATATAGTAAGCTAACCCATTCTTTTCTTTAACTATCGCTTCACGATAGTTTCTTATAATAATAGGGTTTAATATCGTTTTGTGTGTGGAATAAATATTTTTTGAGACAAATTGGCGGTCGTTCTTGTGCATAAATAACCTGTCATATACACGGGTAGTGCTGAATTTGAAAAGCTTTTGAGATTGAGACACAAAGTTTTGTTTGTAATAAATCTTTGTATTCGGATACTCTATTCGAGATGTAACTTGTGGAAATGGCTCTCTATGATATTAATCCGCTTACAATATATCTTCAAAGAGCTGCAGGTTGACTGGTATGTTATGTCTACGTACCGTGTCAGGGTAGTGGCAGGCAGGCAGTACAGTAGTCGCGCTTCACAATCAGGTTGGAAGTAGCCGGGTATAAATTTTAGTACGATAATTAGACCAATAATTAAGAAAACATTTTTTTTTAAATTATGATTATTGGTATTGGCATTGATAGCTGTCTTTTTACTAATATATTTGAAGCAATAAACGACTTGTTATGAAATACGAGTATATTTATTTATTTCTTCATTCATTTATTACATGATTTTTTTTATTGTAGCTCGGCATGCGACAACACTCCGCCTGATGTAAATCTAGAGTGCGGTCTATGAATGGAAACAACTGTTACTACAGAGAAACCTGTGCGGGTAGCAGTCGCCTCCATTATGCCAGCTTGAGGAGATGAGCACGCACCATCTAGATTGACAGTGCAACTCCTCTCGCTATACCTGGCTACTTTCAAACTATTCCGGAAATGCGACAAGGTCACTTCACGGGTGTTACATTCGAAAGTGGCGGTACTACCCCAGGACGGCAGACTGGACAAATCACCATCATCAGTCTCCCTTTCACTCTTTAATAGTGCCTATAGGCACTGAGCGGCCAAAGTGCATATAACAAAGTTACATTGGTACCGGTCAGAATTAGCGAGGTTCGAACACGGGTTTCATCGATCGTGAGTTCACGCGTCTTACTTCTAGACCACGGCCGCTCTAAATGAATATTTAATAATAATAAATAATGAATATTTATTTTACTAAAAAATTATATGCCTTTCACCACATCATCAAACGGGCCTATTTGAGAGGCACACTACCATTACATATCTATCAATTACTAAAGCTAAATTATTATAAAACACTACTTTGCAACTAATTTCCGCTAATCAATGTTAGTGAGGGTAGGTGTACAGTCACATTAGCTGTTACTGTTAGACCCGTCACGAACATGCAAAAACCTCTCGACGCGTTTCACCACTCCACGTGGCATCCTCAGGAGACGTGCGCTGAATGAATAACAGTAACAGCTAATGTGACTGTACACCTACCCTCACTAACATTGATTAGCGGAAATTAGTTGCAAAGTAGTGTTTTATAATAATTTAGTTATGGATTTCCGCAAAGTAACGCCTACTACTATTAAATAAATTACTAAAGCCACAGAATGAAGAGAAATAAGCAGAAGCATTCTCTTCTTCCATAACCCTTCTACTTTACAATAAAATGTTCATTTTATTGTTTGTAAATAATTAATAGCTGACAAATTCACTCGACATTGTATGAATATGCATCTCCATTGTGTTTGACAATTCCTAGTAAATTAGTTAATTTGCATACAATTCTCTAATCCAGGATTAGTGGGCTATAATGAAGCATGTATTTGTTAACGTATCTTTGTGTTAATTTTCATAGAGCGAGCCGATTTGAAATATGAGTTTGAACACGTTAGTTCTCAGAATAAATTTTGCATTCAATTAGTACAAGAGCTTATAGATTGTAACCATTCATGAGTGCCCAATTTTTTTTTATATTGTAGCTTGGTATTAACGGGAACAATTGCTACCACAGCAAAAAAATCTGCATCGAATCGCCTTCGCTATGATGCCGGCTTGACGAGACAAATATGTATCATTCAGGTTGAAAATAAACACTCTTCTCGTTACACCTAGCAAATTTCATACTAAGTCACTTCACGGGTGTTAGACTTGAAATTTGTGGTACTACCCCAAATTACAGACTAGGCTAATAACCCTTTAAAATTTTGTGCTACTAAAAAAATGTGAGCGGCCGTGGTCTAGCAATAGAGGATAGACCTCACGATCGATGAGACCCGTATTCAAAATCCGGTAAATTCTGACCCGTACCAATGTAACTATGTTATTATGTACTTTAGTCGTTCAGTGTCTATAATACAAGCACTAAGTGAGTACATGTATAATATAAAAAATAGGTATTTTTGTCTGTATTCTTAATACGCATACCTTCTGTTCGTAGAATGGCTTCCATTATCACAGTCGGCATGTGTTGCATGCAGTACTCGCATTATTTACTAAGCCGCGTGTACCTGACAACATTCCGGATATAAACCTTACTATGATATACTGTATTTTAAAACATTAAATCTCAGTAAAGCTTGAATAGCAATTGACTATGAACATAGCCAGGTATTACCTGTATGTCCTGTCAATGGATGGTGCACATTCGTCTCCTCAAATCGGCATACCGGAGGCGACTGCTGCCTGCACTCTCTGTAGTAGCAATTGTTAATCGCACTCTAGCCTTTTCTCATGTGGGGAAATTCCTGTTACGAATGCCCCGGCTCTTGGGGAAGGTACCAGGTTTATGTCAGACTTTCCAGATTTTTTTTTCGTGGTCTCACTTTAGCACTCATCCAGACTATGGAACTCTAACCTAACATCAGGCGGAGAATGGTCGTATTTTTTTATAGTATTATACGACCCGATATGTAACATAAAATTATTATACCGTACATAAATTGTGTATTTTACTTAAATTTCTAACTACGTATACCAACATGCATTAGTGTCGTTTATCATTCGACAAATTTGCCGTTGACACGGTCAGAGGCAGCCCAAGTAAACATGACCCATTACTACATTAACAACAATAATTTATTACTTATATAACAACAGCTATTATTAAGTAACCAATGCAGTCCATAATAACCATAGGGTTAGAATGTAAATGTGGTACTTACCAACATATGGCTTACATCACCTAAAGCAGGGCTTCTTAACTATTTTCTAATGGTGGATCGTAATTTGCGCGTACCTCTTTCCTGAAATAATAACTTAAATAACACTGTATCGTTTAATTATGGACACCCGGTACTCACTGCACGGTCCGTCTTAGTTGTCTATGGACCCCAGGTCAGGATACTCTGACCTAAGAGGTTCTTAAATATATTCGTATAGTAGCTCGGTATGACCACGTATATCGCCAATGGCGGAGTAGTTGAACCCTAAACATCCGTCTATTTTATGCGTGTTATTATTTTTCTATTAATTTGTCATTATAATTTAAGTTTTCTTTAAAACTGAATTTTTATTATAACCTTAAAACACAGGCCAGTAATATAGTTGTTAAAAGAGTTAAAAATGTGAATTGTATATAAACACACCTAAAAAGCTTTCAGTAGTTTCAGTAACATAATATTTTTACCTGAAATGAACGAGAGAATACACGCGAACATACTTTCAATAAAAAAACTCTAACAATTTTAATCAACCTCGATTATATGTCATTAAAATTAAATTACTATTTTTATAACACACCATTACATGCTTATGACTTAACTCTTAAGTAAGTAACATTATGAAATTGTACTCAATTAAAAAAAAAAAACAAAAACTACACTAATAAATTAATATTATTGTGCTTCTAATGCCAACAATTTACCTGTAAACATTTAAAAAGCGCAGTAAAAAAAAATTATTGTTTTGATAAGTTTAATTGTATAATTCTGTTAGTATAGTTAGTTAGTATTCTGTTATAGTAATCACCTCCCCTATGCTAGCCTGAGGAGACGAATGTGGACTGTCCATTGACAGATATATTGTTATTCACGAATACTGGGATAGAAGTCAACTTAACGAGGTACGATAGTTAAAATAGTTCAGAAATAAGCTAAATAAATCTAAATAATATTTAAATAGTGTGTTTGTATTGTAAAATAATAAATTAAATTATTTTCAATATTATAAATTAAGCTAATATTATTATTATTACCAATTTATTGTAACAATATTTAACATAATCTGAATCCTAAATTTTACTTTTTTTTCTGACCATTTATCTATTTACTTTTCTGTAGTAAAAATACATGTATATTTATTTATAAATTACATAGTATATTGCAGCAAATATTGTCAGATCTACTCGTATAAGTATAGGCAGATTACTATTTTCATACCGCGATAACCGCGTTCATTTTTTATTATTCTATAAATATTTTAATTTTCGTTGTTTCTCAAACGAAAATCGGCTTTTTTGAACATTGTTAACACGCCAAAGCAGCTTACAATTTTTAATTATATGAATAATTTATTCAATACGTGTTTTGCCAATATTAAATCTGTACTTTTACATACATGTAGCCATTATGGGGAATGGTCACGTGACCACGTAACTTAAACTACGATACAAATTCCATAATTATAACCTTTCAAGCTATTTTCTCTTGTACAAGTGGTGAATATAGTTTAAGTACTAGTTTTTGTGTTTAACTTATTAGCAAATGCTATTTTGGTATGATAATTATATAAATAAGAAAAAAAAAGAAACTGTAAAATTTTGTGGACTTGTATATATGTATAAGAAAAAAAGCATAAAATAATTGTTTTGGATATTTTAAAAATTTCTTTTAAAGAGGAATTTTAGATTTGTTTTAAATATTAATAAAAATAATTTATTAGACAAATAAAGTACAAAGCGTGATAATGCCATTATGGGAAGGCTAGCTAACCAACCATTCAGAGATGGAAGCGAAGACAGAGGCGATAAAAAAATATTATTATATATTTTAATTATTTCTTTATTTACTTTAAATTCAATTATCAGTAATATTTAATATAATATGAAAATAAATAATTACCCGTGGGTGGCATCCATGGTGGTGTTACCCCAAAGGCTAAAAAAAAGCTTATTACGTTCTGGGTATTTTGCTAGTATCAATTGTGGTGTTAAAACCCAGTAACTAAGATTGGTAGGCAAAACTGATGATGGTTATTAGCCCCGGCTGTCGTCCTGAGGTAGTACCACCACTTTCGAATATACCACCCGTGAAGTGGCTAGTCGCTTTTAGAAGCAGCCAGATATAATGAGAGGAATGGATTATCTATCTGGATAGTGCACATTCGTCTTCTAAAGCCGGCATAGCGGAGGTAACTGCTGTCTGTAGAAATTTATTTGTAGTAATCAGTTAAGGCGATCTTACTATCTCACCCAACTCTTACATTATATAGAACCTTATAAAGAACGAACCCGGATTTATTGTCCATAAAATTTGTACGGATGCCACATATAAAGGTTTTGGCAAGCAGCTCAAACCCGAATACACGTACGATGCAACAGAAATGCAGAAGTGATGATATGAACGTGCTGAGAATTACACATGTCTTGTTTACTTTGGCTACACATGTTTTAGTATACAGAAAATATTTATTTCAACACAAAAAGGCTACAAATGTTTAAGTTTTCGATAAATATATTTTTCGTTGAAAAAAAATCTTGAAAATTTCTGGTCAAAATACAGTTTTTGCTCCCAAAGTATTTTTCATTATATTTCTTGGAGTATCATCAAAAATGATTAACAAAATTATTATTGTATAATATATAAGAGTGGTAGGAAGAACAATTATAGTTATTAGCCTAGTCGCGTTTCGGGATCAGCTTGAAAATAGCCGAAAATAATGACACGAGTGTGCAAAGCCGTTATAGCGGAGGCGATTGCTGCCTGAATACATTTATCTGTGGAAGCAGTTGTTTACGCTTACGAACCGTACTTTACCTTAACATCAGGCGGAGGCTTACTAAAATAAATACAATGGTTTCCCAATACAATGTGCTAACGCTCCTGAGACATGTTATGCAGTGCATTCGAGCAATATTCTCTGTGACTGTACCTCTCTCATTGTTACTCCCTAGAGTTACTTTATCACTGAATCAATCCATTTATTTATTGTCAGTAAAATATCGTATTATTTTTTAAATATAATTAATGAAGGAGAATAAGTTAGTAAGTATATCGTATATCGTAGATTGTTCATTGTAGCTCGGCATATGACAACATTCTGCCTGATGTAAAGCTAAAATGCGGGCCTTGAACGGAAGCAACTGCTACTACAGATAAATTTCTACAGGCAGAAGTCGCCTCCGCTATGCCGGTTTAAAGAGATGTGAATGTGCATAAATTTGTTTTTAAATGTATTCTTCTTCTTCGTTTCGTTCTTAGTTCTTTGTACTTAGTTCTATCTTCATCAATAGACCAGTATTTATCTGAAAAAACATAATTTAAAAATAACTACTTAGATTATGTAAGTAAATATTTACTTTATAAAAAATGCATGTTGTTTCTTAATTAAATATTTAACATTCAAACCTATTTGCAACAATGTTGCTGTACAAAAAGCTTTTGATGAGTACGTGAGGTGAATTATTATTATTCGTGTGGCCTTTTTCATGAAATTCGCCTTATCTTTACGAGAAAATTATATTTTATAATAACCGTTATTACGAATTCTAAGATAATCGTCTATTAAGCACACAATCTTGTTTAAAGTTTTTTTTATTGTAGCTCTACATATGACATCATGTAAAGCTAGAGTACGGTCCATGAATAGAAACAACTGCTACTACAGATAAATTTCTACAGGCAGCTGTCGCTGGTATGAGGAGACCATCCAGATTGATAGTTCACATTCCTCTCATAACCTGGCTACTTTCAAACTATCCCCGAAAGATCACTTCACGGGTGTTACAACATTTTATAGTTACGAATAAATTGTTCCAAATTGCTACAAGTAAAACTCCAATTTCATTTTTTTTTTTAATCAGAAAGAAACTACTGTTATAAACTTTATCCTATTTGTATAACGTGTCAATAAAAAATACGTAATTTAATTTAGGACTGGTGGGCAGACTGATGATGGTTATTTCTTTCAGTTGTAACAATCGTTAAGTCGCGTTTCGGAATCAGGTTTTTTTTTATATTGACGCGACATGTGACGTCGACTGGCCTGGTGGTAAGCACAGTGGAGGTCCATGAGCGCCGACGACTGGAGGACTGCGGTACACGGTGACCCCAGTCGCCGTCACTATGCCGGCCCAAGAAGGTGCTTTTTCATGCTCCGCTTGAAGGATCCAAGTTTGAAGGATTGGGAGAACACGTGGGAGGGCAATATTATAACACAGTTATAACGTAGCAGGGTATAACGAAAGAACCTTGTCTATGGATGGTGCTCATTCCTCCCCTCATGCCGGCATAGTGGAGGGGACTACCAGTTGAATGCATTCTATTGCATCAGGCGAAGTGTGGTCACTATTAATAAATCAATATGTGTCAAATTCAGAATGAATTTAAAAATTTAGGGAATAAATATATATTTTTATAGTTTCAGTCATTTGAATATTATTTAATATTTATTAATTAATTGATTATATTAAATATAACTGGAAGTAATTTTATTCCTTTATAAGGAAATTTTCCTAAGAAACTTTTTCAGTGACACAAAAGCTGAAAAAAAAAGAATGACAACGTCATAATGTTTATGTATTTTTGCTTTCTTTCTTGAAAACGTCGCGGATGTGGTCATTTGTTATCATTAGTAGAGACAAGTCAAGATTACTAAGGGAATCCCAATTATTTAAGTTTTTACATGTATCTATATTTATTTATTTTTGACTTTTATATAAGTCTGTTCTAAATCTTATAAACAATAAATTATTATATTAAGTGTAAAAAGTAATCAAAGAGTGGTAGGCAGACTGATGATGGTTATTAGTCCAGTCAGTTCTCATCTTCTTCACTTTCACGTTTCAGTTTGAAAATGGCTAGGCATTGTCAATCTAGACGGTGTCTCAACCCGGGATAGCGGAGACGACTGCTGCCTATATAGACTTTTCTGTATTAGCAGTTGTTTCCGTTCATGGATCGCACTTTAGTTTTACATCAGTATTGTTGTCATATGCCGAGTTACAATAAACAACCTTAACGGTTAAACCACACTGTGCATGCGTGGCGTGTGCGTGCTATGACATGACTAGGTATATAAAGTCTATCGTTACAAAGTAGAACCGCCTCTTTCAATTACGTTTGAAGTGACCTAAGTAGTCGCCTTTCTAGAGAGGCTTAGAAGTTTGCTTCGGCCACATAGACGGTTCTCTCTCGGCTTAGTCAAATCCTGCCTGCAGTAATTTGTCTGTGGTTGCAGCCAAGATTAAAACAATTAAACAACTCAGATGAGTTTTTTTTTTAAATATAATACGGCACATATGCCGAGCTACAATTAAACATAAAAAGTATTTCTAAATACAAATCCAATAACATTTTTGGACCTAATAGTTAAATATATACGTATTTCTTTCTTTCGACATTTGATTAATGATATACAGAGATTTAGCTTTGGCTACATTTGCTCAGAATAAGAATTTCGTATAAATGATCTTCTTCCTTTGTTGTATTATACAATGGTCACACTACATGATTATAGAGAAAGTAATATATCATATATTTTTTTATATATATTACCTCGGAATCACATAAATATTTATTCGAGATTATTTATTAAAATCTATAACTATAGTTAGATTTTTTTATTGTAGCTCGGCTTATGACAACAATCCCCTTGTTTCAATTGCTCTTCTTCTTCTTTTGTTAAATGGCCTTGTCATAACAACGACAATTCTGCCAATGTCGAGTAGTAAATTCTTAATGTTTTTGCATCAAATTGCAATGGTGTTTCACAATTTCACGTTTTCTTGGAGTATTTGGCGGCAATTCACCCGGTCACGTCACAATATGAGCGTTTTCCACAAAAAAAACCCGCTTCCGTTGTCTCATATAAAGTGAATTTTAATGTTTCCACAATAACTCACATGCGTAGCATAAAATTACGCAAAATAACACAAATTTTACACAATAATAACCACTAAACTAATTAAGGAAAGGGATAAAAAACACCTCAACCTTCCCGGGCAAAAGCGTGCCAAACACTCGTTTTAATTGTTACTACAGAGAAATCTTTGCACACAGCTGCTGTCGCCTCCATTATGATGGCTTGAGGAAACGAATATAACGAAGAATAAGGTTGACAATGTACACTTTCAAATTGATTCCGAAACGAGATTAGGTCACTTCACAGGTGTTACTACCACCTCAGAATGGTAGACTGAGCTAATAACCATCATCAGTTTGCCTACCACACTCTTAAGTATTGTCTATGTTATACCATATACACTGGATATCTAGATTTGAAGTTTTAAATTAATTAATTAATTTTTATTCATTTAATTCAAACGTGAATTTAATAAATCATTTAATTAACTATAAACAAATAGTTCATTTCAAACTGTAGGTACATTAGAGAAACGTAAATTTCGATTCAACTCGCCTCGTTCAAGAACGCACGATGAATAATACACCTTGATGAAGTCTTAAGTCTCCGCCCCGTCACGCTCACGTCTAGTTCAAAGTAAACACACTCTTATAATGTATGCACTTGACTTAATAGAGAGACTCGACTCTAATCACGATAGAAAATCAAAAGCATACAGTTTTAATTAATTTACTTTTTTATTTTTATTTTAGCGCGTCATATGACCGTACTCCGGCTGGTGTTAAGCTAGAGTTCGATACATGAACAGAGGTAACTGCAATCAGATAAGGGGATCCGCAGACAGCAGTCGCGTGAAATGCCTCTTCACACTGCGCTTGAGGGATCCCAGGTTGTAGGAAGGAGGAAAGTCGTGGCTGGGAAGGTCATTCCACAATTTAATGGAACGATAAATATAAAAATTATTATGAAAATTATCCAAAAATAAAAAATTAAATCAACGTGGACCATCGTTTGACGTTCGGACCACCACCAAAACCATCGTGAGCTGTGTTGTGGTAATCTCAGAAAGCGATGCGGTAACGTGACGCCCCAACGACTTGCTTAGTGGTCAAAGAAACCAAAACACATGACTAGGTTCGATTCCCACCTTATCTCAAGGCTAGTGCTTTAATTTTTTATTGATAACAAATCCAATGCAAATGCTAAAAGAATTAAAAAAATTAATTATAAAATATGTTTTTTTATTTACAATTCATCCTGATGTTAACCTAGAATTCTAGCGTGAGGTCAATAAGCAGAAAGAAATATCTGCAAACTGTAGTCGCCTCCGCTAAGCTCACGTAGAACCTGCCTAGACCACTTCACGGCACACTGGGATAATAACCATCATTCTACTAAACAATCTTTTAATTAATCTTATGTTATAAAAATCATGTAGTATAAAACACTGTAGGATTCTTGAATTTTTGATAGCTTTTCGTCTACATACGGCCCAATTTTTAAGACAAACGCGGTGTATGTAATATGAAGCTGTGAAGAAGATTATTTTTGTTTAATTAAGTAATTTCCCTTAACGCGTTTTGTAGATTCAAATCTCCTACAAAGGGCCATTAGGTTACTCTGTTAGGGACATATAAAATGACTTGATACCTTCCAGGAGAACGATGTGAATAGGTAAGCTTGACAAATGACATCTAGGGTTGTATCTACGTGACCGCTTCTGCAACGACCAAATTTTTTCAGCATTTACGCCTCGAGAATAGTGATTACTTTTGTTGCTTACCTTTTGAGTTATGTTTTTTATGAAATATTATTGCAAATATTTTCTAAAAATAAGGTACTTTTTATATAAAAGTATAAAGTACAGTTTTTACCACAAACGTACAAAATTATGATAAACTTATGTCTGGGTTATCACTTAAAAGCAATTTCTTCCGGACAATCATGTCTGGTGCAATGGGGAAAAACTGTGCAAAGAGCGGGTGATGAAAATTCAGCAATCAAATAATAAGTACCTCAGTGCCTATGAATCAAGCACACAAGCATTAAAAAGCAAAAAAAATAATAGCATATATTATTTGTCGTTGATTAAAGCATTAATTAAACATGCTGTTATTATTATATAATAAATAGAAGGGCATGCGTTCGACGTGACAATTAGCGTCCTTCGTAAACACGCTTTTCTCTCACTTACATAATTAGTGAAAATGACAATGGAACCGGCCCGTATAACGAGTTCACAAACACAAAAGCCCAAGTACAATAAATACATAGAAAATCTGTTTTTGTTTTCACTCTGATCTTATTTTGTTACTCAGTTTGTTAGTTTTTGATAATTCGCTTCGTAATTAGAGGTCATAATTCATTCTAAAGTCTAGAAAATCTTATAGTCCAGTTATGCGACTGCACTCCACCTGATGTTAAGCTTGAGTACGGTCCAAAACTGGAGACAACTGCTACACATATAAATGTTTACAGGCAGCGGTCGCCTCCCCTATGCCGGTTTTATGAAATGAGTATGCATTATCTCTGTCTCACTGACCATTGCCTACCTACATGAGGCTTAGAGGCAGTGGTATTAAGTAAATACCGAATTTTTCAAAAATGGACGTTAAAATCCGCTGCTCTCAGATCATCGTACCTAGAGAAGTTAATATACCTAAAGAAATCAAAATATTTTTAAAGCATAATCAATTCTATAGCTGTTAAAAAAGAGTTGAATTTTGAATACACAAGAACGCTTTGAATATAACAATTTTTCATTAGTGACTTTCACATAGTGTTTTAAACGAAAGAATGTTAAGTACTACTTTAAAACAAAGTAATGGGCCGCTAGATAAGAGAGCTTTACTGCGTAATTGAGTTCTGAAAGTAACATAAAACTTACAAATAATTACTGGTTTAACCAAGTTTGTGTACACTAATAAATTTCTATTTAATTTTACTACACTATAAAAAAAACTGTTTAGACTCAAAAGCTCCCATAAAGTAATATCTTTTGCTACCATTCTCATTAATTTTTTAATGTCTGTATTAAGCTTGTATCACAGGCATTGAGCGACCAAAGTACATACATTGGTATCCGTTAGAATTTGGCGAGGTTTGAACACGGGTCTCATCGTTCGTGGCCCTTACCGCTAGACCACGGTCGCTTTATCTTATTATCACGTTGTTATTTTATAAATCCTTTATTACATCTTGACGGAGGCGACTGCTGGCCGTAAAGATTTCTCTATAATAGCAGTTGTTTCCGTTCATGGACCGCACTATAGCTTTACATCAGGTGAAGTGTTGTCATATGCCGAGCTACAATAAACAAAAACACTCGTCTCATCAAGCCGACATAGTGGAGTGTAGTCATTTCTCTGTGTGACCAATTATCTTCGCCTATGAATCAAACATTAGCTCGAGATCAGGTGGAGTAAGGCCACTTTCTGAACTACGAGTACTTTTGCAACCTCAACTGTGATTGAGTTGGTGGTTATTGAAGCCCAAGTTATTCTAAATGGTAAATTTTTTTCACGAAATTATGAATTGATTATTATCCATACATTATATGGAATTAATTTAGGTTATTATGATTATTAAACTTTTTCAGATTATTCCGATTAGGCATTATAAAACTAATATTACCACTATAATGTAGAAATTATTACGAACAAATCGATATATGTTTCATTAATAGATGTTACAATTTCGCATACAAAGAAAATTGTCCCCTTTACGTAGAGGTAGAGCTTCTCTACCTATAGGCAATATTCTTTTAATTTTATGTTTTCATATGCCTAATCCCTTTTAGGGTTGAGTGAATTTCAAAGATATTAAGGCTTGGTGCGTTACGTTTGACCCTAAGCAATAAAGTCTACATAATGTTAGAGAGAAGATTCTCTTTTATACTAATTTAATTTATTGTTGGCTTAGAAAGTGTTTCAGAAAATATCTAGATAATTCTTTACTGTTGTTATTATCATTAAGGAGAATAATTTAAAGTTACATACATACATAGCGGAATAGCGGAGATCTCCTTCTCTGATAACAGTCGCCTCCGTTCATGGATCGCACTCTAGTTTAACATCAGGCGGTCATATGACGTACTAAAAATTAGATACGTTAGCATATTTTTTAAATATTTGTTTTTGAATTACTAGTCACTAACATTTTTTCTAGGTAATCAATTTTACAATGTAAAATAGCCGAGATATTGATTTTATATTGAATACATTATACGTCGAGAATACGAGGCAAAATTACCGAAGCAAATGATATCCCGTTCTTCATATATAAACATACATAAAACACGACCAATAACAAACAAATCAAAACAATACAGTAACATTAAAATCAACGACAATTACAAACATCCGTTGCTAGTAACGATGTCGCAGCTAGTTTATGATAGTGGTGTAGGCAATAATATATCGTAATCCGGCACCCAAATCGCGCCATTCGCTGCAACCGACCGCCATTTATTATATACGACATTATCATTGTCGTCCACTGACCTAATATTCGGACGTCATTTGTCACAACCCACTTCTGAATATCTTCACACTTGTGACTGTGCAACTTCATTTCCTCGTACGAGAATGGATATGTCGATAATATTGTTAATCGAAGGTGGCAATTCTTAGGCTTACTATCCACGTGGCACAAGTCATAATTGAACTCAATTCAACTATCCTAATATACTAGCGACGAAACCCCCGGCGTTGCTCGGGTCGTCAAAATACATCGCATTTTAATGGTATAAAAAATATTTAAGGATCCGTTTTTAACATAGATTTTTTTTAACATAGATTTATATCTTAGATATTGAGAGACTTATTTGACCATTAAACATACGGTGTTTATAGAGTTAATCAAATCAAATTAATTAACTAATTGAAAATAAGAAATACTCTAGTAAATGTGAAAACAGAAATTTGTAGAACTTTCTGGAATGTATTCTCCCAATCCTTGGATCCTTTAAGCGGAGCGTGAAAAAGCACCTTCTCAGGCCGGCATAGTGGTGGCGACTGGAGCCACCGTGCGAGCGGTTCTCTAGTCGTCAATGCTCATGGACCTCCACTGCGTTTACCATCAGACCAGTCGAGGTCACATGTCGTGTCAAAATAAAAAAAATTAAAAAAAAACATTCTATATCGATTTTAGCAGCTATACACATTTTTAATGTTTGTAGATAATTCTAGAAGTTTTTAGACTTTCTAGAACATTTCATGTCGATTTTAACAGTTGCGCTCATTTTGGAACTTTCTAGATCATTCCAGAAATTTGTAGATCTTTCTAGAACAGTCTATATCGATTTTAGCAGCTATACACATTTTTAATGTTTGTAGATCATTCTAGAAGTTTTCATATCTTTCTAGATGATTCCCGAAATTTGTAGAGCTTTCTCGAACATTCTATATCGATTTTAACAGTTGATAAAGTTTTAGAACTTTCTAGATCTTTCTTGAAATCTTTAGAACCTTCTAGAACATTCTAGATAGATTTTAGCAGTTGATAACGTTTTGGAATTTTCTAGTTCATTCCTGAAATTTTTAGAACCTTCTAGAACATTCTAGATTCATGTCGTGCCAAAATAAAAAAAAAAAAAAAAAAAAAAAAAAAAGATCGATTTTTACAGTTGCGCTCATTTTGGAACTTTCTAGATCATTCTTGAAATTTTTAGAACCTTCTAGAACATCCTAGATCGATTTTAGCAGTTGACAACGTTTTGGAACTTTCTAGATCATTCTTGAAGCTTTTAGAACCTTCTAGATCAATTGTAACAGTTGCACACATTTCTAGATTATTTAAAAAAAAATTTAGAACTCTATACTTAGTACTCAACATGTCATAAGTTAGAAAGAGACAGATATACATTTTTTGAGATTTTCGCCTCCCACAACCACCCTCTTCCACCCACCGCGACCAAACTCCAGGAGACCAAGGGGTATCTACCACCCCAACGGGAAGCAGATTGGAGTTGGTGATCATGGAGAAAACCCTGTCTTTACGTACTAACATTAGCATTTTATATAAGTATTTAGATTTAGATTATTTCTCTGTATGTGTATTTTTTATATGTTAATACTTTACATCGGTATTGGCCAACGAGATTTGAACAGGGGACACCCCGATTGTGAGTCACGCCTACTACCACTAGACCACAGTCATATTAATATAAGCTACATATTATTTATATTACATTAATAACCGTCGGGCGTGCATGAAGAGAATTGTGGATATGAAGGAAGCGAGGGTGTTGTGTCAGGATCGTGGTAAGTGGCGTTCCGTTGTCTCCGTTCCCTGTGGGAAAAAGACGTGACAATTGTATTGTATTGTATTAATTTGTAGTCCGAAACTTAAGAGCTTTAATAACTCAAAAGAAGTTATTCATAAATCTCGTTAATAAATATTAGATAAATAAGCATAGATTCTACTGAATATTAGAGTCGGTAGGTAATTTTCAGTACATTACTCACAGGCGTGGAAATTCGAAATTCTGCCCTCACTTCGATATGATTAATGTTCCCGTATCGCTATATCCCTATCTAGGCTCAGCAATCGCGTTTCCTACAATATTACATATCGATTTGCAAAACCCAACGTAAGAACTCAATTTCCCGCTTTTCTCGCTTTTAAGAAAGCTTCAGTAACGCAATTTTATAAAGTAAACAATAAATACGTTTTTTTTAATAAAACGCGACTAACTTTACCGAATGATTTTTATTTTTCATTGTAGCTCGGCATATGACAACACTCTGCCTGATGTTAAGCTAGAGTGCGGTCTATGAACGGAAACAATTGCTACTACAGAGAAATCTCTACGGGCGGCAGTCGCCTCTGCTATGCTGGCCTGTGGAGACGAGCATGCACCATCTAGACTGACAGTGCACACTCCACTCCCTATACCTGGCTACTTTCAAAGTGCTCCCGAAACGCGACAAGGTCACTTCACGGGTGTTACATTCGAAAGTGGTGGTACTACCCCAGGACGGAAGACTGGACTAATAACATCATCAGTCTGCCTACCACTCTTTAATAGTGCCTATAGGCACTGAGCGACCAAAGTACATATTACATATCAGAATTAGCGAGGTTCGAACACGGGTCTCATCGATCGTGAGTTCACGCGCCTTACCGCTAGACCACAGCCGCTCAACCGTTTACTGTTTATTAAGACTGACGAATTGTTTATAATAAGATTTGTTATAATTGTTACCTTAATTCGTGAATTGAGTTCAACTTAGAAATTTTCAAGTATGTTTTACGTACAATATGTGAGAAAATGTTCAAAGTTATCCAAAAACACGCACATGTCGTCCTGTCAAATTTGATGCATTAGTGTAGGTAATTGATATTAAAGTAATGTTATTTTGCCTCAATAAAAAGTGACGAAAATTGTAATCGTAATCAACAAATTACGTATTTACTATGAGTATATGTATATTTTAATTCTTTACACCCAGCGGTAAGACGCGCGAACTCACGATCATGAAACCAGTGTTCAAACCTCGCTATTTCTGACCGGTACCAATGTAACTTTGTTATATGTACTTTAGTCGCTCAGTACCTACATGCACTATTAAAGAGTGATAGGCAGTCTGATGATGGTTATTAGTCTAGTCTGCCGTACTGGGGTAGTACCACCACTTTCGAATGTAACACCCGTGAAGTGACCTTGTCGCGTTTCGGGAATAGTTTGAAAGTAGCCAGTATAGCGGAGGTGATTCCTGCTAAATCTGCGGATAAATCTCTATTCGTGGGAGCATATTGTTTCCGTCATGGACAGTATTCTACTCTCATCAGATGCTAACTACAATAAAAAATAATAATAATTTCCAACGGAAAGCTCATGAGAATTGGCTTAAATAAACTCTTTGCCACTGTAACATACAATAATGTATCCTACGCGAAATGAGGTCCTGAAACATCGCTCAAGTTACGCGACAGGGCGGAATACTAAATTGTTTGCTGAACACACTCACGAATAATTTTTTTCTTTTTTTTCTATTGTAGTTTCTTTTACAAAGTGCTACTAAGTGCGGTAGGCAGATTAATGATTATTATTAACCCGGTTCGAGGGAGAACCGTAACTTTTAAGTCTGTCACCCGAAAAGTGAACTCACGTTGCGCGATCAGCTTGGATGTATCCGGGTAAAGTATAGCGGAGGGGACTGCTTCCTGCAGACATTTCTTTCTGATAGCAGTTGTCTTCGCCCATGAACACCACTCTGCATTAAAAAAAACTGTATTACCCCCGGACGACATACACTGAGCAGCCAAAGTATACATATTTGTATATACACTGAGAAAACTTAACGGCTACAAATAAACAAGGTATTGCTATTTGCAACCGAGTAACTTTGTTTAAATTAAACAAGTCAATTTTGTTAATGTACATTGCTCGCTTAATATTGGCAAAGCTATATAGCGCGCTCTTAAATGGTTCTTGGTTGTATGTTAAAGAAAAAATTTACAAAAATAAAAGCAAGTCCAATTTTTTTTTTTGAAAGGCACGAAATTTTCGAGATTTGAATGCGGGTCTCTCGATCGTGTGTCCACGCCTTCAACCGCGAGACTGCTCGCTCTTTATAATTTTAAAAATATTCACACAGGATCGACTGTTATTTAGTTACTAGATTATTTCTAAGTTTATATACGGTTACATTATTAATCTAAATTAAGGAAACCTTTTTAAAACTTCCACGAATAAAGATAACATTTTATAGGACTTTCATTCGGCATATACTCGGAGAAAACTTAAACTAACCGATTTTATACGTTTGAATGTTTAGCGAAATAAATCACTCAAACGCCGCAGTTATTTCGTTACCTGAAAAATAAACTAACTTTTTTTATTGTAGCTCGGCATGTGACAACACTCCGCCTGATATAAAGCTAGAGCGCTGTCCATGAATGGAAACAACAGTAATTAGGAGACAACAAAAATAAAACTGCAGCAAAAGCCACCTCCACTATGCCGTCTTTCAGGTTGATAGGGCTCACTCCTCTCGTTAAACGAAAGCAGCCGGGCTTTCGAGCTAATCTTGAAATATGACTGTAAAATCTATTAATTTCGTTAAGTATATAAAATCATCTAAAAACTATAGTATTATAAGTATAAAATGTTTTTAAAAAGTTCACAAAACTATTTTGTATAGTGGTTAGTGCATCCATAAATAGTAGTTCCCTGGGGGGACATATGAGGTTGTGAGACTTTTATACCAGTTCCTGTCACACTATAAAAATGCGGAAATTATTAATGCTAAGCTAAAAGAAACAGCTGTTCTGCGTCTACATTAATTTTACTTGAATTTTAAATTTTACATAGAAAGCTTCAGTATGTGAAAATTTAAATTATTGAATTATCAATTTAAATTTAACTGAAATAATATGCTTTATCTATGCTCTGGTTTTATTTTTATTTGTAGGTTAAATAGTTTTAATTTAGTTGTTACTTTTTTGTTATTATTATTATGATAAAAGAAAAAATCTATTAAGTCTTTCAGTCCAAAGATACAAAAAAAACAACATCGGATGAAGAAATGTAAAAAAAATTTTTTTTACTGTTTTAGTTGTGATTATATAATATTGGCGCCACATATGACCTTGAATTGTCAATGACTGGTCAACAGTATTGCACGGCGGCGTCAGTCACTGTCACTATGCCAACTCAAAAAGATTTAGAAAACTTTTCATATACATTTTTTTTTATTGTAGCTCGGCATGTGACAACACTCCACCCGATTGTGGTCCATGAATGGAAACAACTGCTACTACAGAGGAACCTGTGCGGGCAGCAGTCGCCTCCACTATACCGGATTGAGGAGACGAGCATTTACCATCTAGATTGACAGTGCACATTCATCTCGTTATACCTACTTTCAAACTATTCCTGAAACGCGACACAAAGGTACTACCCAGGACGGCAGACTGGGCATATAATCGTCCCCTGCCTACCACTCTTTAATAGTGCCTATAGTTTATAAGTATATTACTTAACGTTGTGGTAGACAGGCTGATGATGTTTATTGACCCAGTCTTGAGGTAGTACTTACTACCCATGAAGTGACCTCGTTGCATTTCGGTAACAATTTGGAAGTAGACAGGTATAATAAGAGGAGTGTGCACTGTCAACGTGGATGGTGCACATTCGTCTCCTCGAGCCGGTATAGCAGAGGCGACTGTTGCCTGTAGAAATTTCTTTAAAAAGATCTTTAGATCAGGTGGTGTGTTGCATATGCTATAATAAAACAGTATGTGTAGTTAAGACACATGATTCTAAGCTATTTTTATTATATTATTTAATATTCCCATTGCAACCTTAACTTGTGTAACAATTCACCAACTTTAACAGTTACCAGAGTTCACAACGTGAGAATGTTTTTATGCTACTTCTTTTATAAAAATGAACAAAGTTAACTTAGAAATTGTGACTGTTATTCACCTACTTTTCTAATCAGTGATACCAGGAGTTATGACTGAAGTTTTACGTAAATTAATATTTTCAGCAATCGAATATATCAAAAATTAATTTAAAAAATTTATAAATTTATAACAATATTATAGTAAACTTTATAAGTAGATAAATGAAAGTGTGATTTTTTTAGATTTGAAGTTGGCAAGTAATTTTAGGCGTCTAGGTCTCGACACTTATGAAAGACTCCAGAAAGAAAATGTCTCAATATAATTAAACATCTCTATAAATACATATACTTTTATGGACACACATAGGCGGAATTAAAAGTAAATCTATCTATGAATATGATGATGAAGGAAAGCTTTAGTGTCCATTTTTAAGCTCATTTTGTCTTTGTTAAGACCACGATAAAAGCTGTCTCTCTACGACGTACAAAATAGGGAAAGTCATATACGCCGCCAAACAACTTTTAGTAAGAATTAAAAAGAAAATATTGAGTTGAAATGTCTTTAATAATAATCGTTTTAAAATACGCTTAAGTTGTAGTAAAGAAAGCATAATCCCGAAATAAACAAAAGAACCGTAATAGAGTGTAATCTCTCCACAAATCTACGTCTTGAATTTTAGTACTAAATTCCAGTAGCGCAGCTCAATTCAATCCGACGAAATAATTATATGCAGACTGGAACCGTATTGTTTTAAATAAATTGCGTTCAAGACAAAATGCATAGCGAGTAGCTTATAAGATCTAAGATTCAACTTTGAGTCGAGAACGGAGCGAGTAAATTATAAATGTGGCTCTATAAGAGAGAATCCGCAAATAGTCACATAGAGGCTATAGTTTCGGTTGCTTTACTAGACTTCTATTCTGTTGTTTTATAGTTAACTAACTTTAAAGATAATCACTTTGTCGTTATACTTTTGTTAAGTTGACAATGATTCTACATGACATAATAGCTACTACTAATTCGGCATGTACTAATATTTGCAAGTTTATTACCCAGATCGATTTGAATGTTGTTTGATTTACACATACAGAGGTATACTCGGAGTGCCTGATGAAGCCTGGATGAAGACGACAATACGAACTAAAGGAGCTTACTTTTTGAACATGAAATATTACGCTGGAACGTATGACTTCGCAGGCTCATCACAGTACGGAATATCGTGAGACCCTAACGTTGATTTTATTACACATAGGTTAAGATAATTATTATACTTTATTGTAGTAAATGGGCAATAGATTATACAAAAAGCTAACCGGAGTTATGAATTCATTATATTGGTTTTATTATGACAATTGATCTATTTCTCATTAAGTATTCCGATAATGTAATTCCATGAATAAACTAATATTACCACTATAATGTATGTAAATATTGTGAGGAACAAATCGATATATATTTTGATTAATAAAATACAGTTTTAATACAGTATACAGTATTATTATAATATAATATAATACATAAAGGTATAGTTTTTACATTTCCCATACAAAGAGAATTGTATACTTTTCAGTCACCGATAGAGTTACGGAATATCCATGTGCAAATAACTAGCTTGACGTCTTCGCAGAGAGACATCGCCGTCGTTTCTTGATGGTAATGAGAAACCTACAAATATTTTACGTTTAACAGTTAAACTGTTTCTTTTAGTCCAATCATGAATTTTGTAACTATACTCGACAATAATAAATACAATTTATAAATGAGTTATAAATATAAAGCAAAAAAATCAAGTCAATTTTGATAAAAAAATTAAACATTAACTTCAATGTTTCAATTCGCATCATTTGATTCGCAGATGCATTCACTTTTCATTCATTATGTAATTTGTTTCGGTAAACATGATGGTAAAATTTTTAAGTCTTTTTCTGAAAATAAAAAACTGACCATGAAATTGTGTTTCAGATCCGGTTTTTTTTTAAATTCTATATGTAATGGGATTTACTCGGCATGATAAAAACTAACTGTAAGTTACTAACTCTCGCGTACGAAGTCGCCAATAACAGCTAGTATGTTATTATTATATACCCAAAAACCACTCACAGGTGATCCATATCTAAGCACATTTTGCCATTCAATCGCTACGGGATGACAGTGAACCGTGAATGACCATAGCACGGTTAGGGTTGACGCCTGTCCCCGCGCCTGACGAGGGAGATTATTGGCATACTAAATCAACGTAGATTGGACACGTTCACTAAGCAATAAATCACGGTTTAACGATTTTGTTGAAGATAGAGTGAGCAATCTACATACCATAGTTTCTTTTTTGTTTCTAAATTTCTGGTACAGATCGAATTGTGTCATTAAAGCTTGAGTCACGAATTCCAGGAGGAAAGAATAAGAATGAATTTAATTTAAGTTTTCCAAGAGAATGTTAATTAAGGAGTTTGTTAACGCGATCGATTCTTAATTACTAAACTAAACGGAAAGAAGGTAGGATACCTACATATAAATTATATTTAGAAAGTGGTGGGCAGATTGGGTGGGTAGTACCACTAATTTCAAGAAGTGAAGTGGCCGCGTTTCTTGATTAGCTTAGAAGTAACCGTATACTCGATACAAGAGGAGTGTGCCCTTGCAATGGATGTTGCATTTATCTGTGGTAGTGGCAGTTTCTGCTCATGCATCGCACTCTAACTCATAAGGTGAAGTGTAGTCACATGTCGAGCTGCTGAAAAATATCAATATATAATGTTTAGGTATATATAATTAAAGTATATTTTTAGCATCAAAATCTTCATAAAATAATTAATTTACATTGTGTGAGCGTTTGCTTTCAGTTAATTAAGACACCACAAGGTGCCGTCGCAGAGTTGACACAAATTTGTAAAATTAATATTTCTCTACTTCATTTTAATTAACGCAATTAGCACGCCTTTCGTTAGAAAATAAATGATTTAATATATTTATTTAGTTTTTAAAATTATTAAAAAAATACCGTTTCGGTTTCATTTTTTTTTTCCCGCCTGATGTAAAGCTAGAAGTTCGGTCCATGAACGGAAACAACTGCTACTACAGAGAAATCTCTAGCAGTCGCTATGCCGGTCTAAGGAGACGAGTATGCACCATCTAGATTGACAGTACACACTTCTCTCGCTATACCTGGCTACTTTAATTGGTAAAATAAATTTTAACTTGTGTTCTTAGACGTCTAAAACCTATAAATTGTTAATCTGTACCTGTTCATATGTCCTAAAGTAACCCTTAGTGAAACGAAAGTTGTAGGTATGTATGTGAAAAGATTTATGAGGCCACTAACCTAAAAACTTTCCCATTGATATTTCATGAATGACCGTTAAAACCTCGTCCCTACTTTATTACTTGAAAATAATCCTAAACTATATTCAAGATAAACAACACGTTAATTTATGCTTGTGTTGTTCTTGTCCTGATACTCGTAGGACAGGGTATCCTAGTTTAGGGTTAGAGAATTTCTTTGAGTGTATTTATTTTAATTGGGAGTTATAGAATATTTTAACTGATTTTTTTTTCTTAAACGTAGAATGAAAGGCTCTATCAGTGATAAACTGAAATACAGGATGCAAAGTAGAGAGTTACCTGGATTGGAAGTATAAATATTGAATTTGAAAATTTTACTTAAAGGAAATGTTTCTTTATTTTTAAAAACAGATATAACTGCATTCAAACATTTATAAAAGTCGCTTGTGTTAGTCGCTTGATAAAATGCGAAAAATTTGAAATTAATTTTTTTTATTAAGCAATCGGTTGCTTAAAGGAATAAGTACAAATCCCTCTAATAAACATTGCTTCTTAAATTTATTGAAGACCATGAAATGTATACAGGTCTCTGTACATCAAAATATAGTTATATATTATAGTATGTACATAACTAGGAAATAGAATATAGGAAATACGAGTAATTGAATTTGTATAATATAAATCATAAAGGAATTTTAATAATATACCGACATATAACTGACAATGAATGGTTTAAAATATTTTAGGAATAAGGAGCGCGTCACGTATACTCCGAGGGGGTGTCTTGGGAGGTTCGAGAAATGCCGCGACGTGTTCAAGCCCGATATGAAATTCTAGATATTAAACCGTTTGCTCCCAACAAATTTATTCAGGTGTCTCTCAAGGCGAAAAATAAGATGACAATTCGCATTTTCACATGTTTTTGTCTAAGATTTTCTTTGTTTAACGTAAAAGAGTGGTGGCTTATCATGAGTATTAGCACTCGGATCTGCCATCCTGGGGTAGTAACACCACTTTCATCTTTCAACTGTGAGCTTTTGTCTAATTAAGCCGGCATAACGTAGACGACTCCTGCCTGCAAATATTTCTTTATAGAGTATGGCTACTATAAAATAGAGTTTTGAAAGTAAAGATTTGTTGTTTTTGTGCTTTTAATTTTTATTTAATTCCATAATATTAACATCAAAAGTCGTATAAATTTAAGTGTATTTTATGAAATGACAGAGAGTAGAATCAACGATCCGGAAAACTCTGTAACTATGAAATAAGCTTAACCGATGTCATTATTTATGTAATCTAAGTTTTCTGAATCAAGGAACTGGAAACAAAAATATATCAAAATGTATATCTATATAACCTTTTTCCCTTTTTGATCTAAATATATAATTAAATTGCATAGCTAAATCATTTTGTACTACAAACTTTTCTCAGATTTCTAAAATGTTCAAAACATTTTTCCATAAAATGTTATTTATGATCAAGTTATGAATAATTTTTCTCCACTTACATCTCGTTTATGCAAATATAGTACGATTATGAGATAAAATTGCCGTGCAATTTTCCTATATTATAAGGGAAGAAAACTTCATCTCGTTATTCCGCCTTCTTGTTTTCTAGGTGATTACATTTTGTGTGAGAATCCCTCGTGTTTCTCTTGCCTTTTTCAGTTGATACACAGTCGTGGTTTCGCAATTTAGCTGGAACGAGTAATGAGAAAAATGTACGTCGGTGTTGCGGTGCGGTTTTAACGAAACGGACGCGTGCGGTTGACGCTTGCGCGGTACACGGCTCGTAGTTCGTTCCAATACATTAGGCAGAACGTGAGGCGCCGCCGTCCCGTAGAGCGGTTCGCGTCCGGAAGCGCTATCAATTCGCTTGCGCCGTATCACGCGAACTGTCAAAATAAACGATTGATTTATTTATAAAAATAATTAGTAATTACACATGTAAATAGAATTAGATAAAACTAGAAAATCATTAGTGTTGTTATTTTAAAGAAAGTTTTAAATAAATAATAACAATGATTTTATTTAAATAATTGTGAAAACTTTGTGGATTTTTATATTGTGTATCTGGTAGGTATGTATACTTTCTATTGTTTATTATTGTGTATTAAATATTAAAAGTTAGCTATTATTATTGTGATACGATTAGACGTCTCGCCATTCATTCAAGACAAGGCATCGCAATCTGTCATAGTAAAGTGACAGGAGAATGAATGATCGTAAATATTAGGCTCTCCTTTGTGCTAGTTAGTTGGGTAGTGTTACATGCTGACTCACCATGACAAAAATGAGCTAATGGATTTTCCTGGTACACATCGTAAATAAAATACATGCTCATAAACATTTCTAAATAATCTTGCATTTTCAAGTAACTTTCATGAAAGCTTCATTAATTATTTTTTTATTGTAGCTTAGCATAGCTCTATGATTTTAAACTGGAATGCACTCCATGAACCGAAACACCTGCTATCACAGATAAATTTTACAGACAGTAGTTGCCTCCGCTATGACGATCCGAGGAAACGAATATGCACCATCTAGTTTGACAGTGCACACTCCTCTCGTTTTAACTGGCTACTTCCAACCTAATTTCGAAACCTGTGTGTGGTGGTACGACCTCAGACTGGGCTAATAACCAACATCAGTCTGTCTACCTCTCTTTAAATTAATTAGTACTAGCCATTATCTTAAAGTTGCTACTGCTGAAGTTGATGAAGTTGCTACGACTGCTCGTAGCGTTTAATATATTTATTTATTTTCTTTGAATTTGACCATTTTTTATTATTCATAAATCACACTGTATATAAAATAATAGTTTAAATTTTTAAGATATACAGTACTATTGATATATTTTCTCTGTATTCTGTCTACCCTTATATAATATTTGTATAAAATACATACACAAAGATAAATAACAGCTTTGAGACAACTAATCTTGTATGTTTAAGATGAGATAACCAATTTTCTTCAGTGTATCTACGCAATTTTCTACTTGAACAACTTTTATAAATAAACTTAATATTATTATGTAACGTTTTCAGATATCTAATCTAACTGTAATTAATGGAAGGATTTAATCACAAGAGTTAACAATTTATAAGAAAATTCTCCGAGTTGAGTTTTTTTTTGTAGCTCGGCATTTGGCAACTCTGCAAGAGTTAGATGTTAAGCTAGACTGGTTTCAATGATTGATAGATATGATTCATAGCGGAAATAACTTTTTTCATGATGACAAACCTCGACTAGCCTGATTGTAAGCACAGTGGAGGTCCATGAGCACTGACGACTAGAGAACCGCTTATATGGTGGCTCAAGTCGCCATTACTATGCCGCCAACCATGTACATGTTTATGCCTACAACCAGAAAGCAAGATCATCTAGGCTGCAACCACGGGCGCCATCCAATGAAAAGGCACACTTCTCTCGTTCTGATCCAGAAAACCGACGAAGTGATGGTACTACTCCATAACGCAGACTGGGTCTGTCCCATCACCTGCTACCTACCACATTTGTGTTGAATCGAGCAAAATACGAGAAATACTATGTAATCAATTATCTACTACGAAATGTCCTATCTACGAGTACGCTGCCCTATTTGACTTTCCAACGTTCGAAGCGAAATGCGCAGAGTGCACTTAAAAAGGTTAAAGTGGATATCGACTACACCTCTCGCTACGTATTTAACTTGCGTCCATTTGAGATTGTTTGAGAATATTCGGGATTTCTACAATTGTTGTTTACTTTTGTACAAAAAATTGTTATTGTATTTTTATCATGGTTTTCTCAGCCATACATTCGCGTAATATGACTACGTATCCGTACAATGTCTTTTTTATTGTAGCTCGAAATATGACAACATTTCGCCTGATGTAAAGCTAAAGTGCGGTTTTCTCAGCACGCGCCTCTACTATGCCGGCTTGAAGAGCCTGTCCAGATCCATAGTCTGATCTTAAAACGCGACTTGGTTACTTCTCGTGTTACACTTAGATGTTATACATTTAGATAGATGTTATTTAGAGAAGTCATAAAGTTTAAGCTATATAACGCGCACGTCACGCAGACGCGTATATTTCTAAATAAAATAGGGTAGGTACTCGTATGTATGTGTTAAAGATAAAATACTTAATTACATTGTTCGTAGTTTACTTAGTATATACCTACCCTCTTAGGTTATATTTACACTGAAGCTAAGAGCAGAACAGAATGGTAAGATGTGTTTCAATATAGACTGACCCTAAATTTTCTGCCTGTTTTCTGATCTTCTACTTTATTATAACATAACACTTTATTTCAGCTAAAATTCTTATTCAGATAGTTAATAATCAAAATTATAATATCATCCTAATACAAATCCTTCCCACGATTTTATTTGCCATTTTCATCGTCAACATGATTCCCCTAGGAGTTAAAGAAACCGTATTTTGCAGTAATTTCCAGAGATCACAGTCTCAGTAGGAATGAACGAGCCAATGTATCAGCTAGTCAACGTTGCATAAGTTTTCATTGTACGATAATATTTGTCCTCTTTTTTTTCATTAAATAAAATAACAGGGACTATAATATAATTATAAAATATAATAACCGGGGGGTATGTCTTTGTATAACATAAAAAATAAATACATACATATAAAACTTATATACAATACTCTGACCTCCAATCAAGCTTTATTGTATCAAGTATCAAGATTTATTGATGCATATATTTTCATCGACCCTGGAACTACGGGGTGTAGCGGTCTAAGCACTAACCACCATATTGCGTTGTCATATTGTATTCTGCATTTATAGTATTTGTTTTCTAGTTTTATTAGTATACATAAAACTGGGTCACAACACAACTACGTAGTGTATTTGGGACAAATATTTTTATCAAATAGAGACAAATTTTCAAAAGTATGGTTGTTGTCACTCGGAGTACAATCGATGCGAGTTAAAAGACTTAACTTCTCTTTGTTCACGGCGACCTTTTAAATTGCTGTGTCAATTGCGAACTGCAAAAGTTCCTAAATCTTTGTTTATTTAGAACTTTGAAATTTTGAAATGTTTCTTATTACTTAAGGTATAAATACATACTTTATCACCTTATAAATTAGTTTGTGAAGTAATTTTTACCATAAAAAAATGCGGCTTATTTTATAAGAAACCGGGCACAAACATATTCCTTTTTAATAATGCTGTATAAAATTCATTCTAGTAGTTTTGCTATGCTATCTTACACTATAATTACTTGATATTTTATTATTAAAACTTTACCTAATATTATAAAGTTTAGAACTATAATCGTTCCAGTGTAAGAGCCTTCTGGCACATGATTACTTAAGTTATCGTGTAACACGGATTAATATGACATTCAAATATATATTTTTCTTTTTTTATTGTAGCTCGGCATGTGACAACACTCCGTCTGATGTAAAGCCAAAGCGCGGTCCATGAATGGAAACAACTGTCACTACGGAGAAATCTCTACTGACAGCAGTCGCCTCCACTATACCGGGCTGAAGAGACGAGTATGTACCATCCAGATTGACAGTGCACCCTCCTTTCGTCATACCTGGCTATTTACAATTTTGAATCGAAATTGTATCAACCCTGATCATTGAACGAACTTGGCTCTTAAAAAAAACGAGTATAGTTATACTTTTTATTTGAAAAAAAGGGCCTAATTTAGTTCATCATCCGACCTCATTATATAAAATGCAGAAATTTTCCTCAGAAAATAGTTTATTATTTATTTATCATTATTCTCTATTATTATTTACATTTCCTTCACATTAATAAAATTTATTTATTATTTGCTTTACTTTCAAATAACATTTCACGCAAT
Source organism: Tinea pellionella (assembly GCA_948150575.1). Lineage (NCBI taxonomy): Eukaryota > Metazoa > Arthropoda > Insecta > Lepidoptera > Tineidae > Tinea > Tinea pellionella. The sequence continues at coordinate 7,372,656 of OX411252.1, forward strand.
TTTGTTTGAGTGTCAACAATATCGATCATTTCGTATCTACGAAAACTTCACACACACTCTGTTTCATTTCCTGTTTCATAAATGTGGGAAAGGCTATTCACAAAAGTAATAGTTAGGTCACGTATTCGCACTGCCGCAATGGACAAAAAGATTGACCGCAGAATCAATATTTTTATACCATCTAGAAACTATGGATTTTCTCTAGATGTATTACTAAACTAACTTACAAAATAAATATATTTTATTAGTTCTTAATTAACACTAAACAAGTTGTTTGTAACAATGTATTGATTAATTATTAGATTATTTTGACAGGTATCAACCCGTATCCAAATTAAGCTGTTGCTATGTACTACTATACTGTACTAACATACTGAACACTATGATTTAAATTTAAAATATAATTTTTATAATTAACCCTTAATTACTCGCATGGGGTAAATTTTACCCCACGACACATTTGAAGCGGCATATCTCCACCATTTTCAAAGTCACTCTCACACAGTTTTCAGTAGCTGCCTAAATACCACTCCCTATCACGAAACAGTCGCAGGCGCCGCTCTGTACCGTATTGTTTTGTCAGAGTGCGTCTAAGGTATATATTACCCCACACGACCGTTGTTTAACTTTTAGTATGCGAATAATTAAGGGTTAATATAAGTAAAATTAATATTTAAAAAATCGAAAGTGTCATCCTTCTCAATCTACGAGCAAGAAATGTGCACAACTTCCTGAAAAGCATTTCTGTGGTTAGCCGCCATAATAATAATAATTCTTTATTGCACAAATAAAAGTTGTACAGTGGTGAGCAAATGTCTTTAGCAATGAACACTACCAGTGAAGTGACCTTGTCGCGTTCTGGGAATAGTTTGAAAATAGCCAGGTATAACGAGAGAAGTGTGCACTATCAATCTAGATGGTGTAATCTCGTCTCCTGAAGCCGGGATAGTGGAGGCGACTGTTGCCCGCACAGGTTTTCTCTCTGTATAACTATATCTATTGTGACTTGCCGAGCTACAATAAAAAAGATAATAATCATTGGTAGATGGCAGTAATAATTGATTTTATATTTGCATATTTTTTTTGATTTAAAAGATAGTTTGTTTTTTGTCAACTGTTTTTTAGTTCAAGTCTTTCTCTTTCTCTTCTAATGTTTTATATTATTGTGTGTGTTTGTTAGAATAAGCTTAAAAAAAAACCACTTATTTGTGGCAGCAAATTACAAACCGCACTCCAGCTAAACATCAAGCGGAGTACTCAGTACAGTCACACACACAGATAACTATATATAAAAAAATATTCTAAATTATCGCATAATAAAAACACCTCCATTCATAATGTCTATCCACACGATTGAAAGCTTTGACCGAGCTAAAATATACTAAGACATTTCAAGGAAAACCCTAAGGTGATAAATGTAGGGGTGGCTTCAGCTTCTACACCCCCGCGCCGTCTCATGAGACTGACTCAATAAAACCCAGTGAAGGCATATTCAAATGAGCTTAAGTCGTGGATAGAAAACGAAATTCCATATTTCTGAGTTCCGACTTCAAGTAATCTAATACTATAATCGTCGATGTATTCGCAATTTATTATTTAGTTTTTAAATGTTTTTTTTGTTATAGTTATTATTATTCATGTTTTCTAGAAAGATCACACATATGATGCATTACAGCCGTAAAGCTTTCGTTAGATATGTTACGTGTTAGATATACCGATGAATTAAAATCGAAAAAAAAAAAACAGATTTCAATAAATTTGCTGTGAATATGGTAAATAATAATTTAGCTTTATTATAAATTTACTAGTATTTTATTTATTTAATGATATAATTGTATCTATTCATAACTAAATTACATTATTTTTCAAATTACTAACTTATTTCTACTCTACTCTAGGTTTTGTGATCCGATAGTGCAAAACGGGATAGTTGTAAATATTGTAAATAAATAAATATTTACAAACAAAGTAATATTTTAATACATTATTAATTATTTATGATCTACGTTAAATGTATTTTATTCCAATTAAAACTTTTGGTTCGAGTAAATTCTCTAAATAATTTGTGTGGCAATTTCAATTTACACAACAAATTCAAAATCGATTAATGCGAAACTTTTGTGAATTTATAAGCTAAAATATTTATTATATTATTGTTCAGAGTTCGTCTATGATTAATTTGGTTATTCAATTAAAATGTTTACTTTTCGTACAATGGAAGCGTTAAAAATCATTACTCTTAACTGTATACAGAATTATACACAATACACAAATATACACAATTCTATTTTTTCCCAATTTACAACATAATTTAAATGCAAAATACGTATATATTTATAACATAACCAATTCACAAACGTATTGAAATAAATAACGCACAAATTCCACACACAAAGCCGTCCAATAGGAGAGGATCAGGGGCTTATTCTATTCCTGTCATTATCTCGTGCACAACAAATTGAATGAAAGGCCGCGGTCAGGCCCCCATTCTTCGCCTTAACCGATATCATTCGACAAATGACTCTCGAGCGTTCAACGAGTGTTGAAGTTCTGATTTTGTTGATGTCTTCATTCTTTATTGTAATAAAAAAGTTTTATTACAACACATCAATCATTCGTAAACTTTTGTTGTATTATTATGGGTCACTGTTATTTATTATTTATAGCAGAATTTTCATTATTACACGGGGAATACTTCGGGTGTTTATGCAACTTACAATCGTATTTAGAAAGCGTTCCAGCCATTTCGTGCATCGTGCTGGTAAACGCGATAATAAGGTACATAAAGGCTTTTAATTTAACTAATAAATACATGTAGATATTTGCACGTACAATACTCCAATTTAATTAACTAAACCTTTTACTAAAATTTTCAAAATTATATATATATTTAATGCGGGTAGTTTAGCGGCATAGGGTCGATCGATCACGATCGATGTGATGTTATACGAGTGTGGCAGTGGATTAATACATGTATTTAAAAAAAAAACAAACGAATAGTAAAAATAATAATAAAATAAAAATTGTTTCCACAATTTATTTTTATTGTAGCTCGGCATATGCCAACACTCCGCATGTAAAGCTAGAGGGCGGTCCATGAGTAGAAACAACTGCTACTATAGAGAAATCTCTAGCGGCAGCAGTCGCCTTCGCTATGTCGGTCTGAGGAGACGAGTATGCACCATATAGAGTGACAGTGCACACTCCTCTCGCTATACCTGGCTACTTTCAAACTGCTCCAAGGTCAAGGTCATGTCACGTGTGTCACATTCGAAAGTGGTGGTACTGTCCCCAGGACGGCAGCTGAGCTAATAACCATCATGCATCATCAGTCTGCCTACCACTCTTTAATATTGCCTTTAATTTTCCCCATTACCATTAAATTTTGAAAACAATAATATTAATATAACGAAGTAATTTTGTTGAACGACAATTCCAAAGTCAATCTAAGTTCTCAAACTATTAGGAAACACGTGTAGGGCTTCTGTTATACTTTACCACAATATCCATTATTAATTTTAGTACTAGCTATGGGCTAGAAACATGAGATTAAAATGTCTTGTTAGATTATTAGATATGGATAGTCTTCAACAAATAATTTTATTACACTTTTTTTTAACATTTTAATTAGCATAAAATTACTTATAGAACCAACAAATATAACTATCCTTACTTTTTGAGTAATTCTTAAATAAGTTGAGATTGTCACAGTACTAGACTATATCGCAGTCCAGTCTGGCAGCAATCACGGATGCTATTGTAGCAACAGCGCAATCATTTATGTGCGACTGCGCAACGTTTACAAAGTACACCATAATGCCTCGGCGAACATAGCTGAGGCACTTCAATGGCGTAGCAGCCTGAAAATCATCCTGAAGGCATTATTACGTAGGATCTGTAGGCATTGAATAGTTATGCTACTCGAAATTGTGTTTAGTTTTCATCTCCAATGACAACGATCGCCACATTTGACACCTCTTTTATCTCCCTCTCAGCAGACGCCTCCCTATACATGAGAATGATCACTACGAGCCCTTACTTTACGTACATCATCAATTTGATTAGATTTTATTGTCTATCAGAAAATTACTGTAATTATTTTTATACACAAAGCATAGCCCAGTTTGTTGCACAAGCCGGCATAGAGGAGGTGACTACTAAAAATTTCTGATAATAAATCCTGTTTTTATACATTCAGATGTACAACTAATCCGTATTTTTATACTTTACGGTAACGGTAAGTAATATAAGAGTTCTTTAGCCCAAATAGTTAGGAACGTACAAGCGGTTTCCGTAAGTGAATTCTGATTTGATTAACGTAAGTGCTTTTCTTGGTTAGACAGCTATTGTAAGTTAGGTTAAAGTTAATGTAGGTGCAGCTTTTAAATACGCTAGAATTGTTCTATTTGATTTAGCAAACGCTCCAAGCGTGTCACGTGTTTCAAATAAAGTATTTATCCATTTTTGTTAATTATTTAACGGTTTCGATATCTACATTAACCAAATACATAGTAACTATAACAAACTTCAACAGCTGAAAACAAAAAAAAATAATTTTACGATGAAAATTGAATAATTTTTATATAGTTAGATAACAATGCACTGTCAATCTAAATCTCAAGACAGCATAGTGGCAGCTACTTGTAGAAATTTATCAGTAGTAGCAGCTGTTTCCGTTTATAGATCGCACTCTAGCTTTACATCTGGCGGAGTGTTGTCATATGCCGAGCTACTATAAAAAAAATCAAAAAAGACTCTTACCTCATATTAAAAGTATGACTTAGTTCAAACGAAAACACATTTTTACTTGCATATTGTACATACCTACATAGATTATACTGAATTCCTAAACATACATCAAACTGTCTGAGAAATAAATAATATTATCATTGGGAACTGTTTTCACATTTCATAAACATTACATAAATATTTTCTTCAAGAAAATGATGAATTAGGTGAAAAAATATCTAATAAATATAACGCTTTCATAACTAACTTTATTGCTCTACAATGTTTCGTGTTATATTGAAGTATGTCTTACACAGCGTGACTTAGATAGGGCGACCATAAATTCTAGTAAAAACATTAGTTAATTAAAAACAAGAATAGTACGAAAACTAATGATGGTAATTAGGCCAATTAGTTAATACGCCACTTTTAAGTGTAACACCCTTGAAGTGACCCGGTCGCGTTTTGGGATCCTTGTTTTTGCTTTTTTTATTGTAGCTCGGCATGTGACAACGCTCCGCCTGATGTAAAGTTAGAGTGCGGGCCATGAACGGAAACAACTGCTACTACAGAGAAATCTCTACAGGCAGCAGTCGCCTTTACTATGCCGGCTTGAAGAGACGAGCATGTACCATCCAGATTGACAGTCCACAATCCTCTCCTTACACTTGGCTACTACTCAAACGTTCAAACTATTCCCGAAACCCGACAAGGTCACTTCACGGGTGTTACATTCGAAAGTGGTGGTACTACGCCAGGACGGTAGACTGTGCTAATAATGTAACGTGGTAAAAATAACGTGGTCTATCGGTAAGACGCGTGAACTCACGATCGATGAGACTCGTGTTCGAACCTTGCCAAATTCTGACCGGTACCAGTGTAACTTTGTTATATGTACGTTGGTCGCTCAGTGCCTATAGACTGGTAGTGCCTAAAGAGTGGTAGGCAGACTGAAAATGGTTATTAGCCCAATCCGCCGTCCTGGGGTAACACCACCACTTTCGAATGTAACACCCGCGAAGTTACCTTGTCGCGTTTCGGGAATAGTTTGAAAGTAGCCAGGTATAACGAGAGGAGTGTGCACTTTCAATCTAGATGGTACATGCTCGTCTCCTCAGGCCGGTATGGTGGGGGCGTCTGCTGCCCGCACAGGTTTGTCTGTAGTGGCAGTTGTTTCCATTCATGGACCGCATTCTGGCTTTACATCAGGCGGGGTGTTGTCACATGCCGAGCTACAATAAAAAAAATGACAAAACTTCACTTCATGTTAAGCTGGATGCGAAACACGGTGCAAACTGATCCCGAAACGCGATACCGTATAACAAATCGGCTTATTTTATATACAATTTCAACGTAACTTTTTTATTTATTACATATATTTATCTCATTATCATAAAATAAATGGACCGATAATGTGGTATTTCGATGATATTTATTAATCTGAGCAAAAATATGTACTGGTAAATATTAATAATGATTAAAATTAGTGTCCGTTAATGGTACTCTCGGAGCAAGAACTACTCCTGGTTATAGACATTAAAAATACTCGTAATACTTTATTACATTACCTTTTATTTGTCGCGTCCCCTAGTCGTACAAATGACTTTTAGGGGTGCGCTAATAGTTTTTTTAAACACTTGTAATAATAAGGTCGTGATTTTATTAATATGCGGTAAAATAGTTTCCAAGAAATGTAAACCAGAAAAAACTGGAACCACCTTTTTTTTTATTGTAGCTCGGCATATGACAACACTCCGCCTGATGTAAAGCTAGAGTGCGGTCCGTGAACGGAAACAACTGCTACTACAGACAAACCTGTGCGGGCAGCAGACGCCTTGATGGCGGCTTGAGGAGTCGAGCATGTACCATCTAGTTTGAAAGTGCACACTCCTCTCGTTATACCTGGCTACTTTCAAACTATTCCCGAAACGAGACAAGGTAACTTCGCGGGTGTTACATTCGAATGTAGTGGTACTACCCCAGGACGGGCAGCAGTCGTAATTGCTATGCCGGCTTTAGAAGACGACTATGCCCCATCTAGAGTAACAGTACACACTCCTCTCGTATACCTGGCTACTTTCAAACTGTTCCCGAAACACGACAAGGGCACTCCACGGGTGTTACATTCGAAAGTGGTGGTACTACCCCAGGACGGCAGACTGGGCTAATAATCATCATCAGTCTGCCTACCAATCTTTAATAGTCTTATAGGTACTGAGCGACCAAAGTACATATAATAACATGTCTAATATTAACAACGACCAAGCTGAATATTTGTTCCTTTTGAAGTATATTTTACTACTATATTTATAAAAGAATAAACTCAACAATTTCATATAAATATTCCACTAAATTATTTTCATCCATCTCACAATAATTTGTTTAAACCTGGTCACCCTATTTTAGATCATGACACGAGATACACTAACGTTCCAGAACACCGTAATGTGTCACACATGTCTTACATTGGCATCGTTATCCAAGATATATTTGCTTTTATCCCTCTAGTGACGACTTTTACGGATTTTGGAATGCTAAAATAGATAACAATAAAATCACGTATTGAATTTTCAATACTATTTACATAGTTTATTTGTTTATTAATTGTAAAACCAATCGCCTATGTGAGTTACCAGTTTTGTTAAAATTATAGTACAGAGATATTAACTTTTGTATGCGGAAAGAAGTGTGCCGAGGTGGTTCGGTCATTTGGAAAGGAATCCATCCAGAATAGATTAACTAAAATAATTTATTGTGCCAAAGTGTATGGTAATGTCTGAAGAGGGCATCCTAGGAAGACCTTTCTCGGGCAGATTGCTCAAGTGCTCAGAAAAGCATCAGGTAAGAAAGACCCTCAACCGACGTGCATGCATGAAGAGAGTAATAATAAAATAAGTCGACGCGAAAGTGGTATGTAGAGAGAGGAGTCGCTGGCGCTCCATAGTGTCTGCCTACTCCAGTGGAAACCGGGCGCGAGCCAAGTAGTAGTAATCAAGATAGATGGAGCAAAATTAAGACGTGTGGTGACGAAGAATACCATGACAAGAGTGTTCGTATCGTTCCAAGTATCACATATTCACGTGAAATGTTGAAGAAATAAAATTACGATATGGTAACTCTTAAAACTTAAACTTTCCTTTAGCCGGGAGCGGTCTCAAACGAGATTAGTTCTTAATTACTTTTACCAATTCAAGTTTGTACTAGAGCTAAAATTTCATGTATTCTTTTCATTGTTAAAAGTTTGGTTTAATTTAAAGAATTGTATGTTCGTTTATAATATAATAAATTAAATTATCACTTTCACAATAAAAATCTTTAATAAATACAATTGAACAGATAAATCCTTTTATGAATATAAAATATATGTTTTAACAATTAAAATCTTTTGTAACAACCATCTAAAGGCTAGGCACATGTTTTACAAGATCAGTTGTCCGACATTTTGGCTTCACTCGGCTCGTTTTCCGCAGCGAGCGTGGTACGGGTATTACGGGGCAATTTTGTTTACAGCCCTCATAAACGAATGCCTTTTTATCACACCCATCGTACCGAAAATTACCTACAAGGCCATGAGTTTTTGTGACATTGTTAGTCGAACAATTTATTTCGATTAAATATAATTGAAGTTTTATTATTAAATTATAATGTATACTTGAATAAAAAAAATCGACCTCACCCTAGGCTCACGTGTGCGTGTTGATTTTTTTCTACATTTTAAAAAAATATCAAAAAATTAAAAGTTTTTTTTTATTATTATAATTGGAACGTAGACAGTCCATATTCGTCTCTCCAAGCCGGCATAGTAGAGACTGTGGCAGCTGTTGACCGCATTTGTCCAATATAATAAAATCTACTATTGTTTCAGAACACATCAGGAACGTTCTAGAAACCAAACTATGAATTTGTGTTGTGATTGAACATTGATCAATGAACAATGGATAGGAGCATACTTAGTCAATGAAACCTCCATCATTATGGGACATGCGTTAAATGGAGCTAAGTCTGCAATATGGTTATCTCTTCTACATGGGTTCCTTGTTCTCATAGGTATGTATTAATTTATCTATTACAATTTTCGTATCTATAGTTTTATGTTCAATTATAAGATTACTTAGATTAAGAAATAAAATAATAATGGTGTTAACTGGTCGACTAGTCGTCATTTATCATAAACGATTTCTTTCATACTGCTTGACATTAAATGCGAAATAAAATTACGATAAAAATTGCCTTAATACTCGTATAACAGCTACACACATAAAAACAAAAGTCAATAGAAAAAAAAAGAAATAAAAAACAGTAAAAACGTTTATAAATTAGTTATGAGAGATTTATAAAATACAATTCAGTTATAAATGAAATATAAAATCGTGAGCGGAATACATAATATTTTTTTCTATTGTAATCCAGCTGACGCGTCTAGAAAAGGCCTCAGTATTCCGATTTTGTATTTTCAAGGTTTCATCCAGAGTTGCCTGAGGCATTAAAATGTTTGCGAACATTTTGACAGAGATGACTCTTTCATCGTCACCATCATCAATTGTCACGCCTTTTTCCCACTGAGATAGGCAGAGACAACGGAACGCTAATTGCCACGATTGTCATGACTCTTTGAAAATGTAGAAATTAAATCCATCGTTAGGGATTCAGGAAACGTAATCCAGTTGCATAAATCTACATTTACATTTTGTTTTGAAAAATTCGCAAAACAGGACATCCTACAAACTGTTATTTAATGAGACACTGGTGAACATAATTAAAGGAACAGAAAAATGCATAATTTTTTTATAAAATTCTTAATAAATGCATACACAATACACATTCAATATCCTAACGCCAGAAGGAGGATTTAAGACCCATACTATTTATTAATATACTTAGTTTTTAACACAGTAATAAATATTATTGAGCGGAACATTATTAAGCCAGTCGTGTGATAATTGATTGACGTAAATATTGCCTTATTACCAATAAAGAGTGATTTCTATGTTCACGCAAAATAACATTTATATGTATAATTAGTTTAGTTCAATAAAATAAAACATTTATTACGGCTTTTGTTAGACAGATTCGGGTTCGAGTCCGGAGATATCAAAGGAGCGATCAAAGTTCAAACCTATTTAAAAAGAATTAAAGACAAGAATGGTACTTTAAAACGCACTTTAAGAAAGTCATTAGCTTATTTTAACATAGCTATTGTTTCTAAATCTAAAAATAACTGCTCTAAGTAATACATAGGTATTTTATTAACAAAGATCTCATATAAGTACTAAACACGTAAAAGAGTCCTAAGCATATTCTATTCAAAGGAGAATACTGTTTTATTCAAAATGAAATACGCGAAACGAGTTTCGTTTTAAAAGTTAATATTCTTGAAGGGTCGTTTGCTTGAAAGACAAAAGACGTACTTATTTCTATGCCACGATTTCCCTCTGAGACCGCATACGATTTGACCTCTAAAATTTGACCCTTGCTTGTTTTATAGGCATTGTCAATCTGGATTGCATCCAATCCATTCATCTCCTTAAGTCAAGATAGCAGAGGCGACTGCCGTCTGCAGACGTTTCTCTGTGGTGGCAATTGTTTCCATTCACGGACTGCACTCTAGCTTAACATCAAGCGAAGTGTTTTCATATATCGAGCTACTAAAAAAATGACCAAACTACATGAGAGTTATAGATTGCAAGCCCATGACTGGTTGCCCTTTACTTATTATCTTAACCCTTATGTGAGTGACGAGGTACCCGGGTACCTTTAGCGTTTTCAAATTTAAAAAAAACTATGTTCTACATGCTGTAGGTAGCTGTGATTTCCTGAGAGCTCTTAACTATTTATAAATTATATATTTTTTAATGTTTAGACCCAGCCAACTATTTATAATGTTTTGTGGAAACCAAAACATATTTGAAACTCACAATAGAGTGACGAGGTACCCGGGTACCTCTTTGTGTTTTGTATGAGTATGAAAAAAGTATTTATAATTTCGTACAAAAATGAAATATTAATCATTTGTTAAAATGTTTTATTTCTATAAAAATGTCAAATTCTTTGTTTATACAGAATTAGCACAGCTCTCGAAGCAGTTAGACGAGTTACTGCATGTTCATTACAAATTAGTTTTCTGCAGTCAGTGCAAGCTTTTCGTGTTTTTCTTCGCTTGCGTTTGAGTTCTCTGCATATGTAGCAGCTTCCGGCGACTGCAACACGCCCAGTAGAATCTCGTCTAGTCTGACTTATAGAAGTTGTAGATCCAGAAGAAAACGAAAGCCTTAGTTCTTGGCCAAGTACGTCTTGCATTGCAGATCTCACATGTAATTTTGATGTCGCAATGAAATTTTTCGATCTTTGTTCTATATTTTTACCACACAGTTGTAGACTCAATGATTTCAAAAACTTTCTACGAGATAATACTTGAGACAAACTGTGGGTTATGTTCCATGTAAATGATATATGCTGCCAAAGCTGCAATGTCAATGATATTGTAAAAAAGTGCTAAATGCCACCGATTCGTTCTGCGTTTTACGGTATATTCTGCTAACAGCTTATCCATGTTGTCCACTCCACTTTTGGTTTTATTGTAATAAAAAAATATTTCTGGCTTGACAGTTTCCTTATTACTTTCAATAACTGGTGACATGTGCATTGATGACAACATTATTCCTGCTTTATTATTTTTTGGTACGTAGGAGCACACAGTTGCTTCTTTGCTAAAGGCGAAGTTAGAAGAATAAATCGCCCTCTCCTTGTGTGCTTGCATATTTGCAGGAAGAAACCGTTTATTTTATTTTTTACCGTTCTAACTATTGTCATATTCCACGAATTCAAGGAATGAGCCAGTTGAAGAGACGAAAAAATTATCCGTAGTTACATTCAGTCCTGAATTTTTATATTTATCCGCGAGATCTAATACAGTGCATTCTCCAACATTTGTTTGACGATTGCCGTCACTTGACTTTCCTGTATATATTTGTCCATTTAGGGGGTAGGAATTATTTGCATCACAAGCCCAAAATATTTTCATGCCATACTTTTCAGGTTTCGATGGCATGTATTGAGTAAAGCGAGTCCGCCCACGATAGCTGTTCGTCAACGGTAATACATTCACGAGGCTTGTAGATTTTATTCAAATTTGAAATGAATATAGTCCAAATGTCCAAATTCAATGTTTCATGTGCACCGATAACCATGTACCACACTCCACCCCTCCTCCGCTTTGATCGCCGCAGATCGTCAACTGTTTAACTTAACTAAAATAATAATATTCAAAGTATGTGTAACGTAAAAGCAGATCATAATTGTTTATATTACGTATAAACTGTATGAAGGTACCCGGGTACCTCGTCACTCTGATTAAGGTGTTTTATTTGTCACTCACATAAGGGTTAAATAAAGAAATTATGTATATGTATAGCTAAACAGAAGCTAAAAATATATATTTTATTAAACATTTAAAATATCATTTTCAAAAAAATAACACAAAGGTCAAATTCTTATGTTTAGAATTTAGAACAAAGTAAACAAACCTAACGCCACGACAATTTACCTCCACTCATTCGAGTTCTTTCGCTATGAGAGCTCAGCGTACCATGAAAAATAAATACATAAGTATAAGTAATACACAAAAAGTCTTTTATGTAGGTACTTGATTTATGAGAAAGCCTAATACTGTTAGGGGTAAATGTGACCAAAGATTTGGCAACGATGCCAAAACGTATATCCCTAATGTGGCTACTAAAACTTAATAATTTCAGTTCGTGTTATAAATATCTTGGACACCTAAATTCTAGTTTATTTAAGTTGATTATCAGTTATTTTTTTAATAATTTTTGGTTGGCAGAATTGATTTATTATTAAATTATGATAAACATTGAATAGAAAAAATCAACACGCAGCAAACAACTATTTTTAGTTAGTATAAAATCTTGTCAAATTGCCTTGTAGAAGTCGCAGTTTGTTTCCAATCACAATGCTTCAGTAGGTACATATAAATCTTATAATACAGCTCAACAAAAAAAGAAATATAATGTACAATATACAATGACCGTTTAATGCAATTGTGAATAAGAAATTGTTGAATTCCGCAGCTGGCTCTGGAACAGAATCTCCATTGGACACGAGTACGGCTGACATAGCATCAAAACGTTTTCGAACGGAATTCTTGCAAGAATGGCCAAATGCCGCAGACACGCCATATTTCGATGCGAGCACACCGACCAATATCACAGGCTTAGTTGGACATCCTGTACGCTTGTTATGCCGAGTCAAGAATCTACAAAACAGAACTGTAAGTATTGTACGAGTATATTGTTTTCTCAGGTTTAACGCGAACATGTTTTCAATAAATAAAATATTATATCGATTCTTGATTGAATGTAAATTATATTATTTAAATATTAAATGAAAAAATTAATAGTTTCCGGTCTACGAGTATGTTAGTGTTGTCATTATCTTGATACCTATAGTGCCGGAATATTCTAGTTTATATTCATATCAGAGGATATGATTTATTAATATTTATTTAATACATATACCTAAAAATACCCATGAAATAATATATTTTTAGCATTTATTAACTTTTTGCTCACGCAATTAGGTTAAAAGTAAGACAAAAATAAAAAAGATAATAAAAGAAAATATATAAATTACCTGTTCTATCTCAAATATACTAAACGACTTTTGACATTCTGAAGAACATCATCTATTTATGATTAGCACTTAGGATAAGGATCGTTTCATCTTAAAAGTAGGTACTTAAGCAATCTCATTGATATCACGTAGGCTAGTTATATGCCACGTCACGCGCCATTTTACTGATATCCAAATGGAATGCTTGCTACTCGTACGTACGGTTTTTTTCCACTTTATAGTTTGTTTCCATAACCCTCAACAAAAAATTAAAAGGTAGGCGGCTAAATATATCCATTTTTTTCAGAATAGGACTGCTACATACGGTTTTTGCATGTAATATTTCTATTCGGAACAAATATCAAATTGTCAACTCAAAATATTCAATTAGCAACTTCAATCAATTTTGCTATTAGTAATTCTAACTATGTGGTGATGTGTCGTCTCGTAAAGATGATATGGAAACGTACCTTTAATGTTTCTACATAACATTTCGTTTGGTGATACGAGTGAAATACGACGTAAAGTTCATTCTCGAGGGAAAATGCAAATGTTTTTGGATACCTAAAATTACTTTAAGTAATTATTTGTGATATTCATCATATTTTTAGATTACGCCTAAAAGTTATATTGAGTTAAAGTAATAATAACAATCTAGCTCTAAATCATGATTTTTTAAATAAAATGATGAAAAAAAAAACTGTGAAAACACCGAGAAAAAACTGCATCAAAAAGAAACACTTCACGATTTTTTAAATAATTTTCATAGGGCATAATGAAAAAAAAAATAACCAGGCTCAACTTTATATCATTTAGGATAGCCTTTCATTATTTTTAGACCCGTGAGTGTTTAGATATTTACCTACTGAGTAAAATGTCTTCAAAAAAATACAGCTGGCAAGATATACATACAGCCTTAACTCATATAAAAGGTTCTGTCCATTGAATTAGAAAGCTATATACATAATACTAAGTTACTGGCAACAGTCAGGTCATACTTAAAAGTATTTATAACATTATGTTATTACCATTTTCACCTTACCAGTTTCCAAATCCTGGCCTTTCAGCGAGTGTAGTTCAAAGCATTTTATTTTCTAGATTTTTTATATTTTTTCAATCTAAAATCGGTTGTCGCCTCTTTCATAGGTTTTGCGTTAGAATAATTAATCTGCGGTGAATTGAAAAACTCAGAAACATTGCCAGTAATGTAATTTATCTGCAAAAAACATATTTTCCAACAGAAAATATTCACCTTTTTTATTTTCCTAAACTAGTCTTTTTACTTCAATTTGAAAGCAATCTTGCAAATGCTACACTTTCGTTTTATCACATTTGATATATCGACAAAATTTCGACTTCAAATATTCTCGCTTATTTTCGTCTAGAAATTTCTCTTTAAGAATTTTTGCACATGGTACGTTTATACCTAACCTTATGTTTTAAAAAAATACGTCGCAATTTATTTCTTCTTTCTTCTTTGCTTTAATAAAAATAGTTTTAAAGTAATCTAATGTTACTCTCTCCAATGAACGTGGTAATGGTGTTGTTGCACCATTCATAAAGTAAAATGAATTAATGTCTCTTATGATACAAACGCTAGCTCAATAATTTTTCCCACAGGGATAGACAGAGACAATGAAACGTCACTTGCCACGATCTTGACACAATTATTTCGCTTCCTTCACGTCCACTGTTCTCTTTATAAAAGCCCTACGGTTATGGGCATTACAGCGGATTTGATAGGAAAACACACATTATTAAATAAAAAAAAATATTTAAAATAGCCATTTAATTTTCTTTTCCTCGCATTTCACGCAGGCAAAATGATGCTAGTTATTATATTTTTTAATAATGTTATCATAATTTCGTTTTATTTATTTTTTTCTTATGCCAATACTTGTGCCCATAGTTACATTGGTACCAGTCAAATTTTAGCGAAATTTGCATATCGATTGTGAATTCACGCCTTAAACCGCTAGATCGCCTCGTATGTAACGTATGTACCCAACATGCCGAGCTATTATAAACATAAATACACTTTGCAATTTCGACCTACGAGTAAGGGCCTGAGTGACCAAAGCTCGTCCCACATCATACTGGTCGAATTTGAGGGATTTAAATACATTGTAAGTACGCGTGAAAATAAATTTTAGCGCTTATCTTAGTTTAAATAAAAACCAAAAATACATTAAAATATTTAAATTAATCGTGAATAAATTTTGTTATTTATTTATTCGTTATATGCTATCAACCGCGTTTTATCTTGAACAATAGCTCTGTTAGGCCTCTCCTTGATTTATAAACGAAATGCTTCCATTTATTATTTTATTTAGGTCAGCTTTTGTTTAAACTAAACTTTTGATTTCGCGATTTTGCTATTCCGCGTGCTCTAATTTATGTTAAGGTCAAATATCTCATCCTAACAAGCCTACAATTGACTTAATACACAGACTTATTAATAAATTAGCGAATTTAGAAAAAAAAAACTATTAAAACAACGAAATATTAAATCAAAATTAATTATTTAAATGAAATTGTGGATACGTCGGGATACGACCGACAGATGTGAGGGGAAACAAATTTAGAGGGAGATTCTGCAATGACTAGAGAGAGTCAGTGCGATGGAGAAAAAAAAAACTAGAGAACTTGCAGGGACTGGTAGGAGACTGATGGTGGTTATTAGCCCAGTCTGCTGTGGAAGTAACCGTCAAACCTAAATGGTGCACACACACAATGGTCTCCTCAAGCCGGCACAGCTGAGGCAACTGCTGCATGTAGAAATTAATCTATAGTAGCTGTTGTTTTTGTTCACGGACGGCACGCTAGCTTAACACCGGTCGGAGTGTTTTCATATACCGAGCTACAATAAAAAATAAAGTCAGAGAACTTCGCTTTAAAATATTTGGAAATGTCTGCATATTTTTCTTTTTAAAGATAGAGTTAATTAAAAGTAGTGTCATAGTAGAGAGTGTACACACACCGCGTAGAGACCACAGCCTCATAAATATACATGCAAATCTACAACAGTGTATCCAAAACTAATGTTATGCAAATAATTGTAAACCTCAACTGACTACGTTCGCGTTAGCTAATGAGTACAAAGCAAATAGTCTACCTATAACTAGAAATGTAGTACAATTCTGTGAAAACAACTTCTAAATATACACAGACGGGCTTAAATAAAATAAATGGGCCAATGGAAATAGCTCGTACCTACAACAAAATAACTCCAGCATTTATTTATTTTATTTATTTATTTTTTAATGCCTGTACTAAGCTAGTGACTTGGCAATACATCTTTTAAAATATTGTATGTAAGAAAAAACAAATATATTTAATAGTAGTAGGCGTTACTTTGCGGAAATCCATAACTAAATTATTATAAAACACTACTTTGCAACTAATTTCCGCTAATCAATGTACATGATGTACAATGTACACAACTACACAGTCACATTAGCTGTCAATGTTAGACCCTTCACCAACATATACACAAATAGTTTTACAAAACGTAGTGATACCTGTCCTAAAAAACTACGTGCTATGGTTTATGTGATGTAATGATTTATCGATACCCAGATTCAGACTTGCTAAAAAAAGTCCTTTATCACTTTAAGTGTTGAATTTAAAATAAGATCCCTGACAAAATTGTAAACTGTTTTAATAATAAATTTAAAATATTTATTAAGATACATACGTGTCTGATATTAATTCCTGGAAGTAGATATTATTATTATTACTATTATATTATTATTTATAAGTTGACAACGCCTCTTTATAGCAGCTATTATTATTATTTTGTAATATTGTAATTGTTAACGTACAAATGTGCTGAAAGCCTCCATGTTGAAATAAATGAATTTAAATTTAGTGGTTGTATTACAGGCACTCAGCGAATAAAGTACATATAACATATTTACATTGGTATCGGTCAGAATTTTGCGAGGTTTAAACACGATCGTGAGGTTCATCCTCTAGTGCTAGACCACGGTCGTTCTAAATTGTTTCTCGGCTAATGACAACATTCCACATGATGTTAAGACAACTACTATTTTTAAATGTCTGCAGATTGCAGTCGTCTCCGCCATGCCGGCTTGAGGTGAATATCTATTATAAATTACAGAACATCATCATCATTACAATTTTAAGTCATTTTCGTTTTTAATGTTTATTTAATTATAAACATCCTTTGAATATAAATTAATGTTAAATAATAGTATTATAACAGATACCAGAAAACATTAAAATTAATTTCAGGTCAACAACCTTTATTTCAAACTCAATGCCCCAAAATAACAACCGACTTATAATTTTGTTAGGAGGGCATTACACCCTAAATTATTAATCTCTGACCTTTGTTTTCAGTAATAGCTTTTATAACCAAAATAGTGTTTTACATCGTTTAACGTTGACCGGGTCATTAAGGCCCGATATATATGAATATATCGTGTAGCCTCTTTCTCATTTTAAGCAACTATGCCATAAAAGTTAATATTTTTTATTTTAAATATACCTACAATCTACATAGATTTTTTACAGTCTATCAATATAAAATTATCATGAATAAAAATGAAAAAGTCGCGCACACAACAGACTGTGCTAAGTTATTTCTGTTGAATTTTCATCATATTTTAATAAATTATATTACAGAATGTTATTATGCCAAAATAAAAATTAATAAACAAAAGATAATGTAATATCATATACATTGATATATATAACTAGATGTGCAATAACGCTCCCAATGTGACGCGAGAAAACATGGCCACAGCCACGTTTAGGTTCTCTGTCAGTTAGTATTTGACTTGACGGCAACATTGTCAAATCGTTTGAAGCAGCCTACGGTTTTTTATATCAGATGTATGAAGTATGCACCTCTGGTATATATATATATCGGAATGTGACAACACTTCGCCTGATGTAAATCTAGAGTGCGGTCCATGAATAGATATCTAGTATATACTCGTATGTGTATGATTATATAAATATAATTTGAATGTGTAGTTTCTATGAAGAGTTTTACAGTTCACTTTTGTTTATTATGTACTTTTTTATAATAGGTATCATGGGTTCGTCATCGAGACATCCACTTACTAACAGTAGGCCGCTATACATACACATCAGATCAAAGATTCGAAGCACAACACAAGCCAAGATCAGAGGAGTGGGCGTTAAGGATAAGAAGCCCACAGCGAAGAGACTCAGGAAAATACGAATGTCAAATATCAACAACACCGCCCACAGGACATCCTGTTTACCTTAATATAGTTGGTAAGCTATTTATACCAAAACAGCTAATATAGTCTTCAATTTACCTCAGAGACTGGCGTTTATAATAGTATAGGAAAAGCGCGCCGAATCGTATCACATTTCTTCCTCTTGCAGCCATCGTAGACGAATCGCATAGACGAATTTATTTGTTGCGTCATATTATATTAAGTAACATTCCAAAAATACTTAAATATGTAGCAATACACATGCATATTGCCTTTCCATACGCATCGAACATCACTAAACATAATTGTTAAAACATTTACATTTACATTACATCATTAATTACATTTTCACATTACACTATTTTTATTAACGAGCGATATCCGTTGCGATTCGTCTCATATTGGAGACAGTTTCATAGAAAATACATGTAAGTGAATTTTTCTGATTCGATTCGATTCCGCGAACTAAGTGGGCGCTATTGCAGACATAACGTGCTTTAATTCATTGTATAATTTTACTAATTTACAAAGCGCAATTATTCCTTTTGCTGGTCGTTTAATATAACATAAAATAATTTTGATGTTAATTTTAGAACCAGAAACCCGGATAGTGGGAGGACCAGAACTTTTCATTCAAGAAGGTTCCACAATAAACCTAACATGTACAGTGAAACACACGCCAGAACCGCCTACTTCAATTGCCTGGCATCATGGTGAAAAGGTGATCATTTATTAGTTTTGAATCAAAAATATTTACATCTTAAAAAAAGACGAACGGCCGTGGTCTAGCCTTGAAGGCTTAGACACACGATGGAGAGGTCCGTGTTCAAACCTCGCAAAAAAAAAAGTTATTTTATAAATACAACTAGTGTGGTTATATGTCAAAGTACTATAAAAAACACTGGTTCCAGCATAAGCAATTTTTATTATAACGAATTTAATTATTTATTTAAAATTAATTTAAAGAAATAACGTAATATAAGAAAGTATACTTGAAAGCTAGACTCAGTTATACGAGTATTAATTCTTGAACACAAAGTTTGCCCTTTGTCGTTCTTTTGTTTGAGTAGTGAAATTGCTTTTCCATGTTAAAATGAAAGTGTCATTATACTTACTTAAATATATTTTACTATACATGTCTAAAAAGACGTTATTGATGATGATATTATTATTGCAAGGTTTTTTTTATAAAAAGTATTTTTAAGATTTCATGTAAAACCGCAATGTCATAATAACATCGCTAAAGCAAGCGCGCTCGACCACGTATCAGCTGTGACTTAAATGATCTCGCGCGTGCTACAGGACCGTCCACGATCGCAACACTAGCCGTTTCAAACAATCCTTGCATTCACATTGCTTGTTTTTTTTTGTGTTGTGTTTTGTGTTTTTTATGAAATAGTGATAACATTTTTTTTTTTTTTTTTTTTTTTTTTTTTTATTTTAGCTCGACATGTGACAACACTCCGCCTGATGTAAAGCTAGAGTGCGGTCCATGAATGGAAACAACTGCTACCACAGAGAAATCTCTACGGGCTGCAGTCGCCTCCACTATGCCGGCTTGAGGAGACGAGCATGTACCATCTAGATTGACAGTGCACACTCCTCTCCTATACCTGGCTACTTTCAAACTATCCCCGAAACGCGACAAGGTCACTTCACGGGTGTTACATTCGAAAGTGGTGGTACTGCCCCAGGACGACAGACTGGACAAATAAGTATCACCAGTCTGCCTACCACTCTTTAATAGTGCCTATAGGCACTGAGCAACCAAAGTACATATAACAAAGTTACATTGGTACCGGTCTTTAGCGAGGTTCGAACACGGGTCTCATTGATCGTGAGTTCACGCGTCTTACCGCTAGACCACATAATGTTATGTAGTTGATATTAGACCAATGAATGTCTAAAATAATGCAGATTTTAAGGATTAGATTATAATTAAAATCCCTTCTTAAATTTAGGCAATAAACTTCGACTCAGCGAGAGGTGGTATATCATTAGTGACTGAAAAGGGTCTTCGAAGTACAAGTAGATTGCTGGTCCAGCGTGCAAGAGCAGCTGATGCTGGTGTCTACACGTGTGGACCTAATAATGCCCCAATTTATTCTACTAGAGTACATGTTTTATCAGGTAAGATAAATAATAAGTATTAAATTTGAAGAATTAAAGTAAATTTAAAAAAAAATTGATTAAAGAGCTTAATCTTTTATTATTTCTGTGAAATTTTAATTAAAAGTTTGCTTTAGATATTATTAAAAATTCAATAACAATAACCGATTAACTTTTATCTGTAAATTTTCATATTTAACAAATAATAAGTAGCGTTTGGTTTTCACATTGTCAGTTTGTTATGTTTTATTCAATCCGTGGTTAGTTTTATGATACGAATACATTACAATTATCGGCATATCACATTTTGCGTAGGTTGAGCAAAATGTTGGCCTACTTTCCCACCAAATCCGCATGGGGATTGACATGATAATAAATGCTAAAATATTACTTCTATCATGCTTTTACCATTACTCAGTCACGTGATTCGATTTAGTTTCGATCTTAAAATGATTTGTTGGTTACAATTACTCAACCATTTGTGTGAGCAGAGCTATTGACGGGAAAATATGGTTTTTCGTTTGTATTTGATTGCAGAGTTTGTTGTTTAATAAAGGATTCATTTCGAACTCTCGTGGGTATTCATTTAATCAATTATAATTGTGATGAAGTGTAATCAAGAAAAGATCCTTGCGATAGAAAATCTTTCCGAGTATTAATTACAGAATTTGATATCATTTTATGACTTTTTTAGATGTTAATTATAACAACATATTTTTATTTAACGAAAAACAATACATTTTTTGAAAATATTTTTGGTTTATAGCAGTTCGATCTATGCCCCCACACTCGTTAAGCACGGTCCATGAGCCACGGAGAAAATTAAATGTCCGCTGGCAAAAGTCGTCTTCATTACGGAGGAGACAAGTGTGCACCATTCAAGTTGACATGGCAAACTCTTCTATTGCTCTTATTATGCGCCAATGTTGCACCAGTTTCAATATAAGATGGTATTTTCAAACTTAAAGTTCTCCATTTATGTTAAGAGAAATTTTGTGTACTTTTTCGCGTGCAAATATTATTAATTTAAAAGTTTTTATTTATAATCTACATACTCCAAAATCTACATCAAGCTACATTTTAATCGTATTATTTTTTCATAAATGACTACTTATTAAGATTTTAAAAAAAGACAGAAAACTCTTAAACTTTTTTAATATGAGGGAGATTAAATCGTAACTTTACTATAAAGTAAAAAGTACATTTCTTTTGTTTCAGGTGAACATCCAGCAGCAATGCAGCAGGGATCAGTTAAGTCCTCTTTAGACAGAGCGACACATTTAGTTTGTTTCATTATTATTCTGTATACATTTTGTAAACCGTGGAATCATTTATTTTTTGGTAGATGAAGACAAATAATGGACTTTTTTTTAACCTGTAAAGAAAGTTTTTAATTCTACAACATCGTCAGCGGTTTATGAGCGGTGACAACTACTACTACAGACAAATATTTACAGGCTGAAGACGCCTCCGTATTGTACTGCACCGTTCAGGTTCATAAAATAGACTCCTTTCGTTGAGCTCGAATAGTTCCGAGCTGATCCCGAAATGCAACTAGGTCACTTCACAGGTGTATTCTTAGAGTACCTATCCTGCATAGGTAAAAAGATAGATAACAATCTCTTTAAATACGTGTTACACTACCAATACTAAAACGTTATTGCAGGGTATAAATCAAGTCGCAATGTTATAATAATACTTTCAAAGCAAGCTAGCGCAACGCTTTTCAATTGTGATGAATGCCAAAAAATAATTCAAATTTTCTCTAAAATAAAAAAATACTCGGACCTACATCATACTGATGCGTGATGCACACAAGTTCTGATACTCGGGGTTGCTAGCTGTTTTTTACATGCTGTATTTTTTTTATACCCTACTTGGGTAACGGTTCGTGTGGGTACCATGACATTGTCAATAATGCAATGCAGTTGTGGACGTTGGTGTCTTATTTTTTTTTTTTTAATAAATACATCTGTTTTACGTTTATTACAAAAATTGAATTGTAAAATATTGTATTAATTGTAAATAATATTTATAAATTTAAATACCTATACCGCGACCTTTGGTATTTAAAAGTCCAAAAAATGTGATTTATCGCGAATGTATTTTATCTTACACAATAACAATTTCAATTACACTTTCTTAATATCATACTTAATAGTTTTTTACTTCTATAAAAATTATTATATTCGTAAATGCGTTTTAAATGTCTTGTAAATAAGTACTGCACGGGTAATTAAGTGAATATTTAAATTTAATTTACTCAATTTTTATTTATTATTTACGTTCGTTTTAATTAAGTATTATACAAATTATTTAAATTCACTATAGAAATATATAAAAGTCACGTCTTATCAAAAGTTATCTATATTTATATTTACTTTAAGTACCATAAATATCTTTGTTAAAGAAAATATTATTTGGCCAAAAATATATCTATTTTTTAATATATATATTCTCAAAATAAATTATATGTATTAGTAAATCTATAGAATAAGAAAAATCATTATTTAATAGTTGTATTTGTAAATAAATAAAATTAATAATTCAACGAAAATAAATTTAAATACGTACAAATAGTTTTATTTGTTAATAAAAAAAAAAATTTAAACCTACCCTTAATCCACAAATGAAAAGGAGAACTGTTAACTGTTAGAAGAGGAGTTAAGGGAAACCAATATGATTCGAGAAGATATGATAGTGATGATATAGTCAGGCTAAAAAAGTAACAAAATAAACAATAAACCGTTTGAGCGGCCGTGGTCTAGCGGTAAGACGCGTGAACTCACGATCGATGAGACCCGTGTTCGAACCTCGCTAAAGACCGGTACCAATGTAACTTTGTTATATGTACTTTGGTCGCTCAGTGCCTACAGGCACTATTAAAGAGTGGTAGGCAGACTGATGATGGTTATTTGTCCAGTCTGTCGTCCTGGGGCAGTACCACCACTTGCGAATGTAACACCCGTGAAGTGACCTTGTCGCGTTTCGGGAATAGTTTGAAAGTAGCCAGGTATAAGAGAGGAGTGTGCACTGTCAATCTAGATGGTACATGCTCGTCTCCTCAAGCCGGCATAGTGGAGGCGACTGCTACCCGCACAGGTTTCTCTGTGGTAGCAGTTGTTTCCATTCATGGACCGCACTCTAGCTTTACATCAGGCGGAGTGTTGTCACATGTCGAGCTAAAATAAAAAAAAAATAAAAAAAAAAAACCTTTGACTGAAAAAAAAAATTAACATGCCCACACTCCGCCTAATGTTAATTGTACTCAATGAACGTGAGCAAAGAGAACCGCTGCCACATAAAAACGTCTGTCTATTTTCAAATACACGTGGGTGCGAATTTATATTAATATTTAAAAAAAAAATTGTTCAAAAAATTCACAATAATATGTCATTTCGCCGAATCGCCGAATTTCATTTAATACGCACAATCCTGAACCAGCGAGTTCTGAAGTCGCCGCATCAAATCTAAAACAGTTGCGACGGTTCGCAACAATAATAATTAATTAACTCGATCTACGAGTGAGATAAAATCGAGTTATAATAATATACCTCCAGGTCGTTAATTTTACCATACATTTTGAAGCATACTCACGGGTCTTCTGTAATATTTCGAATTAATTTAGTTAAATAGCAGTAACAACATAAACATTCACTGAATAAATAAATAATTATCCCACGTCCTATTTTGCAAATTGTATTCTGTTCGACTATCGGCCGAATACCCAAACTTTACTTATATATTAAGCTGGCTTTCAACTTAAGTAACGTTTGAGTATTGAACTGTATCCTAATATACATATACACGACCTATCGTCTGTGGCCGAAACGATATGTTAAGTATTTAAATATTATAATAATATGATACAATACAATTGTCACAATAATACGATATTTGCCTGCCTATTTATTCTAATTTACAAAATGTAAAAAGACAACTCACAATCCTGCGAACCAGAAGTTTTATACATCAAACTGATGCTGTCCAAGTATTTATTTTTTACTGTTGAGATAATTTAAAAAAAAACTGCAACATAAGCACTCCGCCTGATGTAAAGCTAGAGTGCACTTCATCAATGGATACATCTGCTACTACTGAGAAACCTATGCGGGCAGCAGTCGCCTCCACTATGCCGGCTTGAGGAGACATTCCTCTCGTTATACTATACCGAAACGCGACAAGGTCACTTCACGGGTGTTACATTCGAAACTGGTGGTACTACCTCAGGACGGCAGACTGGACATATAACCATCATCAGTCCGCTTACAACTCTTTAATAGTGCCTATAGGCACTGAGTGCCCAAAGTACATAAAACAAAGTTACATTGGTCCCGGTCAGAATTAGCGAGGTTCGAACACGGGTCTCATCTTTAATGAGCGGCCGTGGACTAATAATAAAAAAAGTACTTTACATGGTTAAAGAAATTCTTTACTGTCTGTTTTTTTACAGTATTTATATATTTACAGTATTATATAGTATTTCTACAGTATTTTTAATTTAATGTTTGTCTGTTTTTCTTTGTCCCGTAACTACCATATACCAGATCGATTTCAAAAAATATTATTGAATTTAGGTTGTTTATTGTGGAAGTTTTTATAATAAGGGGGCAGCAGATTTAGTTATTTTTATCTCTATAAAAGGAATAGAATGAAACGTAATACAATACTAATTATACGAAATACGAAGTTGTTGGCTAATAGAATCAAAACAAATTGACTTTGTCCGTATTTATTATTATAAATTATGTAAACTAAGAATTTCATCATAAGAATAAATAAGGCTTCGAGAAGATTTATTAAAAGCATAATAAACAGAAATAAAGTTTGTATTTAGTAGTAAAATATGGGTCTTGGATCTTTTCTTAAATTTTCAAAGGTAATTATGCACAGTTTCGGCTCTAAACGGGCCCGTTAATGAGGTCACGATGTAATTTATTTTACAATGTAATTTGTGAGTATTGCTTTACGCCGAGTTAAGACAATTTTACAACATCAATTTATATCTTTTACAATGATTTTAAAGAGAAACAATGAATTTAAATCGTGCTAATGGAGAAGTGTTTTTAAATCCTACTAACTACTATTGCGTAAGTAAGATAGGTACCTAATTACAACTAGATGTTCAATAACGCTACCAAAGTTACGCGAGAGAAAACATGGCCACAGCCACGTTTAGGTTCTCTGTAAGTTAGTATTTGATTCGACGGCAACATTCTCAAATCGTTTGAAGCATTCTACGGTTTTTTTATGTCAGATGTATGAAATTTGCACCTCTAGTACTCTAGTAACTCTCTATGTTTTTACCACATTTAGCTCTACATTTTGTAAAGTTTGTATGAAGTAATAACTCATACATGCTTGCTACTTGCTCTTTACTACTACAAATAAAAGTATGCAGGTAGAAGTTACCTCCTGCTTGATGTGACGAGTCGAGTTTGTCATATTGATTCCTATTTTTGTTTTTAAATGTAGCTGGGTATATGACAGTTTTAAACTAGAGTGCGGTTCATGAACGGATACAACTGCTACTAACTTTCTACACATTATACTTCATCAACTTCCGTCATATGCCGAGCTACAATTTAAAAAAATCTTCACATTAAATATTATAATACTTTAATGTAAATATGTACTAAGATTTTATCAAGAACTTAAATCAAACGAAACAATTTAATTCTCATACACACCACATAATAAATAATTTATTTTATCAACACCTAAGCCTTTCTTCATTGTACAGCCCTTAATAATTTAAGGTTAATAAACGTCCCATTTGCGTTTCATATTATTTCTAAGGAAAACCTCATTAGTGCTTTTCATGTGGCGTAAAATAATAGGCAATTACTTAGTTTAGAAAGCCGTGAATGAACCTTCAGATACCGACACTTGGAATATGGACAATAGTCACGACATTTTACTTATAAAATAATCAAAATATAATTATAAATTCATTTATGATTTTTACTAATATTTATTAATACATTTTTGTTAAACATAAACATCAATATGCGCTATCTGTAGATACTGACGACGTTTCGGGACGATTTTGGAAGTTGCCGGGTATAACGAGAAGAGTGTGCACTGTCAATCTAAGATGGTACATGCTCGTCTCCTCAAGCCAGTATAGTGGAGGCGACTGCTGCCCGCACAGGTTACTCTGTAGTAGCAGTTGTTTCCATTCATGGACCGCACTCTAGCTTTACATCAGGCGGAGTGTTGTCACATACCGAGCTACAATAAAAAATAACGAGATTTATCTGTAGTAACAGTTTATAGTACATGGACCGCAGTCTAGCTTAACATCAAACGGAGTGTTGGTTTTTAAACGCGTCGATTTTGACAAGCAGAGTGTGATTTTGGAGAGGGTATGGATAGACGTCGTCCTCTGCGGTGGTCTTAAAATTTCGACTCGTTGGAGCTAGAGATGTTGCACTAATCTATGAATCATATTAGTAAACTTAAAAAGAGAGAAAACGTATTATTTTACATAAATATTTTTTTAGTAGATAGACTGGGACTTCTGACTTGCTAACTTAACCACAGAGGCTTACAATAAATAATATAAATTAAAAATCTCTTTTGTTCGTATTATTTTAAATCCAATTTAAATTTGTAGGTGAAAAGAAACAAAAGTTGAATTAATAATTTAAATTCATATGAATAACTTTAGGTTGTTGAGAAAAGAACGCGAAAAAAAAAATTGAAAGTAATTATTTATTTTCTCCACAAATTCATGCTAGCTTTTCAGGTAAAAAAACTTGATTTCAAAGCGACCGAAAAACGTCTGACCTTGTCAAAATAAAACAGAAAATGAATAAATTATTTCAGCACTTTTCTTGTTAGACTGTGCCAACGACAAGTCTCACATTTCTCTCTTCCTACTTTTTTATTATTTTAACAAAGCTACACGAGAAGAAGTTTTGACTCTAAATCTTATATTAAACTTCTATGTAGTACTCACAAACACGTTCTTAAAATATTAAAGGGATATTTTCGATCATAGCTTTCGAACGGATCATTGCTCGGCCGCAACTACACTCCACTTGATGTTAAGATAGAGTGCGAACCACGACCCACAGAGAAATATCTCAGCACATCATTCTGAGCACAGGTTACGAATGTTACACGTGAAAGTGCAGATTGCAGACTGGTAAAAACTATCATCAGTCTGTCTTAACACTCTTTACATGGATATTTTTATAACCGAAATAGTAAATAATACTAAGAATATATTATGCCATCGATCACAACGCCAAAATACACTACACAAAACAAGGTATGTCAATTACGTTGAGCAGTAAATTTATGTTGTCGTACAAAATTCGATACATCGAAGCAAATTGTGTTCTCAAAGATTTTTCGCGCACTAAAAATCTAATTTAGGAGTCCGATATAGGAAGCACAGAATCGACATGATAACTATTGGTTGAGCAATAAAATTGGCAATGGCCAATCTTGGAATCCGTAATAAACTCGTTCGGAAGAAACCTTAATTTTGTTAAAATGGTTTCTGAAGAAATTAATGCGATCACCAATTCTAAGGCCACTGTAGCCATTCGTCCAGTTCCCTTTACAATTTCATTATAACCCTCCGAACGTTTGATTACTGGACTAATTCAGCTTCACTCATTCCTTTTACCTTTTGTAATTGGGTATAAAATGTAAATTTATGTTTATAAAATGTACACCTCTTTATTTTAAACGGAACGAATAATACGTCGACCGCTTTAAACATAACTTTCATTATTATTTTTATTAAAATTTAACTGTAACATAAACGCAATTCGCCTGTTAACTCCAATGCGGGGCCTTCGCAATATCGGCATAATATAACGAGGTACAGCCTCTCAATACTCTGTATACAATACATCTTTGATCTCAAAACGCAATAAGGTCACTTCGTGGGTGTTAGTTATCTATTGTATATAGCTATCATATTTTAAGTATACTTGTTCTTCTACCATTCGTTTGTTTGTCCTATATGAGTTCCGTTATTAAAATAAATTGTTAGATAGTTCGTTTATTAGGCGAAGTAACAGGAACATAAAACTGGAACGCTAAACGTCTAATAATTTTTTTATTTTTTATTGTAGCTCTGCATGTGACAACACTCCGCCTGATGTAAAGCTAGAGTACGGTCCATGAATGGAAACAACTGCTACTACAGAGAAACCTGTGCGGGCAGCAGTCGCCTCCACTATGCCGGCTTGAGGAGACGAGCATGTACCATCTAGATTGATAGTGCACACTCCTCTCGTCATACCTGGCTACTTTCAAACTATTCCCGAAACGCGACAAAGTCACTTCACGGGTGTTACATTCAAAAGCAGTGGTACTACCCCAGGACGGCAGACTAGACTAATAACATCATCAGTCTGCCTACCACTCTTTAATGGTAATCTTTAATAATTAAGCTAACATGAATACGAAGCTAGTAAATATAATTATGTGAAATTGAATACAAATATTATCTTTTCATGACGAATCCTAAATACAAATTTAATAAGAAACAATCAAATAGGTTTGTTTCTTGAATTATAGAGAATTATGTTGGATTGGAGACTTCATACTCCATAATCAGAGTACAAGTAGAAATGATGTTATGAATGTTAACGAACCATGTCACGTATGCAGATGTGAGAAGACTTGCTTAATGTAGCTTCGTAAAAAATGTTTTATTTACTTTAGACAGCAAGCGAGTGAACATCTGTCTTTATAAAAGTTGTTTTTAATTAAAATATGTGAATTAAGTTTTGAAAGTACATTTTAGTAAGTTTTTTTTTAAGTCGCGTTACGTCTGCCTTCGACTGGTCAGATGTTGAGCACAGTGGAGGTTCATGACCACCAACGACTTAAAATACACAGTCGACATCACTATGCCGGCCTAAGAAGGTGTTCTTTTACGCTCCAACTTAAAAGATTCGAGCATAAATAACATTCACGAGGCTCTATCTATTTATATATCTAACTCTGACTGTTTGAGAAAAAAAAATAGAAAATGTTTTTGTGTTATTTATAAAATTTATGAAAATGTATACAAGCTTAATTAATTTTCTTACAATAATTCCTAAGTTAATATCTAAATTTAGCATCGATGTCACGTGAAAACCGACGCGAACCTTTTTGGGGGAAATTCCTTCAAAATTCTCGGACATCAAAGCTTGTACTTTGTTTTAAATATTGTGAAAGTTACTTTAGTAATATAATAATATGCTTAGAATGTGCGGTAAAACTCGCTATTAAAGTTTAAATTTTATCTAAATTACACTAATTAAATATGTTTTTTTAAAACTTCTAATTTCATTTATTACATTTTTTAACACGATTCGTTATTTACATTGTACTATACATTAATATTTACAGTAGAAAAATCTCCTGCCCCACACCGCAACGATTAAATACTTTTCTCTATTATTTCACTTAACTGTGGAATATTCAGCGAAGAAGAAGAAGTGCCACCGTCAAGTATTCTCCGGGACCCAACTTGACCGCACCACCACGCGCCGCTGTAGTGCTGTTACTGTCATATAAAGCAATAGAAACAGTATTAGACTGGCCGCGCCATTTCGCTGTCAATGTGGGGCTTTAGCCTAAACAGGCAGCTTGTTAAGTCAGCATAACAAACGCAACTGATATCCACAGACGCCTCTGTTTATTGGATCACACCTTAAATCAGTGTTACGCAATTCCTAAAATCAGGAGTGGGTTCATATGAATCACTCATATAAAAAGCGGCCGTGATTTAGCGGTAAGACGCGTGAACTCACGATCGATGAGACCCGTGTTCGAAACTCGCTAAATTCTGACCGGTACCAATGTAACTTTGTTATATGTACTTTGGTCGCTCAGTGCCTATAGGCACTTTTAAAGAGTGGTAGGCAGGCTGATGATGGTTATTTGTCCTGTCTGCCGTCCTGGGGTAGTACCACCACTTTCGAATGTAACACCCGTGTAGTGACCTTGTCGCGTTTCGGTTTAATAATAATAGTTTGAAAGTAGCTAGGTATAGCGAGAGGAGTGTGCATTGTCAATTTAGATGGTACATGCTCGTCTCCTCAAGCTCAGTGGAGGCGACTGCTGCCCGCAGATTTCACTGTAGTAGCAGTTGTTTCCATTCATGAACTGCAATCTCGCTTTACACCAGGTTGTCACATGCCGAGCTACAATTAAAAAAATATTATACAAAATGGTTTAATTTTAATTATAGCTCGGCATATGACTATCCTCCGCCTGATGTTAAGCTAGAGTGCGGTCCACGAACGGAAACAACTACTATCACGAAATTTCTGCAGGCAGCAGTCACCTCCGCTATGCTGGCTTAAGGAGACAAATCTGCACTCCTCTCGTTATTATTAATGCTCTAAGACATAAGGAAAAATAACTATCAGGAACAATTCATACAACCCTGTACGTGACACGACCTTGATCTAAGAGACCATCTCCTACCAAATCCAAGGAGTAATCTCTAAAAAAGGTAAAATAGCACGACTACTACATAATCCGAAAGTAGAGGTTTACATTGAAACCGGAACCTTAATCTTTAAATACCCTGAATTAGACCTCTTATTCTTTTGTATTAAGAACTGTAGATACATCAACTGTAATTGAAATGTTTTATTTTGTTTAGATTTAATATTGTTACTTGATAGTAATATATTATTTATTTTAACAACCTCTATGGCGTAGTGATGAGCGCTACGGACTATGATTCGATTTCTTACCGAATTATATAGGAATTTAATTTTTAGGTTCATTAGTAGGTTGGAAAGAACCGTACCGTGCAGTAATCATTTCAGATAGAAATTTCGATTACCACAATATGAGTTTATATATATAATAGCAGAAAACTTTAACGGTTGTCGCACAAACTCATTTCTTGTGGTTTCAGTTCGCCGCACGCTCAGTACGTTTTCTGTCGAATCAACAACTAGAAAGCTCACGTCAAGTTGTAGTGCTTGCCTAACATGTCCTGCGAACATCCGATATGACAGGTCTTTTACTTATTTACTTTTTTATTATTTATTAATTTAATAAACGACAATTGTTACAATGCCTATTACATAATAAGTATTCTAGAAGTAGGAAAACATATAAGTCAGGATTATGTAGTCTATATTGTAGATTTAAATCAATAAATACGCAATTACATAATATTTATCTTACAGAAAGAAATCAAATAAATTAATAATGTAAATTTATAACAGAGCAAACTGAACACAAAGCAAAATGGAATTGATTTTGATAAAACAAAACGCTGCGGTTTTTTTACAAAAGAAATTAATTTTGAATTAATTTGCACATATTAATATTCTTATCGATATTTTCCTAAATTGGATTTTTTATTAAATACTTTGTTTTCTTAATTGACTTCGGCGTCAAATAACTCTTTACTTTCGTACAGATTGCTAATGATATATCTATTTACATATTGAATTTTAATTAGGGTAACTGGCGGTCTCTGGGGCACATGACCGTTAAGTGAAGGTTCCGGGTGCGAATCCTGATCAAAAAAAATCATGAAAAATTAAAATGTTAAATTATATTTATTACTGGAAAAAAGGAGGAATTTTTTTATATTTCTGTTTACCTACAAGATATCCTAGTTTATTATTATTTCTAAAGGAAACAAACACCGAATAGAATAGTTTAATATCACATCTAGTGGGTAAATATTAATAATATTATATTAGATTTCCTAAATAAAAGTTAAGTATTCTCGACTCGACATATTACCACACTTTAAAAGAAAACTATTGCATTTTTATGTAAAAACTACTTGCTACTTGACTACGCATCTGTTTTTATGTGGGCAACGATCTTGCTACGACGCGTCGCTACTACTTATGCTACGTCGTAGCACGTAAAAGGATTAAAGAAATCGCGGGCACTGCTCTAGGTAAGGTTAGGTAACAACATTATATGAATATGAATTACCTTTATTTCTCGTAACAAAAGCTATATTTATATTACTTACAGTCATTTTAGGGGTTTATAGGGAGACACCTTTCATTATCCTTTTTTTTTAAATTGTAGCTCGACATATGACAACACACCGCCTGATGTAAAGCTAAAATATATGAATGGAAACTACTGATACTACAGATAAATTTCTACAGGCAGCAGTCGCCTCCGCTATGCCGGCTTGAGGAGACGAATGTGCATGGTCCAGATTGACAATTCTCACTCCTCTCGTTATCCTTCGCTTATTTCTAACTATCAGTATTTTTTATAGTCGCTCGGCCAACGCCTCGGCTGATGTTAAGATACTGAGTATTTGCCTTTAATATCTTCGTCATAAAATAGAAAGGTCTTCTCGATAAATAAAAGACGTAGAATAGCGAAATTATTTTTTAAGAAATGTCTAAAAAATTTACGATCAATAAATACATAAAGCGTTTTACATGAAGTCTAATTTCGACAATAAGTTACAATGTTGCAGACAGTCATGTTTTATGCGTATTTTGTTACAGTGTTTATGGCCCTAAAGGCAAATGCTATAAATTTACGAAATTGTTGGTTCTACGCCTAATGGACTATAACTTGACTTTTACTTATTTTCTATAAATTTCATATGAAGTACCTGTTGTTTTATGTTAGCGTTGAATCTAAACGTAAACTTTCCTCAAATATATTTTGAGTTTCAGGTTTTTTTTAATAGTAACTTGGCATATGACCGCACTCTAGCTTTACATCAGGCAGAGTGTTGTCATATGGCGGGCTTCAATAAAAAAAATAATTAAAAAAGGTAATTATGTAAAACTTTTTTATAAACCGAGCTTATTGCTCTTATTTTCTAATTTGGGCTATTTCCTTAATTGTAAAAATGTGCGCAAATGACGCCTAATAACTTAATTAAAATCCGCAATAGGTACTTATTTTAAGACATTTACATTTTCTCATTTCAATGTTAATCGTTGGGAGTTGAAATAGGCCCAGAAAAGGAGATAAAAATGTAATGCTTCTGTTAATTGTAAGGCTCTTAATGAGCTGTTATTTAGCCTTTTTAAGGCTCCCTTGATCTTGTTGATTTAGGCTTGCCACGTGCTATATTTTTAATAGATAATATTATAATGTATAAGAAAGTATTTACAGCATTATTACAAAATAATGGGAAATTAAGGACACTTGCATGTGCAATTAATGACACTGAACTTTACAGTTGTTTTTTTTTAACGCCTATTCTAAGCGCATACTTGTATCATAGGCACTGAGCGCCCAAAGTACATATAACATAGTTACTTCGGTACCGTCTAGTGAGATTAAAACAATGGTCACATTGATCGTGTGTGCATTCCTTCTATCGCTAGATCACGACCGCTCAAATTTCTACTTCTAAGCTAAGTTTTTTCTTCTTCAAACATTCGTAATAATATAACGATAACATAAAATGTCTAGGCAATTATTTTTACTGTTTTTAGCAACGGTTCAGTTTAATCATCGAAGGAAGTCGTAAACTTGAAGAGGTGAAATTACTTCTCGTCCTAAAGGTAAATTCAATTTCCTCCTTATAATATTTTAGAAGAAATTATTTATTAAACATTTTTACATGTTCAATCTATTTTAATTGGTAATTTATTTATTTTATAACAAGAATCATTTTTAAAAAAACATGAATTCCTTTTAAAAAAACAACGCAGTACCTGATTCACATAATAATACGTATAGAATGCATGCCATTGCGTAAATTTGTCACTTTTATAATAATACTAGCTGTTGGGTAAAAGCCGCGGGCGCAAGCGGCCCGCGGAGGCCCTTTTTGTCGTAAAACGTATTAGATCGAATAGATTTTAGGCAGTTTTGAAAATATTTAGCTCGCCATCTAAAAGCGTTTACGTTTCTGAACAAAATTGGTCTTTACACGGTGACGCTAACGTATCTACTTTTCGAGATATGGCGATTTTAAAAAATTTAAAAAAAAACAAAATAAAAAAAAAAATTAGTGCTGGTCATACTGAACAAAATTGGTCTTTACACGGTGACGCTAACGTATCTACTTTTCGAGATATGGCGATTTTAAAAAATTAAAAAAAAAGTAGTGCTGGTCATACTGAACAATATTGGTCTTTACACGGTGACGCTAACGTATGTACTTTTTGAGTAATAGCTATTTTAGAAAATTAAAAAAAAAAAAGCAAATAGTGCTGGTCATACTGAACAATATTGATCTTTACACGGTGACGCTAACGTATCTACTTTTCGAGATATGAAGATTTTAAAAAATTAAAAAAAAAAAACAAAAATTTAAAAAAAAAAGTGTGGTCATACTGAACAAAATTGGTCTTTACACGGTGACGCTAACGTATCAACTTTTCGAGATATGGCGATTTTAAAAAATAAAAAAAAAAAACAAAAAATTAAAAAAAAAAATAGTGCTGGTCATACTGAACAATATTGGTCTTTACACGGTGACGCTAACGTATCTACTTTTCGAGATATGAAGATTTTAAAAAATTAAAAAAAAAACTAAAACAAAAATTTAAAAAAATAGTGCTGGTCACACTGAACAAAATTGTTCTTTACATGGTTACTCTGACGTATCTACTTCTTGAGATATTTAAAAGAAAGCCCGCCGCGCGGAGCAAATTCGATGTTCACGCGGCCGCGCTCACCGTCCGACTGACCGAGGTAAAGCCGTTTCGATCGTTCGTCCCGAAAATGCCTCGTCGCGGATGCTGTTAGGCCACGCCCACCGCCATGCTCCGTTTCATATTGGCGTACCGGCGGGAAAAGGATATAAATACGATCGAGGAAAAATTTTTTTTGCCCGATTTTGAAATTTTTTTTTTTGATTTCGGCATAAGACGACATTCTCTACAACTTTCTCTACGGGGTGACTGCCCCGACTCGCCCCGTTTCCGAGATATCGCTACCACTTCCGGTCCAGAATCGACTTCCGGTCAAAGTCGTATTTTTCTCGACGGTTTTGGAACATCCTCTATACGACTCAAAAAACCGCTACCCTCCACCATACCGGCAAGTACGAAATAATTGATGTCAGTCAGTGAGTGAGTCAGTGGTATTGCAGCTATATATTAGTACTAGCTGTTGGGTAAAAGCCGCGGGCGCAAGCGGCCCGCGGAGGCCCTTTTTGTCGTAAAACGTATTAGATCGAATAGATTTTAGGCAGTTTTGAAAATATTTAGCTCGCCATCTAAAAGCGTTTACGTTTCTGAACAAAATTGGTCTTTACACGGTGACGCTAACGTATCTACTTTTCGAGATATGGCGATTTTAAAAAATTAAAAAAAAAAAAATTAAAAAAAAGTAGTGCTGGTCATACTGAACAATATTGGTCTTTACACGGTGACGCTAACGTATGTACTTTTTGAGTAATAGCTATTTTAGAAAATTAAAAAAAAAAAAAGCAAATAGTGCTGGTCATACTGAACAATATTGATCTTTACACGGTGACGCTAACGTATCTACTTTTCGAGATATGAAGATTTTAAAAAATTAAAAAAAAAAACAAAAATTTAAAAAAAAAAGTGCTGGTCACACTGAACAAAATTGGTCTTTACACGGTGACGCTAACGTATCAACTTTTCGAGATATGGCGATTTTAAAAAATTAAAAAAAAAACAAAAGTTTAAAAAAAAATTAGTGCTGGTCATACTGAACAATATTGGTCTTTACACGGTGACGCTAACGTATCTACTTTTCGAGATATGGCGATTTTAAAAAATTAAAAAAAAAACAAAAATTAAAAAAAAAAATAGTGCTGGTCATACTGAACAATATTGGTTTTTACACGGTAACGCTAACGTATCTACTTTTCGAGATATGAAGATTTTAAAAAATTAAAAAAAAAACTAAAACAAAAATTTAAAAAAATAGTGCTGGTCACACTGAACAAAATTGTTCTTTACATGGTTACTCTGACGTATCTACTTCTTGAGATATTTAAAAGAAAGCCCGCCGCGCGGAGCAAATTCGATGTTCACGCGGCCGCGCTCACCGTCCGACTGACCGAGGTAAAGCCGTTTCGATCGTTCGTCCCGAAAATGCCTCGTCGCGGATGCTGTTAGGCCACGCCCACCGCCATGCTCCGTTTCATATTGGCGTACTGGCGGGAAAAGGATAAAAATACGATCGAGGAAAATTTTTTTTCGAGCAATTTTGAAAAAAAAAGTATCGTTTTCGAAATTATAGGGCATTCCCTACAACTTTCTCTTCGGGGTGACTGCCCCGACTCGCCCCGTTTCCGAGATATCGCTACCACTTCCGGTCCAGAATCGACTTCCGGTCAAAGTCGTATTTTTCTCGACGGTTTTGGGACGCCCTCTATACGACTCAAAAAACCGCTACCCTCCACCATACCGGCAAGTGCGAAATAATTGATGTCAGTCAGTCAGTCAGTGAGTGGTATTGCAGCTATATATTAGTACTAGCTGTTGGGTAAAAGCCGCGGGCGCAAGCGGCCCGCGGAGGCCCTTTTTGTCGTAAAACGTATTAGATCGAATAGATTTTAGGGCAGTTTTGAAAATATTTAGCTCGCCATCTAAAAGCGTTTACGTTTCTGAACAAAATTGGTCTTTACACGGTTACGTTAACGTATGTACATTTTGAGTAATAGCGATTTTAAAAATTAAAAAAATATACATATAAAAAAAAAATTGGTGCTGGTCATACTGAACAAAATTGGTCTTTACACGGTGATGCTAACGTATCTACTTTTCGAGATATGGCGATTTTAAAAAATTTAAAAAAAAAATTAAAAAACAAATAGTGCTGGTCATACTGAACAAAATTGGTCTTTACACGGTGACGCTAACGTATCTACTTTTCGAGATATGGCGATTTAAAAAAATTTAAAAAAAAATTAAAAAACAAATAGTGCTGGTCATACTGAACAAAATTGGTCTTTACACGGTGACGCTAACGTATCTACTTTTCAAGATGTGGCGATTTAAAAAAATTAAAAAAAAAAAATTAAAAAACAAATAGTGCTGGTCATACTGAACAAAATTGGTCTTTACACGGTGACGCTAACGTATCTACTTTTCAAGATGTGGCGATTTTAAAAAATTAAAAAAAAAAAACAAAAATTAAAAAACAAATAGTGCTGGTCATACTGAACAAAATTGGTCTTTACACGGTGACGCTAACGTATCTACTTTTCGAGATATTGCGATTTAAAAAATTTAAAAAAAAAATTAAAAAAAAAATAGTGCTGGTCATACTGAACAATATTGGTCTTTACACGGTGACGCTAACGTATCTACTTTTCGAGATATGAAGATTTTAAAAAATTAAAAAAAAAACTAAAACAAAAATTTAAAAATATAGTGCTGGTCACACTGAACAAAATTGTTCTTTACATGGTTACTCTGACGTATCTACTTCTTGAGATATTTAAAAGAAAGCCCGCCGCGCGGAGCAAATTCGATGTTCACGCGGCCGCGCTCACCGTCCGACTGACCGAGGTAAAGCCGTTTCGATCGTTCGTCCCGAAAATGCCTCGTCGCGGATGCTGTTAGGCCACGCCCAAGCGCCATGCTCCGTTTCATATTGGCGTACCGGCGGGAAAAGGATAGAAATACGATCGAGGAAAAATTTTTTTTGAGCAATTTTGAAAAAAAAAGTATCGTTTTCGAAATTAGAGGGCATTCCCTACAACGTTTGTTCCGGCACTTTTGCCTCATCTCTTTCCGTTTCCGAGATATCGCTACTACTTCCGGTCCAGAATCGACTTCCGGTCAAAGTCGTATTTTTCTCGACGGTTTTGGGACGTCCTCTATACGACTCAAAAAACCGCTACCCTCCACTATACCGGCAAGTACGAAATAATTGATGTCAGTCAGTGAGTGAGTCAGTCAGTGGTATTGCAGCTATATATTAGTACTAGCTGTTCGGTAAAGGCCGCGGGCGCAAGCGGCCCGCGGAGGCCCTTTTTGTCGTAAAACGTATTAGATCGAATAGATTTAGCTCGCCATCTAAAAGCGTTTACGTTTCTAAACAAAATTGGTCTACACGGTTACGCTAACGTATGTACTTTTTTAAATAAAACGATTTAAAAAAAAACAAAAATAAAAAAATAATAGTGCTGGTCACACTGAACAATATTGGTCTTTACACGGTTACGCTAACGTATGTACTTTTTGAGTAATAGCGATTTTAGAAAATTAAAAAAAAATTTAAAAAAAAAGTAGTGCTGGTCATACTGAACAATATTGGTCTTTACACGGTTACGCTAACGTATGTACTTTTTGAGTAATAGCGATTTAGAAATTAAAAAAAAAACAACAAAAATTAAAAAAAAAGTAGTGCTGGTCATACTGAACAAAATTGGTCTTTACACGGTTACGCTAACGTATGTACTTTTTGAGAAATAGCGATTTTAGAAAAAAAAAAAAAAAAGTAGTGCTGGTCATACTGAACAATATTGGTCTTTACACGGTGACGCTAACGTATGTACTTTTTGAGATACGGCGATTTTAAAAAATTAAAAAAAAAAAAAAAAAAAAACAATTAGTGCTGGTCATACTGAACAAAATTGTTCTTTACATGGTTACTCTGACGTATCTACTTCTTGAGATATTTTAAAAAAGCCCGCCGCGCGGGGCAAATTCGATGTTCACGCGGCCGCGCTCACCGTCCGACTGACCGAGGTAAAGCCGTTTCGATCGTTCGTCCCGAAAATGCGTCGTTATATTTTCATTGCGCGCTCTGAACGGGCGGAACATAGAGAGCGCGAGCCCCGACGAGCGATCGACGCGGATGCTGTTAGGCCACGCCCACCGCCATGCTCCGTTTCATATTGGCGTACCGGCGGGAAAAGGATATAAATACGATCGAGGAAAAATTTTTTTTGCCCGATCTTGAAAATTTTTTTTTTTATTTCGCCATAAGACTACATTCTCTACAACTTTCTCTTCGGGGTGACTGCCCCGACTCGCCCCGTTTCCGAGATATCGCTACCACTTCCGGTCCAGAATCGACTTCCGGTCAAAGTCGTATTTTTCTCGACGGTTTTGGGACGCCCTCTATACGACTCAAAAAACCGCTACCCTCCACTATACCGGCAAGTGCGAAATAATTGATGTCAATGAGTGAGTCAGTCAGTGGTATTGCAGCTATATATTAGTATAATAATAAAATAATAATAATTACACGATTTTTTTTAAATGAAGTAAATACTCAATGCCTTTGGTCATTTACACCCGCACCCGCACTAATAATTTGTAAAACGTAATGTAATTGTATTTTATGTATTTAAATAATTGGTATCTAAAAAAATAATATTAATAAATCAAACAAAATTTCATATTAATAAATAATTTAAATGAAGTTAAACGTAGTAGTTTATGTTGGTAGTTTTGTTATCGAAGTATTTATACAAACGTTAAGAACTAAATAGTGTTAATTTTTCAATTAGGTGTAAGTAATTAATTAGCTTACTAAATTATTTATTAGAAGCCAAAAAGGCTTGGTTTTACACGGATAACTTGTAAGCCCTTTCAGTTGATCTCGTGAATGAAATATGAAATTTTATATTTACAAAAGACTTCCTAATTATAATATAAATGAACATTTAGCGAACAAATTTTGAAAGTTTATTTTAATATCATTTGAAAATAAAATGTAATTAATGAAATTGCAAATGATATATTAAATTCTCATAAATGTTTATAATTGGTATCAATTTAATTAATATTTTATCTCATTATTCACACTTTCCATCAATATTGTGTATGCCTACGTACATAAATAATACATAAATATGCAACAAAACGTGACGTAACCTTTGTTGACAGTATTTCTAAGGATATCTGCTTCTTATTATAGCAGTTCTATATGTAGAAGACATTCCACCTGATTTTAAGCTAGAGTGGCTTCTATGCGTGGATACGACACGTATATCACTGAGACGAGGTGGTATGCAGCGATCAAATTAACAGGGCATATAAGGCTTAGCTTGAAAAGTGACTAAGTATGCTATAAGTTATCTCAAAACACAAACCTTCAATAAATTGTGAAAAGAATTTCCTACATTCTTATCTTCTTCAATCGTATCTATAATAATAATAATAATATTTTTTTATTCTGTCGTCCATAATAAATAAATATATTATTAAAAAATGATAGATTAATATAATATAATTTATTAATTCCAATAACTTACCCAGCGTGACCGAAAGGGACAGTTATATCAGTCAGTATTTATAAAGTT
Organism: Tinea pellionella; assembly: GCA_948150575.1. Lineage (NCBI taxonomy): Eukaryota > Metazoa > Arthropoda > Insecta > Lepidoptera > Tineidae > Tinea > Tinea pellionella. The sequence goes on from OX411252.1 coordinate 7,413,507, forward strand.
TCATAAAAATCATCCCAAGTTCCGCACTATAACTGATGCGCTGCAGTGCCCAAGTTAAGATCGACAATTAAACCGGCGGCATTGCGGGTGCTACTCCCATCTGCACACCTCATTATGTGGCAGTCGGCAGCAGTCGGCTGCACCCGTGGATTAAACACTACATTAACAGGTCGATTAGGTTTACCATAATGACGTGCAATATTATAAAACCTTTGATATAGATTAATAATGATATACCTAATTAATATGTGAATATAACATGACCTACATTATAATTAACAAGTAGTTCACGTTTGTAATCTTAGTTACCTGAGATAGGCAGATTGGATTACGTTACCAATTTCAAAACACTTTGATTATAAATTCATGTCGTAGTTTCCCAGTCTCAGGAAATTCAGCTTGTTATTTCATACGTGATTAACGTTTACCTACTACCTACATAACTTCTGAAAAGTAAAATGCATTAAATAAGGAAAGAAGACTGTAACACAGTTATGGTCGTATGTCACTCATGTGTTTAACAACTGAAACGTTTTTGTTATTAAGTCTTATTATATATTCTATTTTTTTTTTTGCATGTTTCTTGCATCTTATTACACACTTTTTAGCCCTTTATTTAAAATATTCGTAAAGAAATTATGCAAATTCGCATCGTCGTAAAATCGCGCTGGATTCTATATGTAAATCGAGCATAGCTGAAGAAAGGCATCAGGTAGAGTATGGTTATAAGCCGAGCTATTGTTTAATAAAAATATAATAACAGGATAAGCTGTATCTAAACTACATCGAACATGAATGTAGAAAATATCCACGCCTCAAATTTTCAGGAACAAAGCGTTTCAAATTCACCATTTAGAATTGCAGTAACGGTCATTAGTGGATCAGTTGTAGGGCACGTTCGAAATGTAGCACGTACCTCGTTTAGGTTTAATCTACGTGCACCTAGGTTTTATTTTTTAGGTTATTATTTTTTTCAAATTAGTGTTAATTTTTTTAAAAAATGAAATGAAAATAAGACCAAAAAAGTGCTCCTTGTTAGATACGAGATAGTTCCGCAAAGCACTAACAATGTTCATTTTTATATATATTTAGTTTTTTGCTTGAATTTTTTTGTGTATCTAGTCATTATAATTTTTCTAAGATTTTCTGATTGTATAAACCAAACCAATTAAATAAAATTAAAAATAGTTAGGGAATATATAAATATATAATAGAGTATACCTTCTAGAAAAAAGAAAAACAATTATTACTTACAATATAAAATAGCACATGCTAATAAATTGATGAAACAGGAAAAAAGATAAAAAAAAAACGGTCGAATAATTATTGTAGACACCCATACTTATTACATAAAAAATAAAGACAAAATTTTTAAAAATATTCTTCAAGAAGTTTCATTGAGAAAAGTCATTAAGAGAGTAAATAACTTGACTCCTTGACCTGTTTCTTGAATGAGTAGACATCTGCTTTAAGTATACGCTAAGATAAGGCACGCTTTTTAAACTGCTATCTCATTTTAAATACATATACATATAATAAATCATGTGATTTAAACTCAAGCTATATTTTCACGATAAGCAAGATATTTGTTACATCACGATAATGCAGGCCACTAGGGTCTATAATTCATGAAAAAAATGCAAAAAAATATACAAACAAAACCTTTTTAAAATGATTCTGACTCCAATTGCATTTTTGAAAAATAATATCAATAAATTATTAAATAGAGGAATATTTATTCAGTTTTTTTTCTTTAGTAAAATCCCAGGTCAAACTTAGTAGGCCACCGCGACCGCGTATTTATTTCACCACACACACTTCTTACTTAGATGGATTGCCTACCAAAATCACCTAATAGAAATTGATTAACAATTTTTACACCCAAAATAGGGTAATATATATTATATACAGGGTGAATTTTTCAAGTGGGCTTTCATGGCGAAATCCTAAACTATAAGAGATATCGAAAAATGCTGAAAGGAGTCTCGATGCCGATTTTGATGAAAACTAAAACTGCATTATTAGATTTTTGATAAATCCATTTTCCTGGCCAGGAATCGAACCTGTTGATTTTGAAGAAAAAAAAACACTCTGTATTACTGCACCATCCGATAGTGTTCCTGATAAGGATCAAATTCTGGGAAGTAATGATATACGGCAAACCAAAGAAAAGTGTTGATTTTTAACAAATTGTCTCTTATTTCCATGTATTTATACATTACCTACTACATTTATTATGTTTTGATTTAAAATCTCGCCTCTTCGAGGTTAAAAGCCATGATTAAAAAGAAAACAATTGAAACGTAGGTAAAACAATAAATTAATTTTTAAGGTCCTGTGCCTTGGCCGGCTAGGTCGCCAGATCTAACACCTTTAGATTATTTTCTCTGGGGGCATGTCAAAAACGAAATTTACAAATGTACGTACGTACAATAAAATTGATGACTTAAAACTAGCGTTAGGGAATATTCTGAACGGAATCAATAACCTTGTGATGTGGAATGCAGTACACTCCTTGAGGCGTCGAGTTCAGCTATGTATTGAAAATAATGGCTATCATTTTGAACAATTGATTAATTAAGATTTAATTACTTAATGTTAAAAAAATAAAACATTATTTTGCTAAAAATTAAGACTTTTCTTTCATTTAACATCGAAGAGCGCGAGATTTTAAATCAATATGATGATTTTCAATTATCATAAATTATAATAAATGTTATCAATGTACCGGTAATGTATAAATACATGGAAATAAAAGACAATTTGTTAAAAATCAACACTTTTCTTTGGTTTGCCGTATATCATTACTTCCCAAAATTTGATCCTTATCAGGAACACTATCGGATGGTGCAGTAATACAGAGTGTTTTTTTTTCTTCAAAATCAACAGGTTCGATTCCTGGCCGGGAAAATGGATTTATCAAAAATCTAATAATGCAGTTTTAGTTTTCATCAAAATCGGCATCGAGACTCCTTTCAGCATTTTTCGATATCTCTTATAGTTTAGGATTTGGCCATGAAAGCCCACTTGAAAAATTCACCCTGTATATAGGGGATACCCAGTAAGGATTTAGACGTTTATTCTTTAAAGCGATGCAGTGTCAGGTGAACTGATAATAGCTACAACAACATGTAGATATGGAAAAATAATAATATTCCATTATTGCTGAAAAAAGAGAAAATTCATCTTATTTTCTTCTAATTTTTAGAGTTTTCCCGCTTGGACGTTGTAATTGTGTTTAGTCTGTCGAGTGTCATAAGATTACGTCAATATACCTACCTACCTATACAAGTAGATATAGCTAGAGGAAATCTTCAATCCACTTTGCGAACTTATTCATTAAAACTTTTAGTACAGAGAGGTTTAAAAGGTTTTCTTTATTATTTTTGTGTTTTATGAAAAAATTTCCTCAACACCATAAAACCTCATAAAAAACTAAGCTGCGCACTACATACAGTTTAAGTTTACTTTTTAAGGCGGATAATAAAAGGTAGTTTGTAAAATTTGCATCGATATGAAATATCAAGTACATTGTATTTTGTTATGCACTACATACAAAAATATACTTTCGAATTTTTTATCATGTAATATTAAATTAAATTATAAATAGCAATACTAATCAAAGTGGCAAGATACAGGCCTATATCTACTTATACAAGTATTATAACTTTTTGCTGCCACCGTTTTCTTTCGTTCGTATAGCCTGCTTTGTATGGTTTTCTTTTGTTTTTATTTCGGTCAAACAAAACAAAAATATATAGAACATATTTTTATCAGAATAGTCATATTTATAGAAAACATTTTATTCGTATTCGTATGCTCAATTAAATAATTTCATTACAAACATATTGTAATTTTACACCACAAAAATTATCTTACATAATCTATACAAATGTATAATTACAAATATATAAAAAATCAAAAGGCACAAACAGGCAGAGGTGAGGTGGAATTCGAACCTATCCTTCCCACTTCTGACACCATATTTTGGTGGGTTCGTGTTGAAATAAAACAGATGCTTCCGGATTTTAGTTTATTCGATGTTTTCTCAACCGACCTCTAATACAAGATTTTGACAAGTCCCTTTGACTGGCATAGACTACAGTCGACGAGGCAAAGATGTTGAGCCATAGACTATAGACATTCATAACAGCTACGTTACTATATGTATAATATCATAATAAAATAATACGTTACTATAACTATAGGCATATATAATGTTCTGACCACTAAACTACTTCGCTGTTAGTGCCTTACATTTAAAATTCCAAAAATTAATAAAAAATAACCGATAAGTAATAAGTTATTAGGTCATTGCACATTTAATTATCTTTCAAAATCTATAAATGTTCTCTTAAAGTGAAAGTTTATCACGTCTGCAAAAAGCGAGACGGTCTGTTACAAATTTCAGGTATTCGAATAACGTTTTATATTTCATAAAAATTTTCTTTTATTGAAATGAATCGGTAAATATTTGTATTGTTATTGCTGAATCAATTTCTTATAATAATCTTAATTACTTTAGAATTTTCTTTTATTATTTTCTTTTAAATATTGTGTCATTTTCATAAAAAAACTTATAGTAGAAAGGCAAAATAACTATACGTATAATAAATTATTAAAATAAACAGTTACAAAGTATTTAAAAGGACTGCCAATGAAAAGATATATAATGGAAAATATAGAGAAATTTCGGTCAGAACAATATGTAAAAAGCGTAGGTCGTGGGTTCGGTTCTCACCTCAGCCTTTCTTTTCTAATAAATTTCACAATATTCTTAGCAATCCTAGTCCTTAAGATGATAGATGATTTATTTTTCAATTCTGTTGGCCGTGGTCTAGCGATAGAGGAGGGACCTCACGATCGATGAGACCCGTGTTCAAATCTTGCTAAATTCTTTCCCGATGTTATATGTACTTTGGTCACTCAGTTCCTTGGATAGAAGCACTAGCTTAGTATAGACATTTAAAAAATATATATTGTAAATAATATTTGTCACAAACTACACTATTCTAAAGATATGTAGCTTTTATTTAGACAACAAAGCAATATCCTTATTATGCTATATTTTACGAGTATTATAAACAGTGTTATTACAATTTAGAGTAAAGAAAGGTGGCACAGAATAATTTTGAATTGTTTTACCGGAAAATTACAAGCATGTGTTGAGTGTAGCGTGAAACGAAATGTAAAATTCACTCCGAAATAATACATCCTTTGTTTTGTTTGAAACCTTCCACATAGCGGTTTGTAAGGAACAAAATTTATATGTTCCGGTTCTTTTTTTATAAATTTCTCGGTTTGTTGATTTCTGTTGATGAAATATTAATTTTACATAATTAATGGGCGCAGCAGATTTTGCGCTCACACATAGAGGCTTCCCATCACAAACGCTCCACGATGTATTTCAAATACAGAAACTGTATCAAACGCAGAATGTGCGATATATTGCAATAATTTATATGTAATCGTTTACCAAATTGATACAGGTCTATTTATTGAAAATACGCCCCAATGGTCAGTGTGCGTAAACATCATTTTAATAAGACCTAAATTAAAATAATTATTTTGATTTAATTTGCAGCCATCGTAATCGCATATGTATCTCTATTGTTTATAAACTAATAATGGTTATGTAATTGATAATAAATTGTATTGTATTGAATTGTATATTATATTGTATGGATTAGCGATTAGAATATATCTTTTATTTTTATTAGAAAAGGTGTTTAAATATTTTTTATTTTATGAAATATTACTGTATGTAGATAATAATAACAAATATATAATACATAAAAATATATATACATATAAACAGACTGTGCTAGTATGCCGCATATCGTTATCCAAAATGGTAGATGTAGTGCAGATGAAAAATATGGATTGAGGTCTAGCAAAGGTTAAAGTAGTTTTTTAAGGCTAAATATAAGACGAATTGAGTACCCAATTTTTGTAAAACATATTCGTAATTTACTTTCACTACCAATTTTGAAAATAGAACATTCCAGTGTTTCACCGTGGACCAATTAAATAACAAACTGTTGTAAGTTGTAAACAAAAACACACAAAATGTGTTAACACCTATAGGTAAGTGTACTCGTAAGTTCAAGTGAAGAGAATGATCATTAATCTTCATTTAAAATACTTGGCTCATTTGCTGAAATAATTGCAAAGCAGTATGTTGAGAACTTGTACCTAAATTGTTCTAGACACCTATTAACTCGTGTTTCCAGGTCACTATGTTGATAAATTATCCAATTTTTTTTATAGTAATTATTCGAGTTAATTTTAAGAGCGATAGGCCGATTGATGACGGTTGTTAACCCAGTCTGCCGTCCTGGAGTAGTACCACCACTTTGGAATGTAACACCCCTGAAGTGACTATGTCGCGGGATCATTTTAGCCAAGTACAGCAGGAGAAGTGTGCACTGTCAATCTGGATGTTGCACATTCGTCTCTCTCAAGCTGGCATAGCAGAGGAACTGCTGCCTGTAGAAATTTCTTTTGTTTGCAGTTGTTTCCATTCATGGACCGCACTCTAGCTTTATTCAGGCGGCGTGTTGTCATGCCGTTCTTCAATAAAAAAAGATCTGTGTATGAGCTAAGTGGACTGTATTTAGAAAAAATAGGGGTGAATATTGGTTGGCACACATGCAAAGGCATCTAAAATAATGGAAAAGGGAGTCACCGTTTGCGTTGAAAATTGTTTTTCAATATAATGTAATTTTACTCAAATTTGTCGATGCGCGTACGCGGTTAGCCTTCTTGACACTCTCTTGTCAACGTGGTTTGTTTTTAATTTGGTGCGGGAAAGGAAGGCAAAGGAATAAAATGCTATGCAGCGTAACCAACCAAAATAAAACTAATTTCAGGCGCGAAAAATCTGGTATCAATATTTTTAGTTATTTCATGATATTTTGTGCCTCATTCTATCAATAGGTAACCATGGTCTTAAAAAAATAAACCCCTACACTGAGAAAAACGTAACAGCTACAAATAAACAAGATATTGCTATTTGCAACCGTGTAACAAAGTTTCTTGTCAAAATTAAATAAGTCATCTTTGCTTAATATTGGCAAAGGACGTTTGAATTAGTTTTGGTTGTATGTTGCTGAATAATTTAACCCAATAATTACCAAGCCAAATTGGTACTTTGCTGAAACTTCGTTTTCTTAGTAAATAATATTATTTATACCAGAGCTAACTTAGTACAGGCATTGTTTATTAATAAATGTAGGAATATATTAAATGTAAAAGACAATAAATACATTGTACATACACTCTTGTTTGCTATAAATAACATCTTATCTTTTATTTTATTAGAAGACAAGATAAAAGTTAATAATCTAAAACAATTTATTGAATATTCGTAAATTTAAATTATTTTGCACCAATATAAAACCATTAAAGCAAAAACAAATTGTTTATCAGTTCTATTGAATCGTAATAATGTTTGTTCGGGAAACATTAAAGTAACATACAAAGTTAGAAAGGAAATAATATCAGCTAGAGTGGTAGGAAAATGACAAATAACTCAAGATAAGGTCCCCTCGTCTTGTAAAATATAATATCTCTTTTGCTTCCCATAAAGTATGACAATAGATGTGTATCTTGAATTTTATTTCGCTCTATTTGTCGACAATCATGACTCCTTGATATCTAATAACTTTGGTGTTTTCTATAAGTTATATTTATTACCTATATTTATACAATTTAACGTTAAAAAAATTTAAAAAACGCACAGTTATTAACATGGTTTAATTTATACATTTATGGTGAGGAACATCATCCTAAAATTGATCCCATTTTGAAGTTCAGAAACGATGTTAAAATGACGTCACAATAAGCCTTAGGACTCTGTGGAACGCACTTTGAGAATGGCGGTGTAGAGGACCTTTTAGACGTGTAGGTTAGGACACATCTTATATAACGAAGAAAATACAATTAGCAACCAATGTTTTGCTTTAAACATGTTACACAAACTAAGTTTAAAACTACAAACTAACCTAATATCTTGTTAAGGTAAGCAGAGTTGTGTTAGTTGTCTGTAATTTGCTTTACTAATGGATTTAGTTACAATTTTAGATATGTCTTTGTAGTGTTTTCTGTTTTCGTATTGTTTATTTTGCTAGTGCAATTAATTTCATACATTGCTTATTATTTAACTTTATTGTACTTTCAATTTTGTGCGGCCTGGTCTAGCAGTGGAAGACGGACCTCAAGATTGATGAGACCCGTGTTCTTACCTCACTAAATTCTGATCGGTACCAATGTAACTTTGTCATAAGATATATATTTTGACCACTCAATGCCTACGATAGGACAAATATTTTAAAAGCAATACTATAAATAACAGTTTATTTATTATAAAATTATGATAAAAATTCAATAGAAAAAAATTTTGTAGTCAGAAGCTCCGCGAGCGTAGGTGATCGTGGATGCGATTTCGTTCGAATCCTTTACGGAATGAGTTGACTAGTAAAATGAAGTCCTAGGGGGTTGACTGAAGGAGTATTTTAGAACCACTTACGCTAATAAATTTACATATGCTTGTGTGTATTTGTCAGAGAGGACCAGCTATATACACGAAAAGGGACAGCCATACTGCTAATTTCTCTTTGACTTATTATTTTATATACCATAGTAAATTGTGAAAACATTTTTTTTTAAATATAAATTTACAAAATAAAGGTATATAAATGGTTTTAATTCATGATCAAACACATTCATTTCCTTTAAAATAAAAAGTAGCATCAACAGTTTCTTTCTCTGTCGGAAACCCAGTTTCTCCGCGTGCTTTGAAGCGAAATTTCAAAAGGAAACCTTTGAAACTCTCCCGGTATTGTTTTCATGTACCCTCATTTTGTAGACGCGAAAATAGCTCTACCTACCACTTATTATTTAAGAAAAAATGTAGTTAAGTTTCTCCTTTGATAAGTTAAGTATAGATGTATTACAGTACCTTATATTATATTATTATTTTTAAGATAACAATTTTTCTTCTATTAAAGATTTTGCCTCGTATTAGATTAAAGAACCAGGTTAATATTTTATTTTATGTAAAATATACGCATGATAATATAGATAAATATAAATATAGTTTATGTATCTATTCTTACATTATTTATTTATGTAATAATATGTATATATGCATATGTGTGCGTGCGTGCGTGCGTGTGTGTGTGTGTGTGTGTGTGTTATTAATTGGCCTTATTATTATAATTATTTAGTCTTAAGTTTCCTGTTATTATACGACTTTTAAAATAAATAAATATGAAATAAGATACTTTATCCAATGTTCATAAATATATTCAAACTGTATTTTTAAATGAGTAATAAAATAAATTTTAAAATTAAAACAATTTACAAAACAAAATTATGATTTATTTAAAATAAAATTCAGTCATACCTGTTAAGTGCCCTTGTCGCGTTTCGGGAACAGTCTCTGGTATAACGAGAGGAGTGTGCACTGTCAATCTAGATAGTGCACATTCGTCTCCTAAGGCCGGCATATCGAGAGTGACAGCTGCATGTATAAAATCTGTAGTAGCAATTATTTGCGTTCATGGACCGTACTCTAGCTTTACATCATGTGGTCATATGCCAAGCCACAATAAAAAAAATTGACAGACCTCAAAATTAAAACATAATTTTATGATTTGTACGCACAAAATGTTATATAACTTTTAATAATTTCTTTAATGTCTTTCAGAGTTAATCTTGTTTTAATTTTAATTATTTATATGGAGATGTTAAAGTCACTTATGAATGTTATTACATTACTTAAACTTAATTCAATTAAATGTAGCGGAAATTTTCTCACACATTTAATAAAGTCGCGATGATTTGCCAAAACGTTGCGTAATGAAACAAACTTTTATGTTGTATATTTACGCCAAATATATTTTTAATATTTAACTAAATTAAAATATTTTATATTACTTATTATTGCGTATATTTTGATTATATTAAGACGTTTTTACGACCATCGTGGTCGTGGCAAGAGCTGTAAAACCCGGCTACTTCCAAGCTGATCCCGGATGACACTTGAAAACATTGGTACTGCCCAGATTTGGACACCGATCACATCGTTCAACAAACTTTATAAAAGCCGTTCAACTTTATAAAATATAACATAGCTAAAGCTACTAACTAAATTGCACTAGAAATAATTTAAAATGTAATACATATTAATAGACACTAAGCAACCCAAGACCATAACATAGTTATATAAATTGGTACCAGTATGAATTTAATCCACCAATCCCATCAATCGTGACTTCATGCCTAGAACACGGTAGCTCTTGATTATTATCTAGCTGTTAGTTATTATCATATCAACTGTCATCTTAAGAAGTCAAACATAAAACCACAAATTAACAACAATCGATTGAACCAACCAACGGAATTAACTACATACTAATTGTACCATATATGTACTTGAATTAAGTAAATTAATTATCCTCTCTGACAATAAGTACTCGTATTATATATAAATGTACGAGTATATTTTGACATCACTATTAAAGTACTTATCTATATTATGCACCAAATAACACTAGTGATGTTTGATTTGTTTACGTGATAGGAACAATAAAATCGTAATTACTATCGACTACATCATCCGATCAGCGATGTATATTGTATTAATTTATATTATATGTATTAAAGCTACGTCTCTGGATTTTCGCAATAAATGTAGCCGCATCACGCTTTTCTGATTTCCTTAACCAGTCGCCTCCCAAACAGCGGCCTGTTGTAGCCCAAATCATATATTACCAAGTTCTAATATTTAACTTTACTTTCATCCACTTCATGGTGATTTTTCTACCTGATTAAGTTATAAGCCTGGAGGAGTAGTATTACGTACACAATGCAACGGGACGATGCTATAAACCGCACGTTCATAATCCTAGTAGCAAACGAATATTACATCCTACCGAATATGCACCAACTTGTATGACATTTTTCTATCAAATTGTACGCGTCTATATCCAATCTACGCTAAAACTCTACACTCAAATCGATAAAATTCCAAAATATATTGGATTTAAAATTTTATTCATGTGGGTGGTAATTTCATTTACACTATACATCGCGTTTTCGATTGCATTAGTTTTTATTAACGTGTTTCAGCCGAGATAAACGGCAATGTTCACCTCATTGTGCGTGCGCCTCAGTGCGCCTGGATATAAGCTAGCAAATACACATCGACAATATAAAGCGCATGACGAAGACAATATCACGAACCAATAATATCTAATATATCTTTGTAGTAAATAGAAAACTCAGAATGGGCCTAATTGGAAACATTGATCTGCACTATTGCTAAGGAAGTCGGTATTAGGAATTTGCTATATTAGAGTGGAGAGTCCGAGCTTTATTAAACGCTCATAAGGACTGTATTGTAGCTCATATTAGGTTTTACGGAAATAATATGTGCTACTGCAACGATTTCTTGTTAATCTAGTGAATATTAGTAATAGAAAACGATATAATGTTTTATAATTTTTTCTCATTTTAAATGTTTTTTTTTTGTTGATAAATTATAATTTAAATTAAATAGAAAAAAAAATCGTCACTCATACAGCAGCCAGTAGTGAGGTGGAATTAGAACCCGCGCCTTCCGTTTGGATGTTTTTTTTTAAATTTTCATTATATATTGCATGGGCATTGGGTTTAGAATACTCTTCCTCATCATCAGACTTTACCATGCATTCGGAAAGGCGTATGACGAGAAGACTGTCACAAGAAAGTCGTCAAATATATTCTGTGCTATATGCTGAAAACAAAGACTCAAATTTAACTCAAAAAAAAAATTATTAAAAGAAAACGAATACTATCCACGACATTTTTCACTGGGAATATCAACTCGGTGACGCTTTTCTTAAAAAAAAGTTGTCTAGTATATAGGTAAGTAAAAATCAAAAGTTCATATTCATTTCAATTTTAATTTTATTCATAGTAAAACACATGAATGAACAACGTGAAAGCTAAAATTGCAACACAAACTTTAAGTATACTTGATCCATATTTATAATTTCAAATTTGACCTAAACTCAACCGGAACAAGGGTTACAAGACCAAGCAATTTTCAATTTATTCCGGAAATTATTCAGAGTTTGAGTTATAACGAGTTGCTACCTCGAGTTAAGGCCAACTTATAACATAATCATCACATGAACTCTGCCCTTTTAGGAAGGAAATTGAATTACTTTGTCAGAAAACCGAGGAGAAAGCATTTCCCTAGCGTATTAGTTTAAAAAAAAGGTGACGTTGGACCGAGGCGTTAATTAAAACGGTGAGTTAGCGCTTATTTTCTAGCTAGCAACACCATCACTTCTAATTCATTATACAAATGAATACCCAGTTATATAAAATAACAACCACTGTAAAAACGTAAAACTTCCACTCGACCTTCCCGTACAAATGGCCGTCAAACACTCCAAAAATCAATAAAAGTAAATAAACAAACGTGACATCTCTCTCACTCCGTTGCCTTCAATTCTATATACTTAAATACAGCTTTTAATTTTTATTAAAATTACTTCTACATATTCTGTTGTTTACCGAAAATTGGGATCTATTATGTTGCCAGGGCAAATTCCTCTCGTTAAAACTCGCCTACTTCCAAGCTAATTCAAAAACACACCTACACGTCAATTGCCACTTGAAATATTAGTCCTGAGATCCTATTGTTTTTAGAATTCATGTAGACGAGTCTATAACGAGATGCCTTAGAAGTAACATCGTTCAAGCGGAGCGTGAAAAAGCACGTTTTCAGGCCGGCATAGTGACGGTAAGCGGTTCTCGAGTCGTCAGTGCTCACTGCTCATGGATCTCCACTATGCTTACCATCAGGCCAGTCAGTCGTAAACAATAAAAAAACGTAAACGTAAACATCAAACAACAACGTAAACATAAAAAAAAAACTCATTGAATAATATTCCTAAATAAAAACCATTCCACAGCGCTCATAAAACACATATTTTAAATATAGATTTTTACAAGTGAAATAAAAAGAGATAAAAATAGTTCCATCGGTCTCCTTCGAATGTTAAAGTTTATATTGATGATGTGTGTGGGTTTGGTCTACGAGAATAGGTAAGTAGGTCTAGAAGTTTGCCCGTACTATAAATAACTTACGATCACTATCTTTAAAAATATCAAAAATAATAACCACAATATTGTAACTTTATATTATAACTTTTTGTACAAAATTTAAAATATGAAATAGTTTGAGAATCGTTTTTTCTTTCGCCATTCCTATCATACCTTAAATAATAAAAATACTAAATTCTTAAATCTAACTAACTATTCCTTAAATCAAGTTATAACTATTACTTAAAGTAAAAAATAGAGAAACTAATTAAACAGGTATTAAAATTAGTTCATCCTAAATTTTTAATAATTTTATACGAATTTAAAAACATTTTCTATAGACTATGTTAATCCAATAGAATAATTAAATAAATAAAGTTGTACATAATTATTACTATTTACATTTTTAGAAGTTTTATTTTAAATATTGTATATCATGCTCACGCAGGTAAAAAGATCGTTTATAAGACACATAGTCTAAGGTAAACAGCATTTACATGGTGTTAGTATTCTCCAAAAGTGTATAAACTTAGGCAACATTTCACAAGTCGGACAGTTTTTCTGAGTAAATCATGCGCCGGTGCGTGTTCCCTGAAACCTGACCGTTGTCAAAGATCAACTACATCCTAATTTATATACAGATAATAAACTCCATTTTCTTTTTTATTTATCTTAAGTGAGCGACGTGGTGTAGCGGTAAGACGCGTGAACTCGCGATCGATGAGACCCGTGTTCCTAGGGTAGTACCACCACTTACGTATGTAACACCCGTGAAGTGACCTAGTCGCGTTTCGGGAATAGTTTGAAAGTACCTCAAACCGGCATAGTGGAGGCGATCGCTACCCGCATTGGTTTGTCTGTAGTAGCAGTTGTTTGTCCATTCATGGACCGCACTCTAGCTTTACATCAGGCGGAGTGTCGAATGCCGAGCTACAAAATAAACTTACCTACATCGGCACTGAAAATTTGAAAGATATGATTTCTTATACTTGTTTCAAAGTTACACCAAAGTATATAACAAAATTGTATTAATCCCTTATTGGTCGATATTCGAGCACCGGGTTTTCGTTTAAGAGTTCACGTCGACTCGACCACGATCGTTCATTACTGTTTACTGCTGAAACAAATAAAAACAAAAAAGTCTTTTAAATATGGACATTGCCTCGAGCGAGTCACAAAAAAAAGTTTTATACTAAATATCATATCTGTAATGATAAATATTCTATTCAAAGTTTCCACTAAACTGATGGAGCCGACCCGCGCACTGGAGTCAGGGGACATGAATAAGTCATGGCCGATGAAATATTCTAAATGCATACAAATGCTGTTTTCTTTTCCAAAGATTTACATTTTTCAATAACACTTTAAAGTTATAAGGAGACACTTTCAGAACAATTTTCTTATGTAATAAACTATGAAAAAAAAACAATTAATAATAATATTATTTTGAATAAATATGACATAATTTAGGATAATTTAGGAGAAATTCGTAAAAAACGTTAGAAATTTTGCTCAATTAAATAATTAAATTTTTTTTTTATAATGTCGAGCTATGACAACTATAGTTTTTATTTATTATAGTAAACATATAAGTACCCGTTCAATAGTAGAGATAACTGTGCAAAAACATATTTGCAACTAAAATTAAATGAAACTTTGTTCCTAAAACCTAGACCGGGTTTGAGGTCACGTCATATAGATAAGGAGGCGTAAAATTTTCACATCGCAAGTGTTTGGTACAGATAAGACTGAAGTGCTTTGCAAAAACCGTACCTGTCTAAATGTAAAGAGGGGAAACCCTGAAATTCCTGAAAGAAATGTTTTCTTTTATCTAACCTAACCCTAACTCTAATTTGCCAAAAATATTTTTCTATGCACACTTCCATTTCAACATAGGTGCCTATTTTTTATATCTTCATAATATTTTATGAGTATAACACAAAGTATATACAAGTATAATACACGAGGCGTTTTGACAACACGTTCCTCCCGGTGTCTGTGTTTCCCGAGAAGTACAACACACCCGTGTTCTTATTCAGACTTCAAATCAAAGGTAAATCGGTACCTCATAGGCAAGCGTGCACCACCTTAGACCGCATGACTGCTTAACATCGGGCAGGGAACGGTCAAACGCTTGTCTATTAAACATAATTTAAAAAAATCTTTCAAAGATCAGCTCTGAGTGCAACCATAACGAAAGGAGTGTACCGTGTCAATTCGTCTACTCAAACCGGCATAGCGGTGGGGACTGTTGCCTGCTGACGTGTCGTGCTACTATAAAAAAAAAAGGTTTTTACAATACAAATATTATGACGATAAATTAGAAATAAATTAAAACGCATAAAAGTTTTCTATAATAAAAATATAGATGCTTAAAATTATTATAAATATTTATTTAAACAATTCATAATATTTCTCATTATGTTGACTATTTTAAGAAATCATACAACGTTTAATAATTTCAATGTACCGTTTATTCTTAGAATTTAAATTTTGAGAAAATAAATTGAAGGAGTAAACAAAATAACAATATGACTTAAGAAAACTTTAGAGGTGACAATAAGTTGTTTTTACTATATTTTTATTTATAATACGCAATATTCTAAACTGTCACACTTTTTTCATACCTATTCTCGGCGTTCATAATAAGTACTGAAGCGAACACGGAGGGGGAGTTATCGATTACGATAGCATAAATAAATACAATGACCATAAAACTAAGAATTTTTCAACTATTAATATTATTTATATTTTTTTTTTTTTTTTACTAATTAAAATACAATTTGACATTCATGTAATCATGATGTTTGAATAGAAAAAAAAATCAACACTCGCACAACAGCGGCGGCAGGGCTCAAACTAACGTCCTCCGGTAAGCTATATTTTTTCTACTGTTTTTCAGCATCATTTATTTATATATTTACTGATAAAAACATAATACAAACTGTAAGTATACAAAATATCAGATAACTATGAGTTTTATATATCCATGACGTCACGTCTAGAGTGTTCGTTCCGGAAGGAAGCAATCCAGCGCAGGCTGCATCGCTGTTGTTATCTCAACGCTGACTCGACTTCATTTTATTGACTTCACCCTCTCCTCTTTACACCGCATAACAAAATGTTCTGAAACTCGAACTGCAATGTGCGACTGTTTCACGGATAGTTTTGAAAGTTTAGTATCTCCACTATATGTGCCTGTCTTTTTGTAAACACCCTCTGGATAGTACGTGTTTAGTTTATAGATTGTTGTTTTCCATTTATTTGTTCTTTTTCTATATTTATTGTTGGTTTCTAGTTGCTACGTACAATAGATTTTCTATTTTGTATTGTTGCTTTTTTAGTGAAAATAATTGTGAAGAGCTTTTATTTTATTTTCGAATGTTGCATCGAATTTATTTCCCCACTTAAATAAGTGGTTTTGTAGTCTTTGTTTACCCATATAATAGAGAAGTGTGTTTATAACATATAGCATGCATGTGTCTAGTGAATATGGCATTATTATCACAAACCGGAATAACCTCTGAATATATTTTAAGGAATATCTGTGCCTCACATTACAGTAATGAATGAACAAATGGGTTAAGAAGAAAGTGTTGAATTTGAGACCCTTGTTTGTGTACCGCTTTAAGCAACTTTGTATCTTTTTATGTAAGAAATAAGGTCACTAATTCTACAATCGGTACTTTTGGCAAACAGTATACTCTTCCCAGTAGAGTACTGTACAGTTATAAATGACATTTTATTCGTCCATAGCTAAGCCTGATAAATTCCCTCTCACTGTCCCCTTATAATTAAAGACATAAATTATATAACATTAAAGAAAGCCCAAAAAAAAATGACGATAAATTGCGGCAAAGTGTTATATTAAATCGTTTCTTTTACAGGTATTTCTTTTTGTCCTTTTTTTGGAGCAAATATTAAATTAGTTACGTATAATTAAAACATCTGTACGCATGTTTTGAGAAATTATGGCTATTTGTCTTTGACGCATTTAATATTAAAGGAACAACAAAAAATATAATAAAACATTTTTTTTACTAATATTAATAATAATTTATACTAAGCTACTATCTATTTATGCTGAGCTGTTCAACAAACTTATTCTTGGTCACTTAGATATCGAGCAATAGAAATGCGTTTCACGTCCCAGCTTTGCTTTTAGTATATGCTTGAGCCTGTACCCCTAGACCGAGAAACTTCCTGGCTCTTCATTAACGGTAGCACCGTCTAATGAAGTGCCTCCGAACGCAGCGCACGGGCCTAAAACCGCGGCCAGTCTGGAAAAAACATACGCGCCCTTACGCAAATCACAACTGTATTGTCTATATCACGAGGTCACACCAAATTATACTAAAACACAGGTTTAATTTATTTCATACTCGCAATCAAGATAGGTACGTCTTGATGTATTTAAGATTTTTTCCAGACCATATTAATATAATAAATTATTCGAAAATGCACGGTTATTATTTTAAAACTAAATTTTAAAAAAATAACCCACAATAAGTTACGAATTTTACAGCGATAAGGTTAATAACACGACGGTTAATTTGCATTAATTAATTTTGGCAAATGTTACAAAAAAAAAGTTGCAAGGAGCCGCGTAAAACGTGCGCCGAATGCTAATCGCGTCTCACGACTCAATCTTAAATATTTTACTTAAAACCAAGCATGACTTTATCTTTTACTAATGTTACAAAAGGAAAACATAATAATTAAAGAACAAAGATTTATTTTAAATCATTTGTATTATTAGAATTTTAAATATTCTTCTATATATTACTTTTATTAGTATTCACATTACTATGTGAATTAAATACTTTTAATATAATATGCATATTGTATATAAAAAATAAAGGATAACAATAAAAATACCCTCTCCCTAAACTAGAGTAGTCTGTATCTTGGAATTCTTATTTTAAAAAAATCTTTTATCAATTATTATTATTTTTTTATTGTAGCTCGGCATGTGACAACACTCCGCCTGATGTAAAGCTAGAGTGCGGTCCATGAATGGAAACAACTGCTACTACAGAGAAACCTGTGCGGGTAGCAGTCGCCCCCACTATGCCGGCTTGAGGAGACGAGCATGTACCATCTTAGATTGACACTGCACACTCCTCTCGTTATACCTGGCTACTTTCAAACTATTCCCGAAATGCGACAAAGTCACTTCACGGGTGTTACATTCGAAAGTGGTGGTACTACCCTAGGACGGCAGACTGGACAAATAACCATCATCAGTCTGCCTACCACTCTTTAATAGTGCCTATAGGCACTGGGCGACCAAAGTACATATAACAAAGTTACATTGGTACCGGTCAGAATTATTACAATTAATACACAAATAATAAATTTTTAATTATAGAAAAATATATTATATACAAGTTTTACACTTAACATTACATCAAATCATATTATTTCTTGCTCAAGATAGCAAACGCTTTAACAAAAAATGTTGTATTAATAAAATAAGCTACAAAACCCACACATCTATAAAGAGCAATGTAAATATCAGAAACTTAGCGAAAGAGTAAAAGCACATTTGTTAAGTGCTACGTAGCTTTCATATAGTCCTGACTAATGTTCACTCATCCATCATAACTTTTTTCTGTCGTTTCAATACATCCGTAGTGTTTTCTGAAACAATTGAATTTTGTTGTATAAAATAATGTTTCGAGCTCCATTCATATCTACAGAAACTGTACGTGGCAGATACAAAACAAAGAATTCATGGTGGTTTTAGCTAAGTCTGTCGTCCTGGGATAGTACCACCACCTTCAAGTGTAACATCCGTGAAGTGACGTAGTCTCATTTCGGGATAAGTTTGGAAGTAGCCAGGTGTTACGAGAGGTATAGCGAAGGTGACTGCTGGCTGTAAAAAACTCGTTGTGATGTCAGTTGTAGTCTTGTATGCATATACAGGGTGTAAAGTGGGATAGCAATCCTTTTGACCATCAGTTACACCACCAGTACTAAAACGTAATTTTTTTATCATTTGCGTTTATGAACGTAATGGTCGCGTAACATAGCTAACGCAAGCGCCCTCGCAACACCAGCCGTACATATCAATCATTGGATTTACATTGCTTGTTTCAGATATTTTAATATTTTGAATTTTTTTTTAACAAATAATGTTATCTAATTGATATGACATGATATTGTAACCAAAAATGCCCAAAAAAATTTATTATTTAATTAACTAGTCTTTTAAAGTTGACTGACAAATTAGCGCCAAAATTACTTAAGCAAAAATAAACCACATAAAATAATAAGTAAACCGCAATAAGACGCAATGTGTTACGGTAAACACATTTTGGAATTGGTTGTACAAAGTTTCTCATTGCAAAGTCGCCTAGACATGTCTTCAGTGGAGTAAACTTATTTGATTTACGACATACTACCAGCCAGTGTTAAGTGCTTGCTGTATTTGACTTCATAAGTTCGTTTTAATGAAACTTCTCTTATACAAAGACGTATAAATCTACCTATTAAATTAGTTTACTTAAATTTTTAAATATTTTTACATTACACAGGTGTTTTTTTCTAAACATTTCACAAGATTTATTTCAATAAGCATTGTTAATTGTTATTCTCTTTAATAATAAACACCTGCACATACAATGCCCGGGGGGCAATCCTCGCTTCTGAGGAAACAATTTCCTATTGACTAAAATTGGCAGAAATGAAGTCATAAAAATAAATCTATTTTATTTCTCCTAGATTAAACATATTGAAAAATAATGTATAATTAAATTATGATGAAAAAACAATTGGTAATAATAAAATTTTTAATCGAAAATTAATATATGAAAAATAGTATAATATGTACATAATTTATGTACACTAGGATTCAAACTCTGAACTGTCGAATACTGACTGATCACAAAATAAAATAGGTTGAAATCTATTTATAAATTCAATACAGCATTAAAATTGTAATGAATCACAAAATTTAGTTAAACTGATTTATTATTGGTTTAAAACAAGTAGGAAGTTTAATGTTGAAATTGAAAATCGAAGTGCTAATCGTCTCACACCCGCTTTTTGGGACCAATTAATGAGCGTCGAGTTTAGAACTCCATTACTGCGATTCTATAACTTTATACTTAATCAGTTGTTTTTAGAGTTATTAATCAACCCCTTTTGTAACAATAAGTATAATACCTTTGTCTAAAAATACGAGTATATTAGGAAGATTAATTATAATACAGATATTTAAATCAAGAACCGAAATTGCAATTCCACTTCTACGACACGGGCACTCAATCTTATTTTTTATAGTAACTCGGCATATAGTTAAACTAGAGTGTGGTTCATGATTAACCGTAGTCTACTAGAATCTGACTGGTATCAATGTCATACATACGAGTATAGCTTTTTAGACTTTTATAAAATGCACGAATCCCGCATTAGTCCCGACTTTAAATTAATTTAAAAATATAAATCTTATTCATATTATTATTATATAATAGTATATTATATAAACTTATACCTGCTAACTTAAATATATTTAAAAAATAAAATATTTTATATTATAAAAAATTTGTCTTAACAAAAAACCTAAACAAAATATTCCCTTCAGAACTATCTTAAATTAATAACTCGTTCACCGCAATATCAAAGTTAATGACCCACCATAATGTTATCTCTCCTTCTACAATGTCCCATAGGGTCAATTTTGAGTATTCTCTTAGGAAATTAGCGGTTAGGAGCTATTTTAGTACAGGCAAAGAATACGCTGACCATGAGTTTCGATTACAATGAGACTATCCCGATAAACAAATGACTTAATCGCTTTTCGATTTTGCGTGAAAAGATCCGGGAATAATGAGAGGAATGTGTACCGTCAACTTGAAGAGTCAAGCTAGCACAGCAGAGGCGACTACGGCCTGTCGACATGCAGATAAATAGCAAGTGAAATCGTTCTGAAATCAACAAAACAAGTCGTATCTTTCATATAAAAGTTGGTTACTCTAGTGTGTAGTTATTTATAAATATACCTAGGTATGTATACACATACAGTATACTCTTATCAGCTCACAGTTTCAAAACAGTTATAAATTAAAGATTATTATAGAAAGATAATGAAAGGTTTTAACCTGTGTTGTTGTACGAATCATATTTAAAGGATGGAGGATGCCTATTTTTGGGCCCACTTGATTTGTAATAGTTTTGTAACAAAACAATATTCTAAAATAATATATTATTTTTTTATCAATTCATTTTAGTTATATCAACACATAATTTACCAATCAATAGACAATGTTTAATTACATAAAAACTGATATTAATAATTTTGAAAGCATTAAAAATAATAATAACCTTAAATATTGCATCAGAAAACATCTAATTATTTATTTATTTATTTATTTATTTAAAACTTAATATAACATGTACATAGGCGAACTTAATGCTAAATAGCATTCTCTTCCAGCTAACCTCTGTGTTTGTGACAGGTGTGAGCGAAGAGAAGCAGTATTTTACTCAATAACCTGGGTGAAAAAATTAAAACTGATTGCTAATCAGGAAGTAGATTTATTTTTCTACAAAATTAACTAAAAATCATCGACAAACTCCAGAAAAAATTGTGGGCCCATTCTTAGGCGAATGGGAAATAGTTACCCATAGTTATAAAGATAATTTATTAAAATAAATTATAACTTAAAAGCCGTTAAGCGTCTCGCCCTTAATATTATATATTTATACATATAGGGTTACCGTCTCATCCTTGGGGAACCTTTTAAATTGGTTAAAATAGCTATACTCTGACACACAAAAAGCGCAAATCTTCTCCAATAAACGAGCTATCCAATGCAAAAAGAATTGAAAAAGAAATCCTATAACTTATTCTATGAAATAATCTAGCTAAAGTTTATCAAGATCCATTCCGTCGCTTTAGCTCGATTGGAAGCTAAAGATTTTTAAGTATCTCGGTATATGACAAAATTTCCTACTAGAGTGTAAAATGAACGAAACAACTGCTAACACAGAAAAATTTGTGCAATCAGCAGTCACCTCCGCTATGCCGACGACTGTGCAGCATTCAGGTTACAGTGCACACTTAACTTTCATCTGGCCACTTTCAATCTGAAGTCACTTCACAGGTGTAACACTTGAAAGTAGTAGTACCCCAGGACGGCAGACTGGGTTAATAACCATCATCAATCTGCCTACCACTCTTTAATCAATGCTAATATTATATAAGCACTGTGCGACCAAAGTACATAACATAATGCATGTTATGTACCTTGTTACATGTACCCTATGCTTGCACTAACTATTTGAAAAACTCCTACATTCAGCGCGCTAGTTCTTCCTTTAATGAGGTGCGCTCGCAATTAGATATTGACCTGTTTTGCACAAGTTGCAATATAGTAAAAAAAAATGGCTGCAGTGGTCTTTGGCACTTAACCATTGTAACTCTATAATTTGTAATCTATAATTATTTTAGTGTACTTTGTATCGCATTGTGTCCAAGAACTGTGTAGTCTTATTAGTTTATTGCATATCTGTGGTATCAATTAATGGCTCTTGATATATATACATATTTATATAAATTTATGCTTAATATAAAGCTGTTCGATGCCCTTATAAATGAAATAAAATAATAAATAATAATATAACATTAATACCAGTCAGAGTTAGCGAAATTTAAACACGGATCTCATAGCCAAGTCCGGTCTGTAAATGAAAATTTACTTTTTTATATTTAAAATACAATACTGTTAAATGTCGTCAATCGAAACCAGAATACCTACGTCCTTAGTGTTTGCAATAATTACTAAAGACTATAGGTATCTATCTATAGTAATTCAAGAGCATTTCAGTTAAATTCGTATATTACCACATATGAAGCTACACAATTTTGTAATTACATAAGACTCTTATTGCAATAGAAATAAAGAATAATAATCCTTCAGCAAATGTGTAGCTAGATATGTAGTTTCCGTGAACAACTTTGCTC
Organism: Tinea pellionella; assembly: GCA_948150575.1. NCBI lineage: Eukaryota > Metazoa > Arthropoda > Insecta > Lepidoptera > Tineidae > Tinea > Tinea pellionella. The sequence continues at coordinate 7,436,578 of OX411252.1, forward strand.
GTGCAACTGTGATGAATGTACTCTTCAAGAATAATGAGCGGTCACTCGCACTGAACATGAATGTAACGTAGAATTCAAAGTTTGCCTCCTTCTTGAAAGCAAAACATCAAGGTATATTTTTTTACGTGTAAATAAATAATAAATACAACATAATTAGAAGGACAGACCCGGCACAAATTCTTACATTTTTTTAACAATATTTTATTGTTTATGATTTTGTATTTGGATTCGAATCCGGGACTTTCGCGTAATAGACTAAAGAATTAACCTCTACGCCACAGAAACCTTAGTGTAAATAAATAAAATAAAAGCGAATATCACAAATGTTTATATTGTTATTATTATGATTTCCATTGGAACGTATGTTCTAAATCAATCTGGATGGTGCACATTCGTCTCCTCAAGCCGGCATAGCGAAGGTTCCTTCCTATAGAAATTTATCTGTAGTAGCAGTTGTTTCTGTTCATGGACCGCGCTCTGATTTTACTATAGGTAGAGTGTTGCCATATGCCGAGCTACAATAAAAAATATGTAAATTTCTTAACGCGTCTTTGACGATTTGCCCCACTGGATAGCAAGATTTACTCAAAGTGACAACTTAATGACTACGCAAAGACATTTTGATTCCAATGACCCTTCAACTTTACTAAAGAGAGTGAAAAAACCAAGTTATCCCGAAAAAAAACGGTCCAGCTCAAAATGATAAATTATGTAATTTGCAACTAACTCATGCCGGGGGCCAGTCGCAAAAACGAAACCTCAAATAGAGTAGGAGTCAAAACGTAGAATATTCTACTGAAGAAAAAATGCATTCGGTATTTTTCCACGTTGCTATTTCCATTTGGAATTTCCTTAGCAAATGATAAGTGAATAAATATTATGGTCTAACGAGAATATTATTTTGGGCATTATATTTCAAATTGATCCTATTGTTTAATTAACCCAGTGTGCCGATCTGGGGGAGTGGAAGTGTGCACTGTCAATGGTGCACATTCGTCTTCTCAAACCGGGCATAGGGGAGGTGACTGCTGCCTGGATACATTTCAGTTGCTTTTGCTCATGGATCGTTCTAGTCTAATCTATCAAGTACTAATCAGGAGGAGTGTGGTCACCATTTTAATTTTCATTAATAATAAATAAATAATAAATGAATCAAAGATAATAAAAAAAGAATTGAAGAAAGAGTTACCACTCTTTCAAAATTAAATTGTCATTGTTAAAAGAACTAGGTAGAAAGATTATTTGTGAAAGCAATAAATTTCTCAAAGCCTAAAGTCAGATTTTGTCTGCGACTCCTACAGATCCTTTTTTAAATTGCCTTTTCCTTTCATGGACAATTAAATAAAAAGATATTTGATAGTCTAAATAAAAATAAAATCATTGTTTTTATTGTTCTTTTTTTTTTATTTTTTTTTTTATTGTAGCTCGGCATGTGACAACACTCCGCCTGATGTAAAGCTAGAGTGCGGTCCATGAATGGAAACAACTGCTACTACAGAGAAACCTGTGCGGGCAGCAGTCGCCTCCACTATGCCGGCTTGAGGAGACGAACATGTACCATCTATTGACAGTGCACACTCCTCTCGCTATACCTGGCTACTTTCAAATTATTCCCGAAACGCGACAAAGTCACTTCTCGGGTGTTACATTCGAAAGTGGTGGTACTTCCCCAGGACGGCAGACTGGGCTAATAACCATCATCAGTCTGCCTACCACTCTTTAATAGTGCCTATAGACACTGAGCGACCAAAGTACATATACCAAAGTTACATTGGTACCGGTCAGAATTAGCGAGGTTCGAACACGGGTCTCATCGATCGTGAGTTCACGCGTCTTACCGCTAGACCACGGCCGCTGTTCTACTGTAAATTAAAGAATGGTAGGTAGCACTACTACTTTAAAGTGTAATTTTAAAATTTTCAATTGAAGTATCCGACTCGCGTTTCAGGATCAAGTAGCCTGGTATACTCGACAGTGTGCACTGTCAACCTAGATGGTGCACATTTATCGCTTCAGGCCGTCATGGCGGAGACGACCGTTAGCTGTAGAAATTTCTCTGTGGCAGCTGTTGTTTCCGTTCATGGACGACACTCTATCTTAACATCAGGCGGAGTGTTGTCATATACCAAGCTACAATGTAAAAATGACTAAAATATACTCAAGGTACTTTTATGTAAAATTAGAAAACCTCTACTCTCCACGAACTTATTCTTAGTGAGCATTGTTGCAGAATACGATTCTACATGCAAACATGCTGTTTTTATATAATTATTTATTCCTTTAGAACAGGGTGTCCTAAGATACAGGTTAATCACCTAATTCAGGTGTCTTGTGCTAGATTCATTAAGTAAATATTATGATAAACAATATAAAAGTAAATGAAAATGATAAATAAGATAAGATTGTTTCCTTAAAAGCTATCATAAATCACGACACCTCCAACGAAAGAGGTTTTGCAATATATCAAAGTCAATACATTATTTTAAGCCCTAACAAAAAAAGTCAAATAACCTGAATCTTTCTAGTGTTTGTGAAAATTGTGAAAAGTGAAAATTTCCCTTTTTTTCTATTTTAGTTAATTTTTTTTTATATACCTTTTACTATTGAAGTTTTTTTTAATCTCTAGCTTAAGATCTGGCGGAGTATTGTCATATGCCGTATTTGATATATAAAAAAATACACACTTTATAAGAACGACAGTGGTCTAGCGGTGAACTCACGATCGACAAGACTAGTATTCAAATCTCGTAGAATAATGATGATTATTAGCCCAGTCTTTCGAGTGTAACACCTGTGAAGTGACAATATCGCGTGTGCACTGTCGACCTGAATGGTTCACATTCGTCTATTTAAGCCGGTATACCGGAAGCAACTGCTGTACTAAGCAACAACTGTAGCAGTTGTTTCCGTACATGGACCACATTCTAGCTTAACACCAGGTGGAGTGTTGCCGAGCTACAATATAAAAACAACAAACTACGAGTATATAAGCAGTGTAAAATTGTTAAAGATAATCCTAACCGAAAATAACTAAACTTCCAAAGTAAACCGACAAAGGTCATGCGCCCAGCATAACCGCAACAATGCGCTCTGCCAAACTAAACCAGTTGAAATTATATAATATCAAACTTACCTCGGATTTGTGACCCTTCAGGCAATACAAAAACTAAAATAAATAGGAACGAAAAAGCATTTTTGTTATGGGAGTGAGTTTACTGAAAACACGCCATGAACAGAAACATTTGCTTCCTCAGACTGCAAGCAACAGTCGCCTCCGCTATGCCGGCTTGAATGTGCGTCATTCCAAGCTGATCTCGAAACGCGACTAGCGTCACTTGTTAGCTGTGGTACTACCTCTGGACCGCAAACTCGGCTAATAACCAGTCTGCCTACGACTCTTTAAATGTTCAAGTTGACAGAACAGACTACTTTTGTTAAGTCCGATTTGCTGCACGGGTAATCAACAGGGCTAATAACCCACAATAGTCTTCCTACCTATTTTATATTAATACCTAGATATAGACAATGAGGGACCAAAATACTAAGTTTTAGAGCAGCCATGATCTAGCGGTAAGACGCGTGACCTCGCTAATTCTGACCGGTACCAATGTACTTTGGTCGCTCAGTGCCTATAGGCACTATTAAAGAGTGGTTGGCAGACTGATGATGTTATTAGTCCAGTCTGCCATCCTGGGGTAGTACCACCACTTTCGAATGTAACACCCGTGAAGTGACTTTGTCGCGTTTCGGGAATAGTTTGAAAGTAGCCAGGTATAACGAGAGGAATGTGCACTGTCATTCTGGATGATACATGCTCATCTCTTCAAGCCGTCATAGTGAAGGTGACTGCTGCCTCTAGAGATTTCTCTGTAGTAGCAGTTGTTTCCGTTGGATCACACTCTAGCTTTACATCAGGCGGAACGTTGTCACATGCCGAGCTACAATAAAACAAAAAAAAAAAGTTACGACGTTGATGAACGATAATTTCAATTTACGATTTTGTATATATTGTGTAATAGGGACGCACGAGTAAAAATGGTCACAAAGTTCAGTGCACTTGGTTTTAACCCTATTTGGAATCAGTGTCCCAACTCACCGTAGATTTATTGCAAGAACTAAGTTATGGACAGAATCAGTAGTTAACTAATTTTAATTGGCTTCTAAAAGCGTCTGTTGCATAAGTTTGCGTGTATTAATAAACTTTTGTTTGATTGCGGTCTGTTTCTATGTTTATTTGTGAAAATTATATTCTATTTTAGAATTGTACATTGTACCCACTTTATAGTAGCTCAGCGCATTGATATATACAACTAGATAAGCAATAACGCTTACAATGTGACGCGTGATCAAAGATGACTGCGGTCCCAATTTGGTTTATCAGTAAGTATTTGTTTACGCTTTTTTAATGTCCGATATATAAGGTTTGCTCCTCTAGTCTATGGCGCAGCATATAGCAATACTCCGCCTAGTGTCAAGCAAGTGTGCGGAACATGAACGGAAAAAACTGCTACCACAGAGAAGCAGCGAGCAGTCGCCTCCGCTATATCGGAAAGACACTAAGGCGGAAGGCTGTACTCAAAACCAAAATCCTCCTCCTGAAAAGCAATTACGTCACTTCAAGTGGTGGTACCAATGAGAATGGACTAATAACTATCATCAGTCATCTTACCACTCTTTAAAATATTATTTACTGTAATCTTAACTTTGACGTAAGGTATAAAATACATAATATACCTACAAATTTGCACTATCGCACACGTTCCTTTCATGACAAAGGAAGTGAAAAATGTTGTCGTTAAGAAATGTTTCAAAAACTTTCAGACAAAGTACCTCACGTGAGCAAATATTGAAAAGCTACTATCTTTGGCGCTCTTCTTAACTGGGCACGTGTGACAGCGTGAAACTAACATCAACCCACCCTTTATCGATTCAAGATCACATCACACCTCTAGGTTCAAGCTGTTTCAACACAAAACACGTGCCTTTTTTATTGTAGCTCGACATAATATGACGACACTCCACCTGATGTTAAGCTAGAGTGCGGTTTATGAATGGAAACAACTGCTACAACAGATAAATTTCTACAGGCAGCAGTCACCTCCGCTATGTCGACTTGAAGGGACGAATGTGCACCATCCAAATTGACAGTGCAGATTGTCTCGTTATACTTGACTACTTTCAGGTTCACTTTACAGGTATTCCAAAGTGGTGGTACTGACCCAAGATGGCATACTAGGCTAACTAATAACTATCATATGTCTATCTACCACTCTTTAATCTTATTTAATGATCATTCGTATTAAATATCAACTTGATAAATAAATATCAAAAATCTGTATTTTTTAGTTAAAATAGTTTTGATTTAGGGTTACAATAACTTAAAAATATATATCTATCTCAATTGATGCTTACAAGCGAATTTTCGAATCGAAATTTTACAATTGGAATTTTTGAAATTGAAATTTTAGAATTTTAGACTAAGATAACACTTGTTTTTGTACCTAAATTTGTTGCAAAAAAGGATGAAAAAGGAGATCAACACCCTCGTTTAAAATATAATTTACCGGTTGACCCTCAAAAAGGACTATTCACAAGGGTCATTTGTCGAGTATTATACCTTGCGAAAGTTCCAGATGGATACACCCCTCTCTTTCTTTTTGTCGCCTACACTTAACAAAAGAATTGAAGGGTGGAAATAAACTTTGAACAGTTAACCCTTAGTGTATCTACGTCTAACTATACACTAAACGATATAAGTTTAAAAATAGATATGTTTTAAAAATGTTAAACGTATATTTTGTGCAGCGAGCGATAGGCAGGGGTAAAGATAATTATTAGCACATCCCAGTCCAGCTCATGTAGTCATCCCGTGTAACCTAGTAGCTTTCCGAGATCAGCTTCGAAGTAGCCAAAATTATGTTATATGTTCTTTGGTCGCTCAATATCTAGAGTATATGGACTATACACATGGACTATTTTTCTCAAGCCGGCCTAGCGAAGTCGACTGCTGCCTGCAGAAATTTCTCTGTGGTAGCAGTTGTTTTCGTTCATGGACTGCACTCTATACCTACAGCTACTGTAAATTACATCAAATTAGTATTCGAAATAGTTGTTTTAAAGAGTATTAAACGTGACAAAGGTCTAAAATAGAGTCAACGTATAAGAAATCAGAGAACAATAATTAATCAATTCAACCTAAGTTAATAGCCAAACCAGAATAATCAATTATTATTCAATTAAAATGTAATATATTTCCAGTTTCAGGTTTCATTAAGGCTTTATCAACGAAATTAATTTACATTTCTGATTTATTACTCAAGACTTACTTGAAGGTTTCAGCGGCTACTTTACTTTTTAATCTACTAAGAATGGGTATTTACTATTTATTATTACGTAACAATATTATACATGGTGAATTTTTCAAGCAAGTGTGCGTTGACGACCAACCCTGTATACTTCTGAATGTGAAAAAATTATAAAAAAATATATTTCTAAAAGTACATTAAATTAAACCACTCAGAAATGTATGTAACCTCCGCAATGCCGGCTTTATACGAATGGGTTTATAGAGCAGAGTCCTCTCGTTATACCGTGATACTTTCCACTTAATCTCAGGTGTTACACAGAAATTAAATATCTATAGAAATCACGATCAGTTTCCAATACACGCCTCTTTCGCCTCTTTTGTAATGAGAGGAGTGGACACATGTCAGCCTCATAGTGCTCATTCGTCTTCTTAAGCCGGCATAGCGGAGGCAACTGCTATCTGCAGATATTTTTCTATGGTAACAGTTGTTTCTGTTCATGTACCGCACTCTAGCTTAACATAGGCGGAGTGTAGTCATACACGTCGTGCCATAATTTAAAAAAAAATAGCGATAGGCAGACTGATGATGGTTTTTTTTAGCCCAGTTCTACCCTGAAACGAAAGACTGGATTAATAACCATCTACAGTCGCCTGACAATATTTTAAATTGATATAACTTCAAAGTTTTAATAAGATTTTTGAGGTAAGTCCTAATAAAGTTCTTACAAGATGTTAACTTAATCTAGGAACTCGACTAAACTTAGCTAAAATTAATGTACGTAGAACTAGATATCTATAGAATAAAGCTGCTGTTTCAACTTCGTTATAACATTCGGTAAAATTTTTAATTGAAGACCTTTTTTGAATTTTAATTTAACATTCAAAGTCATCATTTTCTTTTATAAATAATAAATCAAGTACAGTTTTAAAGAGTGGCTATTAGCCCAGTCTGCCGTCCCGGGGTAGTACAACCACTTTCAAGTGTCATACTCGTAAAGTGACCTTGGCGCGTCTCAGGATCAGTTTGAAAATAGCCAGCAGGTATAGCGAGAGGAGTGTGTGGTGCACATCCATCTCCTCAAGCCGGCATAGCGTTTGTTTCCGTCAAATGCCGAACTACAATTTTTTAAATCTTTTTGATGTTTGTAACTTGACGTGGACAAAACATTTGGTTTTATTAAAGTAGTCCAACATTTGACCACTCCGCCTAATTTAAATGTCAAGCTAGAGTACGGATTGAGAGCAATATCACATATAAATGCAGGCAACAGCCGCCTCACTATGCCGGCTTGAATGTGGTTATATAATAAATTAAATATTGAATGCATTCAGTTTGTAGTCAATTGTAATAGACTAATCCAAGTTATGTCTTAAAGCAGTAACTAGATTAATAATGAAACCAGTGACCGTTGTCTCTGAATTCTAAGAAATTTAGCTTCAGGCACGGTTTACATCAATCAAGGCTTTTCAAGTTTAAATAAATTGCTTAATTCTTGCAAATGTTACTAAAAGCATTAAATTTTGTGTATAAAGATTATTATAAAGATCAAAATTAATTATTAACTTTATATTTTACTAAAGGAAAGATTCAGAAGAACTTTTATTGAGCAAAATAATTGCTTAGTTGAATTTAAGATGGCGCCCATAATCGCAAAGTTTGTTTGAAGGAAGTTGTGAACAAAGATAGTCGAAAATAGAGATATTTCAGTCAATTCCTGTAGGATTAAAGGGATGTCATTTTAAATAACACCTTAGCTTATACTACGCCTGATGTTAAGCAAGAGTGCGATCTATGAACGGGGACAACTGCTACCACAGTCTATGCTCAAGCTAGCAGGCGTTACATTCAGCTAGTGGTGATGCTACTCCAGGCAAACCTACTACTCTTAAAATCGATGGTTTAGTAAATATAACAACTTGAATCGTGTAAATAAGGCATCAAATTCACGTCTGAAACACAAACATTAGTTGGCGAAGTTGCCAAGAAGCAGAGGTCTGTTATTGGTCAAAGTCAAAAGCACGAGTATTGTTTTGTCTAAAGATGTCTAAATCATTGAAATATTATGTACTTAAAATACCAATTCTATTAAATAGGTAAGTATTTAACGATAGAATAATTGTAGGTTATTTTGTGGCTTAGTGTAGTGTTTAATTACTTAAATCTATAATAAAACGTTTAGGCCGCTGTCTTGTATATGTGCCAGGAATCTTAGAAGATTTCCCCCAACTTCACGGTTTCGAAATATTAAACTAAAATTCATTGAACAGGCTTATTGTTTAATAATAGTTTCAATGTTTATGTATCCGTAGATCTCATTTTGTAACAAGTGTCGCCTCCACCTATGGATCCCACTTTGTCTTCACCATTTATTGTTGACCTATCAATTTTAAAAATTACAATCACATTTTTATATGTCCTGATGTTAAGTTAGAGTGCGATCCATGAACGGAACCAATTAATACCACAGAGAAGTTTCTGCAGCAGCAGTCGCCTCCACTATGCCGGCTTGAGGTGACGAATGTGCACAATCCAGATTAACAGTGCACACTCCTTTCGTAATTATTTATATTAAATTTTCCTTTGATAAATAATAAACAAGTTTCAACTAATATAATACAATATAATATGTACGTATATACATTGTTAGATACGTCATGATAAACAACACGTACTCTATTTACCGTCTAAGTTAGAACTAGGTCATACTACATTCTATCTGAAACCTAACTTCGAATCTCTTTGTTACAAGACGGCGAAGCGTTGCATATTAGGGAAAATAAAGTCTGCAAACAAAATATACAAAACATAAACAACACGATTTTATTAAACAACATTTCAAAGCGGTCGTGGTTTAACGACAGAAGGCGTGATTCACGATCAATGAGACCCGTGTTCAAATCTCACTAAGTTCTCATTAATTAGAGCGGCCGTGGTCTAGCGGTAAGACGCGTTAGCTCACGATCGATGAGACCCGTGTTCGAACCTCGCTAATTCTGACCGGTACCAATGTAACTTTGTTATATGTACTTTGGTCGCTCAGTGCCTATAGGCACTATTAAAGAGTGGTAGGCAGACTGATGATGGTTATTTGTCCAGTCTGCCGTCCTGAGGTAGTACCACCACTCTCGAATGTAACGCCCGTGAAATGACCAAGCCGCGTTTCGGGATCAGTTTGGGTGATCAAAGAAGGGTTGACTTTAAAAATAAGTATCTGAAGATCGTGTATGAGTCCTTTGTTCCTGTCTCAATATAGAATTATATTCAATTTGTTTATTTAAAGACAAACTTCGTGTAGTGTTTCACGCTCGAAGGGATACTTTTCGCGCCAAATTTTATGCCTGAATTTTCCTTTGAAACTCAGTGTGTACAAAATTTTATCATGATACTAAATTTATTCGAGATAATTTTACATTAATACACGGTCAGAGATGGGAATCGAACTGACGCTCTCTGCTTTGTGCTTTGATTATAATCACTAAGCTACACAGATCTTACATGAACGCGTAGAAAATCTATTTTTCTATCGGCATCCTCCCAGCAGCTGAATTTACATCTCGATGTGACATTAGGTGACACCACAAGCTACGCAATTCGTATATAATTTTTTTATTGCAATTTTTGACATATTCCAAATGTTTGTTATTATTAAATTATGCTGAAAAAAATATATAAAACATATACGAGTATATAATAGATATATAGTATAATGTTCTCAACGTATTTACCGGTTTACCCTATGCTATGGGAACAAAATATAGTATATAAAAACATAAATATAACACCGAAAACTATGCAAAATTACAATATACAATATTATATCCGCTAACTAGTGCCACAAACAAGACTAATTTACAAAGAAAATAAAATAGCTTTTTAATTGCTAGCTATCAAAGTAAAAGTGTATCTATAATTTAATTTATACTATAAAATAGACGTACTATCATTAATTAATCAATAGTTTTCAATATTATCTATATTTTAGTAATGAGTAACTTGATATAATTTTATACCGCACGTTAATTTACTTTGAAGCAGTAGAAATTTAACTTAACTCAAAGCTAAAAAGCTTACGTTCCGATTATTTTGATTAATCTGAACATTTCTAAAGCTTTAAAACCATCGTGCTCGTGGTGATACTGGTGGTCATTTTTGCAAGGTCACCTTCAATGTTTTTAATTTAATTAAAGTTGTCACAAAAATGACCGAATTGGTGTCCGACGGTTCGGCACATCCTTTCTGTGTCGCACAATTGACAAATGGAATGGAATGCTTTGCTCTCCCACGTGTTCTCTCAATCCTTGGATCCTTCAAGTGGAGCGTGAAAAAGCACCTACTCGTAGCGTAGTAACAACGATTGGAACCACCGTGTAAGCAGTTCTCAGTGCTTACGGATAAGTTTACTATCAGACCAGTCGGAGTCACCAGTCTACTTTCAAATGACTGAAAAAACTATTCCGAGTGCTTTCCAGTACCAACAGCATCCAAGACTCTGAGTCGTCGGGTCCCGCCAATTTGGTTGACTTCGCGACGCGGTGCGCCACTCTGGAGTGGTGAGACTGCGGGGTGAAACTACTAACCACACTTGACTATTAAAATAATTTAAATAATTTATTTATTAATGTAGTGTTCACACTTTGAGTTGCAGCCCAGTTTTACTGATCAGACTTTAAAATATATGTATGTGACTTTTTTCGGCTGCAACTTGTATTGAGCATGTGAGTAAATAAATAAATAAATAAAGACGTGGTTGTATGAAGAGTGGGCAGTCTCTTGTGCCACGATGCACAATAATAATAATAATAATAATCTTTATTTATTCAAGTTACAAACACAGGTTAGTAGATATGAACTTATATTAATGTTAGTACAAATAATAAAGAACTCGGATACTCTGACTCCTGAAGTAGTTATACACTGTATTTCAGGAGTCAGGTTTCACAAATGCACATGCACAAATACTAACATTATTATTTATTACTATAATAAAATCTTTAAAATAAATTACTTTTATTTTAATTTTATTTTCGTATATTTCGAGCGATTGTTCTTGCTCACAAAGTTATTATGCATCCAAGTGTATCTAAATTGAATAATAAATAAAGTCTTAAAATGAATCGAGGCAACCTTTTAAGTCGTTGAACGCAGTGAGCCGAGATAGATCGGATAAACTTTGAATATTAGGTGCTTACATATGAAATTGGCGTTTTGTATGGGAGGAACAAAAAGTCGAATATTTTTAAATATAATATATTTAATTAATCAAAGTATGAACCATTGTTTTCTATGCACTTTTGCCATCTCATAGGTAGTTCATTGATCCCTTTACTAAAAAAACCAGTCGGACGGGAATCAATAAAATCTGTGAAGGCGATTTGGACTGCCCCATCAGAGTTGAATTTTTTCCCTTGCAAGAAGTTGTCCAAATTTCGAAAAAAATGGTAATCTGTTGGAGCAAGGTCCGGGGAGTACGGAGGATGTCTTAGACATTCCAATTGAAGCTCTTCTAATTTGGTAGCCGTCTGTTGTGCAGTGTGTGGTCTAGCGTTGTCGTGAAGCAGCAGTGGCGTGGAGCGATTGACCAGCCTAGGTTGTTTAGCCGCTAGCTTTTCCATCATGGTTTGCAATTGCTGACAATAGACATCAGCCGTAATAGTCTGGCCAGATTTGAGAAAACTGTAATGAACAATACCGGCACTAGTCCACCAAACGCTTACAAGTAACTTTTTTGGGGTTAATTTTCGCTTGGGGCAGGATTTGGCTGGTTGGCCAGGATCCAACCATTGCGCTGAGCGCTTTCGATTATCGTAAAGAATCCATTTTTCATCACAGGTAATGATTCGGTTTAAAATACCTTCATTATTGTGCCGGTTCAGTAATGTAACGCAGCAGTCGACGCGCGTTTGCCGGTTTGCTTCAGTCAATTCGTGAGGTACCCACCTTTCAAGCTTTTTAATCTTCCCAATTTGCTTCAAGTGAATTAAAACAGTTTTATCACTAACACCGCAGCCTGCAGCTAACTCGGACGTGGTTTGCGATGGATCCGCTTCCACAATAGCCTTCAATACTTCATTATCAACTTGGGTCTCAGGCCGTCCACGGGGCTTGTTCTGCAGGTCGAAATTTCCAGAACGAAAACGTTGGAACCAAAAACGAACTGTGTTTTCTTTTGCGACATGTCCGTCATACACATCATTCACCCTTCGAGTCGTTTCCGCAGCACTAGTGCCACGGCGGAACTCGTACTCGTAAATAATGCGATATTTTAAGTTTTCCATTTTGTAAAATGAGTGACGCAAACAGAAAAAAACAGAAGAAAAAAACAAATGAATGACGGTCATCGAAGGATAAATACATGAGTAAATAGCTGTGAAAATTTGAATTTGGAATTCCTTACCAAAGAGGAGAAAATCGTGATTAAAGTGGCCAGTACGAAAAACGCCAATTTGATATGTAAGCACCTAATATATCAATGTTACAGTGATATTGCGAAGATGTTTTTAATAAATTTTAACTAACTTTCTAGTGTAAGGTACACCTGTGAAGTGACCGTTTCCCGATAGTTTCGTCGCGTTTCGGGAACAACTAGAAAGCCTTAAGCCGGCATAGTGGAGACGACTGGGGATTGCTGCTAGCTTAACATCAATTGGAGTGTGATTATATCCTGAGCCACTATAAAAAATACTAATATGGTTAGTTTGAGTAGAAAAAGAGGTAAGAGTATGTTGACGCGGTTCAGTCATTTACGACGATAAGTCGATTGATAAGATCTGAGTTCAAATCCCGCCGATAATTACATTACAATTGCATCATAGGTCGCTTTTTTGCACAATTTTGGCCGCTTAGTACCAATGACACAAGTACTAAGCTTAGTATAGGCATTTATATAAAAAAAATCTTATTGAACTAACCACTACATGTCACGCGAATGGTATAACCACTTTATTTTGATGCACTTTAAGATCAATTTTCAGTGCTTTACGCTTAATGTACGAGTATAATAGATAAATAGAGGATTAATTACTAAGTTAAAGATTCCTCGCAGGCTCCTTTTCCGCAATTGAGCAGCCATGGCCGCTCGTTGTGCGTGATACTAAGATAAAATAAAACAATTAAATGTGCTAATATTTGAATATATTCCTTACAAATAAATACATTGAGTAAAAAAAATTGTATATAAGCACCAATTTTTTAAAATAAAATCATAAGTACATTTTTATTTGTTCTTCAAAAATAAATCTTAAATAGTAGATCATATGTTTTTATACAGAATAACTATGTCAACAGTTATGTCAAATTTACCTAAATAAATAATATAATAGTGATTACATTAATTAATAAATTCACGCAATATTTTATTAATAAAACATTAAGAACTAAACGTTATAGGCAAGAGTATTAACTTAAATATTATATTTCAAAAAAACTAAAATAAAAATAGTTGTAAAAAAAGCTTAAAATATAATTTCGCTAATTACTAACTTATCAATAAAAATATTTCTAAATAAAATTCAAATAATGAGAAATAAATGCAATAATAATTACAATATTCTCCACATCTTCAAATAAATAAAAAAATTAAATATCACATCAATTTATAATAAAAAAAAAATACTTTATGCATATAACTTAATAAAAGATTTTATTCGACTTATCAATCTCTCGACAACCACGATATCTGCAAAGCTTTCGAATCGTTCGAATCAAATTAATCAAAATAAACGCGATAGTAATACACATAAAATCTTTTATTCAGTTAACTTCGAACACGAGTAAACTTAGAAATCAATATATTGTAGATAAAACGTATCGTTCAGTTAATAGCTAACTATTAAAAACTTATAGAATTCAAGATATAACGCGGACAACCCCAGAACATCCCCAATCAATAATAATAATTTACATAATGTATAAAAATAAATAAAATAATCTAAAGCTTTTCACATCCAAATTTAATTTATAAAGACTTTTTAACACTTCTTTTTAAAGTATAGAAAGCAATAAACCTCATTACTAAAACAACAGAAGACAAAATGGCGACATCTATCCAATAATTGTCGTATTTAAAACTGAACAACTGCACGATAGACTCTGGTTGTCTGGAAAAAAATACATTATTTAGTGAAAGGGTACAATTTTGTGTGTATGGGAAAATGGATCAACAATACTTAAATTGTAACATCTATATGTCGATTTTCGACTAAGAGAAATTCATCATGTAGAAAAAATGAAATACCTGGCTGAGAAGGTTTAGTATTATATTATAGATATATTTTGAGAGTGGCTGGCAGACTGATGGTGGTTATTATCCCAATCTGCCGTCAAGGAGTAGTACCACCACTTTCGAATGTAACACTAGTGAAATGACGATGTCACGTTTCGACATCAATTTGGAAGTAGCCAGTTATAGCGAGATTAGGGTACACTGTTAATCTAGATGGTGTATATTCGTATCCTCAAGCCGGTATAGCAGAGGCGACTGCTGCCTATAGAAATTTCTTTGTGGTAGCTGTTGTTTCCGTTCATAACAGAGATATATACACTAGAGGTGCAAACTTCATACATAAAAAAACCGTAGACCGCTTCAAGCAATTTGACAATGTTTCGGTCAAGTCAAATACTAACCTAAACGTGGCTGTGGCCATGTTTTCTCTCGCGTCACATTGGGAGCGTTATTGCACATCTAGTTGTATATATCAATGGTTCATAAACTCTACCTTAACATCAAGCCAAGTGTTGTCACAAGCCGAGCTACAATAAAATTAATAAACAAATTACCTGTAATGACAATAATCCTTTGGACACGATAACATAGGTCTATTATCAGCATACAATGATAAAACGAGTCCTTCGAAGGCATATCTAAGGAACGATCCATAAGATACTGCCCTCATAAAACTGCTCATGTGTGAAAATAACACCACGTAACCGCTGTACACGATCATTCCACATGTTATAATGGCACTGAGAAAAGTGCCATTCTGAAATAAATTTAAAATACGTTTAAACCTTTTATCTGAATGCACTGTAGCTTAACATCAGGCAAAGTGCGATTTACGCTTTAAAAGTGTATTTGTTACTATGTTTTGGGTAAAAAATTGACATTAAATGGTATTAAGGGCCGGTAATTCAACTCTGACCTAAATCAGATAGTTAGCTAAAGTCGTCGTACTTGTATTGTAGACGACTTTAAACACTCAGGAAGCTCTAATATCTAGAAAACGACTTGGGTCACTTTTTCAGTCATGACAAGTACACGAAGGTTGCTTTTTTTTATTAAAGGCTTTAATTGCCGGTCCTAAAATTGATTTGTTATATGCTAATATTTAAAAAAAACTATTTTTCTTTAAATTAATTTTCACCGCCAAAGATCTAAAACTTAAATTAGCGCCATCTAGAGACCACTCGTTGAACTACCAAACAATTGAAGAAAGTATCGTTTATCTTAGTTCTTTAAAGACTCGATAGATTTTGTCTTATCAGCCAAAAGTATGATCTCCGTCTCGATTCGTACCTAGTATACTAGTATCTCTATATTATATGTAATTGTTAGGAATGCTTCGATGGTTTGGGTACATGGAAAGGAGATTAACAAAAGGAATATATAAATCTGATGTGAATGGATGCGTTAACCAAGGCAGACCTAGAAAGGTGTTTCACCAAATCGGAGACATGCTTATGAAAGCTGGGCTGCCTAATGCTTGAAGAGCAATTAAAATTTAATGTAGATGACAAAAACTTACCACAGGATTGACCCAAGTACCAATAATATTTCCAAAAACATCAGCAAATAATGTGAGAATACTACAGATTAGTACAAACTTCATAAACCTATTTGGGTCCAATGGTTGTCCAGAGATGAAGTAGGAAGGGGCGCAGTATACCAATCCGAATAAAATCTAAAATATTTCAAACAATAACTTTTAGTAGCCTGGAACTAAATTATCGACATCGTCGTCGCCTTTATTCTTCACATTTAAAAAAAAATTGGTAGGCAGATTGATGGTTATTGGCCCAGTCTGCTGACCTGAGGCAAAACCACCAATTTCAAGTACCCATGAAAATATGTAAAGTCGCGATTCAGGAGCAACTTGGAAGTAGCCAAGTATAACGAGAGGAGTTTGCTCTATCAATCTGAACGGTGATCATTCGTCTCCTCAAGCCAGTATAGCGGAGGCGACCGTACCTAATAATATACCCTACATTTCTGTTTTTTTCATTTCACGAAAAAAGGTGTGACAATTTCGTGTTCACATTTTTTCATATTTTAGTCCAAACACTTTCATGAGCCAAGACGACAGCAGTCGCTAGCGCTATGCCGGCTTGAGGAAATGAATATTTAGTTGGAATGTTAACCTTGGCTCCAAGTCCGTGCCTACGTTAATAAAGGATTTTCATTTCATTTCATTTCTCTAGCTAGAGTATATATTCACTACAGAATAATATGTCACAAAATCTTTATTTCTAAAAAAAACAATAAAAATTATTAATAATATGTATTACCTACCTGTATAGGTATACTAGTGATGAGAACAGCTGCATAATAAGTACGTAATCGATACCAATTATTAAAATTTTCTTTTTTTATTACTGGCAACTCTTGCGGAACTGAAATATAAAAAATTTACATTTTTAAAGAAAATCTAAATTAAAAGACTTTATGGCGTTTATGTACCTTTGTTTTAATTCCCTGAAAAAGGTCCTAATTTTTTTTATATAAATACTGACATTATTAAATTAATATGAAAACTTAATATTAAAAAATCAACACGTGCATTAGAGCCTAAGCTGTGGTATCGAACCCTCGTCATCCACTTCCTCTGGCTGATCTGTGCGTGCGTTTTTTTTATTTCAATTTATTATTATTTGAGCGACCGTGGTCTAGCGGTAAGACGCATGAACTCGCGATCGATGAGACCCGTGTTCGAACCTCGCTAAATCCTGACCGGTACCAATGTAACTTTGTTATATGTACTTTGGTTGCTCAGTGCCTATAGGCACTACTAAAGAGTGGTAGGCAGACTGATGATGGTCGTCCAGTCTGCCGTCCTGGGGTTGTACCACCACTTTCGAATGTAACACCCGTGAAGTGACCTTGTCGCGTTTCGAGAATAGTTTGAAAGTAGCCAGGTATAACGAGAGGAGTGTGCACTGTCAATCTGGATGGTACATGTTCGTCTCTTTAAGCCGGCATAGTGGAGGTGGCTGCTGCCTGTAGCGATTTCTCTGTAGTAGCAGTTGCATCCATTCATGGGCCGCACTCTAACTTTACATCGGGCGGTGTGTTGTCACATGCCGAGCTACAATAAAAATAGAACTAAATTTTAAAATAAAAATAATTTGAGCCAATAATTTAAAAACAAACTCACATTTCAAAACGGCTGGCATTAGTGATGTATAATTGAGATACGCAATAGAAACCATAACAAAACCCAAATTATTAATAGCCCTTGAACCATCATCTCCCATGTCTTGATAAAGAAGTCCCATCATAATACCAATTACTATATGTACAATCATTTTCAAATGAGTTACTGTCTGAAAAAAAATTATTAATAAAAAAAATTATAATTTTACAAAATAATTATTTGATTTACTGCTCGGCAAAGGTATCTGTAAAACAGTTTGTCTATAAAACTCGTATTATTAAGTATTTATATATACATAAATATATTTATTTATTTATATTATATTGTCATAATGATGTAATGCTAGAGTGCGGTTAATGAAGGGAAACAACTGCTACTACAGAGAAATCTCTACAGGCAGAAGTCTAGATTGACAGTGCACACTCCTCTCGTTATACTTTGGTACTTTCAAACTGTTCCCGAAACGCGACAAAATAGCGGTAATAACCATTATCAGTCTACCTACCACTCTTTAGTAATTTTTTATAAAATTTTCATTTTAAAATTTTCTTTAATTTATAAAAAAACCGCTTATACCAAATATGGATAAAAAAATAATATAATTTAAATTAAAACTTATTTTATATGTTCACAAAATGGTGTACGTAAACTAAAAAGGTAGATTCGAAATGTTTTTAAAATAATATTTTTAATTTTCATTAATTAATTCCGTATAGTAAGTCTACCAAAACTACCTAATAAATATTACACAAGTAAATATTATGTACGGGTCTTTGACCTTATCTTTATTTTAAGATTCAGTGGAAACCACACAGTCCACACCTTAAATCAATATTGATCTCGTCTTAATATGAAAGGTCTTGATAAAACAAAGGTTGAAAGAACAATTTTAGAGTGGAAAATACAGGTACTTTTTGCGGTTTAAACAAATATTTTAAACAATTAACAAGAACATGTGAAAATACTAATGCATAAAACAAATTAACAACTACGTTGCATTATAAAAATATATTGAAAAATAAAATAAATATCAAATTTCTCAGTACTGTTTAATTTTCATCATAATTTAATAAAAACAACCTTTTATCAATTATCATTTAAATAATTGCCTAAAAAAAATAACAAAAAAATTTTATATGAGTTGCGTCAATTAGCAATGACCTCAACTGCAAAATAGAAGCTGTTAGTGTGGTAATCACTGTTGGAGTTACTGGTCTCCAATCGGGCTAGGTCATAGATAGAGGATGCTGGGCATATCTCTCTGAGGTTCTCCGGCGTGGACCAAAATTAGCAAGGTGGGGTCTACTCTGTTTTTAGAGGAAACAGAAATGGTGTTTCTTGCCGATGAGGTGGGGCCTAACGGCCAAGCGTCGATGAGGTCACGGATGAATGCAAAAGCGTTCATGTGACTTCACCACATGACGGAACGCTGTGGGGTTTTAGTCGTGTCTACCTGGTATTGGAAAGTACCAGGAAGTCCGAACATACCTCGCGCGTCGTCTTCCCTGAATCACAAGAAATTTCTTTGCTTCCCCCATGTAAAAAAAAGTAATATGTAATGTCAACCTAGCAGTTGGCACTTTGGGAGGGCTGCGATGGAAAGATAGGTAATAAAACACTTAGCGGTCAGAGCAATGAACATAATCTACAGAACAATGGGTCAAAACGTATACGTCAATGCAGTAGAGGTGGCTTCGATAATATAATTTAAAAAAATTGAAAATAATATACCAAAAAAATGTAATAAAAACAATACAAAATGTAATAAAAACAATACAAAATGTAACCAAAATACTTATTTAAACCGCCTTAAATGCTTTGTAAATATTATTATCGATTTCACGCACTTTTTTTGTCGAAATATAAATTGCCTATGTACTAAAAAATCTGCATATAAAATAGTTTATTTCTATTAAGTTTTTTTTTATCCATACTTAGTGTGAATATTTAATAATTTTTTTATATGTACCTTATTGGACGGAAATAGATAGGCAAGGTAAATTAAAACACGATGGCATTTATTAATAAATATTACAAAGGACATCCATGTTTATTAAACATTGTCATTGTAAAACATTTTTTTTACTTTACATACCATTCTTGAATTGACCAAATTAAGTGCCAGTGACACAAGCAAGCTAAGTATAGGCTTTTAATTAAAAAAAAAAAGTACTAATAATATAATATCTAAATACATGAACTACATAACTAATAATAATAAATTTAAAAGAAGTTATGAAAAAAAAACTGAGGCATTTCTATATATTTAATTTATTGTTTCAGTTAATGTTTTTTAATATTATTTAGAAAGAAATTATAGATAAAAAAGGTCACCTATTAATCTATTTAATCAATATAATTTTTCCTATCAAATTAAATATACATAGGTAGGGCATATTAATTCATTAATTAATTAATCGTACCAGGGAGTGCTCTAATCTATGTACAATGTACATTTATAACAATTATATATTGTACATTTGTTTGACCAATACTTATGATTAAGCATTAGTCATTAAATTCAATTTTAAATTATACATAATATTATGTTACTATTTATAATATTTGACGCCAGTTCGTAATCAAATAATTCATCAATTTAAATTGATTTAATTCATCTATAAATGGAACAAAATAATCGTTTTTAATAATAAAAATACAGAATTGACGTAAATAGTGGGACAAGATAAGCTAGTTTTCTTTCTTACTAACCTTGACAGAGACGTTTAATACCACGCACCTATAGTACGATAAAACAAACCCATGCTTCGGTTTTTCTTTGAAAAAAAAAAAACTTGGCAGAATGATGATGGTTATTAGACCAATCTGGCATCCAGGGGCAGCGCTATCAACTTTCAAATATAACACCCGCGAAGTGACTGCGTTTTTCTACAATTATGTAAACAAAAAAAAATACTTACCCAATCTCTATATAACTGTATAATACATCTTTTATAAAGAACTCCAAACTTATATAGTTCACTTGGTTTAGTAATGGGCACCACACACTTCCCGTTATATTTATTTTTGGCATTTTCATCTGATTTGTACGGTATAGCAGATTTTTTCGTCCAATCGTGTCTTAAATTTTCTTTGGATAATGCTTCGTTAAAATTACCGTATTCGCGATTTGCTACTTCTATTACTGAAAAAAAAAAAATTGTTTTAACTGTAGCTAAGCATATGATAACACTCCACCTAAAGTGCGATCCATGAACGGAAACTTTTGCTACTACAGTTATATTTCTATAAACAACAATCGCCTCCGCTATGTCGGCTTGAGGAGACGAATGTGCACCATCCAAATTAGGTAGTGTCTTATCGTTATACCTGGCTACTTTCAAACTGTCCCCGAATCGCGACAAAGTCACTTCACGGGTGTTACATTCGAAAGTGGTGGTACGGTCAGGACGGCAGACCAGGCTAATAACTATCAGTCTGCCTACTACTCTTTTATTCTCTTCACTAGATGTCGAGCAATTTTACTCGTTGTTTCTATAGAGATAAGGGAGATAATTGATTTTGACATTTAACATCTATAGCGTTTATAAAACGACCAATTCTTTATCTTGTGTGACCTCAACACAATTTAACTTTTACAACATTAAAAACAAAAGAAACCGATACATTTAAGCTGAAATCATCGAGTGATCGCAATCGGTAACTCGTGTACGAATCTCCAAAAAATGTCAGCCGGTACATAACATTGTTAACATATGTAATTAATAAACTCTATCTGAATAAAACAATAATAATGACGTGTCGCAGTAGTTTCAACGCCAATCTGTTACGCGAAATTACCGGGTTCGATTCCCGGTCAAAACAAATATCTATTGATATATCAAATTTTATGGACAAATAGGTATGTATTTTTTTTATTGTAGCTCGGCGTATTACAACACGCCGCCTGATGTTAAGCTAGAATGACGTCGATGAACGGATACAACTGCTACTACAGAGAAGAGAGTGACAATGAGAGAAGTGACAGTGCACACTCCTCTCACCTGGTGACTTCCAAGCTGATCTCGCAATGCAAGGTCACTTCACGGGTGTTACACTTGAAAATCATGGTAATACTCCTGGCCAAACTGGGCAAATACCATTATCAATCTGCCAACCACTCCTATACTTGATTAATAAGCATTATAAATAATAATACTAACTATAATCAGCTGGGTTATGATAGACGGGACACTGCAGACCAACTGAAGCTAAAAATTGCACCGTATTATCACTGGCTCCATTGTAAATACACATCCCTTCAGCTATGATGTAAACTTGATCGAATAATGCATACAAAGAGGCCGAAGGTTGATGTATGGTGCAGATTATCGTTTTGTTATCACGAGCTAATGATTTAAGGAGATCCATGCATTGTGTCGATGCTGAACTGTCGAGCCCACTAGAATAAAATAAAATAAAAATTATGGCGACCTGCGGTTTGATACATCCAATCTTGCTTCACAAGATTAAAAATTATTATTATTAGAAATGAAAAAAAAAAAGATTAAAACTAACAAAAAGGTTATCGTGGACATTTACAGATAGTATTAAATACTTATTTATTATATTTATTAAATTCCATGCAAATTTTAATAAAGATTCAACCAGTTTATTAAAAAATATTTGTACGTAGAAGAAAAAATCTTTTAGAAAAAGGAATCATTATTACTGAAAATTAGGCTTCGTTATTGCACAAGATTATACAATATAAAAATTGCAAAAGGCGAACTTAATGCCTTAATGCATTTTCTATCAGTTATCCTTTGGCAGATGTGAAAAGTGTTTTCAGTGCAGAGAAAAAATATTCTATATCTTTATGACTTTATTTTTTTTGTTCTTTTTAGTATTTAAGCCGTGATTTCTATAAGTAAATAAAATTAGTGTTTCGGTACTTACGTTGTAGGTTCATCTAGATAAATAACTGGTGGATTGTCTATAAGTTCTACGGCAACAGATAACCTCTTTCTTTGACCACCAGATAAACTACCGCATCTAGTATTTTCCGTTCCATTCAAACTTAGTGTTTCTAAAATTTCAGCTATCTAAAACAATAATCATAATCAATTTGAGATTAAAAGAATCGAATGGAATGTTACGAAGGGAAACTCATAATTCATAATATAGAAGTATGCACTAGAATTCGCAAGCCGGCAAGCGGAGTCGACTGCTGCCTGTAGAAATTTCTCTGTGGTAGCAGACTGCACTCTAGCTTTACGTAAAGGGGTATTATTATATTCCGAGCTGCAATAATAAAAAAAATATCTATAATTTAAAGAAGAAGCTATCACAAGCCAAAGTACAGCCAATAACATAGGTTCCATTGGTACCGTTCAGCAAGATTTGAACACGGGTCTCATCGATCGTGTGTCCACCTCTACCGCTGAATCAAGGTCGCTAAATATTTACATCAACCGGGAATTGTACCCTAGACTTTCATGTAATAGACGCCACCAATATATCTAAACTAAAATGAGGTTACACGGATAGGAGGTTTTAGGTTAATTGCAATTAGTTTAATTGCAATCTGCACTTGTGCATTTGTTCTACATTTCTATTATTATCTATTTTAATAAGTTATTATTTAAATTTCAAACACATTTTAACAGTTGTTAATTAGATTTTATTTTGTTCTTCAAACCTAAAACTACGTACAACAATAATTTTTTTTATTGTAACTCGGTATATGATAATACGCCGCCTGATATAAAGCCAGAACTATGAACGGAAACAACTAAACAACTACTACAGATAAATTTCAACAGGCAGCAGTCGCCTCCGCTATGCCGGCTTAAAGAGACGAACGACTTCTTTATATTAAACATTGTTTGTTGCTCTGTCATGTTGCATTACCTCGTTTATTGATAAAGATTTTAAACTCTTTTTTTTTGTAAAAACTTATGTAACACCCAAGACAGATGTTTTATTTATCTCTAGAAATGATTCCTATCGGGAACGGAAACGCTAAACGCGTAAAAGTAATATTTAATTACTAATTTAATTATAGTAAAAATAGAAAGGGAAAAATCTTCAAACAAAAAAATTATCATAATGCCTACGTCATAAAAAAAACCCAGAATTTAAATAGGACAAAAAAAAAGATATTAAAAAAGCTTTACCTTTTTAATATAAAATATTCCATCACAATGAACAGTATTTATGCAAATGTGTGTTTATCTTTGAGATACATTCCGTGAGATAAAAGATATTAAAATTTGTCAAAGGTCTAAAAAGATGTAAATCACTAAATATAATAACTATATCAAATGTATACATTTTATATTTATAGATTAACCATTCCACAGATCTGAGATCTATCAACAAACCATCATTGAGATGAAGCATTCTTTAAACAAATCTATATTTAAATTCAATGTCATAAACAAATTTTAATATTCACGGAGGTTAAATTAATTATTGTATAGTAAGGGACTGATGATCTGATTATATTAAATATTGCTCATTTTTTATAGTAGCTCGACACGCACGCACGACTAATCACACACCACAGAGAAATATCTGCAAACAGCAGTCACCCCTGCTATGCCGGCTTGGGAAGACGAATGCGCACCGTCCATTGACGAGATAACTCCTCGTTATACTAAGCTACTTTCAAGCTGATCCCACTACCTTAGAATGGAATCTTTATTATAGAAGCGTGATAGATCTTAGAAAATGACCTGTAACTAACCACTCCGCCACAGAGGACGTTTTAAATCAAAAACTTACCACAGTCTGTTTTAGTTTATCACTGACACAAGTACCCAGTTTCAAATCAGCTGAGAATTTCATTAACTCAGCGACAGTGAACAACGGGTTAAGTCTATCATCTTGTAATATGTAGCAAGATTTTTTTGTATAATTTTTTAAGGAATTTAAGCTGTTGCGTTGGTTTCCAAGTACGCATGTACTGTCACCAGCTTGAATTGTACCAGTTACTCCGTTTGTGCTGAAAGAAAAAAAAGTATTTTAAACGTGCAAGCATTAGTCACCTCCGCTTTGTCAACTTGATGGGCACTATTCAGGTTGACAGTGCACAGTCCTCACATTATATCCTGATAATAAGCTGATATTCAAAGTGGTGGTATCACCCCAAGGCGGCAGACTGAACTAATATTCATTATCTTTTAAATATTGCCTTCATTATACTGTAGGAGCTGAACGATCAAAGTACCCAATACAAAGTTACATCGGTCCTGAAATTTTCGAAATTTGAACACGGAGCTCTTCGATCATGAGTCCACGCCTTCTATCGCTAGACCACGACTGCTCTAAAGTAAATCCATGAGAGTATATAGGCAAACAGGAAAATGCTAAACAAAATGTTAAAGTTAGAGGTAAGTTTTATAATACCATATCTGTTGTTATCTCGAGCAAGTCACGTTTACAAAAATATTTTTTAAATGGACAAAAGTGACATAAACATACCTCTTCTTACGTAGGTACGATATACAGATGATAATTTGCAAATATATTGTCTATTCATTTCTATGTTTTGCAGTAAATAATTATAGTGTAAAAGAGTAGTTATTAACACGTTTGTTGTTCTGCATTTGCAATGTGTGACAACCTTGTTGGTACTCTGTGTGCATGAGTATTGACTTTTTTATTTCGCAATAATCCGTCTTTGTTATCGATTTCCAGTACCATTCAAATTTTTCTTTATTTTATTAATTTCATTAAATCAATATTTGGCTCTACATTAAATAAAAACATTCTTACGTCTATACAAAATATTTAGGTCAACCACACACGGAGACATGTTTAATCTTACATGTATGGTATTTTCTTAGGGTTGTCACGAACATGTTTTAATGTTATATGGAGATTACTACATTTGATACATCTTCTTTTAATTATAAAAGAATAAATATAATTTAATTAACTTTAAAAGCTTTTCAGTCAACGTGGTCGCGGTGAAAACATTTTTAACTTTGCGAAAATATGCGGTAGGTTTTGATAGGCATTATAACAAAAATAAATTAACAAACTTTGGTAGCGTACAATATAATTACCTATAAATCTTCTATTCCATGCCTCCATGGAATCAATTTGGCGCCTTTTTGTTAATAATATTACCTATTAACAAAAATTAAATAGGTACTCACGCGAAACCAGTCAATGCGTTTAATAATGATGATTTTCCAGCACCGGAAGGTCCAAGAATAGCAGTCAATTCACCAGATTTGAAATTGCCAGAAAGTCCTTTTAAAATAGTTTTGGTTTCTGTAACAAACATAAAAATATATTTTAATATTTATTTTCTATGTCAATATTTGATCTCAAAACTTAGTTAACCGCAATTTCCTTCCTTGACCCTAAATCTCGGAATTTGTGTCATAGGTGCTCATAGGAGATCTATCTATGTTATATTATATTAACATATATAAAATTCTGAATTTGATACTTTTTTAAAGTAGCTTGGAATGTGACCACATTCCGTCTGATGTTAAGCTACAGTGCAATACATAAGCGGAAACAACTGCTTGTAACGCAGAGAACAAGCTGGCATAGTGGAGGCGACTGCTACCCGACTGCTACCCGCACAGGTTTCTCTGTAGTAGCAGTTGTTTCCATTCATGGACCGCACGCTAGCTTTACATCAGGCGGAGTTTTGTCACATGCCGATTTACAATAAAAAAAAATGTCACGGGACACTCCTCTTGTTATCCTGGCCACTTTCTACTTGATCCCGAATCGCGTAGTACTATCCTCGAAAAATAACAAACTGGGCTAATAAGCTGATCACGGTATTAAAAATTTTAACATTAAAAATAAACGATTGGATATCAAACCGGGCATTAGACGCTTGCGTCAAACCCCGTAGTAAAAAACTGGAGTTGGAAATATAAATAACTGAATAAATAAGAAGGACAATGCTTTTTGTAAATATCGAAATGCGTCATAACATGAAGACTTTAAGGATTATAAATACACATACAATGGCACATGATAAAGTGTTCCTAGATTTAAACGTTATGATAACATCCTTAGAGCTTGTCATTTGAAACCATAATAGTTTGTTTTTATTATCTATGACGTTAGTGATTGTGGGTGTACGATTATGTGGATTAAGTTTTATGTTTCGAAGTAATAAATTGAAGCGTTATTTAAAGCATTAATTTATGCATATTTTGATTAAAACATCATTTATAACACAATAAATAAATTTATATAGTGATTGATATCTGTGGTTATTCGTAAACAGAATTTAATTAAAAGCATATATATGTATATGCAGCTTTCAAAGTGACGACATCGAAAGCTTGCAAATCATTTACTCATTTTTTGGATATTGTTTTACTGAAAAATATGAAATAAACTTTGTATTATTAAATGAATCTACTATACAACTATTTATATACCTTACAAAAAATATATTTTTAGCAATAATTTCAGCTTGGAAGATAGCCGCATTATCAAGTGGAGTGTGCCCCATCAACCGTCCACAAACTCGTCTTCACAAGCTGCTATAGCAGAGGCGAGCGTAGCCTACAGGCATTCCTCGGTGTTATCAGATACTTCTTCTCTTAATATCACAGTGTGGTCTTACGAGAGTCTTGTGGAGATGGCATCTCATATTATTAATTATATCTACTAATTAAATTCTGTTTAATAATAAATATCAATCTTAAAAGAATTATGTCATACTTTTAAGTATAGGTATTTTAATTGCACGAGTAAAAACTATTGAAGGAGACAATTCAAGCTAATCGTGATGTTATTGTTTTTAAATTGAATCTTAATTTGACGATAGTAAGTCCAATGTACATAACACTTGAGGCTTTTTTGATAAAAATTGTAGTATCAAACAATATATTTGTCATTTTATTATGATTGATTAAAACATATTTTAATAACAATATTATTTATTGAAAACTATCAGTAAGTTTTTGTAACACAAGACAGTCATGCTTAGTGCAAATCAAGCCAAAAATAGATTCAGGAATGTGATAAAATATTTACTAAAACTTCCAACGAAGATTAGAAGAGAAACTGAAAACCCACGTTCTCTTGTTTTGAATCATTTCACACATACACACACACGTACGTTCAAGCTCGCCAATGAATAGTTATCCATCATATTGGATAATTATTACAATTGCCACTAGATGAAACATAAGTTGAGGAAAATAATTCATCTTATACGAAATCATATTTGTAGTTCTTCAAATTCCCGCCAAAATTCGGTTTTTATTTTAAGATTTATTGTTCAAAAAAGCGTCTCGCCATTGTTTTATACGCCTGAATAGAAATATATCTACATACAAATTGCCGTATGGTTTAGATGTTTGTCTGCCAATTAGAAAGCTAAACGAATCGAGGTTCTGTTATAGGTAGAGTACGACCTTGTACATAAGCTATAGCTTAGCTACTTCCTAAGTGAACCCAAAACGCAACTAGGTCACCCCACAGGTTTCGCTATACATCGACCATGGATTTTTATCTAGATTCCTCCTGGAGAACCCATCCTTTAATGATTTTCCCAGATAGAAAAAAAATCACCTCTTGTTACAGTTAAGAGTAGAGGCACTACTCCAGGACGTCAGGATGAACCATCATCAGTTTGTCTTCAACTCTAAGACTTCTGGTCACGTGGAGAAACCACAAAATCAATCAATTCTGTTATTCTTTTTTAATAATCACGTGCCTCGTGAGTTAATGAGATGCAATCAAACTACAGGTTAAGTTCTGAGATAATAATTGCAAACAATTGAACTGTGTCGTTAAAAACAATTATATATCTATTAACTGCAAAATCAATTAAGCTAATTCAGTTTGATTGATATAGAAAGACGATTTATTATTACTTTAACCATATTAAAGTAATAAGAAATTATTCCATGAATAATAATATTTAATTGTATTGTTATTCGCTTTTAAAAAAAAAACTTTAAACATCGCTATTATTAAATTATGATACTCGAGAATAAAATCAGCGCCCACGTCCTCTGCTTTGGAAATGATAAATCCAGCATTTTATTATGCCAAAAATTAATTTAAAAAAAAAGTTCCCATATGTTTTACGCGAACACGAACGTTCAGAAAAAATACATATCTTTTTTTTTTGGTAGACGTTGGCTAGCTTTTCTATAGCATAACCATTCTATACTGTCAAACCGGACGGTGCACCTCAAGTCGGCATAGCGGAGGTGATTGTTAAAAATTTATCTGTAGTAACGGTTACGGACCGCACTATAACTTTACACAAGGCTCCGCGCGGCATGTGGTTATATGGCGTGCTAAATTTAAAAAATACAATGTAGTTTAAATATTTAAAATGTATTAAAATATTGTTTATGTTATTGTTTAGTTGTGATAATAGACACGTGGTTACATTAATATGATAATGATTATGCTAAACAAGTTTATGATGAGATAACATGATCATGAAGTGGTTACGTAAACATGCTCTATAAAGTGTATCAAAGTTCTTTTTATGATAACACGACATGTGACTGATGGCAAGTACACTACCTTGAGCAGTGACCATTAGAAAACCGCTTATACGGTGGTTCCTTCACCGTCATTATGCCGGCCTGAGAAGGTGCTTTTTCTGCTTGAAGGATCCAAGGTTAAAGAACCGAGAGAACACATAGGATTGGGAGAACACATATACGTTTTTTATATATACTTATTATTATGCCTACAAACAGATGTAAAAAAAGATATCGTTTTTATATAAGTAGATATATTCAATATAATGATTATGGTGCTATATTTATACCTATAATTTTAGGCGTTTAAAATTACCATAATTATAGTTTTTCAATAAAAAAAAACATTTCGTTATTTTTATTATTTTAT
This sequence comes from Tinea pellionella, assembly GCA_948150575.1. NCBI lineage: Eukaryota > Metazoa > Arthropoda > Insecta > Lepidoptera > Tineidae > Tinea > Tinea pellionella. The sequence goes on from OX411252.1 coordinate 7,466,060, forward strand.
TAAAATAATAGGGTAGCATGGATTAGAACCACTACTTTCAAGTGTAACACCCGTGAAGTGACCGCGGATCAGTTTGAAAGTCGAGTATAAAATCCTCAAGCCAGCATAATGGAGGCGAGAACAACCTGTAGATATAAATTTATTCATATCAACGTTTATTTCCACTAATGGACCGAAATCAATAGCTGGCTAAGTGCAGGTCAGATAAAAAAAATAAACAGGCAAATAAAAAAATTACAAAGCATTAAAAGTGAAAAATATCGTTGTGGGTATTATGAAAAAATCAGAACAGGTTGGAGTCGACAGTTTTAACGAAATGTAATTAAAAAAAAATTACATGTTCACATATTCGAAGATTGAAGGAAAGTTTTCCCTTTAGGACGTGTGTCTGGACGCCCTTGACCTGAGATTAAGTTGAATAAACCAGACGATATTTAAAAAAGACCCTGTTATTATTCGTATCAAAATTTTTTGTTGTATCAAACCGTAAAGGATAAATTATTTAATTTCTTCTTACTTTAACGACAAGATATTTAAAAAATCAGAATTAATTAGCATAATTATAATTATCTTTGTTATTTATCTACTCACTAAATATTTTTTCTATTAATCTTTAACTTGAACTTTTTTGTGATCAAATAAAATACTTTATTAAAACTATCATCTTTAATTACTTAATTATAATCATTATATTCACACGCCTATTTCTCTAGAAAAAGAGAAAAACGGACACAACTGCTACTATAAATAATGTTTACAGGCAACAGTAGTCTACGCTATGCTGACCTAATGAAGGTCACCATCTACACGGCATTTCTCTCATGATATACATGTAATGCTACACAGCGCGCAGGTTCTCTCAATCTAGAATAAATATATTTCCCCTAAAACTCTGTTTTCTTAATCTTCAATGTTTCCAAATAAAGTGAAAATTTCAATATTCGAATTATGTTCTGTTATTCTATTTAGAAACGGTATTTCTAATTATGTAATACAAAAGCTAGGAACTAGATAATTATCATAACAATCGATTCGCTACGCAATTCTGTCACAATGACTTAGTGTATTTGAATAATTACTCTTAATATCGTTTATAGAAATATTATTTTACTCGTAAATTACCAGTTAAACAATTCTGATGATGATAGAAGAAGAAAATATGTAGAGACTCCTTTTTTTTCTTTCTTTTCTTCGTTTCTTATAGTTTCGGTATTGGCCATGGGCTCGCAACTTGGAAATTTAGATTGTATTATATATTATGGAACTAGATAACTAAAGTGTTACTTATTAATTAAATATAAGTTTAAATAAAAAATATTTTAAAAATTCAAACGTTTTAATTGTGACAGATGACAAAAAAAACTTGACGAGTAGGTAATTAATTAATAATTGCTTAACTCAGATTAATTCTAATGATTGCCCAAAATTATAATATAATTAACAATACTCATTACGCATTCTCTCAGAAATCCTGATTTTGACACGTCCATATTTTTTATCTTTTATTACGTAAATGAAAATAATCGAGATTAAGTTTTTTGTAACATGTCAAAGGCCTTACTACATACAATTAATTAAACATATTTTAATTACTCGTATAATGTGCTTATATGTTAGATTTACTTTTGAAAATATCTATAAAAATAAAATATCTCAAGATCAGCATTCTTAATTCGTGGTGTCTTTCTTATGGCATTATAACAACTTGCCAGTGTCAAAGTATTATAATATTTGCATCAAGTTAATAATATTATTCATCACTTCGAGTCCCAGCCAAATCAAAAATAGCTTCAGCAAAGTGGTAGAATCTTTACTAAAAATTCCTACGGAGTTTCGGAGGGGAAATGAAAACAACGTTCTCTTGGATTGTTTGCCCTCACTCACGCACGTTTACAAACATTTAATGGTTAATAATCAACCATTATTACACATTAACACTCGAAGAAACGTAAATTTAGGAAAATTATTCTAAACAGATAATTTAATGTCTCTAGATGGCCGCCAAAACGCCAGCTATGACTGTTTTTTAATGTGCTGCAGCGTGAATCGGTTCAGCTGTACAAAACTGTACATACACTCGACCCCGAACTGTGATACTCTGTAATATAGATATCAGCAAAAGGTCAACACAAGTATATGACATCCAAACCCAACACACAATATTTACTTTTTATGAATTAATATTTAATTACCATTGATTATGCCCGTAGTCCAGCGGTAGAACACGTGAACTCGCGATCGACCCGTGTTCAAATCTCGCTAAATTCTCACCGGTGCATAGTAACAACCTAGCGTAATATATCCTTTGGTCGCTCAATGCCTATAGGCTCTTAAAGAGGCAGACTAATGATGGGTCTTACCCGTCTTGGGGTGGTAGTACTCACTTCCGAATGTAACACCTTGTCGCGTTTCGGGATCAGTAAGGAAGTAAAAAGATATATGCGCTGTCAACCTGGGTGATGCACATTTGTCTCTTCAAACCAAATGCATAGCGGAAGCGGCAGTTGCGTGTGCCCGTTCTTTGGCCGCACTCTAGCTTACCATCGGGCGGAGTGTCGTCATATGCCGAGCTGCAATAAAAAAACTCTAACAGCTAGCTGCCATAAAGTGTGACAAAAAATTTTATTGTGCGCTTAATTGATATACAGGACTTTGTTTAACAGTAGATAATAAATAATATTATTATAAAAATACAAGTCTGTCTACTGAGGAAAAAAATAAATAAATAAAGAATAAATATTAAAATATTATGTATTATTTTATCAAAATGACGTACGTATCAAAATTAAAAATTTAAATTTTTGCAAAAAAATATATTATATCTCCTGATGAATAAATTAAAAAATAAATAAAAAGAACGCTATATAAAATGACGCAATATATGAGAATATAAATATTTTGATTTTGTACTTGTATGTACATACGAACAGTAGCTTTAAATAGCGGAAATTTACTAAAATTCACACAAATATTAGTATATTTGTAGTGTCATAAATTGAAAAATAGATTATAATTTGTTAAAAAAATAATAATCTATTTACAACCCATACAGATTACAGAGTAATAAATTCGTAAACGACGTTATTAATTTATGATGGTTTATATTTTATAACATTACTGATAAAGTATGTAAATTGATATGCTAGAATTAAACAATTATTGTGATTATTACCTTTTTGAAGTTATAAAATAATATTTAGAAACTATCGCATTTGAAATTGACGAATTTGAAAGAAGCTATGTCACAGACTACTGTTTTGCTTCTTTGTGGTAGAAGTTGCCTTCGCTTAAGAAAAAAACCAAATCTATAAAACGTATAATTTTCTACAGTAGTCCGCCTGATGTTAAACCAGAGAAATATCTAGAGACATCAGTCAGTTCCGTTGTGCATACAGAGAGTGCCGTACAGACTCTTCTCGTTATATCTGGCTGTCTACAAACTGAATTCTGACTCAGTAAGACGAGTAAACCGTAATGGTTCCGTATAAGCGACTTCACACTACAACGAAAACAAGTGACACTTCAATAATTATCGATTCGTATTACGTATTGAACTTGAATGAACTTAGTTTTTATTTTTAAACAATTGTACGAAAATTCCAATGAGCTATAGGACTTTCCCTGCTGTTTTCGTTTGAAGACAATTAAATATGTAGATACTAATTAACATTCATGACATTGTATTCTATTTTTAATTTCAAATTATTCAATATAATAGGTACACAAAAACTATTACCAAACATTGTTTATATTGGCTAATGCAGTGCTCTTCCTACCAAATTTTTACTACTGCGTACTTTTCATAAAATTTAGGTAGGTACTTCCCTCTGATCAGGCCATTTTTTAAAGAAAAAATAACCATTAAGTACAATATTAAATTAATAATAAAATTAATATAAAAAAAATGCTCCGTCTCCGTTAAAATTTGTCATAAGTATCCGGACTCTACACAAAATTACTAGCTACTACTAGCTTCGAACTGAAACTTAGAAGTCTTTTATTTAAAATAAAAAGCAAAAGCAGCAAGCAAATGTTTTATAATGCCTATGCTAATAGTTTAGCATATCTATGTATCTTAAGCACTGACAGACCAAAATACAATAACAGAATCACACTAGTATCGACTGATATTTTTGGGACATTCAAACACGTGTTGTCATTTACAAGCGATTGAATGGAGGGGCAGATGGTTTTTTCATGTTTTATTATCGACTATTATTAGGTTTATTTTAGATAATTGTTATTTTAAAATGTTTGCACGCATATATAAGTTCAAGGCCCGATTGGACGCGTTAATTTTATTTGCATATTTTACCTATTTCCATACATCGTTATATTTTTATATAAATTATTGGATTTTTAAGATATTTAAAAAAGATTTTGTTCGTGTTGAACTAAGATACTAAATGTAGAGTTATATTTCCTTGTACTCTTTTAAATATGATTCAATTTACACAAATTAATTCGTTTATCGATTTTGCACGTATAATATAAGAAAATATATCGTTCTTGAATTATTTTCCTTCGAGTTTTTTTATGTTTCTTCGCGTGTAATACATAATAATGGAATCGAGCGACCATGGCTGGATTATTAATTATCTACAATAGGAAGATAGAGCCCGAATTTTCATTTTCCCTCCAAAAATCGGTTGGAAGTTTTACTAAAGATTTCGACCATTTGACTGAACATATTTTTGACTAGACTGGGACGCGGGACTTTTTACAATGTCATAAATAATAAGAAATAATAACTAGTGTCCTCAGCTCCAATTCTATTTCCCGTTGACGCGCAAAATATGTATAAGTGAATGAGTATAAGTCTGTTATATGAGTTAATTAAATAACCAGACATTTTAATATTTTCATTGTTATTATCATGTCGTTCTATTTTTAATTTGGAATAATTTATGTAAATGTTCATCGTGTATAAAGCGGGTTACATACGTTCAGTTTTACCTGCACGGTTTAAATCGTAGGTGTGTAGGCAAAACTCACCGTGTGTAGCCCGCTTAATACGTTTTGGGCCACAGACAAATTTTATAACTATTATAGTACACTATTGTATGTTTTATACTCACTGTGGCGTGTTGTACTCAGTAATTAAATAAAACATATAAACTTAAATAGTTTTTTATAGTGGCCCGAAATGTGACCACACTTCATCCTATGGTGTTGTTAAGCAGTCCACGAACGGACACAAATGCTACAACTAAGGTCCATTTGCACCTAAAGGCCCGTTAAAGTTACTTTGACTATTACTTTTACGGCGACGTAACCGTTAAACGTTTACATTTACTCTACACGCGTTGCACCATCGTCACTAACGTCAAGTATATGATGAATTTACACGATATTGCAACGCGTGTGGAGTAAATGTAAACGTTTAACGGTTACGTCACGGTAAAAAGTAATAGTTATAGTAAGTTTAACGAGCCTTTTGGTGCAAATTGACTTAAGAAATGTCTGCAGCGTCCATTGACAGGGCACATTCCTCTTATACCCCATTACTTCCAAGCCGATACCGAAACGCGACGAAGTCATTTTACACGTGTTACACTTGAAAGTCCTACGAAGACAGACTGGGCTAATGAGTACCATAGCTTTGCCTCTTTAACGGTAATTATTACGGTAGTGCCTATAGGCACTATTAAACTTATTAAAGAGTGGTAGGCAGACTGATGATGGTTATTTGTCCAGTCTGTCATCCTGGGGCAGTACCACCACTTTCGAATGTAACACCCGTGAAGTGACCTTGTCGCGTTTCGGGAATAGTTTGAAAGTAGCCAGGTATAAGAGAGGAGTGTGCACTGTTAATCTGGATGGTACATGCTCGTCTCCTCGAGCCGGCATAGTGGAGGCGACGGCAGCCCGTAGAGATTTCTCTGTGGTAGCAGTTGTTTCCATTCTTGGACCGCACTCTAGCTTTACATCAGGCGGAGTGTTGTCACATGTCGAAAATTGAACGAAAATTCCAATTAATAAATAAATATTCGAAAAAACCGTTGTTTATTATTAGTCGTATTTAAAAATATATCTTGTTAATGGATTATTAACTCGGAGTATTAGTTAGCTTAGTGACGTCTAAAATTACATAATTCAAAAGCAAATATTTGCTAATATAATATTACTGCTATACGAATTTCCTTATAACTGTTTTATATATGTTTTTACTTTGTATTATTGTGTTTAGGTTAGAAGAGATAGAAGTTGTATATACTATACAGATGTGGAATTTCTTTTTTAGTTTTTAAGATGATAATTTGTATTATTTATTTCTTCATTCTAGCTCGGCATATGACAACATCTTTTGCATCTTATTTAGGCATTTATTAGTTCAATGTCAAACGGCACAACACTTTTTATTAAAAAAAAAAACTCTGAATTATAGAAAACAAGCGATGTGAATGTAACGATTAATATACGGCTGGTATTGCGGTAATTTAATACACGGCTGATATACAGGTGGATTTTTACGGCTTGATTTTTCATCAAAAAACTGATAATAAAAGAAATATCTTTAATAATTATTATTAATTATTATTAATAAAAATGTTTTTGTATTAGTAGAGTACAATACAATACAATTGTCACGCCTTGTAGAGTAACACGGGGTTAAAGGGATTCCTAAATATGTCTGTTTGATATCTTGTATATTAACAATTTCTATATTTACCGAGCCCTATCCGGGTTACTTACTACATTTATATAGATGCGTCTGTCTACATCCGTTGCGACATAAATAAAACACACATTAAAAATTTTTAGGTTATTTAATTGGCGATATTTTGGTTTTAGTGTAGTTTATATATGACAGAACGGGAGAGCGGTCCATGACTCCTATCCTCCATTTGTGGGCGATAACTAAGCAAATATGCTGAAAGACGACAGTTCCTCCACACAAACAAGTCACAAGGTGTCCGCCGTAAGGTGTGTTTTCAGAGACTCTGTCAAAGCGTAACAACGCTTTTGTTTCATATCAGTTAGTGCTTGTACTCATGACCGCGTATTCATTTTGTTCCAAGTTAGTTTCCGTAATCGTTCAAATTAGAGTCCGTATTCATGACCGTTCCGACATATATAATGTAATATACAGGTTTTGTTGTGTTTAAAAAGGATACTGACCTTAAGGTTTTAAAGGTCGACGAACATTGAGTTATTTTAGTTTTTTTTTTTTTTTGCAAATTTTATACGGATTTGGTAACGTTCCTTTGGGTTAAAATAATTAAATTTATTTTGTGCACAAGTTTCATAGGTAAACTCTCTTAGTTAAATATAGGGCATGATGATAGTCGTCAGCCCAATCTATCATCATGGAGTAATACCACCACTTTTAACCCGTGAAGTGACTTATTCGCGTTTCGGGAACAACTGTAAAGTAGCTGGATATAACGAGAGCAGTTTGCTCTGGATGGCAAAAGTTGTCTCCGTTCATAGACCCTCTATCTTAACATCAGGCGAGCTTGGTCACCATGCCGAGCTAGTTTAAAAAAAACATGTTCAAAGTAGATTTAACAGTGTTATTGTCAGGCTAGTTAATAGTATAGCATGATTCAAATAGTATTATGTTCATTCGAGTGTATTGTATCAAAGTGTCATTGTCAAGGTTAGTATAGATTCAATGTTAAAGTAAATTTTGTTTTATAATGATTTTAGTCAATATTTTCCTATATACAATATAATACCTTAAAAAGAAGAGTCGTTGTTTTTGTTTGTATTACTATGATGACGATTTGCAAATATATAGAAAAAAACAATTTTAAAAAATCCTGAAAACATTTCAGACTTCTATGTTTGTGTTGATTATTTTCTGTTCAATTTTCATCATACCGTAATAATAACAAATTCAGTACTTATTTTCATATTATGTCAAAAATTAAAGTATAGTATAGATAATCCTGAAAATGTAAAAAAAACTAGAAAATATTGTAATCAATTAATTAATTTACTATTTTTAATAATGCAGCAGTTATAAAAGAAAAATAACTTGCAAAATAACGATACCTTTTTTATTTTATTACGTTAAAAACTATATTATATTTATATGTAAATTAAAACACATGGTAAGAGCAGAACTGGTCTAAAAACAGGTATGTCCAGATTATTTCGAATAATAATAAAAGATCAACTGAATCCGTAAATTATACGCTGTATCATTACAGACATTTAATATCGTCATTAGCAAAAATATTTTTTGCAATAATCAAAATATACAGTTTTTTTTGTGCTCATGTCTAGATCAAATATCAGTGGAATAGAGAGAGCTTTTTGAAGACTTTTAAAAGCTGACCTAGGCACAAGCTGGAATCAATGGCTGGAATGTACTGCACAAATGTCAAGCTAAGGTAAGCTAAGTATGGTCCGAGCATGGAGGCGACACTAGGGAAGAGGCACTTCCCCGGCTAAGCTGTCACAGATAAACATAAGATAAGACAAGATGAGACCAAGTTGACAGAGCACTTCTTGTTTAGCATACTCCGGTAGTACTGTAGCTTGGAAAATAGGGTTATTAACTGCCATCAGGTTTAAGTCCAACGATATTGTTTTATCAGTTATTTTTATTAATATTTGGCATTTTAAATGTTAGATTTATTTAATTGTGGTGAAAAAAAAATGACGTCAACCCAGTTCCAATAAAGGGCAGTTGGAAGAGCTGCCGATGAAATGATGGAAAATCACGTAAATCATCAGTGGCTGTGTAGTTTGGTTGTCAGAACATCGCGCGCGTAACGGAGAGCGTGGGTTCGAATCCTACCGCAGACTGTTGTGTGTTGTTTTCTTTTAATTTTCATCAAAATTGAAAAATATTTTTATTTATTTAATTTATCTTAACCACGAATGTTCAGTACTGGTGTACAATCTTTATAGATAGACGCATCTATAAAGACATTGAGATTTAATATTGCGTGTTTCGTAATACTTAAAATAATTATAAAACGCCTACCAATCCCGTTTTATTATTAACAAACGATATTTTTTATATATTAGGTACTTATATCTAATCATTTTTATTAAATATATTATATCTCAATAAATATTTTATCGTACCACTAGGATTACTGCAGTCACTCATATATAACAAATCCGTTTAATAAATAAGTATTAAGCCTTAAATGAAATGTATTTATATGTTTTTTTCCGTCAATATTCTCTACAAAAAATAAATTTAATCTTTGCGGCACAGTGGTTGTGGCGCCATTTAGTTTGTTCCACTAAGGTCCCGGGTTCAATCAAACAATAATTGAAAAAATAAACAAAATTGTGTACAGCTCAATCGCGTGTCGATCTACCTCTCATTAGTGAAACACATGAATTGGGAACCCCCTTAAATTATTCATGCTAGTACAAATCGCCTCCTCCACGACTTAATTCTGCTATTTTATCTGATAAATTATCTAGGTATACAGTTGTACTTTATAATGAAGCAATGATTGAAAATTACGACAGTTCTCATCTAGAAAAACAAGCTTTAGTACGAACATGTCTCGTTGCCCTTTATAGGTAATACTTTCACAAGATACCTAGGGCCTTAACATATGTGTACTAGCTATAGGTTTCCTTCCTACTCACGGTAGGCAGACTGATGATCGTTATAAGCCCAATCTGCCGTTCTGCCACAATACAACTTTCAAAAACACTCGTGAAGTGTAGGTTACTTTTCGTTTTGCATTTTTGAAGTAACCGGATATAACCAGAGGAGTGTTCTGTAAAAAAATGGTGCACATATCCTCTCCGAAAGACATTTAGCTCGTTATGACTTACATTCAATAAAAAAAACCAGCTTAATGCATACAAACGGGCTATTAGACGCAAAAAGGATTTAAAATAAAACTCCTATAAAGATTCTAGCGGTTCTAGCTAGTTCATAATCTTTCTCTAATTACTCTATGAATTCGTCAAGACCTGTTAAACCATTGGAGAATTTAAAATAAATGTATTTCTATTAAAACGTTTTGTTAAATTGAATCATAAAAAAACATAGAAACGTGCGACAAAAAGGAATTTAAAAATAAACAATCAAATTAACTATACTACGCAACTAATCCACTTAATTGAATTAATTACAAACGATCTTGTTTCACCGGTTAGTATAGAATTAGCAAATCCATTGCGGACTTTAATTGAAGATTATTATTCAATTCTTATGAAAACGAGTAATGTAATACTCAGAGCTACGTATTCTATGGCATTTGAAATAACATTACCTCCACTCCCGTTTAATTTAGGGAATATGACGTCATTGGGGTGAGGTCTTTATGAACTAAACTTTCCATTATTCATGAATAAAGAAAACTTTAAACTGTTATTATAAAATATATATAATTAATAAATAATGATAAAGAATTTACATTACATAATAAGATTACAAAATAATAACAACATTGTTCAAAAATAACTGCAGGATTAAAATTAGGTAGAGTCATCATTTGTAGCAAAAAAAAGCTCATGCCGTAGCAACATGATAACCGAAAAGTTATATCTCGATAAAAAAAAATTAACTACAACACAATGAGGTATTAGCCATTTAATGGAATAAAAATAATTGTAGACGATACTAATGTAAAGTTGTCTATTCGTAAAAAAAAAAAAAAAAAACAAAAGAGGCATCGATCAATTATTAAATTAAGAAGAAGATTACGATATTTGATTGATTATAAATATTAACATCTGATCTTATTTTAATTTAATTTGAATTTAACTGAAAATTCAACTTTATTTTTTTGTGCGAAGTCTGAAATAAATTCATTTGAATTTGATATTTTTAAATAATAACACAAGATCAAATTTTAACTACCCAAACTGTTCAGTAACTCTAAAACAGATGTAAAAAGAGTTTTTTTTTCAGCAACAAAATACAGTTTACCTTTACTTCTGAATCCCTCAGAAACTTTCATAGTAATGTCACGAAACTCGATATCAACAGTTGAAGAGGGTGGCATTTTCAAGTGAATTGTCCTCACAAATTCTTGGTTTTCACAATTTTTCGCCATTGCTACTTAAATTTTTACGCACAGTCTCAATTTGCAATGTAAAAAAAAAACTATTTTAAAACATATTAAATGTATGAAGCACTGTTTATTTTGATATGAAACGCGAGAAGTCACGTGTTGGACTGAGAACGGCTCGTCCTACACATTACAAGTTCGTTAGGCGACTGACAGGCGCGAACTGTGTGTGTATTGACGCCCGAAGCCACGATTTTTGCAAATATTCATGAGATTTAAATTAAGCAAAACCCCTCAAGGTCAGCTTCAGTTTTCAGACGCAATTATTTTTTTAACGCCCATACTAAGCTAATGCTTGCTTGAATCAATGTATCATTTAGCACTTCGCAACTGAAGTACCTGTACATATAACAGTTACATGTACCAGTCAGAATTTAGGGATCCAATCGATCGTGAGTTCAAGCCTTCTATGACCACGCTTTGGTTTTTGTTTTTAATTCATAAATATTTACAACGTTGACTTCAGTGTTACATTAAGGATGTATTTAGAGCCGATAATTCAATCCTTCCTTAATAATAATAATTATAGTCATGCTATAATTAGCTCGACCTAGACCACATGAGTTAAATCAGAGTTAAATTAGCAGCCCTTATTATTTTCCGAACGTTAAAGTAATTCCAGAATTTATAGAATTAAGCTATCTATCTAGCTATTTATTTATTTATTATATACACGCCATCAAAAATACTTTACAATTAGCATACCTACAAATATTTATATAAATAGTATGGATGAATAAAATAGAACTTGTATTTGCCGGAACACGGAGTTATACGATTACAGGAAACTCGTAAGTTAACTTAATGGGGTGCTATTTTTTGAGCCGTACTGGCTGGCTGAACTAGCTTGAAAAACTGGCCTCGTGTATCCTGGGTGTTGAATCACCAGGTCACCAGGACCAGATAGAGACAATTACTAAACTTATTATTTGTAGTAATATTAGGTACTACAACACTAGATACTTAGGAATTCTGGTTTTAATGACAATAAACTTGATACAAGACATACTCGTACTTGTAATATAAAACATTTTACTGTGTCTAGGTTAACCGTTATCACGTGTAACTAGGGTTGCCAACCGTGATAATAGGGTGTAAAAAAACAGTGAGAAATCTCTTTAACATGTGTTACACTACCAACACCAAGACGTTATTGCAATTTATTTATTTTACTACTCGCTTTTTTAGTATTGTCATGTAATATTTATTTTTCAAAATACGCAGTGGACGCGTAACGTAATAGCTAATACAAACTCTTTTGGGGCCGTCGCGACATTTTTAATAAAATAAATATATTATAATCTTGGCAACCCTATGTGTAACGTCACTTACATGTAAATATTATTAATCAAATTATACAACATCTTTAGATATTATATCTAAAAATACGATAAATTCGAATGTATATCTTTATCTATTTTATCGAGCGTTTAGTCTGAGATGGATAGAAATGTAGTAGTTTAGCTACGATTTGCATACGGCATATGATTAATATACCTTGGAATATTGAAAAAATGCATGCCTGATTGCTATATTAAACTTTTGAGTAATAGAAATGACTCACTATTTTTAGCAAAAGGTTATTTGGGCAAGTCGTGTAGAATTTGATAGATAAACTACTACTTTTGAATTGCTTCGAGAATAGTCCCCCTTTTTTAATGTATCTCGGCATATGACAACACTCCATCTTGATGTAAAGCTAGAGCGCGATCCATGAACGGAAAAAACAGGACGGCAGACAGACAAATAACCATCATCAGTCTGCCCACCACTCCTTAATAGTGCCTATAGGCACTGAGCGAACAAAGTACTTATAACATAGTTACATTGGTACCAGTCAGCTTTAGCGACGTTCGAATACGGGTCACAGCGAGAGTGAGTTCACGCGTTTTACTGCTAGACCATAGCTGCTCTCGTGTTTTCCGCAATATTATTGCTTCGTTTTTAGCTAGTTTACAGGCGGTTATTTTAACACTTGTAAAGTGTCGCATTTCGGAATGTTGAAAGTAGCTGGATATAACGAGAGGACTGTGCAGTGTCAACCTGGATGGGGTAAATTCGTTTCCTCAAGCCGTGGTAGGAGTTGCTCATGATTCCTCTATCTACCTTGATAATTATAAATCGAGCTACTATAAAAATGTTCTTAAAAAAGCTATACGCATCTGTTCAATGTATTCAAGTAATTGTTTTTTAAATACGAAAATACAAGATGTCTAAATAAACGTATGAATGTTTATTCTAAATCCATCGTCTGGCTAATAGGAAGGAATACCAGACTAAAAATAAAATCTCATTATAGTTATGACGTTTTATCCATTTGAAACAGATTCAAAGAAATGTTTATTTATTTAAGACAAAAGTTTAGTCAAATTTTCGTTTGAAATAAATAAATTTATTATTGATTTGGGAGAAGAAAAATGAGTGGAAATTTGAGACGAGACAGCAAAGACCTTAATTCTTTGAGATACTGTGACCTGCATTCAAAGATTATGAAGATTACCACCCTGTATATTATCACGTAATTTTACTAATTTTTATATTACTTATACTAGAGTGTAATTCATGAACTAAAACAAATACATTATCAGAACACATTTCGCTCTGTATACCTGGCTTTCGGCTGATCCCGAAACGCAGTGAGGTTACACTTGGTGATGGAACAGCAGACTGGGCTGATAACCATCATTATCAGTCTGCCTACTACTCTTATAATTTTTGTTTACGTAATAAGTTACTTAGTAATTAATATTGAGTTTAATCTTACATTAAAAATTTCAATCATTATCAAATAAAAGTCAAAGGTCATTTCGTAATCTTTGACACATCCGATATTTCGTTACCTAAACAATAAAAATAATATTTTTTTATAGTAGCTCTGCATTATTATATTTATAACAACTACTAAATCACAGGAAATAAAATTGCTGACAGCAGTGGGCTCGCTTATGACGGCTTGACGACACGTGCACCACCCTGGTTATCAAACTGATTCCAAATCGCGACTAGGTCGCTTCGCTGGTGTTTGAAAGTGGTGGTACTACTCGAGGACGGCAGCCTGGGAAATAACCATACAACCTCGTTATAATAAAAAACGGTGGCACTGGGACGGCAGGTAAATGTTACTGAAAATTATGACACTGAAATTGAGATTCTGGAATTCATTAAAACCATCAAGTAACATAATGGAATCTATATTATACCTAAGAAGCACATTTATAATATTTCTAGGGATACTGAAATCCCACAAAACAATGTTTTTGTTAGAATTATTTTTGGTTTTATTAAAATACAACTTTTTTATCTTTTTTACTCAGATACTAAATAATTACCTAATTACATTCTATATATAATTATTATAATCATATTTCGAGTTTAAACATACCAAAAAAAAACTCTTTTTCCTGTTAGATACATTAAAATTATGTAACAAAGAAAATCGTAGTTATATAATTATTCTAATTATTTTAATGGCGGAAGTTTATTGGCTATGTAAATTGTAACAACTGGCTTTTATAAAAAAAAGAAAAAACTTCCTGGTTCTGAGTATCAACTAAAAAAATGGTTTTAGCAAATGTAGAATGTAGAATGTGAATAACGCGATACAATAATTTGTAGGCCATTTCGATTGATATGAACATTAATTAAAGGACACTAATACATTTATTAATTTATTTGAGGAGAAAAGACAGCGACAGGCAATATGGGTTGCGGTAAAAAATATACTATAAGAGTCACCAAAAATATTCAAAGGAGTCCAAAAGTTGATTTTAATAAAAACTAAAACTGCTTCATTAGATTTTTAGAAATCCATTTTGCCAGCCAGGTATCAAACTCATTGATGTGAAAATAAAACACACACTGAATTATTGCACCCTCCGATAGTAAAATAAAAATCAAATTCTGGGAAATAATAATAGCGGAAAGGACAGTGTTGATTTTTAACAAAATACTCTTTTAATGTAGTGTTTTTTAATTTATTTATTTATTAAGATGACTTCTTTATTCTCCTGTAACAACTTCATCGACTTTAATATCTTGAGGGTCAACCGGAATTTCTGGGAAAATCTGTTGCCAAAATCCAATTGCTAAGATATAGGGTTTTCTAAAAGTTTCTGGATTCTTCTCGTGTTGTTTAAGAAGGTGACTCAAATATCTGTCATAGTACCCTCCACCATGTCCACATCTCCAGCCCTCACGTGTGAATGCTGCTCCAGGAGCTATTACTAAGTCTAGACCACCTAAAATGCAAGTAAAATAAAATTTAGAGCGGCCGTGATCTAGCGATAGGTGTGAACTCACGATTGATGAGACCCGTGTTTAAAACTCGCTGAATTCTGAACGGTTCCTATGTAATTATGTTAAATAAATGTACTATGCACTTTGGTAGCTCAGTGCCGATGACACAAGTATAGAAATTTGCTTACATAGGCATTTAAAATAGTAATAATAATAATTCATAGACATCTTGCTGTACATATTATATTTAGTAACATTATTATATAAGCGTTAATAATTAAAATTGTGGTAGGCAGACTGATAAAGTGAATGTAATCAAGTGTACACCCTGAATACAAGCATAGCGAAGACGACTGCAGCCTATTATATACGTGGTATTCGTCTCTGCGAGACCGCTCTTTATAGTTAAATTAAAAATTCATTATTAAATAAAATAACCAAAAAGCAAAACAACCGTAGATATTTTTTGCATTTTTTGGCAAACAAAAACAAAAACCCGGTTTAAGGTAAACTGAATAATAATTATAAAATTATAATGAAAATTGAATAGAAAAAAATTTAACAGTCTAAGCCCATGTGCGTAAGCCTCGCGTGCGTGTTGTTTTTGTTTTTATTTTTTAAATTTCATCATAATTCAATAATGACTATTCAGTTTACCTTAAAGCAAGTTTTTGTTTTTGTTACGATCATTGGCTAGTATTTATTTATTTATTTATTTATTTAAATCTTAGTGTATCGTGCACACAGGCGAACTTAATGCTAATTAGCATTCTCTTCCAGCTAACCTCCGTGTTTCTGACAGATGTGAGCGAAGAGAAGCAGGTTTTTAAACAAATATAATTACATTTAAAAAGATACAACTAAAGTCTAGATATATATAAATATATATACACATACATACAAATACTATACATAAAATATAAGTATATAATATATAAATACATATAATATATTAATAAATTATAATAAATAAAATAATATTCTGGAGAGGTTATGAGACATTTAGTAAAAATTTAAATAGCAGTTTTTTAAAAATAACCCTGTTAGGAGCCTCCTGTATGTCTTTAGTTTTTTCTAGAGTAGTTTACTTAACAAAAACTCACCATTATCTAAAGCGTCTTCTCTATCTTCATTGACAGCATGCTGTTTAATACCCCAGCTTGTGGCGACCATTATATCCATATCACCAGGCATAACCCTTAACATTCTCATTTTACCCTTAGAATATTGTGGTATAAATGGTGCGACACCACGACTTAGTATGTCATTCAAAATAGGCTCAGTATTCACCTCATTTGGTAAGTTGAGGAAAAGTGCAATACGATTTGCAGATTTATATTTTTCGTGGTTCAATACCTGAAAAATATTGACTTATTGAATATTGGGTTATAGTTCTGGGTCTAATGTGGAAGGACCCACAAAAGAGTGGTCGTGTTTTGAAAGTACGAACCTAATATAGAAAGTCGTGATAACACTGAGACGTGCGACAAATTGTGGTCGCTTTCATTGTTGAAGTCTTCATAAAGATCAATTTTTATGTTGTTTGTTAATGTTTACGGTATGATGGGACCGGTGTAGCGTAGTTTATTTATTTATTTATTTATTTATTAGATGCTCACTACAAGTTGCAGCCGAAAAAAGTCACATACATATATTATAAGATCTGATCAGTAAAGCTGGGCTGCAACTCAAAGTGTGAACACTACATTAATACATAAATTATTTAAATTATTTTAATAGTCAAGTGTGGTTAGTAGTTTCACCCCGCAGTCTGACCACTCCAGAGTGGCGCGCCGCGTCGCGAAGTCAACCAAATTGGCGGGACCCGACGACTCATGTCAAAACGTCTTGACTCATGTCAAAACGTCTTGCCCCGTAGTGTAGGGTTAAAAGTCCCTGATTTTTTTTTATTATAGCTCGGCATGTGACAACACTCCGCCTGATGTAAAACTAGAGTGCGGTCCAGAATGGAAACAACTGCTACTACAGAGAAAGCTGTGCGAGCAGCAGTTGCTTCCACTATGCCGGCTTGAGGAGACGAGCATGTTAACATTTAGATTGATAGTGCACACTCCTCTCGTTATACCTTGCTACTTTCAAACTATTCCCGAAACGCGACAAGGTTTATTTTTATTTAAATAAAACAGAAATAAAAAAAATAGTCATCGTGCGAAGTTGATGTTGCCCACAAAACTGTCGCAGATGCTAACCGAACCCTACTCACAAATGTGGTTAATACGGTCGATGGTTCAACCACATTAAAACCACTGTTTTGTGGATGGAAAGTGGTACGTCCCATACGTTAAGCCTTACGAGAAAAATCCTTCAAACTTGGGTTCGTATTGAGCTTATCAAGCCGACATAGCGAAGGCGACTGCTACCTCTGGACATTATTTGGTAGTAGTAACCGTCTCAGCTCACAGACTATGTGGTAACACACCGGACTACTATCCAAAACATATATAATATAATTTAATAGAAATCTAGGACTTAATTATAGCAAAAAAATTGTTTTATTGTGTTTTTGTGCCTATAATTATTAAAGTTCTTTCTTCATACCTTATTAATGATAATATTAGATTGCTTCTCAATATCTTCAGGCGTTAATTTTTCTAAGATTTCATCAACTACTTTCCTTAATTCGGCCTTCTCAGGGTTCGGTTTTATTTTTGGAGTGCTCATTTTAAAGATCTAAAAAGAAATTAACAAATTATTATAATTACTCACACAACTGAATAGGAATAATTTTATGCGACTTCACTATTGTCCAATTTTGCAGTTAGTTTTCAAAACGTGACTTTAATTACCAAAATAAACACGATAGTAAGCTATCTATTAAAATGTATTACAAATATGTAATATGTATGCAAATAATCATAAAAGCATGTATTTACGCGACGTCCCATATTTCTTACATAAATTTCAATGTCCTACCGGGACAGACCACGTCCCGTATTTACAGAATTTTACGACGCGAAGAGTGAAAACTTGGAAAGAGCGTAAACGGTCTTGGCAGTGTATAATTGCAGTTTTAGGTAAACGGAATACCTATATCAAAAAATATAGAGAAGTTTTTGTCCCGGGTGAAAAAAAGAAATTCTGTATTTAAGCTAAGGCTGAAAAAAAGTTGGTAACCCTAGTTACAACAATAGTTACTGCAGTTTCAAAAAAGAAAAAATTTCAACTTATTTACTTTAAAAATACATTTTATAACTAACCAGCTAGAATATTATGGAATGATAATAATAATCCATGACTCACTCACCCCTGTCTCGATAACGGTAACCTTTGAAATACGAAGAAAGACGTCCTACAACACAAGTTTTGTTGATACAAATGGTAGATCCATTATGTATATTTCAGCATTATCATCTCTCAATAATAATATTTTGATTTAAATTCATTTAGATAAATTATTATTAGATGTGACGCGATCATAATTGTAACAAAATTGTTCTTTTGTTTTTTCAATTATATAAAGTTTTTGTTAATATATTTTAAAGTTATTATATTAATTTAATAACATAATGTTTCGAAAAAATATATTATGCTTTGATAACAATCTCGATTCATCCGTACAATTTTTAAATAATTCGAAAAGCCGAGGAAACAGTTTTTCGTAAATAAATAATACACGTAGGTACCTACGTAAAAATAATAAAGAACGTTACAATACCGATTTTTTATTTTTTAAATAATTTTATAAATTTGCAGCGCCATCTAGCGACACAACTTAAAACTAAAACAAGGCGTGTATTATAAAAAATGTAGTTATTAATCTAGTACCAGCTTGGCTTGATAGATGTCGCTTATGACTTACAGTCAAAAAAAAACTTAAACTTTTAGTTTCTATTAATAAATACCTACATATTGTTTAATAAGTAATTTGTTAAAACGATAAACTGATTAATTTATTGTTTAATATTTACACGTAAGTCTTTATATTTATAAAATATTTACATAACAATACATGCATTTTTATTATTGTAGATAATTAACTTAGTAGGTACTTTTATTATTTTAAAAATTGTTGTGAGGAATCGTTGCAGGCTCGGGGTTTAGGAGAGAGATAGATGAGACATGACTTGAAGATACTTGACTTGCGAAAATGGATAGCAGTAAAAGTTGTGACAAAAAAAATATCCCTATAAAAACCGTTAATTTTCTATCATACTTCCGTCTCCCTCTTTCCCTTGTAGGTTACATAAGACGAGAGCGAAAGGTATAGGGGAAAAGTTTCATATTTTTTTTACATACAAATATTTTAATGCATGTCCTACTAAGCTAGTTAAAGCTAGTCCTTGTATAATAATAATTACAGGCAATATGTCAAAGTCAAAGATGAGACAGAAATACCTAAGACGTCTCTGTCTAACAACCGATAAACAGATAATCGTTGATGATCATTGTAATGTATTTCTACAATATTATTTTATCAGGTCAATTTATATAAATATAAATCCTATTGTGACAAAAATAATTTATAATAATCACAAGTTGTAAATTTTCTTTTGCGTAAACAAAAGGTTATCTTTGTACATGTTTCATGTCGTCACAAAGATATTTAAGAAATTATGCGATTTTTTCACATATACAATTATTATTAACAACTCAAACAAAATAATATAATATGTAATAATTATCTTGTATCGGACTTTTTTTATTTATTTATTACATAGAATATTTCGCATGGTTATAAGCCCTCCTGGTACCTACACCACTTTCAAGCGAATACCGGTAAAGTGAGTAATCACGTTTCTGTTCAGCTTGGACGTAGTCAGGTATATATGTACTGTCGACCTGGATGTTGCCTATTCACTTCCTCAAATCAGCAGACATCTCCCTGCCGTCTCAGTTGTCTGAGTCTCATGGGCCGAATCCTTAACTTCGAGTGGTCATACCAACCGGACTGCTAAAAAAACTATAAAGGCAAGTCATTCGGAACTTCCAAGCTGGTGCCAAACACGGCTACGTCACTTAAGAGCTGGGCATACGCCGTTGACCTTGCTCGATTGACCTTGCTCGTACTGATTTATTGGGCGACAGGGGTGTTGCTCGTGTTCCTCCCAATCTATTATTTAATGCTCATATCAACTAATCAAGTTATTTTTGTAGCGAACGAAATTGGATTTGAACACGGATTTCTCGATCGTGAGCCCCTTCAACCGCTAGGCCACGGGCACTAATCTAATCTACAATGAATCCAATAATAGATTCATAAATGCGGATTCAATATAGATATTATATAAACGTATAAAATAATTATTATGATCCACATTGTAGGGTGACAGTAGACTTTAAAACAAAAATCAGGATAAAACGATTGTTTTACAAAACATCTTCAAAACAGTAATTCATAGTTCCTCGTAAAATGTAGTAAATACGCCATAGTTTCTTTAATTAGTCCAAAAACGACTAACGACATATTTATAATATGGAATAGTTTTCTTAATTACATCCCATTACACTAATGGCTTTTTTAATAAAACCTATTCTTATTTTTATTTTCCTCTCCCTCTGCACAGTTGGGAAGGTAAATCTGGTGATAGCTGTCTTTTTTAGATATTTTTTGGATAATATAGATTAATTTAGTCGACACGTGTTTCAGGAAAACTTTTACAATTGCTTTGTTCTTTTTTATTAATTTTTAAAAATTGCGTTTGTAATATAGTAATCGTAACGTTTCGGACGGAACTAAACCATTGCCAGGAAACATAAAAACTAAATCCTTGTCAAATTATTCGACCGAACTTTCAATTTTAAGCATAAAAAAATTTAAAGCATAGAACAAATAAAATTGAAATATAATTAGTAAAATATTATTATTAATAAAAAATAAATAGGATAATATTAAAATTATCCTAGATAAACTAGAAATGATACTGACACTACGAAATGACAAAGGCTTCGCGGATAGCCTAGTTCATATTATTTCTTTAGATGGCTGCGTGCGCGCATTCGTTTACGCGCCATCGAGTGTGGCGCACGCGTGTTCATCATGCTTGCGGGAATACAAGTGGTCGACAAAGCCGAGGCTACTGTTGCTTACCGGCCTAATGGTACCAGCGAGAACAGTTCCAGAGCTGTTACTCCTCACAGCCATGCCTCGAGTAACACCCCTTCTACGCCGATAGTGAAAGATCAGGAATTTGCAAGAGTTCCGAAGAGGGAACCGGTTGATATACAGTTCAATAACATAACCTGCACCGTCAAACTCGGTTTTAATAAGGGTAAGTGTACAATTATTATCCTGTTTTGCGTTTACTTCTTCGCGTGTTCACTCTTGTGAACATGTATGTAATCTAAGAGATTCGCAAGGAAATCAAGTGTCAAAGGTTAGGTTTATAAAAACAATAGGATATTAAAATTTAAATATTATGCGTGTTATACAGAATTGTTTTTATATTTTTCACACACGTACAGCTGCTATTGTTTCAATGTAAAAATAATAACATATTTCTGTATTATTATTACTTCTATTTAAATCTAAAAAATCTTTATCATTTTTTTCTTATTATGTGTACACTTGCGCTCGGGATACGTCGTAGATTCCCACCATCCTGTTTAACTTTCCTGACTTGAGACACTAGCTTACTAGCTTCCTCACTAGCTTACTGGAAACTAGTTCTGTATAAACGTAGTCAAGAGCACTAACTCACGTAATCTAAGATGTTATCGAAAATTATTTTTTCTTCTTTGTATCTTTTTAAATTGCAATTAATTGAACGAACTCACAATACATAGGTAGATATATAATCTCCCTCCCTGCGACTCAATCCGACGTCATTTTTAAATATGAAATATTATTTGATCTTTTTATTATCATTGAAGCAGAAAACGTAATATTTGTTCTTTAATTTAGTCTCCGAAGGAAAAAACTAATTAAATCTGCATGAAAAAATTTAATATTAGATGGGTATGGAACGAGAAGAGTGTGCACTAGATGGTGCCGGCATAGCGAAAGGGACTGTTATTGAAATTATACAACAACAAAACAAACATCAATTAATAAATGACAATTAATTCCTTCGTAAATAAATCGCGATATAAAACATTGACCTTGTGACCTTGATCTATACAATATTTTAATACAAGTCAGTAACCTATATTTTACTTTTAAAAAACGTGTTCATACTCAATCCATAGCGTTACGCTTCTAGTCTTTCAGGGGTAGATAGAGACAATAGACCACGATGTAACTCTTTCACATCGGAGTAGCCGTAGTCTAAAACTAGACGGATCTCAAGATCGATGTCACCCGTGTTCAAATCTACCTAAATTCTGACCGGTATCAACGTGAGACAAGCCACTAGCTAAGAACTAGCATTTAAAATAATAGTAATAATAAACAGTCATCGTTTCCTCCATTGGATACATTAACTACGTCTGTGGGCTTCACCTAGGGCTGCGAAACGTATTACAATAATATATAGTAAGTATTGTAAATAATAAGAAAATAAGACTTCCTGTATTTCAGGTCTGCGGCCAAAAATATTATATTTTTTTCACATACGAAGCCTTTCCGAATTCATACTTAGTTGTAGAATCATATGACAATTCAAAAGAGCCCGAGTAAACCTATCTGAAATAAATATTTCGAATTTAAAACCTTTTTCAATATTTTTTACTTTTTCATAAAATCTATGTAGGTATAATAATTTATGGGAAAAATGTTGTCAACCCTGGCTCTAACGGAAATCTGGTTATTTGAGTACAATACCAATTTAATCCTTTTCGTCAACCTACTAATTCCAGGCCTGACCAACAGGCGGCCCGGCGAGAATTTTGTTCCCATTACACTTCATACATGCACTATTATAATCAAACGAAATGAACAAATAAAAAATTCGTAGCGATAATGTTTACATATGTTACATTTTTTTATTATAAAATCTTCTTTACCTACGGCCCATCCTGTAATATTACGTATTATTAAAGTTGCCTACAAAACTATTTAGATTAACCAGACTATTCCATTATCCATCCTTTATGGATCAGGATCGATTTGGAAGTAGACCGGGGATACGTTTGGAAGTTGTCAACCCGGAGGCGCAGAAACTCTGTGATAGCAGTTGCTTCCATTCATTCTTGCTTAAAATCAAGCGACATTATTTTATTACTGCCCTATTAACGGTGGATACATATACATATAACTCTTCCTTATTGCAAAAGGTATCACTTTTAATAACTTCTTAGTAATTGAAACAAAACACCGTGTCATTGTTTCCGCGGTTTCTTTAATAATTGTACTTGAAACAACTCAACAAAACGCAGAATATAATTGTTGATAATTAGACGACATTCTAGAATCTAGACTGCTAGTTGAGATACGTTATTAAATAAAAATATTGTCTTCCAAAATTTTCTATTACAATACCGACATTTTCAGCTAATATTAAAGTATCCGACTGGGCTGATAAGAATCATAATAATTTTAAATTAACCACAAAATAAATAACTTACAGCACTTTTAGTTTAGTCTAGCTCGACATAATATAGCAAGATTTGAACACACACCTCATCGTTCGTGAGTTCACAAGTTCTACCGCTAGACCGTGGTCGCTCTCAACTATTTTTAAAGTAAATAATCAATGTGTAATTCAGTGCAAAATGATAAGCTGAAGGTTCGTGAAAAACGCAACGATATTATCTTGTAAAAGAGGTTATTACACTTCTTTTGTTTAGAAGCTATATCGTTATCAAAATTTCTTCAAATAACGGTTTTAAGTTTATTTATTTATGTTAAAAATATACTGCGAGCATACTAATTGCTGTTAAACAAATTAAATAACGATTATCTATACCTCTATTGTAAAATTTCTTTTTGAAAGTATGTTTGTTTATCCCCAAACAAAGTTAAACGGCGCTGGATGGTTCTTAATAAAATCCGAAAGTAATATGTGATTCTATTATACAATATATTATTAAATAAGTGATCAGGTACGAGGCTACGACTCCAAAGAAACTTATTGCAGTAGAAGACATGAACTCATCGACGTGTTCAAATTTTAAAGACAGACTGATGATGGTTATTAGCCCAGTCTGCCGCTCTGGGGTAGTACCACCACTTTCGAATGTAACACCCGTGAAGTGACCTTGTCTCGTTTTGGAAGCAGTTTGAAAGTAGCCAGGTATAGCGAGAGGTGTGTGCATATTCGTCTCCTCAGGCCGGCATAGCGGAGGCGACTACTGCCAGTAGAAATTTATCCGTGGTAACAGTTGTTTCCATTCATGGACCGCACTCTAGCTTTACATCAGGCGGAGGATTGTCATATGCTGAGCTACAATAAAAAATCTCGTTGATTTGTACAAATGAACTTTGGTCGATCAGAGCCTCACTAGTGTAGGGTAGACATTGAAGAAAATTTATTATTATTATTTTAATTAGTTTATTATAAATATCAAAATAGCCATGACATATAAATTATCATTATTAACACATATTAATTATTTTAAGAATGTGTTAAGTTTATAATAAAACAAACATCTAAAGCCCGAGATCAGATGTCAAAAATATTATCTGTTTACCATAAACTGCACCTCTTTTATCAATAACATCAATTAACTTAATTAAGATGATATTATTTTTTGCATAACATTGCAGTGACGAATGGTAGATTAGATTTCACGTACTCTTTTATAGTAAACAAATATAAAATTGTATTGTCTAAATACTATATTTAATGCTGGAATATATGTGAACTGCGCTGGAACTGAAGGGGATTAAAACCTTTTTTCTCTATAACTTGTAAAGAAATTATATTTAAAAAAAATATATGTTAATCTACAGTCTACACTATACAAAACATGTCCTTTTAAAAAATAAAAAATTGTCTTAAATATCATCAATATTCATGCAAAGTAACCCCTGTTTTAGAAATATAAAACCATTTTTCTTCTACACTATTAATAGCTTGGCTTTTTTATTTTTATCATGATATTAGACGATATAATACCTAGGGAATCTTCGGTTTATTCTTTTCAAATTATTTTAATTAATTTGTTTTCACATAAATCGACACAACCGCGTCAGCAACCCCTCTGTCGCTCAATAAATCAGTACAGGACGAGCAAGGTCAACGGCGTATATCCAGCTCTTAAGGGCCACACTGATGGTGCTTCTTAGCCTGGTCTTCTGTACTAGGGTAGTATCACCACTTTCGAATGTAACACCCGTGAAGTGACTATATCGCGTTTCGGAATCAGTTTGGAAGTAGCCAGGTATAACAAGAGGAGTGTGCACTGTCAATTTGAACAGTGCACATTCGTCTCCTCAAGCATATAATTCATATAATATAATAGTTACATTGGTACCAAACAGAATTTAACACTTCTTATTCATCCTTAATCCACGTCTTTTATTGCTAGACCACGGCCGTTCAGGATTTTTTTTTTCTTTTAAATCCATCAGATTAATGAGTTTATTACGTATAATTAATCCACTGGTAAAATTACAAAACACGTCAGACACTGGTATTCCCAGCTTCGGAATTCCCTGCATCTTATAAAGGTACAAACCACATCTCAATATGACCACAACCGTAAAAATATCTTTTAATTCAGTGTGTTAATTATAAAAAATAACTAGTTTGAACAAAGTCGACTGACATATTATGTACCTATATCACTCGATAATTAAGTTTGCAAATATTAAATAACGATTTCATAAAAACAATCTGGCGGTACCATGTACAGCGGCAACTTATAACAATGTTTAGATGGGCAAATTAATGATGATTATTAGTAACCCACCCTCATTTTTCCAATTTTTATCAGATATTCTATAAAATTTATATAGTAAAATTCTTTACGTAGTTTTTACGATAAATTTCACGGATACAGATAGCAAAAGATGATTTTAAAGATATCTCTTTCGTTTATTGTCAAGGCGGTTGTAATCAATTTCAATTTGACGTTTGATTCTTAATTATAAAAGGATATGAAGGTGTGGTGATAATGTGTGTCAATTATTGGCTGTAAGGTGTTTTTTTTTCAAGCTCGGCAACATATAGCTAGAGTGCGGTCAGTGAACGGAAACAACT
This sequence comes from Tinea pellionella, assembly GCA_948150575.1. Classification (NCBI taxonomy): domain Eukaryota; kingdom Metazoa; phylum Arthropoda; class Insecta; order Lepidoptera; family Tineidae; genus Tinea; species Tinea pellionella. Next base: position 7,492,341 of record OX411252.1, read on the forward strand.
GCTACAACAGATTTATACAGGCAACAGTCGCCTCCACTATACCGGCTTGAGATAAATGTCGATGTATTTATACAAAGTGGTATAGTAGTATTAGTAGGCACGTCTTTCCTCCTTCCTACAACCCTTTCAGTGTCATCTCATTGAACCGGTAGTGGTGTCAGACAAATCTCCCTCTGTGAACGCATCTATAAAACCACTTAGTCTTAACATCAAGCGAATTGCAGTCGCGTTGAAATAAAATCTAGAAAGAGTGGTAGGCAGACTGATGGTGGTTATTTGTCCAGTCTGCCGTCCTGGGGTAGTACCACCACTTTCTAATGTAACACCCTTGAAGTGACTTTGTCGCGTTTCGGGAATAGTTTGAAAGTAGCCAGGTATAACGAGAGAAGTGTGCACTGTCAATCTAAGATGGTACATGCTCCTCAAGCATCTCGTCATAATGGATGCGACTGCTACCCGCACAGGTTTCTCTGTAGTAGCAGTTGTTTCCATTCATGGATCGCACTCTAGCTTTACATCAGGCGAAGTGTTGTCACATGCCGAGCTACAATAAAAAAATATATATTGAGACGTTTCAGGCGAAGTGTGATCTGCATGCCGCCCTACCATAAAACCTACGGAAGTGTAATTGAAATAATTTTATTACTTTATTATGAAACGATAGGAATCAATAGGCCGCAAAGATTAGCGTTGTGACACATTGTATTAGATATCGTCAGTGGTCAAAGTCTCGATTCAATTGTGAAGGTTATAAAGGAAACCGGATTCGAATAACTCATTTTATTTTACATATTATTTATTATTGTATATACTCGTAGTTTGTATTATTACGCAATAATGCAAAACGAGAAGAGTGTGCACTGTTAATCTAGATGGTGCGTACTCGTCTCTTCAAGCCGGCATAGCGGAGGCGATCGCTGCCTGTAGAGATTTATCTGTAGTAGCAGTTGTTTCCGTTTATAGACCGCACTCTAGCTTTATATCAGGCGGAGCTACAATAATAAAAAACTAGACAAAGTAAGTATAGATTTGAACTCGTCTAAACTTGAGGGTCTGAAGTTTAAAGCGTTTCATAAGTGTTGTTAAGGAATAACACTCTTAACCACATAACAATGAGAGCTCGTTTGTCTAATAACAAATGTGTTTGTTACGCCCTTTTATATTTTTTTCAATTAACTGAACTTTGTACCAGCGAGTTAGTAATTTTATAATACATAGTTGTATTATATTACACCATTGTATTAACATTAAGTAGATTTATTTGTTTTTCTTATTGAAGTTGAAATGGTTAAATAAATTTATTCAAAACAGCACTTATATCAACTTTATGTATTATAAATATATAAAAATATTCATTACTTTGTACGTCTTTGGTAGGCAATTAGGCACACAAATTAAAAAGATATCTAGCATTTATTCTTTTTTATGTACTAATTAATTTAAACTATAACGAACTTCAATGTTAAAACCAAAAGAAGTGGTGGACGTCGCGCAGAATTGCCTCGCTGAATTGAAGGATAATAGGAGTATGCACTGTCAATCTGGATGGTGCACATTTGTCTCATCAAGCCGGAGATTTCATTAAGCGTGATAAAATTTGACATTCATTATTATTATTATTATTATTATTATTATTATAATACCGTTTTAGCACCTTCGAAATTAAATGAATAATTCAAAATTGAACATTGCTACCAACATCAAGGCTAAGTTTTTTTACAAAAAAAAAAAACGAGATGTGATCGTTAACTTTTTGTTCAACGAAAAACACAATTATAATAAAAATACTTCATATTTAGTTAAAAAGTACTTAAATAGTCGTAAACAAAACAACCGGATTTTTTTTAAAATTTTTATTCGACATAATATATCAACACAGCACCTGATGTAAAGATAGAGTGCGGTCCATGAATAGAGGCAGCAGTTACCTCCGCTATGCCGGCTTGAGGAGACGAATATGCACCATCCAGATTAACAGTGCACACTCGTCTCGCTACACTTGGCTACTTCTAAACTATTCCTGAAACGCGACGAGGTTACTTTCGGGTGTTGCATTCTAAGTAGTGGTAACTACTAAACAATACTCAGGGCCCTCCCCCCGAGTTTTTCATCGGATTCTGGACTCTGAAGAGGACAGAATTTGGGGAATTGGAATTAAATAGTGGATAATCGTGACCATAAACTTTTTATTATGAACTTAACCATTTTTTGCAGAGGAAATAAACGTCGTAATAGATAAAAAGCAACGTTAACAATTATTTTAATTAACACACTAGAAACTATAATCTTAACATCTCAAGAACGGCCGTGGTACAGCGGCAGAGTATGTGAACTCATGGTCAATGTGACCCGTGTTAAAATCTTACTAAATTCTGAACGGTACCAATGTAAACTATGTTATACGTACTTTGATCACTCCCATGATCAAGCATTAGCTCAGTATAGGCATTTTAAGGAAAAAAAATACGTAGAGAACTTCCCAAGTTTTAATTTCCTTACAAAAATTATTAGATAATATTTGTTTGTTTGGCCTATACGATACGTAAGCAGAAGCTTTAAGGTTGCTCTTAATAAAAACCGGATTTATGTCAAGTGTATACAAAGTAAAGCGTTGATCTAGAATTCTAGATTCTAGAAATATGACCTAGTATACTGACCACAAAATTTTATAAATATTACCAATATTCTTTAACAAATACGGGGTATTAGGTTAGGTAGGAAATCGTATTAGTGATGTTAGAAGTTATTCGCGAATATGATTAGCTTTCTACCTCCTTACGTCACTCTTCATTCTGCGAATAAACTTGCGTGACAAATATTTTAAAATCAAACTTCCCAAATTCCCAAATTCTATATTTATAAAAAGTACAAAAATAAATTTTAATAATTTTAGTCGACGGTTATTTTCAATTTGTTAATTTTTTTGTATTTAAAATGCTAAATTAGTTAGTTATTATTAAATTATGATAGAAATTGAACTAAAAGAAATAAAAAATTGAAGTAATCTCTACTTCTACACTCGAACTTCTAAACAAGATTGATTTAAATTAGATAATCAAAATGCATAAATAATTTACGAACATACTTAGCTTTGTTTTAGTCCTAAAACACAGTTTAATAATAAATTAGAATTACAAATGGAAAGATAAGGATAATCAACATCCGCGTAACACAAAGTTATAACCTTTTTCCATGCGTCATAACGCATATGCAAATATTTGTCGTAAATTTTACTAATTACATATTTAAAATGTCCATTGGAAAACGTAGATACGACGTTGAATTAAATAAAACATACATCAGTAGGTATAAGTCCTTACGTTTTTCTAATAAACTTTTGTAATTTTTTCGTCATTCTTGATAAATTTATATTTAGCCGGATGTTCAGACAGAGAATCCGCTGAAGCGTGAATTGATACAATATATAATTTGCCAAAAATCGGCCCATCTTTTAGTATCATAAACGAGGGGAAAATAACATATATTTCGTCAGAAAAACTACGTGAATCCATGTAAATCAACTTTGAAGATAAGTCTGTCTTCGTCTGTCTGTCTGTCTGTCGTCCTGGGGCAGTACCACCACTTTCGAATGTAACACCCGTGAAGTGACCTTGTCGCGTTTCGGGGATAGTTTGAAAGTAGCCAGATATAAGAGAGGTGTGTGCACTGTCAATCTAGATGGTACATGCTCGTCTCCTCAAGCCGGCATAGTGGAGGCGACTGCTGCCCGCACAGGTTTCTCTGTAGTAGCAGTTGTTTCCATTCATGGACCGCACTCTAGCTTTACATCAGGCGGAGTGTTGTCACATGCCGAGCTACAATAAAAAAATAAAAATAAAAAAAAAAGTTCGGCGGTAAGTTAAAATACTGCGGCTTTCTTTAATGATTTTGAATAATTATAATTGCATTCTTGACCTATGATCAGCATTTATTTTGTGATTAAGTTATACTATACTTATTATTATTCAGAATGTAATTAATTGCATTTTATTGCATTAACTTTAAAAAAATCAAAATAAATCCATTATTAAAATCTATTGACGTCAATCTTAGTAAACACATTAAATAAATTATTCCAGTAGTCAACGTGCAATATTTATATTATTATCCAAGTATATAATTATCATAATTACAGTCGAGGTACGAGAACAATTTTCATTATAATTTAATAATAATACTCATTTATTTCCACAAAATACAAATAAGGTTCAGGGTGGATATCCTGTGAAATAGAATGCTGATATTCTGAATTAAAATTATGGTTTTTGTTATTCAATTTTCATTATAATTGAATCATAAAACAAATCTAAGAGTGGTAGGTCAACTGATGATGGGTTTTAGCCCAGTCTGCCATCCAGAGGTAGTACCACCACTTTCGAATGTAACCCGCGTAGAGAGTAAATCGAGAGGAAATGTGCAGTGACGATCTGGATCGTGCACATTCGTCGCTTTAAGTCAACATAGCGGAGGTGACTGCTGCCTGTAGAAGTTTCTATGTGGTGGCACTTGTTTACGTTCATGGACTGCACTCTAGCTTAACATCAGGCGGAGTGTTGTCATACGCCGAGCTACAATAAAAAAATCAAGCATTTAAATTCTTAAAATTAATTAACATAAAAAGTAACAGACAATTAAAATAATGATATGTAAAAATCAATTTACGTCTATATAACTTTGGTCTAAGAGCACTGACCTTTTATTGATTAAAATACGGCGTAATAGCAAGTATGGCGAAGATTTGGCACGTTTTTTTTATCTGAATTCTGACAAACTTCTGGTTTATACCGTTAAAATTTGTATTACTTAAATTGCTTCTAGTGTGTAAAAGTCCTCCGAAGTGTCGGTTGTAGGGTCAGTATTTCAATACTTCCTTAATATTAGGCAAGTTTAGTTTAGAATCCTTTTTAAAAGTTACTAAGTCGCTTTCTTTTTATAGGACGTATAATATAAGCTTCATTAATATCAAGTTGTCTATATTATTGTACATGGTAAATTATCATTGTACGTTCACATGACCTACATAAAGAGTTGGGGGATGAAGTGACTGTTCCGCAAAATCTTTTTAACCTGGGTTATTCCAAGATGACTCTCATCGAAATATACACAATTCTGATTGCAAAATATACTTTTCAAACTTCAGCGATCTTTGTGACCTCGACTTACAGTGGAAGGCTATGTATGAGCACCGACGACTAGAGAACCGCTTACACGGGGGCTCTAGTCACCGGCACTATGCCGGCCTAAGAGAGTGTTTTTTACGCTCCGCTTTCCTGTGACTTTTCCTTAAGTACACTCAGCTACAAGCCAATGAAAAAAAAAAGATAATAAAACAAATTCCATGACAAATAATGATTTAATTAGATAACAATTCATTATTTAATTATTATTTTAATTTCTCACGCGTATAGATAGGTATAAACGCAGCTGATATTTATTTTCAAACAAGACTACGTCCGTTACGTTCGTTAGGTACAACTCAAGTACAATTGCATGTTCCTGACTTTTATTATAAACATTGGCAGACTGATAATAGTTATTAGCCCAGTCTGCCGTCTTAGCGTTAACCTGTGAAGTGACCTAGTGACCTAACTTTTTGGGATCAGCTTAGAAGTAACTAGGTATAATGGAGAAATACCACCTCCTTAACCCAGTATAGCGAGAGCGACTTATGGACCGCAACCTTTTTTTTTTTTTTTTTTTATCGTGAGGAAATCCATTACGGACTTCCTGGCACTACTGGGATAGTGCCAGGGGTATGTCGGACTCCCTGGGGCATACATATTGTCGTATGGGCGCCAGCGCGGCATGCTCGATAGCGCGTGCGCGCGAGATGTACCGACTAAAACCTCACGGTGTTCCTCTCGATCGCCAGATGGCAGAGATACGAGTGCGCTTTAGCAGTCTTCCGCGTCTCTGCCAGCGACGGTCCGCTGCTACCCTACAGCAGACCCCACACGGAGTACTCTAACTCTCTACGTCAAATGTAGCGAGAGGCGCGCGCAGGAACACGCTCGCCACCTCTCGTTCGCTGTACGGGCGACAGTCCGTTCATCTGTCATGGACCGCACCCTAGCTTAATATCAGGCGGAACATGGTCTTATGCCGGAATGCTATAAGAAAATAAATTAACACTGAAAATTAGTATAACATCTAAATATTTATCATAACGTAAAATGTATTGAGTTGAAGGCAACTTCTAATTTGAACATTGATAATAAATTAGTGCATAACCTAATTTTTAAATGATTTCTAATTTTCTTATCTTTTTATTGGGTAATAGAATATTTATTTTAATTAATTATTTCGTTTCCTATATTATTAGGGTTAGTGGTTATCTGGACCTACAGGAAACTGACCCCACGGGTCCAATTGACACCAATACAATTCTATAGTTTAGTTCAACTGGCCCCACTGTTGATGGGACACTGAAAACAATATAATCTTATTAAAGCGTCACATTTGGTCCCGATACTTCGCTTATTTTGTAGGCGGCAATTGAACCCACATAATTTGCATATTGCAAGATTTTTTATTGTATTAATCTGCCCCACTTTCTCTCAAATCATTCCACATTACATGTATAAGAATTGTTTTTCAATTTTGCTTTTTTTTTGTCTAAATATTTAAGAATGTTATTTTAATTTTAGTTTTGTTTTTAAAGTGCAATAAAAAGAGAACATTAGTCATTTTATTGTGGAAAGAATAACCAGTTAAACTAAATATAGAAAACCTTTTGTTTAAACTTTATAACAATTAAATACTTTATAAATTATGCGTTTGAATTTCATATTAGCTACTCATTTTTAAAGTTTTACTTTGAACTTTAATCTTTCGTATTAATAAACACATTCTTCATCACCTTGCCTTCTACCATAGATAAATAGCTAATTATTATTGTTTCCATAATGATATTATATTGCTAATTCAATAATAGTAATAATTCTTTAATGCACAAATAAATGTTGTACAATGGCGAGTTTAATGCCATTAGGCATTATCTCCCAGCTAACCATTGGGAGATGGAAGCGGAGATAGGAAATTGTTTTTTATAGTAGTTCGGCATGTGACAACACTCCGATATGTTAAGCTGCGATCCGAGAACGGAAACAACTGCAACAACACAGAAACTGCAGTCGTCAGTTTTCTTTTTGTGGTTATCCCACGCCGTGAAAACGCTCATATTGTGATGCAAGAACATCAAGAACTTACTACTCGACATTGGCAGAATTGTCGTTGTTATGACATCTGAGGCCATTTAACAAAAGAAGATGAAGAAGACATTGAAAGTACAAACTATTTCTTAATAATATAAATTACAAAATCATTATTTATATTATTAATCCATAGATATATCGACTTAACAATGACTGATAAGAATAAGTCAACTGAAACTCCCTGATAACATCCTTAGAATAGATAGGTACTCATAATGATAATTAACAAAAGTGCGCTTATCTTTGAAGGTTAGGTTTTTTGTAGCTCGACATATGACGACACCCATGCCTGATGTTAAGCTGAGAGCGGTCTATGAACTGAAACAACTGCTATCGCCGTGAAACTTCTGCAGGCGACAGTGCATTATTTTAAAGTGCCAAAGATTTATTACAAATTAAAAGATTGGTAGGCAGACTGAATTTATTACACCAGTCTGCCAGAATAATACCACCACTTCAAGTGTAAACCTAGTCGCGTTTCGGGGTCAACTTCGAAATAACTGGGTACAGTGGAAGCGATCTAAATCTTGTAGAAATTTGATGAAAGAGACAAAAGGACACAAGAGACAAGAGGAGAAAATCGGTGGCATGGTAAATAATAATATTTATTTTAAAAATAAAAGAAATCATTAAATTAATTAATAATTTTTTTGCTACGCTCGTTGTATTAAATTAAGATAATAATAAATTAACTGTGTCAAGCAATAAACAAATCACCGAAACCTATTGAAGGTTTCTGTCACAGGGTGGTTATTAATTGAAACATTATTAGATAAATAATATTTTATTGTTATCTTAATAAAACCAGACAAAATGAAATTGCGTATGCGCACGTGTGACCGAGATTCAATTTGAACTTTGCGAATCAGCTGCTGTGTCAGTGAACGTATGACGTCACAGCCTTTGTTGTTCAGATGTAATGTGTACAATGCAGTTCTTTTGTATCTATAACGTAATTAACAATAATAATGAAAAAAATTATACGTATGTAAAAAGAATTAATTTTTACAACGTTGACATTAAAATAGTCCCCGAATAAATACAACAATGTAATAAATATATAAGCATAAAACTTTAAGCGTAACTATCGAGGCGTCTCGTCATAAACGCGTAGAGAACGATAGCAAATAGAGAAAATTTATAATTGCAATCAAATTATTCGCTTGCACTGAAATACAATTTATTTATAATTTAAAAATATTTCGTAAATTCCTAATTAGTCACAAAGAACTTTCTTAAAATGTAAACAAAAGATAATTCCAGAAAAGTAAACAAACACTAAAATGTCTAAATACTCTTATACCTACGACAGTCTTTGTTAGTTACATGTAATGTTTTAATTTACAATTTTTGTCGTATAATTGGAACTAATTTTCAATATAAATAAATAATTCAATATCAATAATCGTGATGAATAAACTGCAACTTTATTTATTATATATATTTTTTAGACTAGACTAGACTAGAGTTTATATCAAGACACTGAGTGACCAAAATACATAGTTTTTTTTTTTTTAATTGTAGCTCGGCATGTGACAACACTCCGCCTGATGTAAAGCTAGAGTGCGGTCCATGAATGGAAACAACTGCTACTACAGAGAAACCTGTGCGGGCAGCAGTCGCCTCCACTATGCCGGCTTGAGGAGACGAGCATGTACCATCTAGAATCTAAATTCTAGATTGACAGTGCACACTCCTCTCGTTATACCTGGCTACTTTCAAACTATTCCCGAAACGCGACAAAGTCACTTCACGTGGTCAGCCAGATTTGAACACGGACCTCATCGGATGGACACTAGGATTGACACCTACCGCTAGACCACGGCCGCTAAAGTTTCCGGAACTACAAGTCCGATTTAAAAATCCTTTTTTCCTAGTTAGCCGTTTATTAAATTAACATTTTTGGTTCTTTTTTTATTTTATTTTTTTATTTTGGCTCGTTCTCTAGATATTGTCTACACCCGTTCCGAAAAACCATGCTATTTATTGGTCTTGGTATTGGTAAACCGTCATTAAGTACAGTAATTTTGAAGATTAGCTCTAATGTAAAAAAAAAATTAAATTAAACAATTTTCTCTCTTTATATAATAGTATAAAAGATATATATTATTTTTACAATCGCCACAACATATTGCAAATTGTGACGTAACAAACTGGGTAACAAAATCTGCAATTCGTGTCAAGCTAAACTGCTTCGTCAGTTTGGCAATTTATTTTAAGGCTCTAAGGGTTACGCAGCCACTATTTTCAACAAAACTTAAAAGCCCATTATTCAGTATTTGCCGACAAATAATTTTCAGTTACAATGAACCTACTGATATTTAAAACGGCTAGCTAAAATCCACAAAGTTAAAAACTCTACAAACATAGTTAAACAAATTCAACGATATGTAAAAATATCTGTAAATACGCGAAAAAGTAGAAGGAATAACAGCTTAGTTACTAACGTCCATTCAAATAGTAATAGTTAATTTGAGATAAAAATTATTTTCCAAAAGTATTCAAAATCTTGAAGTTTTTGAAACGAGTATAAAAAAACATCTATTTTGAATTTAGCATAGGTTAATTTAATAGGCATTCCCCCATTTAAAAATAATTTATTCAATATATCAATATATCAAATAATTGTTAATATATCAATACCAAGTTGAATTTACTAGACCACGATATTGTTATCATAGCTGTTAATTATTTAAAGGTGGAATAATGAAAATGTAAGGTGAAGTTTAGATTAAAAAGCGTGTCATGGCCGCACGTGTACAACACACAGTAATTCACTCAATGAATATTTAAAGTATTTTATAATAGTATTTCTGAAAGAATAAATGCTCTACTAAGTAGCTCTGCGTTATTATATTAAATTAAGTATATTTGCAAAAAAAATCATCCGGAATTATTATTATATTTTTTATATTAACCACACTCCGCCTGATGTTAAGAAGAGAGTCCGCTTTCAAGTTCCCATAAAAGAAGGTCTTGACGTCCGACGTCCCAAAGTCCAAACATTTACCTACCTCGTACTCATAAAATTCGTTAATCTATTTATTATTCATATTTTGAATCTGTCCAAAGATATTAACAAATATTAACTGAATTACTAATAGCTTAAATGATTAAAAGATTTAATTACTGTTACATATATTAAGGATATTATTTATTAGTTTTTGTTTGTTTAAATTTAACATTCAAAAGGAATTAATCATAATCAAAAATTGTGCAATAGATGAATTATTATTATCGTTTTGTTTTTGTTCTAATTTCACAATAGAATTTTGTAGTTTTAAATATTAACAAAATGTACAATTTAAATAATGATAAATTATTATTTTATCGTCCGTATCCTCTAATTGGGTCAGAGGTAAATGACTACAAAAAATAAAACGTTTTTATTGTCAAATATTTATAATGGGTGGCGTCCATTAGGCTCGCCGAATTACATAAATTCGCTTACCTATATTTACTATGAAACTGCGTCCATAAGGAAGAAGCTGAGCCGAGGCGAATCGAATCTCGTTAAGATTTTTTAACTTACGTGACAATACGATGCGAAGAGCGGCCGTGGTGCAACACTAGAGAAGTAAACTCGCTAAAACTAAACTTTGACCGGTACCAATGTAACTATTTTATTAGTGCTCAGTGCCAGTGCTGCAGTAGTGATAATTATTAGCTCTAGCATAGATTATACTTATTTTCATCCGAGACGCGGAAGAAATATGATTCGATTCTTCTGTAGTGGAAACCGGGCTTTATACCAATTTTTCATTATTTTATATTTTGTTGTTAGGCGTGATATTAATTTTATTGTCCGTGATTATTGCTTAGTTTATAATTTATTATGTAAATAAAGCTTTGATTAAAACTAGAGTTGTATACCTAACAATTGACCCGCGGAACACAATTTTCTTTAAAAAAATATGGGTTTAATTGTGAAAGTAACTTTGTCTCTTTGTTACTTTTTGACACAAAAAAACGCTGATTGGATTGAGGACAATAAGTATAGTAGAGTTTTATTATCTCAAAAAAAATTTAAGGAGGCCGCTGGACAGACCAGGTTTCCATTTGTCTGGAGATGCTGGTCCATAAAGCTCTCAGCTATCAGGCAAGTCGTCGCAGCTGATGAAGACATCTAATTGAGCGAGCCACCAGGAGTCACTATACTCAAAAAAGACCGACGAGGAGAGAGAGTAATTAAACGCATATGGTGTTGCGGGCAACGGCTAGTTTATAATGAATTTTTAAAAATATTAAAATCAAAAAGGGATATCGGTCCTTTATTTTTAATTCTTATTGAGTAATTGCGGCGGCGCACGCGGCGGTCTATCTTTCAGAACATGTGTAAATATCGCTAAATTCTGACCGGTATCAATGTAACTATGTTATAATATGTACTTTGATCGCCCAGTGCCTATAATATACACACTAGCTTAGCATAGACCTTAAAAAATTAAAAGAAAAAATTAATTACATGCATATCGCACGTCCGGCGTTGACACAGTTTCCGTTTTTGCTAATTTTATGTGCATTAATAGTAATTAGTAAAGATGCTATCACGAATTGTTCATAGTAATTTTATATAACGCTTAATTTATATATTGACCTTTCATATTTTACAACCTGATTAGTGAGGTTCAATTAGGGCACGATCATATGTTTAAATAGTGTTAATAAAATGCAATTAAAATTTCACGTTTTAATGCAATCTTGTCACATTATTTATTGGTTTATAGCGTAGATCTTTGTTATTATTATATCGAATGACGTCCGCGATGGGGTTATCTTAAGGCAGGGTCACACTCGAGAGGGGCAACTACGGAAATAATGGCATATATCTATCGCAAATACTCGTTTTAGGTCAAAACAAATATGCCGAGGTGTTATTTTATTAGATTATTAATTATTATTTTTTTATTTTTTAATAATTTCCTGTTTATTGATTAATTTTTTATTAAATATTTAAGCGTTTGATGTTAATTCGATATATTGGTTAGGCGGCAAGCAATTAGAAAGTAATTATTTTTACTACTTACACGTTAAATAAGAGAAAAATTATAATAAATATTATTGTTTAGTTAATGAATAATACAATAGATAACAGCTGTCTTGTAAGTACTGTTAAATGTTAATAAATATTGTTTAACACACATTTGTTTGTCATACCAAAGTTCAGAAGCGATTATCAGAACATAAATTAAATATACAAGACGTTTAACTATGATTGATTTTATTGATGTGAAGCCGATGAGCGGAAACATATGCTACCGCCAACAATCGCCTCCACTATGCCGATTTTAGGAGACGTATATTATTGTTATAACTAGTTGTTTCTGTGCCTTTACATTTAAAAGTGGGATGTAGACTGGATTAATGATATCATTTTCCACCACTATTTTTCATAAATATCGTATAATAACATTTTTGTTTTAGCGGCCATCTTGAAACATTAGGTTATCTGTCTTGAATTATTTTCCTAAACTTTGTTTCTTCGATTGTTAATGTGTAATAATGGTGGATTATTAACCATTAGGTGTTCGTGAACGTGCGTGAGTGTGGGCAAACAATTCAAAAGAAGAGAACATGTGTTTCCATTTTCCCTCCAAAACTCCGTAGGATTCTACCACTTTACTGATGCAATTTTTGACTTGACTGAGACTTGACCTGACTGTTTAGTGTGATGAATGAATGACTCGTGATGCACAATATTATTAACTTGATGCTAAAATATTTACTTTGACACCGGCAAATTGTTGTAATGCCATATAAAACAAAAAAAAAAGACGTTTTATTTTGAATTTATTAATGAACTAAACTATTCGGCGCATCCTTTGTATGTCGCTCGATCGATAGATGATGCTTCGCCCTCTCAGGTGTTTTTCCACTCCTTGATTCCTTCAAGCGAAGCGTGAAAAGTGATAGCGACTGGGCCCCCGATTCTCCAGATGTCGGTGCTCATGGACCTCCTCTGTGCGTACCACCAGGCCAGTCGAGGTTACATGTCGTTTCAAATTAAAAAAAATCGCTGTTAACCTAAACTCGAACGTGATATTATGATACACAAATTAAACCACATAAAAGCAAAACAACAAGAAAGCGTCATAACAAACTTTATGCGAATTTTAATATTCTTGCGTTGTTGACCGCGTTAAGAACTGCATAATACGTCATCAGATGCATTTACAAAACACATTTTCACAGACTTGTAGGTAGATATGTAATCCCCTGGGGTAGTACCATCACTTCGAATGTAACACCCGTGAAGTAACCTTGTCGCGTTTCAGGAGCAATTTGAAAGTAGCGAGAGGAGTGTGCACTGTCAATCTAGATTCTAGATGGTGCATACTCGTCTCCTCAGGCCGGCATAGCGGAGGCGACAGTTGCCCGTAGAGATTTCTCTATAGTAGCAGTTGTTTCCGTTCATGGACCGCACTCTAGCTTTATATCAAGCCCAAAAAAACTCATAGATATTAGGAAGAATAACACAGACCCTGTATACGTTGGCCCAAGATCCTGGACGAACGAAGAACATCTTGACCCAACGTGTACTGAGCGCTAACCACAGAGCTCGACATTGATTACCTTGATCCTCAGCCCTAATAACTCTTATTATGGCATTACACGTTAAACGCGAACTCGAGCAAAATCTATAATGTAGCCATAGTTTTAAAGCATTAGTTTTAACGCGCTAATTATTGCGCAGCTGTATGCAGTCTTTAACGCTAACGCAGGTGGGGTCGAGCATTGGACCTTTCTAATAAAGTCTAGTTACAATAATCTACTTCTTAATAGTAATTGTCAGTGTTTTTTTTTCAGGATTCAAACAAATACTTCACAACGTAAATGGCAGACTTAAACCTGGTCAACTGGTTGCAATTATGGGTCCATCGGGTGCTGGAAAATCAACACTTCTTGATGTATTATCTGGCTATAGGATAACTGGTGTAGGCGGTGCAGTTTATATTAATGGAAGAGGACGTATTATGAGTAAGTATGTTCTGGTATAAGAAGAGAAAATGTAAAAGGAAGAACAATTGGCCATAGTGCAGCATAGTGGAGGCGACTGCTGCCCGCACAGGTTTCTCTATAGTAGCAGTTGTTTCCATTCATGGACCGCACTCTAGCTTTACATCAGGCGGAGTGTTGTCACATGCCGAGCTACAGTTAAAAAAACACGTTGGGCCAAGACTTTGATCAATTGTTAACAAGCAGGCAAGCAGGCAACACGGGCCTGAATCTTGGCCCAACGTGTGCTGAATGCAATTTCCTGAAAACAATGTTAAAGGGACCTTAGAGAAATATTAGAGTATATTTAGGTTTCAATTGAATATGCTATGCTGCATTAGAATGTAAAAGGAGAATACCCATTCGCCTAAGAAAGATGGCACACAATTTTTTTCTCGAGTTTCACGATGATTTTTAGTTAATTTTGTAGAAAAATAAATCTACTTCCTTATTACCAATCAGTTTTAATTTTTTCACGCGGGTAATTGAGTTATTAGATATTTTCTGATGCAATATTTGAGGTTATTATTATTTCTAATGCTTTAATATTGAAGATATCTGTTTTTTATATACCAAACTATTGTCTATTGATAGGTAAATGATGTATTGATATAATTAAAATGAATTAATAAAAAAATAAGATATTATTTTATAATATTGTTTTGTTACCAAACTATTAGGTATTAAACGAGCCCAAGAATGGGCAGGGTTCTTTCGTCCGTACCAATGTACCTAACTTTGAACAAACATGACAAAAAAATCTGCATTAGACAGATAAAAAAAAGATAATGATAAAATTTTGTTTAAACTAAATATAAAACAAAGACCTATGAAAAAAATTGTAAAGACTTACATTAAATATATTATTAATATAATGAGTTTCGCATTAAGGGAAAAACCTAACCTACAGAAAAACAGAACAAAGTTCAATAAACATTAAACTAAAACTGGTTCCCTGTAAAAAAAAGTATTATATGCAGAAGTAAAAAAATATATGTAAAAACCTTTTAAATAGACTATGAAAAAAATATACCCCACATATTTTTCTCTAAACACTAAGACATATTTTTTAAAATTGTAGCTCGACATACATATAACACTTCGCCCGAGGTAAAGCTAAAGTGCGGTCCATGAACGTAAACAACTGCTATTACAGATAAATTTCTATAGGCAGCAGTCGCCTCCGCTATGCCAGCAGTCACTTCACGGGTGTTACATTTGCAATTGGTGGTACTACCCCAGGACGACAGACTGGGCTAATAACCATCATCACTATCAATCATCAACCTACCACTCTTTAAAATTCACTAAATAAATAATTTTTTCTGTTCATTTTTTATCATAATTTAATCTAGAACATTTTAATATTATGCCAAAAAATAATTTAAAATTAAAATTTAAAGTTTATTAAGTTAGTTACTAATTAATATATGGTAATTTAAATATGCAAATAAAACCGAACCCGCGTCCTCGCATAGTGGTTCGTTTTAAATAGGTAAAACAAAAAAATATATATATCTAAGCCTTATCTATATTATTTTGTTATCGGCACCTACTCACGTGCAACGTCAGTGTCATCGTATCCGGGATCTTGCAATAGGATTACTCTGCAATTAGATATGTTATAACCTCGCCTAATTAATGTAATTGGTTGTTTTGTAAAGATAACAGTAACACGGCTGACTTGTAGTATATTTGTTAGATGATTTCCTGAAACCTAGTAAACAATTTTTAATATCCATAATATACTGAAGATATTAAAAAAAAAAGTATACTTATGTCATCATAAAAAAGACCTAAGAATGTAGACCGAAGACAGGGTATCACCAACTTCTATGTTTGCTAACATTCCTACATCTCTTTGCACATTTACTTCATATATATTCTTATTCTTAAGTGAGTGTGAGTCGGCAAAGAAATGTATCTATCTGTAGGAGCACTTGTTTCCGTTCATGGACTACACTCCAGCCTAACATCAGGCGAAGTGTTGTCATATGCCGAGCTACAAAAAAAAATTATCGCCGCAGTTAGAATAGCTGATTGAAAGATCGAATCGAGGAATTTTGATACGACCAAGTAAACCGCTAATAGCTACGTAATTTAGTGGTCCGAAGTTCAAAATATTTGCGCGTATAGCGGTAAACGTAATTTAACAACAATCAATCGAAAACAGTCGATACAATCCCCTCGCGGACCAAAAGGTTCGGGCAATCCTTCTTCTGTCGTTCCATCAAATTGTGGAACGACCTTCCCAGCCACGTCTTTCCTCCTTCCTATAACATGGGATCCTTCAAGCGCAGTGTGAAGAGGCATCTCAATAAGCCGGCATAGCGGACGCGACTGCTGTCTGCAGATCCCCTTCTCTGACAGCAGTCACCTCCGTTCATGGAACGCACTCTAGCTTAACATCAGGCGGAGTGCGGTCATATGACGTGCTAAAATAAAATAAATAGCAGATAATAAATAAATAAACAATTTTCAGAAACATTCAAAAAGATGAGTTGTTACATACAACAAGATGACAGACTGCATGGTTTGCTTACTGTTGGTGAGAATATGAAAATAGCAGCTGATTTTAAACTATCACCTAAATTAGACAAATATGATAAGGCTGGAATTGTAAGTAAATTCGTAAAGTAATACGCTTGAATGTGGTGGTACTACTCCAGGACGACAGACTGGGCTCATCAGTCTGCCTACTACTCTTTTATAAATGCTTATCAAAAAAACTTAAGATGGTACACGTAAAACGGGACTTATGCTCCAATATTTTTTGTTCCAGATAGAAGATATTCTAACAAATCTTAGACTGTATGAACACATTAACACTAGAACAGCACAACTATCAGGAGGACAGAGAAAAAGATTATCAATTGCCCTAGAGCTCATCAATAATCCACTGATCATGTTCCTAGATGAGCCTACAACGTAAGTATTCAAATATTTAATATCAAATCGGCCTTATTTGCCCGTTTACTTCAAAAATCAAATCCTAGTTGCAAAAACAAAAATTATTTTCGAACCATGAATGTTTTCCTTGTCTTAATACGTATAGCAAATGCGTGAAAAATATATTTTAATAAAATGTTGACATTTTTTTTTATTTTGCACCTTCAAATATCGGAGTTCTTACTATTAAATTATGATGAACACGCCCCGAGCTAAAGTGGGAATCAAACCTACGCTTTGCACAGGATTGCTCTGACCAATAATCTATGCCGCCCATTAGCGTTTCACGTGACGTCGAAATTTTGACTTAATATTAAATCGTCTATGTAGCAAAAACCACCTACGCAAATTGACAAAGTACAAATTTTATTAGCAATTAAATACTAAAATAACATTTAGACCGAGCAGGATCACGGGAATTTAGACATGGATATTTTGTTATATATACTGAAATTATTGTTTCAAATTGTTTTTTTCTAATTTGACATGATATAGATCGAGGGTTTTCGTCACATTTTTATTAAATGTCATCTATATCTCTATGAGGTAGCCTCACAAGTTATACAAATATTTAAACATGAGCCTAATTATACGTTTCTCGTGCTATAAAGTTGATTAATGATTATAAACTTCAAAACAAATCAAATCAATGTTACGTACAAAAATATATTTTACCAAATGTCAACTATTTAGGACTTTGAAAAAAAAAAGCGTTAAAGACTTTGATTTTTTTTAAAAACCCAGTCGACCTTGCGTATTAAATTAAGGAACTTCATATATGTACAAGTACTCAGTACATAGAATTGGGCTTTGTAATTTGTAAAACTTGCGCGGACATTGTGACTACAGCCATTGTCACTCGTGTCGAAATTCCTCTACTCTATTTTTACTGGTTTTTTTCTTCATTCAATTTACAAAAATCAATCGAATCTATCGTAGTACAAACAATATTATAAACAAATTTCAGAGGTCTAGACAGTTCCTCCTGTAGTCAAGTAGTAGAATTATGCAGAACACTGGCACATCAGGGTCGAACAATCATTTGTACTGTCCATCAACCTTCAGCATCACTCTTCGCTCTCTTTGACCAAGTCTTCGTGTTAGCAGCTGGAAAATGTTTATATCAAGGAACTACAAGCAATTTGGTGCCATATTTAGAACAAGCTAACATACCTTGCCCTATTTACCATAACCCTGCTGATTACAGTAAGTATTCAAATATAATATTTAGCAGGTCCAGCGGTCTAAGTCTAGCGGCTGAAAGCGTAGATTTACGATCGAAGAACCCGTCTTAAAATTCCTTAAAACTTTTCAGCAAGGCAAAAAAAAAGATTTCATTTCATGTAATTTTATATGGATCTACTTTGATAGGTCTGTCCTCATGGTATAAAATTTCTCAGTTGTTTTCGTTCATGAACTTAACTTCAGACGGAGTGCGGGCACAAGCCGAGCTACTATTAAAAAAACATAGAAAATCTGTTATATTTTTGAACATGTAATAATTGATATTATTTTACCATTTTAGTAATCGAATTGGCTTGCGGTGAGTATGGTGAAGATAAAATAGAAGTTTTAACGGATAAAGCTGAAAACGGTCGATCCTTAGCGTGGTTTAATGAACCTGAAAGTATACCTTCAATGGAAATGTTAAGAAAGATATATCCAATGAGCACTATGAGAGATTTAGATAATGGTGGTAACGTTGAGGAAACGTCACAAATGAACCAAAGAAAAGTATTAATTAGACGAGGGTTTTTGAAAGCTAAACGTGATAAGGTAAGTGTAACTTGAAAAATAATGATATGTTATAAAATAGATCTGCTATTACGTAATGATAGCTTCCTTTAAAAAGCCAAAGAGGTTTCAGTTCAATTGGTATGTCCCTACTGGAGTAGGCACTTTCGCCACAGAGCGCTTTGTCCTCACCTGACCCTGACCTTTTTCGCTCTAATTTTCTCCGTAACCAACTGAACTAAACAATTGACAATTTATGAATAAATATAGATGAAATATGCTTTTTAGAGACTTAAAATGTAAGCTTGCTTTTTTTTTTTTTCTTAAGAGATAAGATTTAAGAGAAAATATGTTTTATTTATATTTTTTCCTTACAGACTTTAACACATCTAAGGTTAATTGTAAATGTAGCAGTGGGCGTAATGTTGGGATGCCTATTTATAAACGCTGGAGATGAAGGTTCCAGAGTACTTGACAATTATAATTTATTATTTGCAATCTTAATGCATCACATGATGTCACCCATGATGTTAACTATTTTAACTTGTGAGTTATTTAAAAACTACTTCTTGTCTAACATTTTATTTAATTGCTGCAATATTCATTTATCTTTCATATTTTAGATTGATGTCAGAGCATCTATGCGCAAAGCTAGCCTAGGGCTCATTTTCCATTGAACTTAAGCGGTTGAATTTTTTCTGTTCAATTTTCAACTTAATTTAATAATTACTAATCTTTTAAAATTTAATTTACTCCGAAGTCATAGCAAAATATTCATATCACGCTTTATTACCTCAAAAGTAACATAATTTGCTAGTTTATTAAGTGCGCAGTTATGTACTTATGTATCCTTGTATGAGTCTTGAATAATTAAATTAAAGAGCGAATTCATCTCATATAATTGATCTATTATGCAATTTATACCTTTATTAATATCAACATTAAATATTTTTTTCCTTAAGATCTTTTAAACTCACGTTCAATGTAAAACTATGATTTCAGTTCCATCGGAGATGTCTATACTGATTAAAGAACATTTCAATAGATGGTATTCATTGGGATCTTATTACATGTCAATAACTATAGTAGATCTACCTATATCTGTAAGTATATCATTTCAATTAGTTATTTAATCGGAGATTATTGGACTATAAGAACGGATAGAGAAGTCTGACAAGCACGCTCCTTGGATACTCACGCTCTTTCAATCCCCACATCCCTCGCACTCCTTGATCCTCGCGCACCTTAAATCCTCGTGTCCCATAAATCTCGCGCCCTAAAATTCTCACGCTCCTTAAATCCTCGCATGTACCTAGTTTACCTGTGCTTTTTAATTAAAAAAATAATAATTGTATCTCCATTACAGGTTATATCGTGTACAGTTTTCAGTGTAATAGTGTATTTAATGTCATCACAGCCACTAGACATTACTAGGTTTTCTATGTTCCTCGTCATCTCCATTTACACTGTACTCGTAGCCCAGAGCTTTGGTTTGATGATTGGTGCAGCTTTTAATGTCGTTGTAAGTAAATATATATATTCAGAAAAATCATAATCATGCATTAATATTTGTAGTATTTGAGTATTGAATGCTAGTCAGTGCAATACCTCGAATTTCACTTGAAATCCCACCTAGACATCCCATATTATATAAAAAAAATAGAATTAATAATTATTATTAATATAGAACCTCTAGGTCAAAACTCTTTATATTATACCATTATTTATGGCTCCTTTACTCAAACTACATATGTCCGATAATAATGATCAGCTTATTGTCACCACCAATGACCAATAACATTGTCAAAACATGAAGCTTTTTTAAATTTAATATAGAGTTTATGTTCTACATTTTATTAGGTTATGGTTACCTATCTTATAAAATGAAATAAAAACAAATATTTCAGAATGGAACATTCCTCGGGCCAACCCTTTCAGTACCCATAATGATGTTTGCCGGTTTTGGTGTTACTCTTCGTGATCTTCCATCTTACCTGCATTGGGGTTCTTACGTCTCCTATTTAAGATACGGTTTGGAAGGTTATATTGGAGCTATTTATGGCATGGACAGACCCAGATTGGCGTGTAATTTTGAGAAATATTGTCATTATAGGTAAGTTATTTATTTACGAATTGCCGATTTGATAGATTATCGCCGCAAAATAATGATGTACTGCTTTTACAAATCACGTTATAGAGAGATATAAACTTAAATTAAAGGGAAACATTTTATAGTTATAATATTTTAAGAAAGCTTCAGAAGAATAATTAGTAGGAACGCCTGATTAATTTTAAATTTTTAAACATTACAAAATCTCATGTTACTCCCAAATTGCATAGTGTGTCCCAGTTCTCATCGAAGCATCTAAGTGAACTCCCTAGGGTATGTAATATTTCTGCCTATCTCACTGGACAATTAGTTATTTCAAAATTATAGTACAACAACCCCGTACGGTTTTATGCATTAAGTTTAATACAAAGTTCAAGAGAAATATAGACTATGTAATTTATTAAATAAAATTTGTTTTTTTTTTTCAGATACACAAAAACATTCCTGACAGACATCGCGATGTCGCCAGATAACTTTTGGTTTGACGTTATAGCGTTAACTGTTATACTTTTTATATTGAGAACTGCATCATTTTTACTGCTAAAATGGAAACTTAATTCTGTACGATAAATTTATAATTCTTATACCAACTGCTCCAACTGCGTCTTAAAATTAAAGCAATAATTAAGGCGTTACGTTATTGTGACGCATTATTCTCTTAACGTCATTATTAGTTTGGCGCTTATTCTAGCAAAATCTTTAATGTAGCCATAGTTTTAATGCCGTAATTTTCAACGCGCAGTTTGTCGTAGCCATCAACTCTGGTGGTGCCGTAGCATTACAAGAAATTATGGATTTGTTTTTTCTGTTGTTTGTTAGACGTAATTTACTTTTAATATCATATTATATCAACCGCAATGATATAAAGCAGTGAAGAGGCTCCTCCTCATCAAGCCGCCGCTTTTCCGGAAGGTTTGAGGAAGTGTGGTCACCTAGCGCGCTAATATGTATAGAAATAAGCGATAGAAAAAGTAAAAATGTTTAAACTAATATCGGAAAAATTGTTAAGTATTCAGTATATATTTTGTTACGTTTTTTTTTTTTTAAATTTAATTCATTGGTTAATAAATATATTTTAATTTTACAATTCTTTATCTCTATAGTCTATTGTATTCTCAAACTTATCAGAGCACTTCCATTTCAATCATTATTTTTTAATATAAAAAAGGAAAGCTGTGATAAAATGACCATTTCCATAATAATTGCTCAAATTTTTTTATTATTGTAATAATAATATTTTAGTTTAATTTGGGTTTAGATGTTAAGAATATTTAATTGTCATTTAGGTTAGCTTAGTAATAGGAAGTAATC
The DNA here is from genome assembly GCA_948150575.1 of Tinea pellionella. Classification (NCBI taxonomy): domain Eukaryota; kingdom Metazoa; phylum Arthropoda; class Insecta; order Lepidoptera; family Tineidae; genus Tinea; species Tinea pellionella. The sequence continues at coordinate 7,514,655 of OX411252.1, forward strand.
TGGGAAATGCTTATTCTTAAATAAAATATACCAACTTTTTTAGAAACAATAAACCACTGAACACGGATAAATACATGTAGGCAGACTGATGATGGTTATCAGCCCAGTTTGTCGTTCTGAGGTAGCTAGTGCCGCCACTTTCAAGTGTACACCTGTGGAGTCAGCACCGGATTTAGACTTCGGCGGCCCATAGGCAGAGCATGTTGTGGAGGCACTCAAATCGTTTGTGGTTAACTGTTTAAAGTTTCTATTAAGGTCAAGGTAAAGAAGAAAGCAACTGAATATGTTGGCTAACACAACATTTAAAACAACCCTCAGTATTTTTTGTTTCTACTGAGCCTTTATCGATTTAATTTATTTTTTTTGTGGTGTAGTGGCGGCCCATAGGCAACTGCCTATGTTGCCTATGCTTAAATCCGGCACTGCGTGGAGTGACACTAGTCTCGTAACGTGAGGAATGTGCCCTATCAATCTGAACGGCAGAAGTCGGCATAGATTGCTAATTGCACACATCTTTGTGGTATCAGTTCTGCGTTCGTGGAAAATGGAAATACATTGTCTCTACCTATCTTTCTGTGGATACGTGACGACATAGCTAAAATACCAGTGTCAGGAAGAGTTTTGAAGTAGCCAGGTATAACGAGAGGAGTGTGCACTGTCAATTCGGATGGTACACACTCGTCACCTTAAGCCGACATAGCGGAAGCGACTGCTGCCTGTAGAAATTTATCTGTAGTAGCAATTGTTTCTATTTATAGACCGCACTCTAGCTTTATTACAATAAAAAATATTTTAAGAATAACATATTCTCAGATTTCTTTGTAGTTAAAAAAAACTATTATGTTGAAACATAAAATGGTACCTACCTATATTGTAGGAATTTATTGTACACAATGTTTTGTGTTTTTTTTTTAATTTAATTTTGTCAAGTTGTTTGTCATTCTGTAATTTTACATTTATCTCGTAGCTACGTATAATACATACCTAATATTTTTTTATAAATAATTGTTTTGTTTGTTAACTTTTTTTATACATTGGTGGTCACTTACACTTGAATATCGTGCACAACGCCCTCTAGTGACATTTTCGGCTGATCAATCTCAGCGTCGGCCAACGTACTCGTATGGAGTTAATTTAATTTTTTTATTCATTCATTCACTATATTTACAATTTATAAAATAGAAATCTTGTGCCTCTCAAAGCCCACGTGGGCTGAACTACCAGCACCTGACCTACCTAATTGTTAACTAATTTTTTTTAACAAATGTCATTGACACCGTCTAATCGTGTAGTTAATTAGTAATCGATTAATTGATTACTTTCGTCATGCATCCTTTTATTGAATTGGTACTTATTTGTTTTTGTAAATCTTCATTTTTTCTATATATTTTAGTTTAAAATTGTATTAATTTACAAACCAAAGAATTCACATATTATCATTAAAGGAGATAATTATTAATATATTGTATTGTTAGTTTTTATTTTTTAAATTTTTATACTTTATAAAAGAAACTAAGGTTAGGTATTCCATGTTTATTTTACTCCATTCTTTAGATTAATTTTTATCATTAAAATAAACTAAACAATTAAACGTTTTTATATACATAAAAAAATACTTATTTCTTATTAATATATTTTATAAATTACATTTTAAATTTAATTTTTGTATGTTTTTTTTTAATTTGGTTTATTTAAGGACGACAACGACTTGCCATTGGACTGTATGAAAATTTCTTTTTTCAATAAAATAAAATAAATTAGTAATTTTGTTTCATTAACTTATGTATAATTTTCAAGAGAGGTAGGCAGACGACTGGTGATAAGTGATAACTGATTAAGCCAGTTTACCGTTCTGGGTTAGTACCATCATTTTTTACTGTAACACATTTCAGCATCAGCTTTGAAATAGCCGAGTATAGTGAGTGTGTGTGTACTGTCAACGGTGCACATTGGACTGCTTAAACCGGCATAGTGGAGGAAGTTCTTTGGAAGTAGTTGTTTCCGTTCATGGACCGCTCTCTAGCTTAACATCAAGTGAAGTGTTCTATTATAGTTTATATACTGAGCTGCTATAAAAGTGTTTCCTTTTAAATAAGAAGGAAGATCTGCTATCTTGACCACAATGAATGTTTCCTTAATAAGCTTGATCGTCTGCTTAAAATTTGATCACGTTTCCGATTATCGTGCAAAACTTAAATGGTTCACGATTCGAGAGCGCCGAAAAGTCAGATTCCTCAATGACTCACACCAAAGGCAGTTGCGCTCAGAAAACAATCTGCTGTTACAGATACCTCAACATCAATCTGTATCTGTAATCTCTAAACGACTCTTTCTCTGTTCATGCCGCTCGTTTATGGAATGAACTCCCCATCAGCACCCCCAGAGCTCCTAGCTGAGCCTCTTTTAAGACCATGCTTCAGCAACACCTGGATGGATAAAGCTGCAACACCCTATTCTCCTAGACGCTCAACAAGTCGTCTCCTTGCCCATCAGGAAACTTCGCTCCACATTCATTATTATTTATATAACGTAGTATATTTATTATATTTTATTTATAGTACTATTTGTTTATTGTGTATGTATATATTTTATTTATGTATTTATTATATTTATAGGGGGAGGCCCTTACCGCTTCTCACGGTCGGTCACAAAGGTCGACTGGTATAAAAAGACTCACGACTTAAAGTCCACCTTTTGTAAAATTTCAAAGTATACATATAAATAAAAAGTAAATAAAATCATGTAATTTTTATTAAAAGAATTGCCTCAGTGATTTCACCTTGTATGTTTTAAAATTATTTCAAGATACGAAAGATACGATACGAAAAACAAAACAATAACATATTTTATCACGAATCGTTATGTTTACTATTGCATTATTCGTCCGTAATTAAAGGAGAATGCCCATTATTGGGCCCACTTGATACCTAATAGTATAGTAACAAAACAATATTCTAAAATAATATCTTATTTTTTTATTATTATATCAACATATCATTTACCAATCAATAGACAATATTTACTTACATAAAAATAGATATCTTTAATTATTAAAGCATTTAATATAATAATAACCTCAAATACTTAATCAGAAAACATCTAATTACTCAATAACCCGGGTGGAAAAATTAAAACTGATTGGTAATAAGAAAGTAGATTTATTTTTTTACAAAATTAATTAAAAATTATCGACAAACTTGAAAAAAAAAACGGTGGGTCCATTTTTTTAGGCAAATGGGCATTCTCCTTTAATAATTTATTATTTTAATTAATATTTTGCATATATGATGGAGTCGTTAACTACTGCAGTTAACTTGTATTTTAAACGTGATAATTAAAAAAAAACTATATCTCTCAGTACTTTAAAGTACAGGACAATATAGTGTTAGCTCCAAAATCAATAATCGATATTTCGTTAAATAGGTCTTAAATACTTTAATATCCAGCTACCGAACCAAGTTTGTGCTGAGAATAGGAATTACAAATTCTTGTTTTCGTTCGGGTTCTAATAAATGTATTTAAGAAATGATAATAACCATTAACTCACAACGTGAACATCAAAGTCACTTTGAAATTATCTAAAATTTTATTAATAATTTAATAGTTCTTTTTTTTATTTGGCAAATCAATTTTATTTATTATTCTTTGATAAACCATTAAAATCTGAGTTGTATACACAAAGGTCTAAGTGTTATATTTTGCGTTGTTCTCATTTTGATAGTATACGATACGATAGCCTAATTCTAATACTAAAAAAAATATATTATTTGCGCTCGTCAGGGCTGGCACAAAAACACGTCGCACGCGCCTCTGAAGTTGCAACTCCGGCCGCCACAATACAGAGTAAGCAACGCGCTTTCTGGCGCTATGACGTCACGCTTTTGTCACAAAGCTCAGTTTGTCTGTAGTACGTTTGGAAATAACCCACAACACAAGTCGTCTGTTTATATTCATATAATACCTTCGTAAGAACAAAAGTGCGAACACTCTTATTGCGATAGATAGATGCGATGCAGAGAAATCAAGACACGTCTAGCGACGTTCACAAATTACAGAAAAATGGATATCTCGTGCTACGGGACAGCAAATCTAAGTGTTTAAGCCCTAATAATGAGGTGATTTTAATCTGTCCACTCAAAAAATGCCTTACGGTCCTATCAACATTAGACCTTAGTTTATCATCCTAATAAATCAGAATTCAGTTTTTTTTTAAATTATTTATATTTTTAAAGGCGACCAGTGGTGGAAATCATTAAATCATGCTTAATAGAAGTTGATTAATTTTTTTGGCTAAATTATACTTCAGTACAACACTCCGTCTGATGTTAAGCGAGAGTGCGGTCCACGAACGGAAACGACTGCTACTATTATACATTTCGGCAAGCTGTTTAGGCCGGCTTTAGAAGACGAATGTGCACCATCCAAATTGACAGTGCACACTCCTTTCGTTATAGTTGCGGACTCCTAATAAAATTAGCGTCACATCTTCAAGGCGTTTAATTTCGAATGGGTTGAATAGAACTATTGGAAATATAATTGTAAACAAAAGATTATGGATGTGTTTAAGTCAGTATTTACAGTGCTAACCAAATACCATTGTACATACTTTTACGACTTAATTACGATCAGTTATTATTTTATTACGGTTTACGTATAATAATAGTTGCAAATAATAAACGATTCCGCTAGTTATTTTCCTAAGTTATAAATTAAGTACTTCTATTCTATTCTATTTATTGAATTTTCTCGTTGAAACTATGTAAATGCAACGCAATACATTTATATATACTTAGTATTACTAGCTGTTGCCTCCAACTTTGCAAGCTTTTAACCTGAGAAACGATAAGTTCGCCATACAAACTTTCATTCCATATTTCATTCCCTTGAGTTTTTTTTGTAGATAATTAAAGCTGAGGAAGGAAAGATCCTTAGTGTGCAATCTATGCAATCCTTGCTTAATCTTAATAATAAAGAGATAAAATATAAAGTTTTTATATAAAAAGAAACTAACAAAAACCAATTTAGTCTAGCGCCGCCACTGCTTCTGATGAAAAGATAGAATAGAATTTGAATGTCGTTCCACTAAATTGTGTTACGACCTTCCCAGTCACGTGGGATCCTTCAAGCGCAGCGCAGTGTGAAGAGGAATCTCATCAAGCCGGCATAGCGGACCCGACTGCTGTCTGCAGATCCCCTTCTCTGACAGCAGTCGCCTCCGTTCACTTTAGCTTAACATCAGGCTGAGCGGAAATTTAGCGGATAATTTTACAGAAATCAAAGCATTGTAGCCGTAGTAGTTGCGACGAGCCTTAAGACAAGTTGTACAAAGCCTGTCAACCCCAATGTCTTTATAAAAGTACACATACATACATATACCTAGTATTATAAGAAATTCATAACATAACAACAATGTTTACAACATAAGGGGTCGATTGCAGATAACAAATTGGGCGTGGTATGAGTACATAAACAAACGATAACTTTTAACTATTTACTAAAACATTGGCTTTCTATACATAACATCTATTCTGTAACTTTATAACGACATTTCGTTTAAAACTTAACGATAATAGTACCTACTTTAATAAATTATTTCACCAAGTATTATTCCTAGAATAAAAATACCACTTATGCTATAAATGGTCTTATGGGTTGTGATTTTTCATGTCTTGTTAGTCATAAACTGGCGATGACTCTGTAATAGATTTGAAGAGAATTTAAAAGTAGCAGTAATAAATTTATCATGAGATCAAAAGAAAGAAAAATTTATATACGCGTTGCTAACCCAAATAATCCAAATGAGCCGGCGCGGCGTACCTACATCTGGCGAGGCGCAGCGTAGAGAATTTTCAACATCTAAACCATTATCGATTGAAACAAAATCTAACATCAATAAAACTAGACATCGAGAGCATCAAAACGACTAAAGAATTTAGGGACTACTTGTTCTATTATTTTCGATTTCATTTCAAAGTCGATAATGGTTTAGCTTTTAGCGTTTAGGTTTAGCCTGCTTACGGCCTACCTGTATCAAAATTAAACAAAGTTGGATTAATTGGTACGAATACTTAAAAAATTAGTGTTATGTAATTTTAAAATAAGGAAAATAATGAATTATTTATTTCTTCACAGAATATGTATAAATGACCTCTTAAGAGGCCAAAATGAGTTTCTCTTCTAGATAAATTATATGAAAACATTTCATAGATAACACAAAATAATTCAACAATAAACAAATATTAACACTGTGTTGTAATTTAGTTCTAGTCATAGAAAATAAAAAAAAAATTAAATTAGATTTTTAATTAAAAAAAAAAAAAAACAAAAGGAGTCTTTATCAAATTTTTTAAAAAAATTAAGTTTATAATTAAAAAAAAATTAAAACAACAGGAGTCAGCTGTGGTTGGTTACCTCGGAGAATGGGAAAAAACATTGTATGTATACTTACCCAATATTCGTGTGTTTAGGTCTTAAATTTTAATAGACATTTAGATTAAAATATTTATTATCAAATTTGGAATTTATTTGACCTAATTACAATGTAGCAGTGGTCTAGCGGTTAGACGCGTGAACCCACGATCGATGAGACCCGTGTTCGAACCTCGGTAAATTCTGACCGGTACCAATATAACTATGTTATATGTACTTGGTCGCTCAATGCCTATAAGCACTATTAAATAGTGGTAGGCAGACTGATGGTGGTTATATATCGCGTTTCGGGAACAGTTTGGAAGTAGCCAGGTGCACTGTCAATCTGGATAGTGCAACTGCTGCCTGTAATTTAGCTGTAGTAGCAATTGTTTCCGTTCATGGACTGCACTCTAGCTTTATAACAGGCGGAGTGTTGTCATATGCCGAGCTACAATAAAATAACACATAATAAGTTCCTGCTGGTTGCGGTTATTTTACAGACATCGTAGTCGTTTGCAGAATATTGTCGTGATAATAAAGACGTGTTTACATTAGTTATAAACATATTATTTGTAGAGGCACTCTACACATTTATTTATACGAGTAGCGTAAGTGATATGAATCCATAAAAAAAAGAAATAAGTGTTTTGATAAAATAATTAGGCGAAATGTAAATGTGAGATGTTTACATCTAAAATAGCAATAAAAAAACGTAACCCACATCAACAGGATCCAATGTTAATGTAAACACGATAGGATATCTCAAAATGTATTCAGTAAATAAATTATTATATTTGTTTTTTTATGAGAAAGTTAGTTAAATGAGCAATAAATAAGTTTATTTGTTTAGAATGGAATATTTTGTTATTAAGGACCACTTTTCTTCTTGCTCTATTTTGGGATCAGCTTGGATATCGGGTATAACGAGAGGAGTGTGCACTGTCAATCTAAGATGGTACTTTTTCGTCTCCTCAAGCCAGCATAGTGGAAGCGACTGCTACCCGCACAAGTTTCTCTGTAGTAGCCGTTGTTTTCATTCATGGACCGCACTCTAGCTTTACATCAGGCAGAGTGTTGTCACATGCCGAGCTACAATAAAAAAAAAAAAAAAAAAAAAAAAAAAGTAGCAGCCAGACGAAGTGTGGACACATGCTCTGTGGACATATACTCTTACTATGAAAAAAAAAGATTTTATTTAATTTTTGATTTGCTTAGGTCCGTTTGCACCAGAAGGCCCGTTAAAGTACTTTAACTATTACTTTTATGGCGACTATGTAATCGTTAAACGTGTTGCAATATCGTGTAAATTCATATCGGTAAAAGGGTGGCCGATCCCTAAAAAATAATAGAAAAACATATTTGGCTTCTTTTTATACTTTTGCCGTCAGTGACATTGGTTTGACGATTACTTTAACTTTAACCAGCCAAGATTCACTGGTTACGGTTCAAGGATCGTTTGCAAGAGATGGACGATGAGGCCCGTGTTGAAACCTCGATAAAGACCGGCAATAATTTAACTTTGTTACATGTACTTTGGTCGCTCAGTGCCTATTAAAGAATGGTAGGCAGACTGATGATGGTTATTAGCTGGTCCTGATGGGTGGTACCACCACTTTGAAATGTAACACCCGTAAATGGACCCTGTCGCGTAAATTCATATCGTTATCGATAAAAGGGTGGCTGATGTAATTAGGAGTACATTCCCGAAAAATTAATGGAAAAATCATATTTGGCTTCTTTTCATACACTTCACATTAGTGACATTGGTTTAGCTATTACTTTAATTTTCACCAGCCAAAACCTGGTTACGGTTAGCGTTAAAGTAAGCGTCAAAACTGACGTTGCTTTTTGAAGCAACCTAAATTTAATTTTAACCGTTACTTTAACGTGAAAGTAGTAGTTGAGTCAATCGGTGCAAAGTGCAATGGGGTCTAAGATTTTTATGTAAAATCAAGCAATGTTACTATAACATCGCTAACGTAAGTGCGTGTGTCCGTCCATCAGCTGTAGGTTGAATAACCTCGCGCGTGCTACGAGGCCATCGCGTGAACATTGCTCGTTTTTGATATTTCGATGATGTTTTGTGTTTTTTTAATAAATAATGGCACCTTAATATTATGTAGTTGATAGTAAACCAATAAATGTAAAAAAATATATAAAAATCTAAAGATTTTGGTACTAAAAATAAAAAATGTATACAACTTTGGTTCGCGGGGTCTTTTGTCTTTTTACATTCTGTATGTTTATGATTTGCGGGCCTAGTAAAAATATGCAGAAGCAAGAGATACTGATTCATTAGTCATGATCTATGTTCGTTCATTATTTGTGTCATAGCGATATAGACTAATTTGCAAGTCTCAAAGAAGCAAAAAAATTCCTTGAAACTATAAATGTTAAAGTTACACTGGGATTTGGGAAATCAGAGACATTCTAGGCCTGCTGTTAGCGACTAACAAGTACCAAAATTAATTACAAAAACATTAAATAATTAATATTTTAAACAAACAAAGCAATCGGACCACACAGATAAAACTTGTGAATTAAATAAGTCTAGATAGTTTCAATCAATAAAATATGTTTAAATTATTATTCAACTGTCCCAATTTCACCATTTCCTTGCAAATAGAGAATGCAATAAACAAATAGATAAGGCAAAGAATGAGATTGTCAATTAATTAGGGAAATTGACTAGTCTATTTTGAGAATTAAAAATGCTACTACGCATGTCTACCAATAACTGACCCGATTGACTTTTAACATCATTACTGAGTTGATAATAGTGACGTAAACCATCACGAGAACAAATATCGGACAGTGCATGATTGTACGACTAAATCTCTACAATACGACCGATTTTAAAACGATTATTACGTAAAGGTAAACTTTTATTTTGATGACCAACACAATTTGTAAGGTTATTCTAAATGTAGCTTGTTTAAGTTAGATATGGGCAGATCCATATCTTAATTGGTACTGAAACCTTCATTGCTGTTTATGACAAGGCCGATGATCATCTTATCATTCGACTAGGCTATAGTCAGACCTTTAGGGCATTAAAGGGCGAAGCGTAAATATAAATATAAACAATCCTTTATTCCGTATGTGTAAGCTGCCATCGTCTAAATTGTCGATCTGAGACAAAAACGTGTTGTGTTTTCCCAGTCATTTCACTTTGGATCCTTCAAGCGGAATGTGAAAAAGCACCTTCTCCGGCCGGCATAGTAATGGCGACTGGAGCCGCCGTATTAGCGGTTCTCCAGTCATTAGTGCTCATGGACCTCCGCTGCGCTTACCATCAGGCCAGTCGAAATCACATATCGTGTCAAAATAAATTAAAAAAAACCTCAAGCCATCCCACCACAATTTTCAGTGTAACAGCTGTGAAGTGACATAGACCCGTTGCGGCACGGGATCACCTAGGAAAGTGGTCGGGTAAAACAAAAATAATGGCTTCCTAACTATTCTAACTTTTATTGTAGCTTGGCATGACTACACTCTACTTGATGTAAAGCTAGAGTGCGGTCCATGAACGGAAACAACTGCTACTTCACAGAAATCTCTACGGGCAGCAGTGTCGACTATGCACTATCTAGATTGACAGTGCACACTCACATCGTTATTGGCTACTTTTAAACTATTCCCTAAACGCGACAAGGTCACTTCACGGGTGTTCCGTTCGAAAGTAGTGGTACTACCACAGGAAACAGACTGGGACAAACCAGCATCAGGCACTGAGCGAAGTACATATAATATAGATACATTGGTACCGGTTAGAATTTAGCGAGGTTCGAGCTCGGGTCTCATCAATCGTAAGTCACGGGCTCTACCGCTAGACCACGGCCGCTCTAAAGCGCTTGAACCAGTAAAAGATTCTTTCTAAATTATCCTCCTTGGTTGTCAGATTACTCGTGCCGCCGTGACTATCCAATTTACGAGTAGATACATCAATAGTACGGCAACAGAATATAGAGTAGAACAATCAAATATTGACAACTGATTATTCTCTGTTTATATTTAAATAATATTATATTATACATATAAATATTTAACAATTTTGAGAATGGTAGGCAGATTGACAGTACCATCACTTTTAAGTGACTGTGAAGTGACGGATTCGGAAGTCTGAAACAGCGTAGGCGATTGTCTCAGATTTTCTCTGTGAGAGCAGTTCTCCATCCATAGACCACACTACAAAATTACTTCGAAAATTACTTCATAAATTAATATCGTATTTAAAAAGTCAACATTAGAGTTAAATTAAATTAAGAAAAATCTAACGGCGAAAAACAACAAAGAAGTAATATTATTATAACATTTAATTTGCCTGTGTGCTCACTATACAATGTTTTAAATAAATAAATAATTATTTTCTCTAAAACATGTTAAACTATAATATAGAGTAGCCGTGGTAAGACGCGTAAACTCAAGATCGATACGTCCCATATTTATGGGATTCTGACCAGTACCAATGTAACTTTGTTATAATATGTATCTTGCGTTGCTCAGTGCCTTTCGAATGTAACACCCGTGAAGTGACCTTGTCGTGTTTCGGGAACAGTTTGAAAGTAGCCAGATATAGCGAGAGGAGTGTGCACTGTCACTCTAGATGGTGCATTCTCAATACCTCAGGCCGGCATAGCGGAGGCGAATGCTGCCCGTGGAGATTCCTCTATAGTAGCAGTTATTTCCACTCATGGACCGCTCTCTAGCTTCACATCAGGCGAAGTGTTGTCATATGCCGAGCTACAATAAAAAAATACGTAGATGCATAAATAAAAGTAAATAATGCATCAACTTCTGTTGCACATTCTCATACAAATGTTAATAAGCCAATAAACCTGTAGCGTGTTACCTCTATAGCTAATGTAGTGTCCAAAAACATAACAATAATCAGGACATTTATAAAAATCACGTTTTCTGTATTCCTTATAGACTAATACTAAATGTCATAGGCACAAAGTACATAAAGGGGTCTAGGCGGCCATCTTGAGACATCAGGTTGTCTGTTTTGAATTATTTTCCTAAACTTGTGTTTCTTCAAGTGTTAATGTGTAATAATGGTGGATTATTAACCATTAAGTGTTCGTGAACGTGCGTGAGTGTAGGCAAACAATTCAAAAGAAGAGAACCTGTGTTTCCATTTTCCCTCCAAAACTCCCTAGGAAGTTTCAGTAAAGATTCTACCACTTTACTGGAACAATTTTTACTTGACCGAGATTGACTAAGATTGATTGACGAACTGACTGTTTGGTGTGCTGACTCGTGATGCACAATAATAATAATAATAATAATAATAAAAACTCTTTATTGTGCGAAAAAAAAAACAAACAGAACATACAATTATTAAATTAGGTAGCACAATAGGCGGCCTTATTGCTAAGCAGCAATTTCTTCCAGGCAACCTATGTGATGAAGAATAGTATGAGAGATATAGAAACAAAGTGCACAATAGGAAAATAATAAATAAATAAATAGATAGAATATATATAACAAAATACTTATAGGATATTTATATTTAGTAGGAAGACGTAATTGAGGAGAAGAGAATATTAGGAACAGGTAGATAGGTAGAATTCTTTTATTTTTCTTTTGAATATAGACAGTGACTCTGCTCTTCTAATAGTGACCGGTAAAGAGTTCCAGAGTTGGACAGCTCTTATTACTTGTTATTAACTTGATGCAAAAATATTTACTTTGACACTAGCAAATTGTTATACGCCATGTAAAAAAAAAAGTACAAATGTAACATTTAACAAAATTACTTTTAGTCTATTTATTCTTTTTTTTTTTAAATTCTTGTCTTATTAATAAATACTTAAAAACAATTTATTAAAGCATTTATCTGAGAATTTATTAAATGACCTACTTTTTATAAAATATCTGGTCAATACTGGCGATTACAAAGTTATAATTAATAATTATCCTTGTAACTAAAAGCGGGACAATTCAGATAATCGATTTGTAAATTCACAACAACCAAAATAGTAAGAAATTTACTGAAGATTTGGCGACCATCTTGAATTATTTTCCTAAGCTTCTGTTTCTTCGAGTGTAGTGAACACGTGAGTGTGGGGAAACAATCCAAAAGAAGAGAGCGTTTGTTTTCGTTTTCCCTCCAAAACCGAACTGCATTCTAACTTACATCAAGCGGAGTGTTGTCATTTGCAGAGCTACAATAAAAAAAATAAAAAATCCACGAAATGCGATAATGAATATTGTTTCTAGCGTAGCGTTACATAACAAAACACGTGGCCTAAGCGTGTTCTGCACGCCATAAGCAAGCACGTAGGTATAGCGAATTTTCCCTGCAACAAATAGTGGAAAATAATGTATGACTCACGAACAATTCCTATATTACAGTATTTGTGGCGCAGTGGTTAACGTTTCTGCTTCAAATCCCGGTCGAAACAAATATAGTAGTGTTATTTATATTAAACAAAATGTATTTGTTTCGGGTCCCACCCATACCACAGTACAGGGTATTTTAATTTAATAATTATGAGTTATTCATTTATCTAAATACCTAGTAGATTATTTAGAAAAATGTATTCTAAAATTTTGATAATAAAATATATCTACATAGGTACTTCTTGTTTAAATAGTAATTAAAACAGTCACACCAATATAACGCCTTTGTCTTGTTAGGGTAGGCACAACTAAAATAAAAATTTTACAGATTTTGCAGTAGCTAAAAATAAATTGAAGATGTGAAAAAATGATCCAATAATAATTATAGACCCCGCTAAAAATTTAAAGGCAAACAGTATAAATATTTTGATTTAAAAAACTATCCAATCAAGTTTATTAATAGGTACGTACGAAGAGGAGGCTCGCCTTGCCAAACATTCAGGAGAGTCATTTTCGTAACTGATAGCTCACCATCCCTCTGGTTCGTCGCCGGCATGATAACCTCTCGGACCTATGTGCCGAACTCCGCCCTTCATCCGTCGCGTCTAATCGTAATCTATAAAGGCACCCCGCGTACACAATGGACGACAGTATAGTTCGCGATCTCCTCGAATGATGTCAGATACGCGTCGAAAATACGTGTCTGCCGATTCTAACACATTCATGCGATGTTAAAAACAAAACTTTTTTAAAAAACCCACTGTTTTTATTCAACAACGCATGCGTTCAGTGTTCAGTTGTGATTGGCTGAAAAGAGCGAGCACATAACATCAAAATGAAGGAGCAAACACTCACTAACAGTCGGAACGGGTGTAACAGCAAGGGCAGTATGATTGTTGTGTCGAATCGTTTGCCATTTATTCTGAAAAGAAACGAGAAAACCGGCGAACTTGAAAGAAAAGCCAGGTAAATTACATTGATAATTATAATGTTATGTTTAATATATCTAAATTTAGCTTACATACGCACACAAATTCGGACACGACATAAGGAAAACCGGTTTCAAATAATATTTATTTTATAAGAAAAAAAGCTGCTATTAGCATTAATAATTACATTTCAACGAAAATAATTTATAGCAGAATAATAAACGAAAAACATTTTATATTAGAGAAATTGAACTTTCTAGAAGCAACTGTTCCATCGAGTTCCGCGTATGTGTACAACGCCGCGTTCTCTTTTAGAAAATTCCGGAAACTTTCCTCAATGCGTTACGCAATATCGTATTTTTTTTAAATATTGACAAATTAATAATTAATTTTGTTTACTAACATTATATTAAAGGCGACTGTTTCATTTTGATGATTCACATAGCGCTCATCAGCTGTTGTGTTGTTAACCGACGAATTTTAAGAGTACCTTTTTGGTGCGCGTTTTTTTAACAATTGTTGTATATTTAATATAGTCATGCAGTATGTAACCTTGTTTTAGATAGAGGGCAAGGTCACAGCACGGTCAACGTGTTTGCCGTTTGTGTTCATAATTGTTAAGTAAATGCCTATAAATAATAAAATACGAGTACATGCATCTTTATGAGATAAATTGACGTAATCGCAATTACTTAATACTATTATTACATGCAAATTGCAATATTATTGTGAACTTTTATGAATTGTCAACGTTAAATGAATTTATATACATATTTTTATTAAATGAAAAATAACTTCTTATTTTGAAAGATTTTGTGTTGAGAAATAATTTAGCAATGGTTTTTTTTATTATTTGCCTAACAGGCCTATCTGTCCTGGAAATGGCCTTCAAATGAATCAAAATATTGTCGTTTTATTCATGGCAAAGGAATCGTTGCTAACGCAGCCTAGTATTCTGCAATATTTACGAGGCATTAAGGTCGCGTCTAGTCTTAAGTTTTCTCTTTTAAATATTTTTAGTAGAATAGCGGGAAAATGAAAACATATGTGAAACCGTATATTTTGAAACACGTGTACCTACGTCATATTTACTTTACTTTTTATTATTGCCTAAATATACTTAATTTATTTGGAGCATTTGTGACTGAACTACCTTATTATTAATATACCGACCGATATACCGAAAAATTGGGCCGATAATTTTTTTCTCGAGTTACTCGATGATTTTTAGTTAATTTTGTAGAAAAATAAATCTACTTCCTTATTACCAATCAGTTTTATTTTTTTCACCCGGGTTATTGTGTAATTAGATGTTTTACGATGCAATATTTGAGGTTATTATTATTTTTAATTCTTTAATAATTTTAAATATCTGTTTTTTATGCAATTAAACTTTGTCTATTGATTGGTAAATAATGTATGATATAATTAAACTGAATTAATAAAAAAATACGATATTACAATATTTTAGAATATTCTTTTCTTACCAAACTATTTGGTATCTAGTGGGCCCAAAAATGGACATTGACCTTTCTAAGGAAATCTTTAATAGTAAATTTAACAGTTTTCTAAAAAAAATAGTGATCAAAATTAATGTATACACGCCTTTATATCATAATAATACAACGACGCGTATAAAACACTACAAATGACGCATAATTTAATCTTTTTGCTTTTATACGTATTTTGTATTCTGGTTTTATTTGGTATTATAATATATTGACCTAACTTTTATGGCTTCGTAAACCTTGTGAAAGACATCGATCGGATTTTCTTAATTCATCCTAAAAGATATTTTTAGATTTATTATTTATGTTTATTACGTCCAATTATTATTACAAACTATAAATATGTTACGTTCATAATAAAATGCGTAATAATTTGTATATCATAACACCTACTTGGATACCTAAGTACAGGTCGCGACAAGGTCGCTTCACGGGTGATTACTGATTACGTTCGAAAGTGGTGGTACTACCCCAGGACGGCAGGACTAATAACCATCATCAGTCTGCCTACCACTCTTTAATAGTGCCTATAGGCACTGAGCTACCAAAGTACATATAACAAAGTTACATTGGTACCAGTCAGAATTAGCGAGGTTCGAACACGGGTCTCATCGATCGTGAGTTCACGCGTCTACCGCTAGACCACGGCCGCTCAAAGTTATTTAAATTTGGAGATTTTTTTAAAATTAACACAAAAATAGAATGAAGGGATTTTGACACGTTTGCACAACCGCTCAGTCTAATCTATAATATACCTAAAAATATAGTACATCATCTGCGCTTGGACCTACGACAATTTCCACCTCAGACGATAAGCCGAAAAAATAATAATAAAAAATAAATAAACTTATTTTATTTACGTGTATGTAGGTCTTTAAGATGGGTTTTATCTGAGACGTAATCCTGATAAGAAAAATAATGATTGATCTGATTACCTATAGAAATCAACGGCCGGTTATTCAACTCTGACTTATAGCGGGTTGCTATAATCAACGATTCGTATAAATTAGGCGTACTGACTCCTAAATAATTTTATTATTATTATTTTCTCAATAATGTATTCAAAATTATTTTTGTAATAATATTTTGTGTGATGGTTTTATTAAAGGAGAATGCCCGTTCTCCTACGAGAAATGGGCCCACATTTTTTTCTATAGTTTCGCGATGATTCTAAGTTCATTTTATAGAATCATCAATCAGGTTTAATTTTTTTACCCGAGTTATTGAGTAATTCGAGTTTGTTATGTTTATTTATTTAGTTATTTGTTAAACTTAACAATTTAAAAATAAATAAATATATGCACGTGAATATACAAATAATTACAGCAATAAAAGCTATTAAGTACCTATATTATATTAATTTTTAAAAAATTCTTCACATTTTGAAAATAAACAAAAATCATATCTTTTCAGAATAAAAACATTTCTGAAAAAAATTGAACCGACTTCTAAATAAAACACAAGGCACTAAAAAGTAAAAAAATAATTTTAATTGAGAGTACATACACACAATTTAATAAGCATAAACATGAATAGATGCTTATTATTTATTTACAAATTAATTATCTACATTTTATTTAACATATATCTGAAGTCGGTGCATGCATTTGAAACATGTTTTATGATTGGTAATGTACCTAGATTCAAGCGATGCGGAGTTTCATATTAGGTTGGCACCGACTTCAGATATATGCTAAATAATATGTAGATAATTAATTTGTAAATAAATAATAAGCATCTATTCATGTTTATGCTTATTAAATTGTGTGTATGTACTCTCAATTAAAATTATTTTTTTACTTTTTAGTGCCTTGTGTTTTATTTAGAAGTCGGTTCAATTTTTTTCAGAAATGTTTTTATTTTGTAATTTTTAGTGGTAACTGTAGATTGATTGTATGGATAACATTCTAAACGCGCTGTTCAAATAAAATGTGATGAGTAGCGGTCTTATAGACAGACACTCTCGAATCCTATCCGATAAAAAATGAATCATTAAAATCAATCGAAACATCCCCTAATTTTCCATCCTTAGAGATGGAATATTTTATTCCTTAAATGGGACCGATCCCGAGACATACTTTATCAAACAAAAAAAGAATCATCAAAATCGGTTCACTCATGGCGAAATATCCCCTAATTTTCCACCCTTAAAGGTGGAATATTTTATTCCTTAAATGGGACCAATCCCGAGACGTACTTTATCAAACAAAAAAAGAATCATCAAAATCGGTTGACTAATGGCGAAATATCCCCTAATTTTCCACCCTTAAAGGTGGAATATTTTATTCCTTTAATGGGACCAATCCCGAGACGTACTTTATCAAACAAAAAAAGAATCATCAAAATCGGTTGACTAATGGCAAAATATCCCCTAATTTTCCACCCTTAAAGGTGGAATATTTTATTCCTTAAATGGGACCAATCCCGAGACGTACTTTATCAAACAAAAAAAGAATCATCAAAATCGGTTCACTAATGGCGAAATATCCCCTAATTTTCCACCCTTAAAGGTGGAATATTTTATTCCTTAAATGGGACCAATCCCGAGACGTACTTTATCAAACAAAAAAAGATTCATCAAAATCGGTTCACAAACGGCGAAACATCCCCTAATTTTCCACCCTTAAAGGTGGAATATTTTCTTCAAATTTAAAATTGACCAATTACGAGACATACTTTATCCAACAAAAGAAAAATCATCGAAATCGGTTCACAAACAGCGCAACATCCCCTAATTTTCCACCCTTAGAGACGGAATATTTTCTTCAAATTGAAACGGGACCAATGCGGACATATACTCTATCCAACAAAAAAAGAATCATCAAAATCGGTCCACAAACGGCGGAGATATGAGGGAACATCGCCACAAAAAAAAAAAAAAAAAAAAATACACGACGAATAGATAACCTCCTCCTTTTGAAGTCGGTTAAAAAGAAAATAAAATTGTACTAAATATTAATTTGTATTGTTTTTAATGGTGTAAGATTTGGGAATTTATTATTATTATCTTTTTCAGTGCCGGTGGTCTGGTGACAGCAGTCGCTCCAGTTGTTATCAGAGGTGGTGGCATTTGGGTGGGATGGCCTGGCATACATCTGGAAGATCCCAATGAAAAAATACCCGAATCAGACCCCAATGATAAAACACCTACAGCTGGCTTACTTTCAAAGAAGGTAAAACATTTAATATAATATATTCATCGATTTATTTTTAGAAAGACGAATAAAATACATTATTTTTTTATTTTTTTTTATTGTAGCTCGGCATGTGACAACGCTCCGCCTGATGTAAAGCTAGAGTGCGGTCCATGAATGGAAACAACTGCTACTACAGAGAAATCTCTACGGGCAGCAGTCGCCTCCACTATGCCGGCTTGAGGAGACGAGCATGTACCATCAAGATTGACAGTGCACACTCCTCTTTTATACCTGGCTACTTTCAAACTATTCCCGAAACGCGACAAGGTCACTTCACGGGTGTTACATTCGAAAGTGGTGGTACTACCCCAGGACGACAGACTGGACAAATAATCATCATCAGTCTGCCTACCACTCTTTAATAGTGCCTATAGGCACTGAGCGACCAAAGTACATATAACAAAGTTACATTGGTACCGGTCACAATTATTTCCCGAGTTTTAGCATAAATTTTGCCTAAAAATAGCTCAATGATCACTTCGACGACCTGTTATTGTCAAGGTCAATGAATTCTATCCATCCATCCAAAAAATTATGTGAAAATCTCTCAAATTACGGTTTCGACCCACTGCGGCGATTACACGACAAATCCCGGTCAGAACAAATGGAATAAAAAGTAATAATTTTTCCAATCCGAATCTAAAAGGAAGAGTAAATACTAGAGCGAAAAGATGACACAATTAACTACAAATTTAAAATTAACTATTAATTTATATCTGTCTTTTCATTCGGCAGCCCTCCCAACTCAAATGCTAGTGTTAAATATTACTGGGATTTTTATACTTATTAAATTCTAATTAAATTAACTATTTTAATTTAATTAACGTGCACGGTCATTTTCTTAGAAAAATCTTAGTATACATCATAAACATAGTCACGCAAAGACAGGCTACTTGCGATTAGTTGATTACCACAATAAGAAATAAGTAAGTAAGCACAGTTACTCGGACGTGACGCGTTTGTTTCATTTATGATACAAAATTTTGTCTAAATTGTAACCAAGTTTGTCTTATTATTCTACTACACGTGTAAAACACTTACGTATATTCAAATTACAGAAATTCATGTTTCTATAAACATTTGTACTGTTTCTTTGTGTTAAGAATAATAATTTTGTGGAAGTTTTTTTTTATATTTTCATAACTGATTCTTCACTTGTATTTTGAAGCTATAATAAGGACGTTACGTAGCTGGGAAGTAAACCGAAAAACGTGTTCGTCTTTAGTCACTGTTACCTTCTCGCACGCCGTCTACTGTCTGTCTCGAATACACTCTCCTCTCCCCTTCTGTCCATCGGTTTATGCTCGCACCTGTCCAAATAAATTAAATATCGCAAAGGCTAGGAATTTGCGATTCACCTGTTTTTTACATGTTTATATAGTGCTTGTAGGAGAGAGAAGTACAGTTGAGCCTCGTTAATTCAAAACCCCGTTATTTCGGTTATCTCAATAATGCACGAAATCATGGTTTCTTCGCAAGCCGAGAAATTGTCAATTCCGAATCCACGTCAATACCAACAAGGCCACGGTCGCTCTCTATTGTTTTAAAGGCCGTTCCATAATAACCAATTTATTTTACAGATCGTACCAATCCATGCAGAACCAAAACTCTTCGATAGCTATTACAATGGCTGCTGTAACGGCACCTTCTGGCCGCTCTTTCATTCGATGCCTGATCGAGCCACTTTCATTGCCGACCACTGGAAAGCTTACATCAAAATCAATCAAGAGTTTGCTGCAAAGACAGTTCACGCTTTAAGACTCCTCAATAGCGAGAAAGAGAGTTCATCTGCACCTATTGTTTGGATTCATGATTATCATCTCATGCTTGCTGCTAATTGGATTAGACAGGTTTGGCTTTTCTCCATATAAATATTCGATCTTGTCCTAGCTTCAACATTCGTAAATACCAAGTTATTGACCTGTATCTATGCTAAGTTAGATCTTGGTCAGTAACCGGCTTAATGGTCCTTAGTGTAAGGATAACTTTAGACTGCATCGAACCTTTGAGTTTAAACATTTATTTAGTTCATTATATAATAGTATAAATTACAGAGAGCTGAAGAAGACGACATTCCATGTAAGATAGCATTTTTCCTTCATATCCCATTCCCGCCCTGGGATATCTTTAGACTATTACCGTGGTCAGATGAAGTACTACAAGGAATTTTAGGTAAGTGATAAGATACAAAAGTTATTTTTGACTAAAAGAAAAAGGATTAACATAATTATTAATTTTGCTAGGTTGCGATATGGTCGGTTTTCACATCACTGATTATTGTCTTAACTTTATCGATTGTTGTCAACGAAGTCTTGGTTGTCGTGTGGACAGGAAGAACCTTCTAGTAGAATTAGGTGGACGTACAATTTGCATCAGACCTCTTCCTATTGGCGTACCCTTCGACAGATTCGTACAGCTAGCGCAGAACGCTAAAGCAGTGCTTTCAACCAATCAAAAAGTTATTCTTGGAGTAGATAGACTAGACTATACGAAAGGTTTAGTTCATAGACTGAAAGCCTTCGAAAGATTATTGGAGAAACATCCTGAACATATAGAAAAAGTTATGCTCTTACAAATTGCTGTACCGTCTAGAACTGACGTTAAGGAGTATCAAGATTTAAAAGAAGAAATGGATCAATTGGTTGGAAGGATAAATGGAAGATTTACAACACCTAATTGGTCACCAATCAGGTAAATTGTCCTCTCTCACGCTATGTAAATAATTTAAAGGCGATTACACATAAAAATTTCATTGCTCGAAGAAAGTCGTGTTCTAGACTCGTAAGGTGAATGCCCATTTGCCTAAGAAAAATGGGCCCACAATTTTTTTCTTGAGTTTGTCGATAATTTTATTTCATTTTGTAGGAAAATAAATCTGTATACCTTATTACTAATCAGTTTAAATTTTTTCACTCGGTTAATGAGTAATTAGATGTTTTTTGATGAAATATTTGAGGTTATTATTATTTTGAATACTTTAATAATAGAAGATATCTGTTTTTATGTAATTAAACATTGTCTATTGATTGGTAAATGATGTGTTGATATAATTAAAATTAATTATAAAAAAATAAGATATTATTTTAGACTATTGTTTGGTTACTATTAGGTATCAAATTGGCATTCTCCTTTCAGTTCTTTACCAATGTAACTTTTTTATAATAAAAGCAATAATTAATAACGCTTTGAATTGTACGCCTGTAAATTGACTTAGTCACGTGCACATTGGTCAGTAGAAATATTTCTCTGTGATTAGTACACGATTTTAATTATTATTATTCTTCTATTAATTAAAACATGTTTGTGTAAAATCTAATTAAATACTTAGTAAATCTGCTTATTTTGTCCAAACAGATACATCTATGGTTGCGTCGGTCAAGAAGAATTAGCAGCATTCTACCGAGATGCAGCAGTCGCGCTGGTGACTCCATTAAGAGATGGAATGAATTTGGTTGCAAAAGAATTTGTCGCATGTCAAATTAACACACCTCCTGGAGTTCTGATAGTGTCACCATTCGCCGGAGCTGGTGAAATGATGCATGAAGCGTTGATTTGTAACCCATATGAGCTTGATGATGCCGCTGAAGTTATACAACGGTAAGTTGTGTGGATATTTTTGTACATTTATTGTACAGATTGTATGATTTTCGATGTATAGAAATTCAAATCTGGGTCAGAGCGAGCCTATTGTGCGATTGTGCCCTGGTTACCATGGCTGTAGTGACGCTACGCTACGATTTGGAGCTGATCATGATCTGATTCGATCATTAGGGATCCAATAAATGAGGTTCTTTAAAGACGCGATTTTGAAAAACATTTTGATCTAGGGACGCGATAATTATAACGCTTATTAAATAGCGTTATGATAATAATACCATTAGTATTTGAATCTTTACGTAAAACTTTTTAGACACTCCGGAATATCATAGATTTAACATGCGAAAAGTGTCGTATTTAGTTACATCTTTTGACCAATAGCTGCACCCTCCAAATTACTACATACTCTTTCCTGGTTAGCTGGTAGAAAATGCTTTTAGGCATTGAGCTCGCCTTTGTACATTTATATTATGTATAATTTTTGTGCAATAAAGAATTTTATTATTATTAATAGCTGTCTCTAAAATTCCAGAGCTCTAATAATGCCAGAAGACGAACGTACTGTTCGCATGAATCATTTACGTCGTCGTGAACAAGTCAATGATGTAGACAGCTGGATGAAGGCTTTCCTAAAAGCTATGGATTCTTTGGAGGAGGAGGAAGATGATATTGGAGCCACGTCAATGCAACCTGTCACTATTGATGATTTTGATGAATATTTGTTTAAGTAAGTCGATACCTATGTTTTATCCATCTAATGCGCTCTTCCGATATGGTTTGGTTCCAAAGGGGATGAGTGATGATTTTACTTTACGAATTCACCGCGTAAAGTGAGATCTTTCCGCCAATCAAACAAATCAAATGAAACGGTCCTATTTCTCGGCGTGAGTGCGCTAATTATAAACACCACTCTAGACATTGTATATATTTTTAATTATTTATTATTTCAAAGAATATTTTCTTTATTTTATATTTATTTCAGATACATAGGTTGTACGGAGAAATTAGCATTACTTCTTGATTACGATGGTACTCTAGCACCTATTGCTCCTCATCCAGACCTGGCTACATTACCTTTGGAGACGAAACACACACTGCAACGTCTCTCTAACATGGCCGACGTGTACATAGCAATTGTATCTGGAAGAAATGTTGAAAATGTGCAAAAAATGGCAAGTTTTTTAAGTGTTTTAATTTTTTATTACAGTCGTATTTCGACCGATTCAAGTAGATTATAATATAATAATGTAAAAAAGAAGTTTATAAAAGGTTTAGTATTGAATTGCAAATGTAGCAAAATGGCTAGCTACGCAAGTTGACCGAGTAGAAAAATATCAAGCGTTCTTTTTGATCATTATACATTTTAATATTTGTACATGTTGCCATCTAGCCGTGTCACTTTATGGCTTATATGTTAATTAGGAATTTTACTATTTGGTCATCTTTACAAACACTCATTTTTTTATAATATAGACATTTTGCTACATAGGTACATACTAAGCCAACCTAAATATCTATGTATGTACGAGTATATATAAGGATCAAGTTATAATTAAATACAACGTAAAGTTTCCACGCTAAACAAATATATAGGTATTTTAACAATTTTAAATTGTTATGGTTTAATTAAACTTTAGCCTTGACTGGCCTTTATACTCTGTGGTCATTGTAGTTCACTGAAAATGGTTAGGTTAGAATGACTATAAGAACATTTCGCTCTGAGAATCACCTAATCCTAATTGGATATATGTCATTTTAATGTTATCTAAATTAATTAATAATTATTTATTATATTCTTGGCATATAAATGCTAGGGGTATTATTAAATTATCAGTAAACTATGATAAAGAGGAAAAAATCACCGCACGCATAGTCACACAGCGTGGTCAATTATTATTATATTTAACAATAATAACAACAGTATTTTAAATAAAAGATTATTAAATAATAAAATTTATATAACATGATCAAATAACATGTTTTAGTTTACAATTTATGTATAAGATAAATCCGCAATAAAAGTACGATGTAAATCAGGCCACAGAGAGGAAAAACAATATTTATTTACTTCAGAGCCAAAATTGATTAAATTATCAGAATAATTAACCGAATCATAACAACCTAATAACTGCGCAGAGATAAAATAATTACAGTAACACCCCGCTTTACGCGACCCGGTTATGTGCGGTTTCGGTTTTACGCGAATTTCAAATTTCGCACTAAAATGGCTCTTTCAAAGATTTATTCGGGTTTGGATATATTGTAGAGCATAAATAGTGATGATGACCGTGTTTTAACCGTGTGTCGATCAGTAAAAAATACGGTGTTGCGTGTTATGAAAATATTTTACAAGACCGTAAAAGAAACGCAACTGTACATTTTTCTGTAAAAAAGATGCATAATGTGTTTTTAGAATTAAAGTATGTATTGATTTGCACTGACTTTTGGTTATGCTTAAACGTGACTTAATGCGAGTTTTTGCGGAACATATCGCTCGCGTAAAGCAGGTATTACTGTATTTAAATTCTACTACGCCTCCATGGCCAAAGGATTAAGGAATTTATCGAGATTTCGACTCTTCCCATAAATGAAATTCCGACGGGTACCAATGCAACTTTGCATACACTGATCGCTCCCTATGGTGTATACCATTCAAGAAGTGGTAGGCAGACTAATGATAGTTATAAAACTCGACCTAGATGCGTTTTGAAAATAGCTTGACACTGTGTCTCATCAAGCTGGGATAGCGGAGGCGACTGCTGTCTGCATGCTAATCTTAACATCAGGTGTAAAATACTGTTAATAATAATAATAATTATATATATCTTTCCAGGTGGGAATCGAAGGCATCACATACGCAGGCAACCACGGATTAGAGATTTTACATCCAGACGGCAGCAAGTTCGTACATCCAATGCCTTTGGAGTTGCAGGATAAAGTTGTTGATCTTCTGAAAGCTTTACAGGAACAGGTATTACGAATCCTTATTCTTAGTGACGATATACCCTTAATTCGAGGAGCACCGGGCAGCAGAATTTTATTAGCGACACTATTGGATGGTGCAATGATACAGTATGTTTTATTTTTCAAAATCAATGCGTTCGATTTCTAGCTGGGGATTTTTTAAAAATCTAATACTGCAGTTTTATTTTTTATCAAAATAGACCTCGAGATTCCTTTGAGTATTTTCGTTATTTCAGTTGAAAAGTACTTAGAAAAAAAACAAGTAACGTTTAAGTACTCTGCCGTAAACTAAGCTAATTTTCTTTTAAAATATTAATTATTGGATATTCTAAATTAGGTATGCAAAGACGGTGCCTGGGTGGAAAACAAAGGAGCACTTCTAACCTTCCACTTCAGAGAGACTCCATTGCAAAAACGTCAAGATTTAGCTGATACTGCTAGGAAACTGATCACAGCTCATGGCTTCACACCAGCTCCTGCGCATTGTGCTATTGAAGCCAGACCACCAGTTCAATGGAACAAAGGTATTTGGAATAAGTTTTCTATATTGTCTTTCATCTTACCTATTGTACCTGCCCCGAGTGATGTACTTGATGTCGTTGCGTGCGGGCGGTCGAATGCATCACCTCACCGTTGAAACGATGACAAAAGGTTCGGGCAATCCTTCCATTCCTTCCTTTTTTTTTAATTGTAGCTCGGCATGTGACAACACTCCGCCTGATGTAAGGCTAGAGTGTGGTCCATGAATGGATGCAACTGCTACTACAGAGAAATCTCTACAGGCAGCAGTTGCCTCCACTATGCCGGCTTGAAGAGACGAGCATGTACCATCCAGATTGACAGTGCACACTCCTCTCGTTATACCTGGCTACTTTCAAACTATTCCCGAAACGCGACAAGGTCACTTCACGGGTGTTACATTCAAAAGTGGTGGTACTACTACTCTAGTTTAACATTAGGCGGTGTGCGGTCATAATATGACGTGCCAAAATAATTTAAAAAAAAAAATTTTTAGTCTAGAGACAGAGTAGTAGTAGAGGCATCTTATAATCAATTCTGTAATTTTTTTATTATAATTACAGGTCGGGCTTCAATCTATATATTGAGAACAGCATTTGGATTAGATTGGAGTGAACGGATACGTGTTATATATGCAGGGGACGACAGTACCGATGAAGATGCTATGATGGTAAGAAAATTATTTATCTTCATTCATAAACAGCATCATCTCTTATGTTACGGCTCCATCTGAGTCATAGGGTTTTAATGTCTGTATTTTTAACGCGCTAATTAACGCGCATTTTGACGCAGCCAGTAACACTAATACAGGTGGATCAGCCGTAAACCGCATAATTTACAAATCAGACCATAATTAAAAAAAAAAACTTACAGCATAGTCCTAAATACTTATTACAAAGTATTTAAATATATTTTCAGGCCCTGAAAGGTATGGCAGCAACATTCCGTATCGCATCCTCAAACATTATAAAAACTTCAGCTGAACGTCGTCTATCGTCAACTGACTCGGTCCTGGCGATGCTCAAATGGGTCGAAAGGCATTTCTCACGTCGTAAACCGAGAGCAAACTCAATCACATACAAAAATGCAAGAAAGGCCAGAGATACTATACAAATGCATATGTCTTATCAAATACCCACAAAAACATCGCCCAAATCCACACCACCAAAGACACCTGACAAACATTCGAGCGAAACAGATTCGAGTTAGTTCATTGACAATTCAATAGTCGCGTACTGACTGAGCGAGGAGTCTTGCACGTTCGCGTTAGCCGCATGAAGTAGCTTCGGTTTGAAGATCTATTGAACGAGACTACGTTAGTTAGTTTTACCTAAAACCGCACCGGGCCGCATGTTGAAATGAACTAAAAGGTTCGGGCAGTCCTTTTTCTATCGTTCCATTAAATTGTGGAACGACCTTCACAGCCACGGCTTTCCTTCTTCCTATAACATGGGATCCTTCAAGCGCAGCGAGAAGAGGCATCTCACAAAGCCGGTATAGCGGAGGCGACTGCTGTCTACGTATCTCCTTCTCTGATAGCGGTCGCCTCCGGACATATGACGAGCTAAAAAACTATATTAGATTTAAACAAATTCTTCGACTTATACAGATAAAGAAACAATTAAAAAACCGCTCTGACCGACCGGGCATTTGCCGCGAGGCAACTCGCTCAGTAAGCGGCTATTTCCTACAAGTTCCATGCAATGGTTGAATATTAGATGCGTTAATGTCTTTGACATACTTGGCATAGCGGAGGCTACTTTACCACGCTTCAGCTTAACATCAGGCAGTATCTTGATTAATAATTAATGATGAAAGTTAAGATTCGCATATAACGCATCTAGTTTTAATATGTAGTTGATTTGCTTTACTTTTAAATTGCTATGTAATATTATTAAAATTGTTATTTTAAAGAACGACTGATCAAACCGTTAATGACGTCGTCGGGTCGGATTCATAGAGTTAAATAATATAACAAAGGAGAATGGCCATTAGTTTAAGAAGAATGGGCCCACAATTTTTTTCTAGTTGTCGATGATTTTTAGTGCATTGCTTAGGATCAGTTTTAAATTTTTTACCCGGGTTATTGAGTAATTAGGCTTGTACTGATGCATTATTTGATATTGATATTATATTAAATGCTGTACTAATTGATGATATCTGTTTTTTATGTAATTAAACATTGTCTATTGATTGGTAAATGATGTGTTGATATAATTAAAATAAATTAATGAAAAAAAAAAGATATTATTAGAATATTGTTTTGTTAACAAACTATTAGATAAAAAGTGAGCTCAAAAATGGCCATTCTCCTTTCTTATGTTATAAATTGATTTATTTATTGTTAACTACACTTAAGGTCTTAGTTTTTATTATTTTCCAATTAGATTATTTCTTATCAGTGCCATTATTGCGATTCATTCATTTATTAGAAAATTTAAAAATATTATTCTAGATTGCCAAAAGTTTACATCTCTTCTGGTATTTTTAAACAGTATTTAATATTTTTAAATTCATTCATTATATCAAAATTTAAATCGTATTTATGTACGGTAATTTGAAAGCGCAATTTTTATGACATTTTTTTTTATTTTAGTTGTTTAGTTTACTTTTTACAATGTGATAGTGAAACACGAGGAATACAATGGTGGCTATTTAATAATTCATATTTATATTTTTTTTGTTTGTAGAACTTTATATTATGCGAAAAAAAAACTAGAATTCTAAATTGTACATCTCGACAAAAATTCGGAATGGCGGATCGATGACGTCATTTTTATTAAGACGATACACCAAGGACAATTTTTTTTTATTAAATTTTTTTTACGTTATAAATCAACATTGTCTAGGCAAAACCTGGGTAAAGAATAGATTAAGTTTGTATTTCGTCTTAACAAAAATTTTTATTTTTAAATTACCTGTTTAGTCACTTATTCAAGAGTAGGGATCAAGTTAACTTACCTTTGTATTCACGGTGTATGTGAGAATAATGTTATTCTTGTCACGTTAGCGTAGATTTCAGTTGCACACCAAAAACTGTATAATTATAGTAGGTACTTATTTGACAAACACAAACCTCGTACTTTCATCCTCTCCTCGAACGCACAATTTTAAACAAGAGTTAAATCCTGCAATGCTTATTTTATGCCTGTACTAAGCTAAGCTTTTATCACAGGCACTACATTAATAGTGATTAGATGAAGGTCTTCGAGGAAGGATTAAAGTAACTATGACGCCCTCGAAACAGGTGTCCCAAGATAATGAGCAGTCCAAACGAACTACTAACTTAACCAGCGGAGAAGACAAATTATTCAGAAATCATTTTCTTAATTATTATTAATCTCATTAGATCAACTCAAGGGCGTCGCCAAGGGGGGGCAGGGAGGGGCAGCTACCCCCCCCCCCTAGAGATTCTAAAAAGTTGTTAAATGTAAATTTATTTATTATTTACAGTCAAGAGCTCGTGTAGCTGTACACGTTAGACTCTGTACCGTTGTTATTACAATCGCCGTAGGTAAGGCTCGTACAAGTGAAAAGCTTCATGTACTTTACCTACAATTCATACTTTTCTCATCCTCCATCCCTAAGTCATCGACTGGCGACGCTCTTGGATCAAGTGATGCAGATTTTTTAATATCGTGGATTCTGAAGCGGTTTTTTATAAGATCTCGTAACATTGGTAGGGGTGTAATTGGAATTATCTACAAACTAATAAGATAAACAATAACGAATCGTGTAACCGAAATGTTCGCTCCTATTAATCAACCTTCAGATTTAAATCAATCAATCAACCATTAAGTAACCTTTGCGGTGCAATACGTCTGCATTAACATTCGTATTGATGCATGCGGATGCAGATGTCCATGGATTTGGACATTTGAAGCACTGATCATCCCTAATCTGAACCACTGAAATGCAACTATATTTTTGATTAATCTACATTAAAAATCTCTGACTGCTCATAATATTAGGACACTCTGTATATGTGTAGAATACAAGTTTAATGGCCGAATACTCAAACGTTACTTATATTTAACCCTTAAATACATATTGTCGCCAATTGTCTACATTCATTTTCACATAAAATTATTCAAAAACCTGGGTGCACAGGACTTGAGTGCATCAAATGCAAGGTTGCTTTGTGTCATAACAAAAATCTAAATCGAATTTATTTTTTATTATTTACGTAATCTATAACTAATTTCCTATAATGGTTTATTAATTCAAAACAAAAAATAATGCATTTCAGGGTTAAAGTCCGCTTTTTGTTTTATCTCCTTCATTTAGGAAGTGATGTTTGAGTATTCGGCCGTTAGAATAAGGAATTTGTAGACTTATAGTACTGAAATTCGAATTTTCTTTGTATGTACCAATATGTATACAATTTTCTGATATTCGATTTTTATACAGAACATAATAAAAACTTCCACAGTACAAAATAGACTTTTATTTAAAATTTCCTATTTACATTTCCTTATCATTTACATTACAAATAAATATACTGATTATAAAGTCTCCAGGGGCCTCAGTATGGGTTAACATCGCTATATCTGTCTACTTGCCTGGACGGCAGACTGAGCTAATAACCATTACCCGTCTGCCTACCACTTTAACAGCGACCAAAATACATATGATACCGGTCAGAATTAGCGGGGTTCGAACACGGGTCTCATCGATCGTGAGTTCACGCGTCTTACCGCTAGACAACGGTCGCTCTTATACTTTGCCTTCAGTTCAAATTTTAGTGTCTGTAGGTATCAATAAAATTTTCATAATTAAGTATTTACTCCACTTAGTACTCCTTCAGGATCCTAATAAACCCTGTGAAGGGATCCATCAAGAGTGACTATAATTTTTTGTATTATAAACATATATTAGCATTTTTATTATAGCAAATTTGTTAGGTTAGGTTGCTCTCTCTGTTTAAATTTTTTAGTTAATAAATAGGTAGTTAAGGTACTGGGCCTCTCAAATAAGCCCATGTGTGCTTTAAGAGGCACAACATTGTTCTATTTATAAAGTTTAAATAAAATGAATAAATTGAAAAAATAAACTCTTATAAATGATTAACACTCAAAAAAAAAGGAATGTATACCTACTGTAATTAGGTTAAATTTTTTTTGTGCATATCCTCTATAGTCTATATACACGAAAACGTATCGACATTATTTTGTACGCCTATGCACACTTAACACACAATAAGCAGACGCTGCCGTAGACTGTGTTTTTTTTTAAAGTTCCTAGCACTAGCTTAGTCAATTTCATAAAATAAAATAAAAACTTATTTTTCAGGAAATCTTTCCAGTGTTTGTTTAAATATTAATAATTTAATAATTACTATGCATAAATATCAAAAGTATTTTAGCCAATTAAAGAATAATACTAATTAATAAATCTTAACTACACATTACTATGGGAAACGACTAGCCATGACATTATAAAATAAAATAAACAAATAGGATAAACGGCCAAACCCTTCTTGCCTTGCGGTTGACTGTCACCTAAGAATTTTGTAGACGCTGTAACAATAAAAGAAATATGTAGGCAGACTGATGATGGTTATTTGTCCAGTCTGCCGTCCTGGGGTAGTACCACCACTTTCGAATGTAACACCCGTGAAGTGACTTTGTCGCGTTTCAGGAATAGTTTGAAAGTAGTCAGGTATAGCGAGAGGAGTGTGCACTGTCAATAGATGGTACATGCTCGTCTCTTCAAGCCGGCATAGTGGAGGCGACTGCTGCCCGCACAGGTTTCTCTGTAGTAGCAGTTGTTTCTAGCTTTACATCAGGAGGAGTGTTGTCACATGTCGAGCTACAATTAAAAAAAAAAATGTTAAGTGGCATGTAAGAGATGGTTAATAGCTCAGTCTGCCATCCTGGGGTAATACCACCCCTTTTAAACGAAACAATCGTGAAGTGACAGATCCAGCTTGGAAGCAGTTGGGTAGACAGTAGTGTGCAGTAGCTACCAATGGATGGTGCACATTGTCTTCACAAGCCGGCATAGAGCGGTGGCTTACCCATAGACATTATTATTTTTCAATGGAAGTATTATTCCCACTCATAGCCGCCACTCAAGCAGAGTGCAGTCACATTCCGAGATACTACGAAGCGTGAGGCTGTGTCGACTCATTGCGTCTGGCCGTCGTGCCTGATCTGATGATGCTGTTTTTGCTATTTGATCTAACTACCCATGACACGCCCACACCCGTTTCTGATGTTGGTGAAAGGAGAGTGACAGATCTGTACCTCTCCTGCTGTAACTTACCATAAGTAGCCCATAAGAATCCAGCTAAAGAGATCACCAATCTCAAGAAGAACAGAAAAGCAGTTTGAGTCGAGAACAATATTATTCTACAAATAATGAGTGATATTGCAACTGGCAGTAGACAGTAGCCAATCACGCACACCGATTGGAAAAATGAACTGAAATAAAAGAAAAAATTAAATTAATATTTTATCATTTATAAGCTTTTTCTTTTATTATTATAGCTTAGCATATTACAACACTCTGCCTGATGTAAAGCTAGAGTGTGGTCCATGAACGAAAGCAAGTGCTACTACAGATAAATTTCTACTGACTATGACGGCTAGAGGAGAAAAATATGCCCCATTAAGATTGACAAGACCACCTGCAATTTTTTTAAATTTTATATCAACATATAACAACACTACTGTAGGTAAATTTCTACAGGCAGCAGTCACCTCTGCCGTGCCAGCTTGACGAGACAAATGTCTATAATGATCTACTTACATATTACCACCGAGTAATTTAGAATTGGCTGTGACTACACCAGCACCAATCCAGACTAACACAAACATTTCCGCAAACTCCGGTCCTCCATCGTTGGAGTTATCAGCTCGTGATGCAGAGCCTTGAAGGATTGTTGCCATTAAAGTACATAGGAGAAGTGGACCCCAGAGATCCCCTGTGAAATAAGTAACACACATTTTGTTTCATTGTAGCTTGGCATATGACAACGCAACATCTGATATTAAGCTAAAATTAAATGAACGGAAACAACTGCTACTACGGAGAATTCTCTGCATGCGGCAGTCACCTCCACTATGCTAGCTCGGTGAGATGAATGTGCACCATCCAGATCGATAGTGCACACTCCTCTCGCTATACCTAGTTACTTCCAAACTGACCCCAAAACGTGACAAGGTAACTTCAAAGGTGTTACATTCGAAAGTGGTTGTACTACCCTCAAGACAGCAGACTGGGTTATGGGGTGACGACACTCTTTAATATTCCCTATAGGCACTAGGAGACCAAAGTACATATAACATAGTTACTTGGCACCAATCAGTATTTAGCAAGGTTTGAACACAGGTCTCATCAATCATGAGTTCTTGTGTCTTACTGCTAGACCAATACAATACCATTGTCACGTCTTTTTCGCAGAGGGATTGGCAGAGATTTCATTTTAAAAAAACCAATTCATTTAAAAGTAATAC
Source organism: Tinea pellionella (assembly GCA_948150575.1). Lineage (NCBI taxonomy): Eukaryota > Metazoa > Arthropoda > Insecta > Lepidoptera > Tineidae > Tinea > Tinea pellionella. The sequence continues at coordinate 7,547,588 of OX411252.1, forward strand.
TCATAGTGTACTCACATTCTTTTAATAAACTTGTCTTTTCTCTAGGTATTAATACATGATAGAATTTATTACCAACAGCCCTGAGGTCGCGCATCTGAAATTGATACAAATATACAGATATAACAAGGATGTTTTAAAATAATATGTATCTATGGTGATAATTTCCAATTTCCTTTGGTCTTCTTCTCAACAGTCTTTCCAAAACTTTTAAATAGCCTGCCGACAAAGACAGACCACATGGCACATAACTACATAGTGACAAACTGTACAGTCCAGTACAATATGTACAATTGTTTCCTCCAGGATTTAACTTTGGAGTGGGTTTAGTAGCTTGGTAGGCTCTATCTTGTCTGTGTAGCCATGTTTGATGTCGAACATAATATGTCTAAATGACACCTTGAAAGAATATAATGTTATGAGTGAGCAACTAAAAATCATAGTGGTAGTGTGAGCTTGTAAATGTCTATATAACTATTACTAGAAATGTATGTTACACAAAACTATACGTAAAATATTTTTTAAAAACTCACAAATGTTTCTTTTATAGGCTCATCAAGAGTATTAAATTCCATATTTCCTCCAGGATGAGCTGAGGGTATATTCATTTCTCCCTCTGCAACACCTACATCACCGGCTGGATACATCTACAAATTTTTAATACAATACCTATAATAGTGCAATTTGGTTATCTATGACTAAGATTTATGAAAAATGATGAAATTTGCAACTTCTGGTCTATACAAGAGGTATACATAGTATACTCATATAAATACTAAAGTCTTATACACAGATGAGCACCCAAAATATATAAAATTAGATAAATTAGCGACTAACATAAGCAATGAATTACAAGTCGAAAAAACAACTAAAGAAGATATTAATGCAAAAACCTATACTTACATCGAATTTAGCTTCAAATGGTTCATTCATTTTGCTCCTAATAATAACAAATATATTACTTATTTAACTAAGAACCAAAACTGTTTTCATTCCAACACATCAAAGCAAACGCAAACGCTACAGGATTTGACAGTAATGACAATCACATGTAGTTATTACCAGGATTACCAGATTAAAAAAATTATAGAACCAATCTTCACTTCGTTGCTCCCTCGGCCTCTTCAATCAAATAGAAACAAAATTAATAATAAATAAATCAAAATAGACTGAACATTGGGAAATTGCTTCAATTTTCTACATCTTAGCAACTCTTGACCTATGTTATTATTCTGGAAATAAAGTTATCGATAATTTGACCGTACACATTGGTAATGCTTCTGTAATGAGTGATTGAAGCGCTATGAAAGTAACGATAAAAAGTGAGTATTAAATCTTTTTCAACTAATTTATTCCATAATATCTAAATGTCTTCATTCACAATGTTTATAAATACACAATTTTCTGTACATTGCATCAACAATAGTTAATTCTGAATATAACCTTGTACCAAGGTTGTGTATTTATATTCTTTTGTATTATTACTTTATTATTTATATTACTTCATTCATTAATATCAAATTCAAATAATATAAAACGTGAATTCGTAATAAAATAAAGACAACAAAAGAAGTTTCGGTTACGATTTTGACTGGAGACCTTAGAAATTCGCGTAAATAATTATTGCGTTAAATCAGACACAGTTAAAGCTTCAATTTGGTACCACTTTCATCTAAAGCAACACTTAATTTTATTACAAACCTAAATGTAACTAACCTATTCGTAATGGGTAAAAGGATTTCTGCGTGGCAATCGCCTCGCTTCGCTCGGCTTTTGCATTAAATGGGTACAAACCTAAACCTAACCTACCCTATTCGTAACGGGTGGAAGGATTTCTGCATACAAACCTAAATCTAACCTAACCTAACCTATTCGTAACGAGTGGAAGGATTCTGACAATTAAATGTAATTATGTATTAAAAGTGATTTTAAAATTAGTTTTAAGTGTCTGAGAACCTTTGGAACTCTAACTGGGACTGATTTAACCCAATAATTATCAACTGGAAGTATCTCAAAGTTTTAGGGTCTGGCCTCTAATATAGCTAGCCGAAGTTTCCCATAATCCGTAACAAACCATAAAATAATTGTAAATTACAATTACAACTAAATTACTTTTTTTAATTCTTAGGTTGGACAGGAGTTGCAACTTGGCGTTGGGAAGCTAATGACGATAACTGCGGTATCTGTCGTATGCCATTTGATAGTTGTTGTCCCGATTGTAAGTTACCCGGAGACGACTGCCCACTAGTTTGGGGCGCCTGTTCCCATTGTTTCCATATTCATTGCATTGTAAAGTGGCTACATTCTCAACCTCAACAGCAGTGTCCGATGTGCAGACAAGAATGGAAGTTTAATAATAAATAGGTGTTACTTTCGCTTAGTGTTTGGAGACCCACCACTTGAACCAACCGCTGTTTTTGGTAAGTTTTTAAAAATATTAAATTCAATAGTGCAAAAAAAAATTTACTATATTTTCCATGATGACTCCTTAATAAATAATAATGTTGTACTATAATAATAATAATAAAATACTTTATTTATTGCACTTAATACAATATAAAAATTGCAAAAGGTGAACTTAATTTTCCGCCAGTTAACTTTACTATCAACATTCTGTGCAAATAAAGTTGATATTGTTCAAAACAATTGAAAAACTAAAATATAATAAAAAGTTTTTATTGATATTCATAATTATTTTATTACCTATTTGTATGACAACTTATATGTATGTATATAATGTATAGCATTCAGTGGTGAAATATTATGCATAGACTATTTGTAGTCAGAAATAAACGTCACAAACATAACATTGTAACTGGTCATGTTAAACCCATTGCGGTGTAACAATAGCGCGCGGTAACCGGCCAGCTAGCACCTCCGTCGCAGTGTCGATCACGCGCCACGCGAGACGGTCGCGTCGTTCATCGTTAGTCAGCCGCGCGAGTACAATGCCGACGTGAACGTACTCCGTGTACTATAGTGTCCTTTTTATAGTATTGTTAGAGTGTTTGTTCTCACATCGGTGGCGATGCTAATGGTACAGAGCAACGCCCGAGTCCCCATGAAGACCTCGAAATTAAAGGGCCCTCCTCCTGTACCGCCGCGGCCCAACCAGAGCGTTGTCGCCGAAGCACTCGCGAAGACGAGGAAGGCCGTCGCCGAATCTAGAGCGAATCTAACCAAGTCACGCACGACCATCAAACAGGATACACCATCTAAAACGTCGAAGGCTAAGACTTTAGACAGAATAAAATCGACAGAAAAATGTGATCAAAAGAGCCCTCCAAAACAGAACGGTTTAGCTAGAGTTAAATCATTCATCAGAGATGTTATCAGCGACAGGAGTTCCTCATCAGACGAGAAAAAATCTAGTGGTACTAACTCCAGGAGAAGTTCCAGCGACAGTAGTTCGATACCGTCGACTATTAATTCAAAAAAATCGAACGAATCACTCAATTCGAAAGCTGTAAAGACTTGTAAACAAATCTTAGTGCGTTCTTTATCAAGTAGTTCTAGCAAAGTCGAACATGAAAATAAACCTATAAGTAAAGTTAGCAAATCATCAAGTTTTGCTGAAAAATCACTACCTTTACGTAAAGCTCCACCACCGCCTCTCTCGCCAAAGCCCAAATTAAGACCTATGAAACCACTTCCTTTGAGTAAACCGCAGTCTTTAGAGCGTATAGACAGGGCGACTACAAGACGTCCCGAACTTACTTTATATTGTACACCTATAGATGCTAAAAAATCCAAATTACCAGTCGCGGACCATCCATACGCGACAGTTGTAGATGCTAAGAAAAACGATCCGCAAGTAATTCGTAAACCCGATAGCAAACCAACAAATGACGTCACGCCTGTAAATACTCCGCAGTCAGACACGTCTGATAAAAATTCAATAAATAGCCTTAGCACAGCATCCAATAGTGTTAATGTAAGCCCTCTACCCACACCCGTTGAAGATGTAAAAAATAATTCATTAGAACGAAAAACATCTAGAGTAACAGAGATGCTAATATCAGAAATTCTTGCAAGTAGAAACAAGGACGATGCTAATGCTGTGATTGACAAGGGCAAAGATGATGACGCATCACCAGAAATACGCAAAGATATGAATAATCATGAAATGTTAATTTATGAACTACAGACAATGAGATCTCAATCAAATGTGCCAGAGACTGTTAATGAGCCGCAGAGTATTGTGTCTGTGGAAAAGTTAGATGAAAATCAATCAGTTAGCTCTGAGGAGTGCGGCGATTGTCCTCCTTCACCTGTATCAAATGGAACTAATGAAGGCAGCGATTACGCAGACCCGTACGCGTGTATAGACGATGATTTAAAATCTAGGTATGGTATCAATAGAATAACTTAATTATCAATTGATTAGACTTATCTATGTTATAAAGCAATATAGAGGTGATTTGCATTTGACTTAGCAACTGAAATATTTGTTAAATTCGATTTTACGCTTTCCTCTAGGTAATTCTTAAATGTTTATAAACTTCTATGGAAACCTCATTGCTTTAACATTCGTGAACGTGACTGGATTGAACCCAGAGTTTCAACAATTTAAAGCAATTACTCATACAAAATACACTATACTAATATTTGTACATTTACTAAATACTTCCTTTTTTTTTCTTAAATCAATAAAAACTGATATAGAATTTCTACAATTTTTTACTTATAGATCAAATAATAAAAAAAAAAGTGCATTATTGCACAATGATCTCGTAGCATCATAATCAACTCTGGGGCCAAAAATGCTGTTATCTCCGCATTCCGCGCGAATTCCGAGCGCGAACAATTTTGATCTAGGGATGAAAAATATTTAATTCATAAATATAATATAATATCAAGAATATTTACCGTTATCGGAGAAAATGTGCTAGCTGGCTTATTAGGTACCATGATCAAATAAAATACAGTACAAATAATCATAAATTTTCTAATATAAATGTAGGTAATATGTGTGTGAAACACGTATAGAAAATGGGGGATTTATTATGAGATGAAACAGTTTTTCTGTGTCACTTATTTATAGTTATAGTTAACTTTAAGTGTAAGCATCGTACGATATACGGATTTGTTTATTAGATAAGCTATCATAAACATTCCCATCTCCGAGAAGGCATCTAAAATATTCTTATCATTACACGCCGAAACCCTTAGACACATCGCGTTTACCATACTGCCCCTGTGTATACCAGCACATTCCCTCCAGCCATCGTATGATAAAAAAGCACTTTTTATATTTCCTGAGCCTTGGGAGTCGATAAACATCAGTGACGTCTGCATAAGTGCAAAAACTCGTTATCTAACTATGAACTACTAAGTGTTAAACAATTAATTCCACTCTCTTTTTGATCGAAACATTATAACCCCTAAACAATTTTATAATATCATCCATCCATCAAAATATGAAACAAGTACACGTTGTTTACAGATTACGCAAGCAATTCCGCGCGATAAGCACCATGTCGCTGCACGGATTACCGCCTCTACCTAAGAGTTTAAGTGGATTTGCTGATTCCCCAGGATCAGATCTCGAACCATCGAACCCGGCGCCTACAGCTCCTGACAAAATTATGCCGGGAGATTTAGATGGGCAGCTGGATTATTTGAAGAAAGAAATGGTAAGAACGCATTTAACATTTAAGAGTTTACCAATGTCAGTTGTGCAATAAGGCAGGCAAACGATTCAACGAAGCAATTATATGATCGAAAGTTTTATAATTACAACGTTTTCTTCTAAAATGTCTTTATTTACAAAACAAGACAAACTGAACCGTAAAAGTCAAACAACTACCAAAAATTTCACATAAACCGCTGACTGTGTTATTCACTTCCTTTCCATTTTACGTCAAATCGTAAAACGTACATTAAAAGCTTTTATTGACACGCCTCATACAATATTTACCTTGTCCTATCAGTTTATCTGTGCCGCACATGCATCCGCTATCTTTAAATAAAATTAATTCATGTATGGTCATATAAAATGTATTGATTATTACTACTTCATGTATTTAGTTCACCATAAAACAACATTCACTAACATTAAAGGAAACTTGAAGTTTTGAAACTCGGAATTTCTAGATAATCAAAAATGGTCGTAAGTAATCGATTTATAGTGAATTAATTGGGTCTACGAGTAGATAGGTAAAACATACGCCCTTTTAAACACCCATATGTTTTACGTTATTTTAACTTTATTATGTGTTTATAGTTAAATTTCCTCTATTTTAGTGCGTATACGCATGTTTTGTTTTAACAAACAAGCCTGCTTTACTCTGATTGATCTCAGTAGTTAATTATATTTATTTTTAACAACTTATGTGAAGCCGCCTTTGATGTTACACAGTATTCTCTTCCTCATTTTGTATTTGTTACGGTTTTGCGCCGTTAGCCGTTAAGGATATTATGTTATGTAAATCATAGATTCACATAAACAATATATACTAGCTTCTATAATCGTTTTCTAAGCATATAAATAAAGTCAAACTGCGTCTCCTCATTAACTTTAACGATATTCTGATGTCCATAAACGTTTACAAACCAATATTATTCCATATAATGCAACACGGCACAATACAAAGAGGTCATTATGTGTTTTTTTTTGCGTCACAATCGTTTCTACGGCGCAATGTTATCTATCTATGGCCTATGACAATATGGCATTATCTACTGTGCACGCAATGTACCGTGTTCTAAATGCTATGTTATTTATTTGAATTCTTAATTGATAATTTTGCCGTTTAAAATATGCAAAGACAAAATTATGCGATATACAAAACTTTGGATAAATAGCCAAAACGTCTTTCCTCCTTCCTATAACATCGGATCCTTCAAGCGCAGTGTGAAGAGCCATCTTCTCTGATAGCAGGAATTTGGGTCATATGACGTGCTAAAAAAAAAGTAAACGTACTTGTATCCAAATAAGCCCTTTAGCCGAAAATTAAGCAATCCTAACATCAGAACACGTTGATTCTTAAGTATTTCAATATCATAATGATATAACAGCAATTTCATAATTGCATTCTTTATATACATCTATATATACGCGTCTAAGTCCGGTTTATAGTGATATACGTTTTCCGTGTTTTGATGTCGTAATTTAGTTTGCATTTGAATCATCTGCATCTACATATTTGTTAATAATAATCACATTATCATTTTTGTGTGGGTTACCTTGTTTGATGATATTGTTAGGATTGTTCAATGTGGGCGGATACTTTCCCGAATCATAAACCACTACAACATGCCCAAAAGTAAATTTAAAATATATGCTCTGTTTCATTTTTATTGAATAATAATTTCGTAATGATTTTTTTTAACTATGTTAAACCTAGAAAGAACAATAAATATTGAGCAACTCTGGTATTCTGTACTTTCTTCCCACGCCTACTTTTAAATATTTGTGTAGGGAAAACGGTCAGGTGTCTTTATTCACTGAACTGTAATAGTTGAGAAAGAGGAACGCATTTCGAAAATCACTCGAGTATGAAGTTTAACAATTAACTAAAATATAGTCAAGGGGAAGCGTTTAAAGTCTGTTTAACTCATTAAGTCGGGTTCCAAAGCAGTGTTAGCGCAGAATGAACAAGAAAATGCAGTTAAGCATTATCGTAAAACTACACTCTATGTAATGTACGGCTTAACAACGGATTGTTGCTGCTGTTGCTGGTTATTAGATAATATTGTTTTGCATCATTCAGTTATGAACCATTGACCTCGAAAGAAAAGTCGACCTTGAGGGTCACGCTAACACTGTCACTACTGAATATATTAGTTATAATTTAAAATGCCTTTGAGAATACCTTTTGTTTTTACCAACAACTTGCTAGTTCATATCTGGCTCCAAGGACTATAATGTATTTAATAAATATTTTTTTAGATGAAGACTAATTATATTTATTTTGATTGTAAAGAAAACTCATATCAAAGTGACAATATTTTTATGTATTAATTTTAAAAAAATCTAGTTAGTATATTTAAAAATAACAATTTATTTTTGTTGTATCCAACAATAATAATATATATCTATATGTATATAGTTTTATTTTTAACTGTCGAAACAAACTTATGAAATTACTGACCCATTTTTTTTAATAGTACTCGCACTGCTTTTTTCATCGAAATTTTTAATGTTAAACATTCAAAGCACTTTACTGAAGTTCAAAGGTTACGAGAAGTAAGCGCGTTACGATTTTATGAAACGACTTAAAATGTTCTTTGCCATGCCCTCCCTACAGGCAAAAAGTTATTACTGCGGTTTATGTTAAGCTTTCGTAAACTTTTGATAAAATATGCAATATGCATACTTATTTAAAAATCTAGGGCTAATTACCCGTTGCTAAATCTATCACGGGTTCACTGACATCTTAATTCTTCTGGTGTCACATCCGGGTTGGCTTGGGATATCGGCTTCATAATTTGACATTATCCAATGCTATAAACAAATTGTGTCAGCAACTGGAGGGTTTTGGCGCACGTGCTAGTATTTTTAGCCCCAGCGACACCCTGGGGAGTTCTCGTTGCGTCACTTAAGTGAGTTGATAAAATTGTGTTTTTTGGTTACTTTTGTGTTTTAGTGATCTTATTCTAACAATAGTTACTTTTGATCTTCATTATGTAAGTCGTGAAATCATTCCCAAGTCATTCTCGCCAACTTTAACTAAATACAAAAAGATTCTGCAAAATTTTAAACAAAATTAACTTTACTCCTAAAGTAAATTTCACCTAAAATGGTCGTACCACGTAAAAAGTCGTGATTTAAAATTGAGTTATGTCATTAACAGCTTTTTCCTTACGTTCAACCGCATCTAAATATACAACACCCAATAATAGCTTAGTTAGCAGTGCGTGGACCAAAACAAAAGACACATCTTGTTCTCTTTAGACACGCCTCACTTAAATTATCTTTCATGGGATTTTCGACCATGTGTTTAACGCTGTTTTCTAGTATATCACGTTTTACAATTTGTTTTGGAATTGAAACTAGCACATGCATTTGTATAAATAAGAATATCTTTGTTTGCATTTTTTTTTTGCGACGCACGATTTAATATATAATAAGTTTAGGTATTTGAGGAGAAACAGCAACCAATCAACCAACATCTTTCTAGCCATGGTTGCAGGCAAATGGGATTTTTCTCCGTGAAGCACTGGCCCAGGCAGGGTTCTGGATGCATCTTAGAATCTAAGGAACCTTCTAACATATTGTAATTCTATTAACTACATATCGAAATCTATCTGCAATATACGTGCAATTTTTTGAGCCTGATAAGCCTGATGAGTAACCTATCGTGCTGTAACATCAGCTGTCACATATGCACTAAGTTTTTGTTGCATCAAGCGCGTGTGCACTACTTTATTATATGTACTTTAGTTATCGCACCTGTCGTCATTTGCAGTCATTTCATTTCGCAGGTGTTGATTATTCTTTTCATTCCATAATAGGTAACGTAATGTTAAGCAAGTGTTCTATTTAATTCGTAATTCTTTTAATTAAGTACTTGTTCTGTTTATTGTAAACTAAGATAATTCGTTGATAATAAATAAATGCAATAATAGATTAGATTTTTTTATTAATTCTTTTGTTTCTTAAGATTAACTAATAGCAAAGACTAATGAGTATGACAAGACGTGTAAAAAACAATAAGCATTATGAAATGAAGCCACGGAATCGATCGACCGTTTCAAATCCAGCGCAGGTTTCAGTTACAGACACAAATGTGTTTTTATTCGCTAAATTTCTAGTAGTTTCTAGTCTGACTTCAACTGCTATCAATTCAAAGAATATTAATCTTTATTTTTTTAATCGAAAATAATTTACTTGGATATATTTTCCTATTTTTCTATATAATGTACGGGAATCGCCGTTCATTGTTCAATGAACGTGTAGTGAATCTGTTTTGCTGAAACACGTTCTAACTGAGTAAACAATTTCATGGTTGTTACGAGAAAAATCTGTTTGACCTAACAACGCAGCCTAATTTTTCATTGCTTCCGTCTCTTAATTAGGCACTGATCTCAATTTAACACTACATGCCTCGCTTGAATAAAACATTTTATACGGCTTTACTTTGATTAACTTGATTCGACGGGACGTTTGGAAAGCTTTGCAGCCATTAATTTATATTTTAAAGTTAACAAAACTACCCTTTACAATCTAATGTGATTGGATTGTTCAGAATTTGTCAGTAAAAGTTAACGGTGTCTAACGGCTTGGTAATTTATCGGGGCTTTAGCATATGTAAGATCCACCTTCTATTAAAATGAAGATGTTATTGAATCTCAATTTTCCTGAGAAAACACTTCATCCCACGTCTTGTTAATAAAATATAAAGCTATAATTATAACCTAAACAGTCTAAGCTATAATTTTGGTCTATTGTCTCAAGTTGTAGAAGCAATGATGCTTAACGGTCGCGCTTGTGGACCGTTCGTCCGGACACACTCGCACGCGCTCACGTTCGATTCTACTTTCACACATTTTATACTTAATTTCACCTAGTTTATTTTTTTATTGTGATTATTTGTTGAAACTAAATTATACTCCAATAACATTATCTAACAGACCTCACATTAATAGAAAAAAAATCAATTTAAAAGTATGTATTAAAATTTTATTTGTGTTTTGTCTCTAATTGTTTATTAAAGAGTGGTATGCAGACTGATGATGGTTATTTGTCCAGTCTGCCCTCCCGGGGTAGTACCAGTGAAGTGACCTTGTCGCGTTTCGGGAATAGTTTGAGAGTAGCCAGGTATAACGAGAGGAGTGTGCACTGTCAATCTAGATGGACATGCTCGTCTCCCCAAGCCGGCATAGTGGAGGCGACAGCCATAGGTTTCTCTGTAAAACAACTGCTAGTTTTCAGTCATGGATCGCACTCTAGCATTACATCAGGCGGAGTGTTGTCACATGCCGAGCTACAATAAAAAAAAATTACAAATTAATGTGGGTTGATGGTAGAAATCTTTTGTGTGGTTTATGGGTTCATGGTTGCATAATGTAATAGATTCGCCATTAAAATAATTATGATATGAATTAAAAACATTATCGAACTGTACGAAATTGTAATTACACAAATACACAATCGTCAATTCAAGCCGACATAGCGGAGGTGACTGCTGACTGTGTCCTCAAGCGAATCGTAGTTACATACTAAAATACTGAAAAAAAAGAAACAGGTTAAAGAATGCCGTATTTATATTTGCTCGTATATATGGTAAAGTGGTAAATAAATGAATATAAAAAAATTAACTATAAATGGCATTGTAATGCTAGAATGTTTTATTTATCTATTTACATGTTATGAGTTAGTAAGGTCTTATATCTATGTTAGTTTCACCATAACTGCCCATTTGGGCGTGTAAATATTTACTACGTCATACGTATACTAATTAAATAACAATTACATTTCAATTTAGATTAAAATTCACAATACTATACATTACAATAATGTCAGAAGTATATAATTAAATGTCAAATCTTAAGGAATGTTACTTAATATTATTAGGTACGCACTCATTTAATTATCAAGAAATTCATTTAGGCTGTTCTCGCTCGAGTTTTCCTCTTAAAGAAGTTTTTCTCTTAATGCAACCTAATAGAATGTTATACAGATCTTCATTATACTGACGTTGTGTTGTTACTGTATATGGATGGGAAAGAGACCGCATTTATGAACTATGCGCTAACCACTGATTTACAGTTACTGAATACTAAAACCATTTACTTTACCCAATTTAACACATTGTTTATTTTAACTGTAAATGAAAGTTTTGTCTATGTTTCGTGATTAATTACAATAAATTATCGCAGTTTATTTATTATTGGTATATGGTATGAGGTGGTTGGATTTCCTTGTTTAAGAATTAATGACCTCATTATTATTATTATTATTTTTAGCTCGGCATGTGACAACACTCCGCCTGATATAAAGCGGTCCATGAATGGAAACAACTGCTACTACAGAAAAACCTGTGCGGGTAGCAGTCGCCTCCACTATGCCGGCTTGAGGAGACGAGCATGTACCATCTTAGATTGACAGTGCACACTCCTCTCGTTATACCTGGCTACTTTCAAACTAATCCCGAAACGCGACTAAGACACTTCACGGGTGTTACATTCGAAAGTGGTGGTACGGCAGACTGGATATATAACCATCATCAGTTTGCCTACCACTCTTTAATAGTGCCTATAGGCACTGAGCGACTAAAGTACGTATAACAAAGTTACATTGGTACCGGTCAGAATTAGCGAGGTTCGAACACGGGTCTCATCGATTATAGAAGAGTTTGTTTAAAATGGAAATTTTCGTTCGTCTTTTAATTAATTTCGTCTAATATTTTTGTTATTTCTTCGCCGTTAATTTTTATTTTAAACTTTAGTTAAGAAATAGGTCGCATACGTTTGCATACTTCGGTTGAATCTTTGACTTAAAATAAAACCGTTTAGTGGGACAGATGGTTGTCCAAATGTCATTATATTTATCGTCGATTACGTAACATTTTTATATTTTCATGTTTATAAATAACTAGATCAGTTTAATAAATTAAAATTGCTTTCGATACACTTTTACTGCGAGATGAAATGACTTGCCACGCTTTCTATTATTTCCATTTAACGTAGTGCTAATGTTAACACTAGTGTTGTAACATGTATTTTGTATTTGTAATGCGTAAGATCCTTTCGTTTTGTACTAAAAATCATAACCTTATCATTAGAAAAGAATATAACCTAGTTCATTATTCACCTTAGGGTTTCCTTTCTAGAATGAAATTACCGCCCCAGACTCGACGGAAATGTACGCTAATGATCTATTCATACGTAAAAGCCCTTTTACTTAACCAACTTAATTATCATGACTCACGAATTTTATACCTCACTTAAAAGCTAGTCTTATGTATTGCTGAATCACTTAGTGTTACTTTTCTAATATCAAATTCTACGGATGATATTTGTGATTGAAGTTGCTGGACCCTAATTCTCGAATATATACGTTTCAAACGTGCAGAATCTTATCTTCTAACTTTTTAAAGAATTTTTTAACCAATAGGAAATCGTTCACTCAAAATTAGTTATACCAAATGTAGTAGAAATGATTATACATTTTATGTCTGCTCGAGAATTGCCGCCTGAACCTTTCCTTTCATTTTTCGTTCACGTAAGTTGATAAATTGCCTTGTTAAGTTTACGTATTTTTTTGGATTGTCTTGCCGTGAGAAGGTGACGTTGATTTACCCGACTTCGCCAGTCGGAGAGACTAACGAAGCGGATCGATGGCCTCAAACTTACAGACCAAAAATGACTCACTAAAATGTCTATCACAACTCTCAAGAACTCTTTACCTACTGCCGAAAATCAATAGCCTATTTTTTTATTGTAGCTCGGCATGTGACAACACTCCGCCTGATGTAAAGCTAGAGTGCGGTCCATAAATGGAAACAACTGCTACTACAGAGAAATCTACGGGCAGCAGTCGCCTCCACTATGTCGGCTTGAGGAGACGAGCATGTACCATCTAGATTGACAGTGCACACTCCTCTCGTTATACCTGGCTACTTTCAAACTATTCCCGAAACGCGACAAAGTCACTTCACGGGTGTTACATTCGAAAATTTCCGCTTCCTTTTAATTTTCTATACAATTTCTATTCAACGCACATATTATATTGATGTTAAGTACTCGTATAAAGTATTGAAAGCGCAAGTTTTATGAAGGACAAATTTTACGATCCTTTATTCTGGCTTGTGACGTGCTCTGGCGTAAAAACAACGCACTAGACCTGTTTGTGCTGGCTCATGTTTCATTCAGAGTCTAAAACAACCACGTCCATGACCAAGAATGTCATTTACTGCATAAAATATGCCAAGTTATCATATAATTATATATGCATGAAGTGGGGCCAGCGAGCGGCGAGTTGGTATCATTAATAACCGTTTAGTCATCTTTCTCATTTCCTTTCCTTGACATATTTCCCCAATCCTTTATTGATGTCTTCAAAAATATTTGACGATAAGAAATAGAAGTGCCACTTATGCAAATAAATTACTTTATTTTGGTTCAATAACAGATACAACTAGTCTTGTATAAATTAAAAACAAATCTTTATGACTATATTAAGCTAGTGTTTGTATCAACCAGCGAGATTTGAACACGGGCCACATCGATCATAAGTTCACGCCTACCGCTAGACCACGACCGTTCTTAAGATCTTATAATACAGCATTATCTATTTAATAAAAATCAATTGCTGTTCGTTAGTCGCGCTAAAACTCGAGAACGGCTGGACTGATTTGGCTAATTTTGGTTTTGAATTATTTGTGGAAGTCCAGGGAAGGTTTAAAATGTGAGTAAATATGAAAAAAATGCTTGGAATATAGTAAAAAACAACAATTTCGCTTTCCCTTAGAAACTATCCCTTTAGTTTTGAATGTCAAACATTTGATGTTTGGCCCGTCGTTTAGAAATCAAATACATTTAAAAGTCGTTCAGAAATCCTTTTTTATTTATTGATTCTGAGGCGGTACGAAGTTTGCCGAGTCAGCTAGTATAGTCTTCTTGATGTGCTAAGAATTTTCCTGATTAAGTAGACAAATGAAGGTCATAAAACTGATTAATCATAAATTATGTGTTCCAAACCCTTTATAATTTTATACTTCTTGGTAGGCAGTGCTTTTGGCTTTCCACACACACTCTATTAATGCTGGTGAGTCACCACTGACAGTTAGGGAGACACCTCCATAATTACTAATTTAGTTCGAAGCGATGGCATGTTCTTAGAAATGTACGCTAACCGTAAATTATTTGTTGAAATTAATTATGTACTATAATTTGATATATTATTTCTTAAGAATTTATGATGTACTTGATAGTAATTAATTAGTGAAAGGAATGGTAGGCAGTCTGATGGTTATTAGCCCTACCTGATGTTCCGCAGTAGCACCACCGTCCACCACTGAGTGTAGCCTACTCGTGTTTCGGGATCAGCTTGAACAGGGTATAACGAAAGTAATACGCACTGTTATCCTGGATGTCTGGAATGGATAGACATTCCCCAAGCCGGTATAACGTAGGTGACTGCTGACTGGTGTAGTTGGAACTGCACGTCAGCACTTCGATCGTCGAAATCATTCATTTAATGCAGTATAATTCACCTTTTTTTATTTTAATGAGCTATTTTGGTGTTTTTGCTGATTGCATTGTCTTTAAATTATTTAATTACATAGTATAGATTCTATACTCTATCCTAGTGCAACGACATGCACCGTGTTCCTAATATGGTCAAGTTAAGGCCCCTGCATAAAAGCCTGTATTGGGTACAACCGTGTGGAGCGTACCAATATAAGTTAATTCACGAGTATATATTCCGGACACCCACACGACATGGTTCTTCGAGGTACAAGCCTCGCATCTCCAAAATGTTATTGTTTTTCTAACGCTGTAGGACGAGCCGAGTGAGTGACCGAGCTTTCAGACACGCGTGGGTTTTATGTCATTAAACTGTCAACCTGTTTATGCATTTGTAATGCACACAACCAAGTTATATCGGGCATTTATTGATGATTTGCCAGTGTTTATTTAGCTCGGTGTGGCGAAAGAGTAACTTTTACAACTAAACTTAAAAAGTTGTTTAAAATTTTAGTTTAGTTTATATACCACAGAATCGGCACCATTTTTGTTTTATTTTAACTCGGTACATGACAACATTCCGCCTGATGTTAAACTAGAGTTTTTAGCGAGGTTTGAACACGGCTCTCATCGATCGTGAGTTCACGCGTCTTCCCGCCAGACCACGGCTGATTGAAAAAATACTTTTACTGACATTTTTACTAGAGTGCATATTAATATAAAATTATCTTGATTATTTTCAAGTGAAATTTAATATATATTTCCGTTTTAAAGTGAAAATTAAAACACGTATTCTCCTCTTTTGAATAATTCTCGCGTACGTTCAGATGGATAAAAATTCACCATTATTACAGATTAACACTTGAAGAAACACAAGTTTCGGAAAATAATTCTGGACCTATAACGCTAACGAAAACTTCTAAGCGTGTAGTTTTGTTTTGAAGCTATTGTTTAAGTACATAAACTGATAATCATTGTGATAATGGCCTATGTATTATCTAATATTAATGACTAATATACTATGTTATCATCGACTCGTTTATAAATGATTTTATTGTTTGATGTTTATATTGTTATTAATTATATTTAGTCTTTGTTTTTGTACCGATACTTTTGTGGGAATACTTCAACCGTCAAGTCAGCTATGAATTTTATATTGGGCATCCTAATCTCATATACCTATGTCGCTAACGGGATAAATCTGTTTCGTTGATCTCCTTTCCAAAATGATCACCTGAACTCTTTCCACTTTGGAACTACATCCTCCTTGATCTCGCAACGATTTCTTATCACGTGGTTTGGGATTCTCTCACTCAAAGGAACTTCTTCTGAACGCACGCATTTATTCGATTCTTGAGTATAATAAAATAATAATACCTGATGCCGTTTTTCAATAACGTTCGAGCAATTTCTTCGAATTGGTTTAGCTGTACTTAAATAACTCTTTGAATCACTGCATTTGGCTCAGTGGGTTGACTTCTTCGATCTTATAATACGCCTACTAGTCGAATGTTTATAAAATTAATCTATCATAATGATACGAATGGAATAATCTGGAATACAGTACAGCGGCATTGCAGTGAATCATTTGGCTTATGGAACTACTAAACTACGGTTTTAGTATTACTCATTTGATTTGACGCATATTATGAAAGTAGTATCGCAAAATAAGATATATTTTGAGTCGATTAGGTTATTCTAACTTTAGTAAATAAAACCTGTGGTTTAATATTTAGAAAATTGCATGTTGATTCGTAATCTTCCGTAAGCTTCCGCAAAAATTTTATAACGTCCTCAATTATCATTAAATTGTGTTTTTGTACGTAAGTGATTCGGCGAACTTACCTCGACTCGTCGTCGCATTGTTGGTGACGTCATCAAATTCCCAAATCGCTCTTTTGATTTCTCGGATTTTGAAACCTGAATTTTTAACAATCGACTTTACTTTGTTTTATTAGATTGGTCGGTGATCTATCAGGTCTTTTTTTCTAGATTCATTCGTCTATAGTGTAGATATTAGATGTAGGCATAATTGTAGAACATATATGTATATTGTGTCTATTTATATATCACACTTTTATCTCAATTTTTTTTATTGTAGCTCGGAATATAACAACGCTCCGTCTGATGTAAAACTGAGTGCGGTCCATGAACGGTAACAACTGCTACTACATATAAGTCTCTATAGGCAGCAGTCGCCTCCGACATGCCGACGAATGTGCACCATCCAAATTGGCAATGCACAATCCTCTCGTTATACGAGTACCTGGCTACTGTACGGGTGTTACATTCGAAAGTGGTGGTACTGCCCCAGGACGGCAGACTGGGCTAATAACCATCATCAGTCTGCTTACCACTCTAATAGTGCCTATAGGCACTAAGCGGCCAAAGTACATATAACATAGTTACATTGGTACCGGTCAGAATTAGCGAGGTTCGAACACGGGTCTCATCGAGCGTGAGTTCACGCGTCTTCTAGACGTCCACTAGACCACGGCCGCTCCAATCTTAATTATAAATAAAATAATAGTTATTTTTTGTCACTATCACAAAATGTCGTTGCGCAAGTTTTTTTTTTTTTTTTTTCAATTATATCAACCACAAAGTGTGTTTTATTCTTTTTATTTATTAGTGCACGACTGCTCACCACATTGTAATTTGCATTTGTTTCCATCTCGACTGTTGCTTGATTGTCTACTATTAGAGTTAACGAGAATGTTTTTTTTATATCTGCATTCTTAAACTGTTGTTGGATGACTCTGTATTTGAACAATGTTTAATATTCATAATAATACCGATTTTTTTAAAAATAATAGTTAATCCGGCCACACTGTAGCTGACGTTAACTAGACCGCAGTCTATAAGCGGATATAACCACAAGTGACTGCAGACAAGCCGTCTCTACGCTATGCCATAATATGCACCGTCCAGTCTAGGTTAACAGTTCACTCTCCTTTCGTTATACTCGCCTAAAGGTGAAGATGGTGATATTATCTGTTAATGGTGTTATATAGGAAAATAGCATAGCGGACCCGACTGCTGTCTGCAGATTCCCTTCTCTGAGTCACCTGCAGTCGCCTGCGTTCATGGATCGCACTCTAGCTTAACATCAGGCGGAGTGCGGTCATATGACGTGCTAACAAAAAAAAAGAATTTCCATTCGCATAAGAGAAATAGGCCCGCAACTTTTTTCTCACTCAATTTTGTAGAAAAATAAATCTACATTCCTTATTACCAATCAGTTTTGATTTTTTCATCCAGGCAATAACCTAAAAATAAAGTATTTAGATGTTTTCTGATGCAATATTAAAATTGATGATATTTCTTTTTTTATGTAATTAAACATGCATCGTCTAATTGATCGGTAAACGATGTGTTGATATAATTTAAATAGTTTAATGAAAAATAAGATATTATTTTGGAATATTGTTTTGTTAATAAACTATCAGATATCAAATGAGGCTAAGAATGGGCATTGTTCTTTCTAATGTTAAGTTCCACTCTTCAATATTACGTATAAACTAATTAACATTGCATTACAATTAACGTCAAATATTTGTGAATTCTGAATCGACGACGACGGCTCTCTGGCTTTTATTTCTAGTTTATTTATTCAAGAATATCTATATTAAAAAAACTTGTCACTCCAGTTTCTGTGTTATAAAATGTTAAGGTCGAGATAATTATTACATTTAATTAGTTTGTCTATTCTTACACATTTTGTATTTTCAAGTACTTTTTTTTTATATTCCTTAAAAATTATTTGTAGCTATTTTCAAATGCTATATTAGGTATGTTTATTTTATAGGGTGATTTTAATTTATTCCAAATATATTTTTAATACTAATGGATTGTTGTCGTTTATGTTGTAACCATGATGAATTTCAGAATTCTGAATATCACGTGAACTAATTGTTGTTACTTGTTACATCACGGACTCGTCATCAAGGAAACGATCTCCATTGTTTTTGTTTCCAGTCGTCAGTTACAAAGTTGCTGTTATTCTTTTGTTTTTAATTGTTTTATTTTAATTAATTATTGTTTTTTTTTTCTTTGCTCCTACAAATGACAATGGACATTAGCAGTATAGACTTTCTAAGTTTCTTTTAGGTGATTTTTGAGGCTATCGAAAGTTAAATTAGAAAAGTACCTTAATGAAACGGTTTGAAGAAAATTGCTTTGACTCGATAGTCAATTAAGTCAAAATAAGGTTGTAGGTTGAACAAATGATGTTAATTTCATCGATAAAGAATTCCTTTACAACTCTCACGCCTCTCGTGAAAAATCAATTACCACTTACAGTATTGAAATTGATAGTTGCCGCTGTCATGGGATGCGGGCGAGTTTAATAACGGTAAGGTACCGTAGATGGTTTGGAATGATACTCGTATAGACGATCACCCTCCGCTATACGACCTTCTCATTGCCCGCAAAGGTTTATTCACATTCTTTAATTTATTGTGAAAAATGTTTAGCAATTTAGCGCTTTTAGCGAACGTAATTAGTTAAAATTTAAAAGTCGAATTGATGAATTCCTTAATGGAAACCATTATTTAGCTCAAGGGTTAGGTATGACCGGTGAATTATTGAGTTATCTTGTTCGCTCGGAAATTCTTCATTATATTAGTTTGTTCGTAAATTATAACATTATTAAAGTCATCCATCTTGTGATCGCCAACAAAAAGAACATCAGCAGGCAGCTGCGAACCAGTTAATTGCCACGGCACGCGTTTAAAAAGCAGCTAGTTAGTTTTAACTTTTTGAAAAATAATGACTCTGAAACCAGTTATTTTTATATGAAAGTATAATTTGCTCATCCATTATTGTGTATTACATTACAATTTCTTGATTATTTATTACGTAATGTAATGAAAATAATTTATTCATAATTGTTTTTATTTAGGAGTCGCGTCGAAATGAGCTCAAAAAAAATCATGAGTTCAATCTTTAAGGACTTATTTGTTTAGGGGTATTGACACTTGTTGAGATTATTTCTGTTGGCATGCACTTGATTGATGGATCAGGCTTGTCCATTCGAGCAAGTTGCGCACAGACCAGTCACATAGTAGGTAGCTGTGGCTGTGGGAGGACAGGTCCCTCGAGGCCGTTGAGTTTTTCCAACGCCTTCACATTATAACAGTATTTTTGTTGTACAAACGCGATTGCTTCGATTCCGGAAAAATCTCTCACATTTTCTATCACTCATCCCGTTAAATTATAAATAAATGTATCTACTGCTTGGATTGTTTAGTTTATTCTTCTTAGCACTCCATAATTCTATCTAAAGTATGTTTATTTGAAATTTGTTAAAACAAATATCATATTGTATCTTTTTAGAACATCCTTTATTTACAAAAAGCTTTAAACATTATTACGTAAATTATTCTCAAATTTCAATTACTCATGATCTTGTTAAAACCTACGAAAGACATGAGAATGATCACTAAATAAAAAACAATAGAGAGTATCATATGACTTTGTATCTGCCGTTTAATTTACATTGTTTATAATGTGTGTGTGGGAGTAACAGCAACTAAACTATCCCTTAAACTTGGCGCCCGTCGTCATAACTATATTCGGAAGTCCGGAGAAAGTTTATCCTACTTAAACGTTTGCAATATGTAGTTACTTTCGTTTCTTAGTATTTTAGGACGCTACCTTTGTTTTCTATAAACCTAGACTATTCGATTTATATGTATAACGTGATACTATTCAATAAAAAACTGATATCGGTCAAACCTATTTGTCAATTTGAACCGCCTGACTAAATTGCCGTGGCATTGTCACCAGGCATACAACTATCAGTAAAGCTGTCACTTTCAATATGTCTACAATCACTAACTTCCTTCAGTTTAATTGAATCCATGTTACTTCTGCAGAATATCAACGCTCAAATAACATTATGTAAACATATGTAATGAAACCAATTGGTTAGTGTATAGTATAGGTCGCGTCGAACTTTATGGCGTCTCGGAAGTTAGCTGCGCTATTCCACGCAGGTACAGGTAATATACAATAATAAAAAAAGTTAGTTTTAAGTATGAATAGAACATATTAAAATAAGCTCTATATAAAACAAACTCTAGAGAGTGTGCCCTTCCCTCCCACGTTCATACCTCCACTGATACCTCAATTTGTGTACTGCGCAACGACTAGTTCCTAACTTCGAAGCCGCCAAAAACTTTGGTTCGTACTATACAATGCGGATTTTCTTTTTCCATTAGTTCGCTTTGAAGAAAGTTGGGTCGGTATTGTAATAAAGGCTCGACCTTTGTTTCCCATTTTAGAACGCAGTACTAGATTGCCTGCATTAACATCCGCGGTATTGTGTTCAAATCCGTGTATAGATACAACGATCAGCAGGTGCCCAGAGGCTATGGCAGAGGCCTTGTTTGTTCCGAGCTAAAACAACTTTCCTTCCAACATCGTGCACTGTTGCATTTAAATTTTCCGTCTCTACCTTGTTGACCATGGCATTTTTGTTCATATTTTGTACATAATAAATATTATAGAAATATTAAAATTTTTAATTGTTTAGAAGTTTAATTCGTAGAAGGTCATTTATAAATAAAAACTTAACACTTTTTTATAATATATTGTAGCTTGGCATGTGACTACACTCCGAATGATATAACTACTATCACGGAGAAATGTCTGCAGGCAGCAGTCCCCTCCACCATGCTGGTTTGAGGAATACTCTCGTTATACCCGGCTACTTCCAAAATTATCCCGAAACTCGACTAGGTTACTGTTACACTTGAAAATCACTAATACTCCAGGACGGCAGATTAAGCTAATAACCATCATCACACGTCTGCCTATTATTCTTGACGGTTTGTTTCTGATGTATAGTAGTGTGTATATCTATGAAGTATAAAAAAATGTATTAAGTAGCAAAGTCAACAACGAGGGCGTGGACAAGTTAATTCAATTAGAAGTCATTTAACCACCCTCCGAGCTATCAATATGAAAGTCATATCCCTTTACTCGTTTACAATGTGAATGTAAAAATGATTCGAATACTAATTATACTTCAACACGCGCTTTGATACTTTTAGACAATTTTTATTGTTTAGTGTTTTTGGTCACGAATTTTATTGTCTAGAGATCTGAGTTTTGGGTAATTCAATCACTGTAATTATCTTCTGCATGTTACGAAATACTTTAAAAATACAATAGCTTTGTATTTATCGTTAGCCAGTGCCTCAGTTTTTGTTCATGTCAGATTGGAATTCACAAAATGTAAGGTCATATGGTCTCGTCTCTTCATAGCTCGCAAATACCTCCTATATGTTTACATTTTATTCTTGGAATAAACGAGCATTATTTGGCACAAGAACTAGGTTATTAAACTTGCATTTGTACTAAATTTACTATGTTTATGTTCTTTTTACAGTAGTCCGGCTTGTGAACACACTCCGTCTGATATTAAGATAGAATGTGATTCACTAGGTATGTCTATGTAAATATGAGAGTGCACCGTTTAGGTTCCCTCGTTATATTCGGCTTCGTCAGGGCTGGTCCCCAATCACGATTAGGTCATTTCACGGTTACTCGAAAGGTCGGGCACAAATGGCATAGCGGAGGCGATTGCCACTAGACCACACTAGCGTTACATCAGGCGGAGCGTTATATGCCTACAATTTAAAAAAAATAGGAATTAAAGTTCGTTCGACCAGGATAGCAGTTTACAATTTTGTTGTTATTATTTACCAATTTTAATTTCTTTAATATTTTCCGATTTCGCATAAACCCTATTATTTATAATGCACTAATAACAGTATCTTTTCACGTAGGTCGTTGGCACACGCCTTTTGAATGCGTACTCATGAAGCCTCTTTCTTATCAGGAGTGTCATTCTAGTACTTATAAGATGGCACGATTCGCCTGAGAACCCCTTTTGTCTAGCATTCGTCTGTTTACGAATCCGTTGACGCTTGGCAGCTGTAGCCTTTTTCTTTCAATGACAAACATTTCATAACGAAACCAAAGTTAATGAAAGTGAGAAACTTTATTGGATTTATTAGTTACCTCTTACGTAGCACTGTGAACGTAGAAATTAAATGTAGTAATTTAAGATTGTGATGAAGATGAGACTCGTGTTCGAACCTCGCTAACCAGTACCAATGTTATATGTACTTTGGTCGCTCAGTGTCTATAGGCACTATTAAAGAGTGGTAGGCAGACCGATGATGGTTATTTGTCCAGTCTTCCGTCCTGGGGTACCACCACTTTCGAATGTAACCAGGTATAACGAGAGGAGTGTGCACTGTTAATCTAAATGGTGCTCACTCGTCTCCTCGAGCAGGCGTAGTGGAGGCGACTGCTGCCTGTCATTTCTCTGTAGTAGCAGTTGTTTCCGTTCACTCTAGCTCTACATCAGGCGGAGTATTGTCATATGCCGAGCTACAATAAAATAATAGGCATTTTTTAAATTCTGTTCATGTTTTATGACATTACTATAACTTACATCACGTAAATAACGCATTCATTAATAAAACGAGCATTCTTGGAATGTTTTTGATTTCGAATTCCTGCAATTAATCAGACACTTTCATCTGCATTTCTTCTCCAGATCGATGCATTACAGTAAACATTGATATTAAGTATCTGCGACTCTCTGGAGCGTGTCCGGAAAATACTCGCACTTTTCCACTTTCTTTCGTAACGTGATCCATCACGAACGGATTAACAACGGCCGTTCTTAATTGATTGTTGATTGAAATGGTTCGGATTGTTGTTGCGTTTTATTATTTAATTTTATTATGTCATCAATCATTCTGAAATCAATATGTTCTGCTATATTTCAAATTTTACTACTATAATTACGATTGGTTTTACGAAAATGATATGTAAACCTTGGAGAGAGAAGGCACATCTAATTGAACTGCATTTCTTTGGGCATGTCACCATCATAGACGAATCGTAACCATATTGCAACATAAACTTAGAAATTCGCTTCACGATTGATGCCCGATGCGATTCGATTCGGCTCCTTCCTAGTAAATATAGGTGAGCGAATTCATGTGATTCGGCGAGCCAAGTAGACGCCAACCGTTGTAATACGCAGCTGTCGTAGATTATTATACATATTGTGTAAAGTTTATCTAAAAAAGCGTTTTAATGCGTCGCAATACGGAATTCAATAATGTAGTAAAAATGTTGCGAAATCGTCATGCGGAGTCATGTAGCACTTGGTCAAATATAAATAAACACTATAGGTACATTTTATAATTATTATATTTTATTTAAATTATGTATATATGTCGACGTCGAATGTTAAACAGCTTATTAAACCTTTTTTTTAATAATTAATTTTAATTTGTATTACTTTATTATTACTGCTACTTTATTTGAAACACCTATAAAATAATGATCTCGAGAACTGTTCAGATGTCTCGAGGATTCTTTCTAGCCGGCATAGCGAAGTAAAGTAACGCGTAAGAAATGCTAAATCGCATTCGGTGGCTTCGGAATCAAAAACAATTAAGAGTTATAGTAAACCACTACAGTAGCATGTGACGACTGACTATTGACCACATACTACTTAAATTAAGCTGGAGTCTAGTCTATGAACGGAGGCAACTGCTACCACATTATTAGCGGCCGTAGTCTAGCGGTGAGACGCGTGAACTCACGATCAATGAGACCCGTGTTCGAACTATGCTAAAGACCAATGTAACTTTATTATATATAGGCGCTATTGAAGAGTGGTAGGCAGACTGATGATGGTAATGTGTCCAGTCTGCCGTCCTGGGGTAGTACTACCACTTTCGAATGTAACAACCCGTGAAGTGACCTTGTCGCGTTTCGGGAATAGTTTGAAAGTAGCCAGGTATAACGAGAGGAGTGTGCACTGTCAATCTGGATGGTACATACTCGTCTCCTCAAGCCAGCATAGTGGAGGCGACTGCTTCCCGGACAGGTCTCTGTAGTAGCAGGTGTTTCTATTCATGGACCGCACTCTAGCTTTACATCATTCAGAGTGTTGTCACATGCTGATGAGCTACAATAAAAAAAAAAAACAAAGGAAATATCTGCAATCCTCAGGCAGTTGACGAGTCCTGAAACGCGACTGGTTTATTATACTTAAAAGCGGTGTTACTATCCAAGGACGGCAGCCATCATCAGTCTCGTACCTTCTTCAATATTGTGGTTTAAAAATGCATGATGATGCAATATTAATTAAATTACATGATCGGTTAATGATATAGCTTTCTCTTGGCAGGTTTTGATTGTTTATGACATATTTAATTGAAGCTGTTATTTATTTCTAAGCTTGTCCCAGATTGTACGCACTCGTGACGGGCGCCGCATTCCATACGCAATCAAAATGTGTTTCGAAGGCCGCTGTTGCAATACTTTAAAATGTCGCCTTTTTTATTACGAATAATAATTTTATCAATAATAATTATCAATATATCTTAGCCAGATATTAGCGGTCTGGTGTTAACTTCGTCTGTTTAACAGTAAAATGCAAAAGTAGTAGACAGAATGATTATGTTTATTAACCCAGTCTGCCTTGTACTGTCCTGGGATAGTACCACCACTTTCGAATGTAACACCCGCGAAGTTTAGGGAACAACTTGGAAGTAGCCCGGTATACCTAGAATAATATGCATTGTAAACCTGAACTGTTTACATTCGTCTCCTCAAACCGGCATAGCGGAGGCAACCGTTACTCATGAACCATCAAAACAGATATGGTCACGTCCCAGGAGATTACGACTATAAAACACACTTTAAGTTCGCTGTTAAAAAAATACGATGACATTTTTAAACGTATGTATGTTTATCAATCATTTGAATCACCAAGTACGCACTCAGATGTGCTAGAAAATATACTATAGACATTATTGTTGTGTAGGTATACGCTTTCACCTAACAAATTAATCTAACCTTACCTAAGTTAAAATTTCGTTCTTTCCGAAAATAGTTTTCTATTCATCTATAAGTAAATAATATTATAAGATAATAAATTGCAGACAAACGTATTGATTTATCTTTATTTATTATAAATGCAAATTGTATGTTGGCCCTGTCTCGCTGTGTAGAACTTTCTTGCCTAAATCATCAATTTAACGTATAATGAAAGATTAAAGACTGTTATGTCTTAAGTAATTTACACACGCAGTCAAATACAAACTTTGTAGGTTTATAAATAGCTTTGAGCGGCCAAGGTCTAGCAGTAAGACGCGTGAACTCATGATCTATGAGACCTGTGCTCAAACCTCGCCAAATTCTGACCGGTGCCAATGTAACTGTTATATGTGCTTTGGTTTCTCAGTGCACTATGGCACTATTAAAGAGTGGTCGGCAGACTGATGACAGTTATTAACCCAGTCTGTCCTCGTGGGGTAGTACCACCACTTTCGAATGTAACACCCGTGAAGTGACCTCGTCACGTTTTGGGAGCAGTTTGGAAGTAGCCAGGTGTAACGAGAGGAGTGTGCACTGTCAACCTGATGACGCACATTCGTCTCCTTGAGCCGGCATAGCGGAGGCAACTGCTGGTTGCAGGATTTTTTCTGTGCAGTTGTTTCTGTTCATGGACTACACTCTAGGATTCAGTGCCAGCGGTTTAGATATTAAAATGTAACAAACAGACTGTGTTACATTCATTATAGATAGATATAGTTTTTGTTTATCTATTTTAATTATTATACTTCAATTTTTTCGTGAAGTATGGGAATCAACAGGGACATTGTTGACTATTTATTAGGTATATTACTTTTGTACTTTGAGTAATAATGTATTAAAATGTTTCAGGCTAGTCTTCGGCAGTTGGATTTGTCACTTCTGTCAGAGCTATGGACACTCAGCGAGTCGATGTCCTCCTGGCGACGTCAACTTGAACGAGGGTTACGTCTTCGGCCAGCGCCACCACCGCCTTTACCGCCACATTATTTACGAACTTAATAGTCCTTCTTTTTAAATCATAAATAAAATTTGTATAATATAATTTAATAGTTTTTTTCCAAATTGTAACCATTTATTAATCGGCATCTATCTAAAGTTCGTAGGAAGATTTTGTAGGAGTAATTTTGTCACTCTAAAACTAGTGCTGCCATCTAGTTAATGTTTGAGGAACTAAGTTGTAAAATAATGCTATCCTTTGTATTATTTATTTCAAGCAGAAATGTGCTGTCGTGAGATTGTAATAAAGTTGACTATTGCAATTCAATAACGTTGAATGCCATACTATGAGACTTCATTTAAAACCTTTAGCAAACGTGGTCTCGCAGTATGGCTTCACATTTTACATTAAATGAACATTAAAAATTAATAGTGTTATTATTTCGCCTCCGTATGAACCCTTAATATATCGAATAAATATAATATCTACTGAGTAAATATATTTTAATTATTCAGCCATTCCTGTTAATAAGTTTCCTGAAGCCCGTCTTTAAATACTTTTACGTATTCACGGCGTAGTGGAGCCAATAGGTTTGCTTCATTTGATTTTATTAACCCCTACCGGTCAAAATACTATTATTTGGTGGAGATTACGCCGTGACAACGCAACGTGACGTAATTATATTCGTACTTAGTCCTCTGTTAATTATTTATAAAGTCTTTGGCATAGCAAGTCTTTGCTCCCCGCCTAAAAATTAAAAAAAGATTAACCAGTAATGTTTTCTGCAATCTGATTGGCTTGTAGATTCAACTGTCTACAGGATTGGCTGTTTTTTCTGACAGTTCATATTTTGCTTGTCCAAATCTTTTATTTATTGCGAATTTATTATTCACGGGGAGCCTTTAGTGGTGTTTTGTGCCTTTAGTGGTTAGTTTCATACATTATCAAGGACTGATGTCCTCAAATTCTCTGCGGTTAAGTCCAAATCCTGAGGATCAAACAACCAAAATTCCGGAAAGTGTAAAGGTTTGTGTGTAAATTTTTTTGTATTACTGTCTTGCTGTTTAGAAAATTGTGTATTTTAGTAACATAACAATTAATTTACGCAGAAAATAATATCAATGGAGAAAGACAACGAAACAAATGCCAACCGAAAGTCCCGGATCGATCTTAATGCGCTACCAACAAGACAATACTTGGATCAAACTGTTGTTCCAATACTTTTGCAGGGATTATCTGCTTTAACTAAAGAGAGGCCTCCGGACCCAATAAACTACCTTGCCGCTTACCTACTAAAGAATAAAACTAATTTTGATAATAACACTCCAGTTAATAGTAACCATATACCACCTAATACACAACCTTAACATAGAATATGCTAAATAGAATTAATCGGTTGAACCCACCAGGCCACAAACAAAACTGATAATGTACGAGTGTATTTAAACTTGTAGACAAAGAGCTAGCGACAAAAATTTAACATAATAAGGTTTATTGATATACTTGAACTTTTTTAATATTTGTTGTCTATTTACATAGTTTTTATATTACCTAACAACTAAATTTACATATTAGTCCCAACGTTTTAGGCATAAATTACCCTTTTAACTTATCATGCCAAAATTTTGTCTCATGCTCTTAAACCGCTAGTGTTTTATTTAATTTACTTACTAGAATTAAAAGAATTACATTACTAGAATTATTTCTCTTATCTTATAAAGATTGTTAAAGCTAATATCAATAATAGTGCCTAAAATTAATATATTTTTGTACCCTGTGTTCATTATAGCTAGCAGATTCCCGCAGCAATTTCTATTAACATAAATATAACTATATCAATGTACTATGTGTTGTTATTTTACCCTACTCACACCCATACACACTTTGAACCCACAAGACAGGCTTCATCTAGTGTGGGTCCTCTAAACTTGATTAAAATTGTAGATAAATAATTACCATTATGAGCTGGTCTTAACCATTTTAAAGGTATATTGAAGCTAAATAAACTAATTTTGATAAAAAGAGATTTAATTTAAACAATAATAAAGCCGAATAGCCATTTTCACTTTTAAACGCTACACTCATGAAGCGACATTGTCCTGTTTCAGGAACAGTTTGGAAGTAGCTAGGTATAATGAGAGAAATGTACTCTGTGAATCTGGATGGTGCACATTCTCCTTAAGCCGGTATAGCAAAGGTGCCTGCTGCTTGTAGAAATTTCTCTGTAGTAGCAGCTGTTTCCGTTCATGGACTGCACTCTAGCTTTACATCAGGCTGAGTGTTGTCATATGCTTAACTACAATAAAAAAAGTAATATTTTTCACAAATATATAATATTAGGCACTATATCCAAAACATCAGTTAACGAAAAATAATTTTCAAATTGCTCTCCAACCAAATTCAGTCCGTACTTAGTCTTTCTCTTCAGTTTCTTCTAAAAATTGCTGCCTATGTATTAACCAAGAATCGTTGTTGTCACCGTCTTCATTCTCAGCAATTGAAGGCGGTGGTTGAAACTGTAAATCTGAGCATACACATGTACTCTCTTCTCCGAGTGACACGAACGAATCTTGGATAGGCAGAGGCACTGGATCAGGTGGCTTAAACTCTGCCATATAAGTCGTAACGTTACGAGCACGCCATACTGGTATTTTACCTGAAAAAAAATATATATTAATAAACTTTGCATTTTAATATTATCAGGCGTTAAGTGGCATTTTACTAATAGCCAATGCCTGATTTAAAACAAGTTACTACATACACAAGGAACGTAATACTGTAAAGAAGTGTATCTTCATAGTAACAATGGTGGCTTGATGGCACCGACAAGGCAGTGACGCGCAGACTAAAGGTGCCTTTAAATGGAATGGTCGCCAGGCGGCTGGGTCCGCATATAATGCCCACGCCGGCATTGTTTACTCAAGGATATATTTTTTTTAAAGATATGTTTGTGCATTAACACACGCATGCACAAATATAAGTGAGCATGTGTGCAGATAGTTCTTAAAAACAGAGCTGTAAAGATTGCTTTTCATTATATTTAGGCGTTTTAAAGTATGAAAAATTCTTCTGTAATTGACATGCATTAGCCATTAAAATAACACAAGGCCTATCCAACTAAAAGCAACGACATACCTAACGTCTCATCAATTTCTTCTTCCTCTTCTCCAACTTCCTCTTTGGGTTTCTCCTCCTTCTCCTCTTCACCTTCACCGAGCTCTTCCAACTCTGGATCTTTAATCAACAAATAGAAACCATGCTGCATACAATTCGATTCGAAAACAAAACACCCTGGCCCTTTGGCTACACCACGCGTCCAAGATCCGTGAAACCGGTGCCGCGGATGAATTATTTGTCCCGGACCCTCGATTACACCCTCCACCCATGTACCCATGAATTTAGTTTGTGTATCAGCATGTAAATAAGTTCCTAGGCCGTGTCGTTGTCCTCTGAACCAGGCTCCTTCGTAAACGTCACCGTTGGGATAGTAATATGCTCCGAATCCTTGTTTTAGATCGTGCTTCCAATCTCCTTCGTATCTCGATCCATCGGGATAATTCATTTGTCCGACGCCGTATTTCATTCCTGCAATTACGACCGACCTTAAGCGTTAACACAACCTTGTAAATATTGCGCAGTAAATAGCATCCGTGTTTGTTTAGAAGCACAATAACCTTTCCGCCATTCGCCGTCATATCTTGCACCATTTTTAAACACATAAAGGCCTTTGCCATATCTCATTCCACGGCAATAACAACCTTCGTAAAAGTCGCCGTTCGGTAGG
Source organism: Tinea pellionella (assembly GCA_948150575.1). Taxonomy (NCBI): domain Eukaryota; kingdom Metazoa; phylum Arthropoda; class Insecta; order Lepidoptera; family Tineidae; genus Tinea; species Tinea pellionella. The sequence continues at coordinate 7,578,364 of OX411252.1, forward strand.
ATAGCCCAACCATGACCGTGTCGGTCTCCTGCTGCATTTCGACCACCAACATACACCTGACAAAATAATTGTCAATTATTGGGAAAAAAATCAACTAATATACAATAACTTACTCCGATGGTATCCTTATCTTCTCCCGCTTCTTCTCCTTTTTCTTCGGGCATTATTGGTTCGATGTAATTATTTATATAATCAAATCAAGAATCTTCTCGATTTTCATTGATATTTGCATTGATGATATTTGTCTCAAATCAAAAATGTCAAAATAATGTTTTATTTAAAAATTGTTTCGTAAACTAGTGCTTCCGTGTTCGAAAACGCGGGAAAATGTTCATCAACCAAAACTCCACCGGAAGTATTCGTAACGATTTCACCACTTAATTGAACATTATTTAGTTGAAAATCCCTCTTTTTTGACCTCTTTATTAATTTAGGTGAATATTGCTTTTAAGGAATATAAAATAAAGACAAAAAATAATAATTGAATCATGTTGTTTTTGCACACCAATAAATAATTCATAATCACACAAACATCAACTTAAAGTTATAACTTAATTCAAACTTATTAAATAATCTACGTTATAATATCTAATAACAAAAATGTAAGTTATTTGAAAATGAATTCAAACTGAGATTATAAATCCAATAATGTAATCGAAGCTTTCAATTACAATGAGATAGACAGAGTTTATATATTTTGAACATTAATGCGATCACAGTTTTTATTTTGTAGCCTCAAATAATAACAAAAATTAGGCGTCAGCTTAATTAATACATATCTTAACGTAATTATCGATTTTAATTAACAAAAAAAACACGAAAATTATTTTGTACTCTAGGGTTTAGGTAAAATATAACAACTTGTACAAACATTTAAAATGCCCTTTCTGTAAATGCACAAATATTAAATAGTGAATTCGGTCCGCATTCACATTACTAAAATGGCAAGAATTTCATGATTTATATATTAGTAAATGCAGATATGTTATTCAAATGCAGATATGTTATTCAAATGCAAGTCCAGTTACAAACTTAATAAACGAGGTTAACACTCCCGTACGTGTTTCATTCTTTAGGTCACGACGCGGTCCCAGTGACCTCGATCATTTGAATTTCAATCGATCATCAAAATGCGGTACCAAGTATGTTTTGTACTATAAAAACCGTATTGTTTAACGTGGAGGCGCTTGCGGCGGTGCATCCTCGAGTTTGCCCCACACCACATTACACATTTCACGCACTAACGCTTGTTCACCGGCATCCAGATCCGGCGCAGGTCTTCGTCTTTCACGTTCGACTCTATCTCTCACTTCGAGCACTTGTAGAGCGCGTACTACCGCCTCGGGTCTCTCGCTAACACCGGTCGATAGTCCTTTCTCAGCTTCTAATCTTCGTACTTTTTGTTCTAAATCTCTAACGTACTGTACTGTGCGCTCGGCGAGTTGTGGATGCGGTAACGTGATAGCGGGTGCTCTTTGCACTTCATCCGCGTTCGTTCCACTACTACTACCATCGCCGTCGTCTCGCTCCCGACCGGCTGATCGACCGCAATTCACACAGGTGCTCCTCTCTCTTTCTTCATCCAAATATAAACAAAGTTCCTTTAATTCTAAATTGTCTCGTATCAATTCTTGTTGTTTATCATCGAGTTCCCGTAGTTTGCTCTGATACGCCGAAACTTCTTGCCTCATCACCGAGGCCGTGTACCGACCGAAACGCTGCCATTCTCTTGCTAATTTGCGACCTTTTTGTCGATCGTCATCCAAAAAGCAACATAAGTCACGTAGCTCTTGATTGTCATCGCTGAGACGGCGATTTGCATCTTTCAACGTTTTTATTTCTTCTAACAGAGACTGTATTTGGCGTCTTTGATCGGTCGATGCCCTCGCACCATCCGAATCTATTCGTTTAGTGAACTTCAACATGTCTGCAGATCGTCTATGAATCTGTTCTTCCTCTAGATTTCTCGTCGTTCGTTGCGTATCGTCAGCGCTCCTAGCTCTCGTCGTAGGTTCGGCCGGCTCATGTATGAGTGCCTGTGTTATCACCTCTTCATGCGGGCGAAGGACACGAACGGCTCCCGACGGAGGGTATCCCTGGGGATAACCCTGTGGATATTTATTAAACGGAATTCCAACAGTCGGGTACGAACCCACGTGGTTGCTCGTCGCCGGCAGAGGGTAATGCACTTTGTGTTCGACAGGTTTACCGCCGTAGTTGGGTTTGATCTCTTTGGCAGTCGTATCGGAAGTGACGTGCTTCGGCCCACCCGCAGCAGGCGGAGGCTGATAGCGCGGTGGAAAGTTGACCGGTTCCGGACCTTGTTTACCTAGTTGTTGTTTCGACTTGAACTGTCCCGTATTCTGGTTGATGGACATTGTAAAGGGTGCCGGTTTCTATACGAGCGGAGGGTTAACTGGAGCCGTTTGTGAATATTTTGGCGCATCCATTTTCTATTGGTAGAAATTGCGCGCGAGAATGCGCCCAAGAAGCGGCATGAGGTCGGTTCAACGACTGGTCCTCGAATATGTGGGAGAGCGAGCGAGACGCACTACTTCAGACACTACACAGACTACACACACACGCACATCAATAACACTATTTAATTCATAGAAATAGTTTACTTAAACATATAACATAGTTTTAACGTTAATTACATATCGTTTTGGTCATTTTTGTGAATGGATGTGATGTTATTCGCGTTTCTAGTCGCATAGGCAGGCACGGGAGGCCGAACACGGAGCGCGATGCTGACTGGTCGACTGCTTCACTCTACCTGGCGTGAAGGCTCTAGCGGTGTCCCTCTCGCGCCAACGAAGAAACCTCGCTTACTCGCTCACCTGCGCTTACGCACATTATTACTGAACTGTCTACCTTAATTCAGTATGACGCCGCAATACCTTTATATAAAAATATTTAATACAGTAATACTATTTTAAAGTGGACGATTTATCTAACATTCAGAGGCTCACCGTGAGAGATCTTGTTTCTAATACGCTTGGATTTATTTACGTTTTGTATGAATGTAGTTTGCTTGAATAGACGTGGTGAGTCATTCTCATTGTTGAATTTTCGCCTGTCCCTTTGAACGAGTACGAAATTAACTTGGACAAACTTGGATGTAAATGGGAGCGCGCGCGAGGTTTAAATTTTTTAAACGAAAGAATTTAATCTGTTGCATTTCACGTAGATTACGAATACAAACAAAAAAATTAGATGTAGATCAACCGTTGCATTTTTAACAATATATTTACCATATTTTTCAATTAAGTTTATATTAAATGAGCACCAAATGCTGGCCAATGGAGTGCTATCCTACTCAGCATTTGGTCCATCACTGCTAGCTAAAAATGGCAATTGGAGAATTGCAATATATTTTATGTTAAATAAAATATTACGTAAATAATGTTAACAAAGCAAAATATTACATAATTTTATGTTAAAAAGTAAAATCAACTCGCTTTGTCACCATTCTCTTATTGGTACATCTAGAGTCTAGACTGTAGGTTACATTTTTGTCATTCCAATAGCAATCTTAATTAAAAGATTTTTTGTAACTAAGTTTATTATTATTATTGTAGTTCGACATTATGGGCGGTTTGCACTAGAAGGCCGGTTAAAGTAACTTTAACTCTTACTTTTACGTTTACTTTAACCGTTACGTTTACATTATGGTGTATATTTATTATTTACTCCACACGAGTTGCACCATAGTCCCGCTTGTCATTTTTGACGGTTACTTTAACCTTAACCGTAACCAGCGAATTTTGGCTTGGTTAAAGTTAAAGTAATCGTCAAACCAATGTTGCTAACGTCAAATGTATGTAAAGAAGCCAAATATGTTTTTCTATTATTTTTCGAGATCAGCCACCCTTTTAACGATAACAATATGAATTTACACGATATTGCAACGCGTGTGGAGTAAATATAAATGTTTAACGGTCGTCGTCGCCGTAATAGTAATAGTTAAAGTTACTTTAATCGGCCTTCTGGTGCAAACCACCCTATGACATTTTGTCTGATGTTAAGCTAGAGTGCAATCCATGAACAAATTTCTACAGGTAGCAATCGCCTCTGCTATACCAGCTTCAGGAGCCGAATGTGCACCATCCAGATTGACAGTTCACACTTCTCTCGTTATACCTGGCTACTTGAAAATTAATTTCTAAACGCGATAAGTTCACTTCAGGGTGTTACACTTGAAAGTGGTGGTACTACCTACCACAGGACGGCAGACTGGGCTAATAACTATAACCTTGATAAAAAGTACCTAATAACGTTCATAAAAGAAACTTTATTAATTATTTTATTGAATAATAATGAAGTAAATAGCAATGTTAAGTAATTAATGCATAAGTAATGAATACCGTTAGAAATTGAATCCGTAAAATTAAAATTCTATTCACATTTGACATTTTCCTTACAATGGAAAGTGGATGGAAGGTGGCCCAGTCATTCTTTAAACAGAACTAATACTGATTGTATTTATTACAACGTTTTTATAACACTGAATTTTAGATGAAAAGAGAAACAATAAATTACGTGTTAATAATAATAATTGTGCATATATGTACATAAAAACTTATAGTTCAAGTTGAACGGCGGATGTGGTCTAGTAGAGGTCCGCCTCACGATCGATGAGACCCGTGTTCAAATCTCGCTAAATTATGACCGGTACCAATGTATATATTTTAATGTACTTTGGTCGCTTAGTATCTATAGATATAGGTTTTTAGCTTAGTAGGCACAGGGATTTAAAAAAAAATACAAGCTAGACGAGTAAGTATTACAACAATTACATATGACTTATGTATTTTTTTTTATAAATTGTTTTCAGCATATTGCCGATAGCCATCTGAAAAATCTCTTTTTTTTCACTGGATATCCACATTTTCCACCATTTTCACTATTCAACCAACTCTCCAACTGAAAAATATACTCTAATTAATTAACAGTAAATTAATATCATACTATTTTGATATTAATTTTAGTTCGAATTGTGTTCAAATGTTTAAAAGAGTCGACTATGACCAACTTTGTTAGCAGTAGTACAGTGGTGGGAGTGAATTTCCACGATCCTTCCAAGTCTGTTCAGTTTGTACTCAATAATTGTTAAGGATGTCGTCGTATACGCATCTATATACAATTACTACAGTTATATTAGCGTTTGCTGTACATGGATTTCTTCAAAAAGGTTTGTTTTTGAAAGTTTTTTTTTTGCTAGTTTTTGCGTGGTTACAGTATGATTCTTGTATGTTAGAAAACATGCGAAATATGTTATATATGTAGATAAATTAAAAATAATAAATAGAATTATTAAAATATACATTTAACAATCTTTGTTATTCCGTAAGTAAACGCGCTAGTGAACTGCATATATTATTTTAATTTAATTAAAACATTTATTTGATTATTTTTCAGCATAAGTATTTATAAGTTTTATTCGTTATTATTAAATTATGATGAAAATTTAACGAAAAAAAATTACACATGCGCAGTCTGTCATTTAATAATTAAATAGGTACATGTGGTAGGCAGACTGATCATGGCTATTAGCGTAGTCTGCCGTCTTAGGATAGTACCACCACCTTCAAGAGCCACACCATTGAAATGACCTTGTCGTGTTTCGGTATAAGCTTGGAAATGGCCCGGTATAACGAGAGGGCTGTGCACTGTCAACATGATTCCATCCATGGTACATTTGTCTCCTCAAAAGGAAATTTCCCTGTAGCAGTTGTTTCCGTTCATGGACCGCACTCTAGCTTAACATCAAACGGAGTGATGTCATATGCCGAGCTACAATAAAACAAACTTTAAAAAATTAATGATTTTACTAGGTTATGCAAGAGCACAAAAACATCCAATCAAAAATGCGTTGTTTCTAAAGAACGAAACCCTCTCTGAAAATGGAACCTTCGAGAATTGTATTTGGAAACGAGAGAGAGACATCTGTCCTGACCCCAGCATCACACTACATCTCTACACTGAGGAGGAACCCGTGAAAAGAGTTGTAAGTATAACTGATTCTATTTATTACGTATCTATCACACAATATAAAAATTAAAAACCTATTCGTAAATGGTGATAATAATACATTATGTTATTGAATTGTAATGAAAACTGAATAGAAATACTAATAAAACAAAGGAGATCCTTGTTTGTGGGACTATAACGCCAATTGATTATATTACACATAAAAATAATAACCATCTTATTATAGTAAATGGGCGATAGATTATATAAAAATTAGGTTATTATGATTATTCCTCTCATTATTCCGGTTAGAAATGATAAAACTAATATTACTACTATAATGTAGAGATTATGTGGAACATGTATTTCATTAATATATGTTACAATTTAGGTGTGATTGGCGTATTTATCATACAAAGAAAATTATCTCCTTTAGTATTTAAAATATAAAAAAAACAATTATTAATACCTTATAATCACATTATTTTTTCAATGAACATGACGTAATTTTAAGATAAAAAAAATGTAGACAAATTTTAAAAATTAATTAAATTAAAAAGAAAATCCATTTTTTGTAGCATTTGCCGTTTACCTTCATCGTTTAAGGGCAGCGCATAATTGAAATACCTACCTGACCTTAAGTGCTGTATTGTGATTTATAATTACATAATTATTTCATTAAAATATAATCCTATCACTTCAGCATAGCGACTTCTACCTGTAAACATATATCTGTGGTTTAGAATTGTTCCCTAGATCCATTTCAACCCCGTGGCTCGAGGTCCTTTGACCGTGAGTGACAGTGTCGTATGGGAGGCACTGTTAAAGTTGCTGGGACACCGTGGAGGTTTTAGTCGTGTATACCCGGTATTGGGGAGAACCGGGGAGTCCGACATAACCCCGTTGTCTTCCCCGAGACTGCGAGGCATCTATAAAAGACTTCCCCCACGTAAAAAAAGGTCCATTTCAACGGCCCGCTTTTAGTTTTTCCTCTGACGGCCTAAAACCTATTCCTTACAGACCATAGGAGAAATATATAACTGAGTTGTACGCGGAAATAATCTAAGTAAACAAGTGAGCAGTAGAAATGGGCCATGCGAGGAAACATTCATTCGTAGAATAAAAAAAAAAGAAAATGAAATATAATTTAATTTATTTATTAAATTAATATATTTTATTAAAATTCAGTCTATTCCTTATTTACGTGGAAAACGATTACGTATTAGTTACTTAAAAGATCAGTGATCTTTTAAAAAACATAGCGACCTACCTATGACATAATCGTCAGTCTAAACCAATGAGTATCTACATAAAACCTAGGTTAATAAAAAAGAAACCTACTTTAAGTGAACATCTAGCACACTTATTGTTCCCCTTTTAGATTTAATAACCAATGAGGGAAGAGCTCTACTTATTGGGTCCACCAAAACTCATCCATTATCAATAAAAAAATCAGATCATATCAAATCTAAGCCATTTTTTAGACGTCTATAACTCTATATCTATATACATATCTATATGAACTTATATTTTGTTTCTTTACAACCAATGTCAATTTCAGAGCAGTGATATACTGTTCGCACATGATATTTAGTTAACCACTGGGGGGTTGGATGAATGCTACCGTGTACCCAACCCCTCAGCACTTTGGTGGCCATGAGAAACACCGTGGGGTTTCAGTCGGTAGTCCTTGTACGACATAATTTGGTATGCGCGCGCCCGACATTACCCTGGCGCCTTCCCCGAGGTACTAGGGTATCCGTAATGGATTTCCCCACGTAAAAAAAAGGATATTTAGTTAAAACAAGCCTAGGAAACCTAGGAAAGTTTCCTAAGGAAACCTATAATGTTTATTTATATATAGGTATTTTTTTTTTTAATGAAACAAATCAAATTAATTAAAATAAACGAGATGGCAAGCCGCATAAAATATTTTAATCGGATAAAGCACTCCTGTCATCTTAATTCAGTTTTAAATCATTTCATATCCTGCATAAACATTTTATTATTTCCTATGTTTATAAAACTTTGTATTTTAATAACTCGAGGTTACTGACCTTAAGCGTGACGAGATGAGTAAATACAAAACTGTGGTGCATGCGTTTTTTATTATAATTAAAATAACTAATGCCTATTGTTTAAATTTCCCACATTAAAGATAATAGTTATTAATTACATACAAAATTCTTAGTGTATGTAAAGTTTTGTTAATAATTTTATTTAGGTACGTAATAATCGAGTTTTTTTGTTTTTATTTTAATATTGGTAATTACGATAATGGGGACTAATCCACTAAACTATAATCCACACAGAAAACATGATTCTCATAAAAAAAACTTAAAGCTCCTTCCATAGTGTTTATTATTAATTTTAATACATTAATTTTAATTACAATACAAAACAAATAAATTAAAAAAAAAAGAAATAGGACATTATATCCTTGTCCACAACGAAATCCATTCACGGTCTAAATAACTAACAGACAGCGAGCAGCATAACAGTTGCGTACGCGCAGTACAGCATACGAAACAATCCTGCGAAACTAAATACCAATTCTAATTGTAATTTGTGACGCAAAAATAATTTTAAAATATTTAAATATTGCGGTTTTTTAAGAAATATTACCTGGTAACTAAAATATCATATTAGATTACTCTATAATGTAAGATGAATTTATAATTTAGTCGTAGGTATTTATTTATTTATTGGAATCACAGTAAATATAGAAAAATATGAAAATATAAACGATAAAAAAAACGATGAATTAACGTGCAGACAGCTTGCTGAGGTGGGAATCGAACCCGCGTCCTGCTCTCTACGGAGTAAATATGCAAACTGTATAAATAATATACGTACATTGTTGATAGGTTGATTACTACAGCGAAGATTGGCTAAGACAGAGCAGCTGGAATCCATCACATGAGACAATAATACTGATACACGGTTATGCTGGTGGAGATGATACTTTACCTATCATCGTTTTACGGGATGGTAAGTTACATTTCAATTATCACATCCAAATTTAATTAAGATTAAGTTTTAAGTTCAGGTTATTAAATCGAGCACTGCTATTGGAGAAACAGTCCCCAGACTAGTTCCAGTTGCAGTGCACTTTGTATACAGGACTAAATAAATAAATAAAATAATTTAGGAATAAATAGAAGTGGCCATGGCCCAACGGTAGAACATGTGTACACACGATCTATGAGACCCGTGTTCAAACCTCGCTAAATTATTCTGTCCGGTACCAATGTAACTATATTTTATATGTATCTTGGTCGCCCTATATAGGGACAATTAAAGAACAGACTGACGGTGGTTATTAACCCAGTCTACCATCCTGGCATGGAGGAGTGTATACTGTCAATCTGGATGGTGTACATTTGTTTCCTCGAGCCGGCATAGCGGACGCGACTGTTGTCTGTAGAAAATTGTTTGTAGTATCAGTTGTTTCCGTTCATGAATTGCACTCTAGCTTTACATCAGGCGGAGTCTTGTCATATGTCGAGCTACAATAAAAAAATACTTTATTTTTATAGCTCATTCCGAAAAATACCATAATATCTATTGAAAAACTAAAATGGAATCCTCACATTATACAATATTTACTTAGGTATATATAAAAGCAAACTATAGGCAGAAAAAATCCTGTCAAGCAACTTGGAAAATAATCAGCAAAATCAACTTTCCGATACTTTCACTGTATATCACCTGCACCACATGCCAATGACCCTCATGTTGATAATTGTTTTAAGTAATCTTACAAGTTCACTTGAAGGAGAAAGTGCATTTTAGATCTATTTATATCTATACACTCGCGCCCATGTCTTTATGAAGTAGGCAGGCTATAAAACGCTCACGATGTTTCTTCCCCACCCTTTCCTTCCCCCCTGATTCCCCACCCTGTAAAAAAGCTTATTTATTAACTAGGAAACGAAAGAAGCTCAAAGTCGAGGTCGCCGACGTCTAGGTTTGATCTAGCCCCGCCACAGACCGTCCGCCTCTTCTAATACAGAATGGTTGTATAGATTTGAACAGTTGTATCTCGACTCTAAATATTCATTAATTTATTTATTTACATACAGCATAGCATACAGCTGTTGGCCAGCCAAGTCACTACGTGTCACATCAAATATTATTTATATATTCATTGCAAAAAATAAAAAAATACACTAAAATTAATTGCAATAGTAATGTTAATTTTTGCTCAATTCTGAAGTAGACAGTTACAACACAAATTAAGGAAACCAAAAAAACCTTCATGAAGAAAGGAAAGATTTATCTAAACTTAAAAACCTGAATACCCGAAGTTTTATATTTATAAGTATTATTTTAATAATTTTCAGCATATCTCCGTCGAGGTGGTTATAATGTATTTATGCTGGATTGGGGGGAACTCTGTCAACCACCCTGCTATGTTGCTGCTGTACATAACTTACGACCTGTCGCTAAATGCGCCGCAGAGAGTATCAACTCGCTGAGAAAATCGGGTCTAAGACCAGACATGTTGACGTGCGTCGGTCATTCCTTAGGTGCACATCTGTGTGGCATTATGGCCAACTATTTGACGTTTAGACTTAATAGGATTATTGGTTAGTATGTGTTTTATTAATATGCGTCCAAAGACCCCACCAAGACAACACAAACATGGAATGCCAAAGATCCTGAAACAAATTGAACCAAGGCCTTCTCCCATAAAGTCTGCAATACTTAATCTACAAAATCCGCCTTGAAGGACCAAAATTATAGCTACAAGGCTCAAAAATATATGTATTAAAGAGTGGTACGCAGACTGATTATGGTTATTAGCTCAGTCTGCTGTCCTGGTCCGGTCTACCACCACTTTCGAACGTAACACCCGTCAAGTGACCTTGTCGCGTTTCGAGAGCAGTTTGAAAGTAACCAGTTACAGCGAGAGGAGTATGCACTGTCAATCAAGATAGTGTAAGCCGGCTTAGTTGAGGCGACTGCAGCTCGTAGAGATTTCTCTGTAGTAGCAGTTGTTTCCGTTCATGGATCGTACTCTAGCTTTACATCAGGCGGAGTGTTGTCATATCCTGAGCAACAATTTAAAAAAAAACCCTTCATCTCATTGTAGGATTAGACCCAGCCAGACCTTTAATAAGATCGGCACCAGCACTTCGCCTAGACCCGGGAGATGCACGCGCAGTACATGTACTCCACACGAATGCTGGTAGATATGGTGACGCAGCCAGATTAGGTCACGCTGACTTCTGCCTTAATGGTGGACGCAGCCAACCTTTTTGCGAAGACACACCAAGTGAGTTGGAGTCACATTCATTCTGTATTTCATGTTTTATTAAAAATCAGAAATAATTTTAAGTTTAACGAAGAGTGGTAGGCAGAGTGACGGTTATTTGCCCAATATGCCGTCCTGGGGTGGTACCACCACTTTCAAATTATCTTGTCGCGTTTCGGGATTAATTTAGAAGTAGCCAAGTATAAGAACGAGAGGAGTGTGCACTGTCAGTCTAATGGTGCACATTTGTCTCCTTAAGCGGGCATAATGAAGGCGACTGTTGTATGCAGAAATTGTTACAGGCCAAGCTATAAATTTAAAAAAAGCTCTAGATGCCCGCCAAAAGTTGTTTTTTTTGTCGCATTCGCTTAAGATTTGTCTAACGAAGAAACTTTACATTATAGATGAAGCACTATGCAGCCACATTTGGGCAATATGTTATCAAGCAGAAAGTCTGTTCAAATCACGTACGGCATCACCATGCGGCCGTAGATGTTCTATCAGAGTACCGCCTTCAAGAGCCTCGGCTTTACCAGTGCCTTTGGGACAACTTGCACCTCTAACGTTAGTATATCTTTTATTGTTATTCTGACCTTGGCTCCATCTAGCGAAAGGAGAAAAAGGACCTTATTGGGCCGGCATAGTAACCGCGACTGGACAGTCGTGTACTGCAGTTCTCCAGTCGTACATGGACCTCCATTGTGTTTAGCAAAGTCAAGGTTACATGCCCGATATTATAAAAAAAGAAAAACTTAAATTATATTTCAGCGCATCAGGAGCGTATTGTGTAGAGGACTTTACGCCACCATTCTGTCCTCACACCTCAAACATAGGTGATCCGCGATGTTGTTTAGAAGAACAATATGCCGCAGCCGCAGCATCACCTCCACCGCAACGACCACGACCACGGCCACTAGTGCGGTTGAGGGAACGTCGCAGACAACCCTATGAAGTTAATGATGCTAATATTGTTTAAACAAATATACCTATAATGCCCCGTACCATGGGTACCAGCGTTGACAGTGCGTCCTATTGTGCCCATGTATTGTGCAAATGAACGGAATATTCGCTTCTAGCAGCGTAACCATCTTTTGTTAGTTAGTAATGCCAGCCTTTCACCAAGAGCGAGAACTGGTTGAGCGGACTGGAGTATAGTTTCGCTTTCCACTAAGATTTTTTTTTGTTTTATATACATTGACACGAGCAGCATTGCAGTAACACGTATTGTTATGATTTCAATGGCAAATAGATGGTAGTACGTGCTGTCAACACCAGTACCCACCCAGGGTACTGACCCCAAATCGAAATACATATTTGCATAAGTAAAAATGTTTAGCAAGTAGGTGAAAAATTTGTTTTATATTAAAAGATGAAAAGAAAGGATTTCAGGTAGGCACATAAAATGATGTGAAGACTGATTGTTAGCGTTTTTTTTTCGAATTGAATTAATTTAAATTAGAATCAGACTGCATAGAATGTATAAAAACTTAATTTAAAATTAAAACAAAATAACTCCTCAATCAAACCATTTATTTAATTAGTTAATTAAAACATTTTTTAAATCAATATGGGCATTTTATTACAAGTGAAACAGTTGCTTTTATTTATTTCTTACACAGACCAATTAATTCTTATTCCCAGCCATAAGCTGAGAGAGTAAGGCGGCCTTTTCCTTCTCTTTCTTCCTTACAACATCTAAAGAACGATTCTTCCATGTACTTTTTCTCAATTTAATTGGGCGGCTACCAACATAACGACCTGAAGAACAAAATAATGAAAATTACAAGACAAAACATCTTCTAAAATCAATTAATTAACTTTATTAGATACTTTTGTTCTGGTAATTCAACGTGAGGTGTGGTTCAGTCGCCTCCACTATGCTGGCTTGAGAGGCTATTTCTAAGCTGATCCCGAAACGCAACTAAGCCACTTTATGGGTGTTACACTTAGTTCACTATTCTTGTAGTATCATAACAATATACTAACCATCCATTTCTTTCATAGCTTTGATAAAATCACCCGGATCCTTAAAACTGACAAAACCGAAACCTTTGCTTTTGTTCGTTCTCTTATCACGAACGACTTTAGCTCTTTGAAATGAACTGTATTTGCTGAATGTACGTACCTAAAAGATATAAATACATGTTAAAATACATCGACGCATTTTCAATATACAAGAGCGGCCGTGGTCTAGCGGCAAGATGCGTGAACTCACGATCGATGAGACCCGTGTTCGAACCTCGCTAATTCTGATCAGTACCAATGTAACTTTGTTATATGTACTTTGGTCGCTCAGTGCCTATAGACACTATTAAAGAGTGGTAGGCAGACTGATGATCGCTTTCGAATGTAACACTCGTGAAGCGACCTTGTCGCGTTTGGGTATAGTTTGAAAGTAGCCAGGTATAACGAGAGGAGTGTGCACTGTCAATCTAGATGGTACATGCTCGTCTCCCCAAGCCGGTAAATGGAGTCGACTGCTACCTGCACAGGTTTCTCTGTAGTAGCAGTTGTTCCATTCATGGACTGCACTCTAGCTTTGCATCAGGCGGAGAGTTGTCACATAATAGTTCTGTCAATAAATTGAGAAAGAATTAATTATAGAAACACTTGCGGTCACATCACAAAGCCCATATGGCCAACGTGTTCAGTATTTATTATATTCATTGGCAATTCTTAAGCTCCGACTACACGCAATGAAGGCCACAGCGTGTTAAGCCGTGCGCGTTACACCGTCGCCGGCTATACGTGGGAAGGGCTGTGCGCGAACATTAAATTTTCAAGAGAAGTACATGTTTGTGCTGTAAATCAGATACCTCTCCACTGATCCAACTGAGTAGGCAAGTAAGCAGTCACAACTCACCAGTAGCTCATCAGTGACGTCATTACCAAGATCACCACAGAAAAGTCTGAAGTCATCATCAGGCCATTCGAGAAGTGTTACATCTTCCCATGTTTGTCCACCAGCTGTACGCACTACCTGAAAGTTATTTTTTTAAAATTAATAGTAAATTTACTGTTGCGTGAGAGCTGTACTGTTAGCATGTAAAGAAATGCTCATTAGCCTAAGAAAAATGGGCCCACAATTTTATTATATATACAAACCTAAATATAACTAACCTATTCGTAATGGGTAAAAAAAATTCTGCATGCCAATTGCATCGCTTCCCAAGCTCTTGCATTGAATAGATAGAAATCTAAACCTAACCTATTTGTAACTGGTAGGATTTCTGCATACAAACCTAAATCTAACCTAACCTATTTGTTAACAGGTATAAAGAAGAAGGTAGAAAGATTCTGACAATTAAATGTAATTGTGTATTAAAAGTGATTTTAAAACTAGTTTTTAGTGTCTGAGAACCTTTGGCACCCCATTCAAATTTTAACCCAATAATGATCCACTGGAAATCGCGTTTCGGGAATAGTTTGAAAATAGCCAGGCATAAGAGAGGAGTGTGCACTGTCAATCTAGAAGGTACATGCTCGTCTCCTCAAGCCAGCATAGTGGAGGCGACTGCACCCCGCAGAGATTTCTTTGTGGTAGCAGTTGTTTCCATTCATGGACCGCACTCTAGCTTTACATCAGGCGGAGTGTTGTCACATGTCGAGCTACAATAAAAAAAAATCTCAAAGTTTTAAGGTTTCTCCTCTAAAAGATAGCCACCATCAGTCTGCCTAACACTTAAATGTCTCAAATGCACGCTAAACTATCAAAAGTATAATCTCACCTTTCTGCTCTTCTTTTCCTTCTTAGGTCTGTACAGAATTGGCTCAGGCATTTGTATAACTGGTGGCGGGGGAGGTGGTGGTGGTGTTTCAATACGCGGCGGAGTTAATTCACGAGGTAACGGAGAACTTTTTCTCTATACATAAAGATAATTAAGTTTATAATTCCTAAAGTAACCATCTGCAGATATTAGATTATCTGTAGCTCGTGTTTCTTGGAGTGTTAATGGGTAATAATGGCGTGTGTGAGTTTAGGCAAATAATTCAAGATAAGAGACCCTGTGTTTTCATTTTCCCTCCAAAACTCTGTTGAAAGCTTCAGTAAAGATTCTACCACTTTACTGAAGCTATAATTGACTTGACAGACTCGACCTGACTGTTTAGTGTGATGAAAGTGCACAATACTATTAACTTGTTGCAAATATTTATTTTGACACTGGCAGATTGTTATAATGCCTTAGCAAAAAAAAAGTAGTTGTAAATAATGTATGTCACCTTTAATGTTTTTTCCTTCTTCACTTCCTTCTCATCAGGTTGTCTATACAATTGAGGTTTCGCAGACAGTATTATTGGCTGAGGCTTCGGAGGAGGTGGTAGTAATTGAGGACCGGGTAAGCCAGCTCTAACAAACGCAGGGACACCATCATTGAATTCTCGAAAACCTGGTTGGTAGTCATCTTCTTGTGGCAGTCTCATTCTCTGAACCTGTGGCACATATGCTGATATTATCTGAGGCCTGAGTAAGGCTGCACTTTCGGTATACAGTGGAGCGGAAATCACGGCGGGAGGTGCGGGGTTTCTAGTGCGACAAGGCTAGATAATACTTCTGGTAACCGCAGTCCACGACTAGCGAGCTACTGCAGATTTCATTCCCCATCCGCTGACTGCTGTCCACCGGAAAAATAAAAACTCTCCACAGATAGGATCCCTTCATTTTTGTTTTTCTCGGCAGTCAAACTCAGATTGGTGGATTTCTCACCTTACGCAGTGAGAGTGTAAATGTAAACACATACTCAGCCCTCTATAGTATATTAACTTTTTCTTATTCAAACGGCATATGAAAGCTGGGCTGCCTAGTGCTCATAACCGTCGGGCGTGCATAAAGAAAAGTGTGGATGTGAGGGAAACGAGGGAGTTGTGTCAGGATCATGATAAGTGGCGTTGAGTGTGCCAATTGTTATTGTGAAGACGAATGACTATACCTACATGAATAACCAATAGTACAGGCAATGCCAATAACAACCGCTGCATTAGTATGTGTGCTTACTACTGTTATGCCAATATGCCATAAGTACAGAGAGACCAAAGTACATATTATTACAACAAAGTCATATTGGTACCACCTAGAATTAAAGAGATTTCTCAAAGGGTTCTTGAGCGTTAGTCCTTGGCAATTATCTCCCTTAATTACAACTCTGGTAACATTTTTAAATTTCTTTAGGCTTTTTGCCGCCTATACTGTGTTAATAATACAAACATCGAAGGAAACAAAGAAACAAACCTGAGCTGGTATCATCATAGGGGGAGGTGGTCCCATTGGTGGGAACATCATTCTCTGACCTAGCATAGGGTGATTGAACGCCGAGATCAATTGTCCCTGAGCAGTTGGTATCATAGCCTGCTCTAACTGCTGTTGCATAGCCCCATATGTCCCAGCTGCGATGACAGGTCTAGCCACCATAGTTTCACCTCCGGCGATTTCTGCCTCGAACCTTTAATGTTTTAATTTGAGATAATGGGGCGAAAACGGAAATATAATCTGACCGGTTAACAAAATTTGTTATAAATACCTCGACATTTCATCTTGCATTTGTTGAAAGGCTGTGTCTTCCATGATTTTGTTACAGAACTTCTAACCTTTAAGAATTAAAAAGATTACGCAGAATGAGTCAACAATTCTTTTAGCATACCAAACCACTAATACATACAGGACACTGTATCATTTTGAGCAAATGAGTATAAAAATCGCTATTAGTTAAAAGAAACCACAGAAATAAAACGAAAAGTGCAGAACACCGTAACAAGGACCGACTGAAGTAACTGATTACTGATGGGCAGATTGATTGACGTTGATTAACGGAATTTAAACTGATAAATAGTGGTGTACACTGTCTCTGGTGTACACTGTCTCTGGTGTACACTAGTACAGTGTGATTGACCCCACCAATAATAATATTTATTTATTTCGCGTGTATTTATATGCCAGTGCGCGTTAGAGTATACTCGTATCATCAACATCAAGTATTGGTCCTATTAAATGTCAAAATTATGATTTAAAAAATTTCTAAGTCCGAACGATCGGTTTTAGTCGTGAAATCTCGTGTGTTGAAAATTGTTAATTATTGAAATCAAGTAAAACAATTGATGAATATGATCGAAATATAGTACAGCAAATCACTATTAGTACAGTCATTCAGTGTCAACTGTCAATCAATCAGTCATTTTGTTTCAGCGTTGCTTTGTTTACTTCGACCTTAATTTTTGGATTTTTCTTATTTTCATAGGAAACTAATACACAAAATAAATTCCAAAATGTCAGATGATGATCCTGCAACATTATGGTGTGGGAATTTAGCCGATCAAGTTACAGAAGAACTACTTTACGATTTATTTCTTCAAGTATGTATCGCCAAACACGTACTATGCAAACTTTAATAAAAGCATTTGTTTAAGAATGGTACAATAATATTAGTGTTTTTCAGGCCGGTCCCTTAGAGAAGGTGAGAATAGCTCGTGACAAACAGGGACATAGGAGAAACTTTGCATTCATAACTTTTCGGCATGAAGTTTCGGTGCCGTATGCCCTTCACTTATTTCGGGGTACATCACTGTTTCATAAAGCTTTGTCGTTAAGAAGTCGTGGTAAAACTATAGATTTGCCTCCTCCAATTCGTTGCACATCATTCGGTCCAGCTTATGAGGCACAAATTAATGAAAACAATACTTATTTTAATGGAAGTTACCAGAATGAACCATCGCCACATGTTAATGTACGTGATAATTTGACTGTAGCTAGTTTACAAGGTAATTGGAGTCATAGGTCACATCCATATAGAAATGATGATCGGAAATATGAAAGAGATCATGATTCACATTCTAGAAGAAGCGAGAGAAGAAGTGGTTGGAGAGATAGAGATAGGAAGAAAAATTACGATTTTAGAAACAAAAATCTTAATAGTCATCAAAGATTTAATTAATTTTTTTTAGTTATATATTTTTTTAATTAAAAGACTAAGCGACTTATTATCTGTATATCACCTTTATTTTAAAATAAAATTGTAACCATGGTTGTTTTTTTAATTTTGTAAATATAGTAGCATTGGTGAAAGAAAAGAATAAATATTTAATAAAAGATTTATTATTTTGACAATAAATATTTATACCTAAATGTAAAGATACAAATGAAAATCACTATTTTCATACTAAATAAACATAGAATGAAAGTCATGTCGTTTTAATGCATCCACACACAGTTATACTTACATTTGGACTATCATTGCATCAAAATCGGTTTAGCAGTGAAGACGCTTTCACATAATTTATGATATAAAGAGATTATTTATTTAGTTTCTGAAGAATTTTCGAAAAACATTTGCGACTACAATTTAAGGTCACCTCTTACCAAAATTAATTATGTTTATTGGTTCTATTTGAAAATATTCTTCTGGATCATGTAGTTTATTTTTTATGATCTATTTGGCGCGAAACATGATGCCTATTTGTAGCATGCTTTTTTCAATAAATTAATCATATAAAAATTAAATAAATGAAGTTATTTTAACGTGTCTATTTTATTCATTTAGTATTATGCCGTATCTGTCCAAAACTTCTTGGAGTTTCCCCTGAAAATTATATTTAAGTGAATATAATTATATCATAATTCAATGCATAACCTATTAAAATACACGTACAATATTGCATCCTAATTATAGGTATTACACGACTATCATCCGTGGTTGAAACGGCAATATTAAATACTTAAGTAATAATATATAAATGTATGTTTGTTTATCTCGGATGCGCTTCGAACGATCCACACTTTCATTTTTAAAATTCTTTGCGTCAATCAGTTTATTGACAGAGGTCTCCAGTGTCTCCAGCTATCCGCGATGCTGTTCGTATCCAAAAATGCTATCCACACTTATAAAAAAAAGTTTATACAAATAACTAGTAGGCTTTGAAAAAATATCAAATTTGTAATAAGTATGTCCCTCGTAAACTGAAAAAGGGATCCACTAGGGTAAAATATTAATTATAATAGATACGCGTACGAGATCAGACTAGTAGTGGATATTAGCCCAGTCTGCCGTCCTATGGTAGTACCACGACTTTCGAGTGTGACACCCGTGAAGAGATCTTATCGCGTTTCGGAATCAATTTAAAAGTAGCCAGGTCTTCTCAAGCCGACATAGCGGAGACGACTATTGGTTGTAGAAATTTATCTGTAGTAGCAGATACATCAGGCGGAGTGTTGTCATATTATATGGAGTTACAATAGAAAAGTTTTATAAAATAATATATTAGTTAAGTATATAAAAAGGTACGTACTCACAATACAATTCTTATATTTATGACGAACATATCCAAATATATCGACCATGAAACCCACTGACACAATATAGAAAACTAAACATATAATTTTTTCGTCTTTCTGAAAATCGTCACATGGCAATATTTTATATAGAGCGTAAGTACCAAACACGCCACGCACTATTAAAAACAACAATATGTAAGAGATTTCAATTATTCTATATATTTTTGTATTTTGATATCCTTCGTTTTTAAGAAACCTGAAAAATATTTTATTGAATGTAGGCAGAACTTTAAGCAATTAAATCATGATGAAAATTGAATAGAAAATAAATGTATTGCGGTTTAAATATCCAGTAATACTCGTATATGACATCAAGCCGCAGATAGAAAAAATGGAGACCCAGTTCAAGCTGTTATCTGCGTTTATTTTCTATTTTATTTTTATCATTATTAAATAATAATCTTTAAGAATGTTAATGTATGTGATACAAACTTTGTGTACTGCCTTGCAATTGGTCGCAGAACTATTGCTAACATGGTCGTTTTTGTATAATAGGTTCAGGATACGAATAGTATATTTTTGGTGGTTGAGAATAACCGCTATAACTCTATTATCTAGTTTTTTCTCATTAAATCTTTTTTTTAAATTAAATCTCCTTTGAACATAGGGGAGGTGAAGATTCTAAAGAACAGTGGCAGATTATCCTTTAAGCAAGCTACGCATGTAGAGGCACGAAATTTCAAAGATTCCGTGAGGTACTTACTGTGTTTTTCTCTAAATAAACTTATTAATTTCTTTATTATTTACGGTTATTCCTTACTATACGGGTTTACTAACCATCGTATCTGAAGAAAAGGATTAGTAATTTCCATCATAGCGAGACAACAAGCAAATGTGCATCCAGTGTTAGGTTTTTGCATGTAAACAGTTATAGAAATGACCGCACATGCATGGTGACCGATCATAAGAGCTGTTTCTGTCCAAGTAACAAGACACCAGATGAGGTCAAAAGCGAAATAGCCCCATGACCAAACCATAAGAGCGTAATGGCTCGGCGTACATTCACCTATAATAACGACAATGTTAATAGTAATAAACTATTCACTATATTCAGATCAATAATCGAAAGGTGTCAAAAATATACCCGAGATAGTTGGTGACTTAAATATTTAACGAAAATCGAGGGTTATTACTTAATTATAATGAAAATTGAACAGCACATAGCTGACCGCTGAGCCACTGAGGTTAAACCGCGTCAAAATTATTCTATTATATCTTTCCTTCCAGTCCTTTCAACTTCTAGGTTGACTTCTGGGCAGTGGCGGATTTACAGATTTGCCGCCTGTAGGTTATTAAATTTTTGCCGCCTTTGAATTTTGATACTTTAGTCAGTGCATTTTCTATCAATAAAATTCCAACTTTATGATGTGTGCTCCATCATCCTCGTTACATCAACTCGTCTCGTATGGTTAGTATCATTGAGAACTAACGTACCGTGTCAGATCCTTGATTATTTTTACAGCAAAGAATTATGAAGAAACATTAATTTTGCAAATCTAAATAAAAAAATTATGAACTAAATCTGCCGCCCCTTAAAATTTGCCGCGCTAGGCTTCAGCCTACTCAGCCTGCTGGTAAATCCGCCACTGCTTCTGGGGCTTATTGGGGTTACATCACTTTCTTTTTTGTTCAATTTACGTACTATACTCAAAATGTTAAGAAAATAATATTTAAATATTAGCAAATAAAATTAATTATTAACTAACTATCGCTGCCTACTCCAAAAGTTGGTTTCGACGTTACTAATTACGGGTTACTAGTTCAATAAGTTAATATAAATCTTTTACTCACTTGTAAAGTTTAAAAGAGAAAAGTCAATCAGGTTACATTGTAATAACCCAACAACAGATGCTACACTTCCATGTAACAAAGTCACAACACGGGAATGGAATTCTGAACACTTTTCAGGAAATATTTGGAGAGAGGACAAGTACAGAACACTCCACCATGCAAATGATACTAATTTTGCGAAATAAGTTGACGCCAGTAAGTTAGTCATATTATTGAATTACCATTATAACAAAAAGGACATTATTTTACTGAAATTTATTTATTTTTGGCGGGGTATTGTCAGTTTGCGTATGAAACGTCAATGTTTGTGTTTACGTTTTTTATTGTCATATATTGAGTGAATAATTATCGATTACTTTTTGTTAATATTTGGCATATCAAAATTGATGCCAAGGTGGGATTCGAACCCACGCCCTCTGCTGTGACTACTCTGTCTATCTTCTAATTGTTGGGAGTCGGCAATTGTTATACATTGCAATTCAGTTAATTTGTTTTTTCATCATAATTTAATAATAATCTACGACTCCACCTGAGTCTTATTGTGTTAATTAGTGCAATAATTTATACATCACATTCGTATGGCTAAGACTTACGCGTCTATTAACGTTAGTACTATTGGCATTACATCAATAGTTTTAAAAATGCCGAATTTTTTAACAAACTTATATCGCGTAGTTGGACGCGGATGGCCGTAGCCGGGTGCCGTAGCATATAACAATAAAGGTATTATATAAAAACAAACAGCTATTTATCAGAATATCATGATAATATATTTGGTAATAAGATTTATTACAAGTAATATAAACCATCCAAGTTATATAAATGTACATACATACATCTCTCCATTGGAGGATAACAATATAATAAACACTACTTAGAGTAGGCGTTTCTCTTATTATTATACTATAAAAAATAAAAATACAATTCAAACTACTCAGTCAATCAAATATCCCTTCGGTTAACACGAGGAAATGAAAATTATTTACGCATTTTAATTCTACGTTTCCCCTGACATTGTAATCGATACAAGAAATTAACAGTAACTTGGACGGACGACGTCAAGGCCACGATATACTCATTTAATTTTAAAATATTATCGACTTCGTAGCTTATCTATATTTTTCTCGATAGCCCTGTAACGAGCGAGAGGCATCGATTCTTTCAACATTGGTCTGAAGCGCATGTCTTCAGCTAACACCGAACACAGGCGACGAGCGTGTGCTCGAGTCTCCGCATTGGCATCTCCCAATAGGTCAGCCGCCGTTCGAAGTAATAGTGTTCTCGGTTCAGCGGGAAGATCTAACGCTCTAGACGCTCCATTAAATCTCACAAGCTCTGCGAGCGCTTGTGCAGCAGCAGACCGCACCGGTCCCGCACGATGTGTTGCACCGCGACGTACTAACGCTGCTATTGACCTGGACGCGCTTCCGCCACAAGCCACTCGCACTAACGCGGAAGCTGCATCGCTTCGTAAAAACTTATTTACATCGGCACAACGATCTAGTAGAGCACCCGCAGCCTCTTCTAACTCTGGATCCAGCTGGCGCCCGCGGTGTTCGAACACCGCACCCAATGCGATACATGCAGTTCTCGCCACTCGGGATCTTAGTGATCGTACATGTGTGGCGCATGATCTAACCACGGCTCTCCAAGATGAAGCCGGTGCTCGAGCTCCAGAGTCGGTCGCCAATCTTTCGGCTTCTACTAGACTGCTTACTATAACTTCCCAATCCTCGTGCCTCGCCGGAACTATGCATTCCGCGAGTGCAGTGCGTACGTCACGTTCACATACCGATCTTTTTTCATTAGATAATCCCGAATTTATCGGCGAAGAAAATCCACTTTTGGTCGGACTTGGTGAAACGCTTCTACTCAATCTTACACTAGGTGACGATTTCTTTCTCGAAGGCGTTACCGCCGGAGAATATGTTGGCTCTGAATGAAGTGATTTTTGCGAGCCGAACAGCGAGTCAACTCCGAGAGAACGTTCGCTTCGCTGTGGCGATTGTGTTTCAGGTTTTTCGTTACTTTGTAATTGAGAGTGTTCTGAACAATCTTCTATTAGTAATGAAGGTGACCTCGGAGGAAACTCAGGAGATTCACATTTTTCGTAGACCTGGTCCTCTTTCACGTCTTCTTTTTCAACGTGCTTGATATCCTCTTCTTCGACACGCTTGACATCCTCTTCAATTTTTGCGTTTACTATATCTACTTCATCGACGGCTGTCGCAGCACTCGAATCCCTGTAAATTACAAAATTGTTAGTTTGAACACTTAAAATGATTAGTAATAAATCTCATTGCGTTAGTCGCTACCGTGTTTTTGCTGGGAGGTCAGCGACGAGGTCAGGTGCAGTACGGGTGACTTGTGCAGGTGCAGGTGAGACAGCGGCAGGTCGCGGGCAGCAGCAAAGCCGCAGCATGTCCGCGCCCGCCGCGACACTACCACGAGTGACGCCGGACTGACACCCTCTACCCGCCTCCTACCGTCCGCGCCCCCCGACCAATCGATTAATAACGGCACATGTTGATGAACCCACCGGCCCACAACAATACGTAAATTAATTTTTTGGAAACTATCCAAATTTTGCGAAGTTACATAGTAACTATTTAGCATGCTCTGATGCAGTTCTGGTTGGGATGTTAGCGCGTATTTGTATATTGAAATCGATTGGGGTTCTTTTGTAATAAACGTATCTAATTTCGGAGCCTGTTAGAATTCTAAATATTATAGAATATTTGAGACGGTCTGACCCGGCATATTGGTGTAAGAGTAATTATGTAAAGTGGAACGATTGTCCGATAGCATAAATGGGTCGTCCACATAACCGTATAACCAATAATTTTCGTAGAATGTAGGTTACTAGTGTAGGGTCAATTATCGAATTTGTCGTCTTAATAAATAGCGATCGCGTGCGTATAACCTTCTACATTTTATTCGTTTAGTATAAATTCTATACGTAAAGTAAATAATGAGGTGCTTTGAGATTTGGCACTAGAATTTCGCTATTAGGTACTCACGTATGGTGCGTGTGTAGTTGCTAAGCAACGGCTAAAATTGTAAACTTCCACGCTTTTCTAATCAACATAAATAATTTAATGACCCGCATAAATGTTTGCGAAATGAACGACGACAATATTACAATTTAGTTTGATTAATCCATATTTCACGATAATTTTCATTACATTTAGTTGTATTAGTGATTAGCATTTTTGATTACCGTTTTGTTTAATTTACCATAGATTGTGATCGTCGTCTGGCTGAGAACGAATTAGGGGAAAACAAAAGAGTGCAAATGAAAATAGAAGTAAGATTATAACTAAGATTGGTAGGCAGACTACCGTTCAAAGATATTACTACCACTTACTAGTTGGGTACCTATGAGAGGAGTATGCACTGTCAACATAGACAATGTAAGAGCGGCCGTGGTCTAGCAGTAGAAGGCGTGAACTCATTAAATGAGACCCATGTTACAATCGCTAAATTCTGACCGGTACCAATGTAATGTATATTGTTGCTAGGTACTGTATCAGTATACAAGCACTAGGAATTTTAAAAAATTCGTCTCTCCAAGCAAGTATGGTGGAGGCGACTAGACTGCTGTGTGTAGGCAATTTTCTGTATAGCATGGACAACACTCTAGCTTAATATTTAGCGGACTGTGGTCATATGTCGATCTACTATAAAAAGTATATCTACCTACAAGAAATTTAAATCTGGATTTTTGGGTCAATTGTTTTGATTTCATCGTCAAGATTGTTAACAATTTCATTGTGTTTTTTGTTTTTATGCCATTTAATTTAGGTCTTACTATGGTATTTTATTTATATTCGGCTGTATTTTTTTTAATTATCTCTGCTCACGAAGATCTACATCTATCTGATTAAAAGTCATAACACAGTCAATCAATGGTCAGGTCTTATTTTCTACCACTTCCACAGCCTAGCATTTTCTTCATTTGTTGTCATTTAGGATTGTATTGTCCTTTTTTTTCATCAGACGCCTCCGCTGTACCGGCTTGAGAAGTCTAATGCGTACTGTCCAATACACATTCTTTTTGTCTACTTCGATATTTGAAACTCGTCCAGAGACGCTATCTTCACGGGGATTTCATTTGAAAGTGGTGGTATTATCCAAGACAGTCGACTTGGCCAATGATGACCATCTTCAGCCTGCCTACCATTATTAATGTTTTTAAGATAAACCACTTTAGGTTACCCTTGGAAATGTTTGTTTATTACAATTTTAGAGAAAATTTTCACGGTCTCACTATAGGACCTTGACAGAAAACTACAAAAGAAAGTTAAACTATTATAGAAATACGCAACTTTCAGCTATTCTATCTAAGTAGAATTCTAACTACCAGATATAGTATTTATAGGTAGTATTTATCGGTCTGCTATAGTATATTTTTAGGTATATATTTATATAGTTTGATGATAATTTATTAAAATTACTTATTTTGATTATTGATATTCGTACCTAATAAATATAATTATTTTTATTTATTGCTAAGAGGTCGTTAGGTATTATAATTTACAATTACTAACGTTCGATTCAGATCGTGTGCGTGGTAATTTTTTGTGTTCAATTTTCATTAAAATTTAATAAATTGTACTCTTAATAATATTCTCCACACATAATATTGAATAAAAAGGTTTAAGCAATTGTTGACAATTATAACATAATATTTTAAAAGTCAACTATGTATTCCACAATATTTTTTTGAAATGCCAGATTTGTTAATTATTGAATTATGATAAAAATTAAATAGAATGTACTTTTTTAATTAAATTTACATTATAATTATAATATCTTTAAGAGCGGCCGTGGTCTAGCGGTAAGACGCGTGAACTCACGATCGATGAGACCCGTGTTAGAACCTCGCTACTTCTGACCGGTACCAATGTAACTTTGTTATATGTACTTTGGTCGCTCAGTGCCTATAGGCACTATTAAGGAGTGGTAGACAGACTGGTGATGGTTATTTGTCCAGTCTGCCGTCCTGGGGTAGTACCACCACTTTCGAATGTAACACCCGTGAAGTGACTTTGTCGCGTTTCGGGAATAGTTTGAAAGTAGCCAGGTATAACGAGAGGAGTGTGCACTGTCAATCTAAGATCGTAGATGCTCGTCTCCTCAAGCCGGCATAGGTTTCTCTGTAGTAGCAGTTGTTTCCATTCATGGACCGCACTCTAGCTTTACATCAGGCGGAGTTTTGTCACATGCCGATTTACAATTTTAAAAAAATACTTACTTGTCACTAAGCGGAATAGGCGACAATCTCTTCAAATACGAATCTTTTAAATTCGATCCTCCTGAAAATATATCCGTATCAAAATCTGCCTTCAAAGAAAAAAACAAGACATCCGTCCATCTAGAACTGCAGTCAGCAAATGGGAAATTGCGGTCCAGATCCGGACCGCAACGTAAATTAACACAAGCAAGCATAAAGTAACAATACAATGATTAAAATTAACTATCCGGACCCCGCCTAAAATTATTCACCGACCCTGATCTAGTCTAGATTAGAACTCTACATCGAGGTGGTACTTACCAAGTAATGGTGCAGAATCTGGTAGAGGTCTTAATCGTCTTGGTGGAACTGGTGCTGTAGGGGGAGGAGTAGATCTTGCCCTTCTCCTTACGGGCACTGGTAAATGCGAACTTCTATAAGTAAAATATAGCATATTTATTGATTTGTTAGCCATTTATTTAAATTAAAAGTTCACTTGAAATATCTTACCTTGAAAAATGTAGCGATTTTGTATTATCTAGAGGTCTATTAAGGTTTTCCCGAAGCTGTAAAATCAAATGAACTCTATTATTTATTTATTATGATAATTAATAAAAATATTGTGTGCAGCTTGGTGAGGCCGGAATCGAACGCGGCCGCGTGATTCGCTTACCTGCGATACGTGAGGGCGTCGAAATTTTTCTATTCTAAAGCGGGCTACACACGTTCAAAGGAGAATGCCCATTTGCCTAAGAAAAACGGGCGGGGTTTTTCTCGAGTTTCTCGATGATTTTTAGTTAATTTTGTAGAAAAATAAATCTATTTCCT
Source organism: Tinea pellionella (assembly GCA_948150575.1). Classification (NCBI taxonomy): domain Eukaryota; kingdom Metazoa; phylum Arthropoda; class Insecta; order Lepidoptera; family Tineidae; genus Tinea; species Tinea pellionella. Next base: position 7,605,772 of record OX411252.1, read on the forward strand.
TATTACCAATCAGTTTTATTTTTTTCACCCGGGTTTTTGAGTAATTAGATGTTTTCTGATGCACTATTTGAGGTTATTATTATTTTGAATGCTTTAATAATATAATTGATGATATCTGTTTTTTATGCAATTAAACATTGTCTATTGATTGGTAAATGATGTGTTGTTATAATTAAAATGAATTAATAATAAAATAAGATATTATTTTAGAATATTGTTTTGTTACCAAACTATTAAGCCTATCTTTCCACAGGCAGCACTTCCAACTGTTTATTTTAGGTCATATATCATACTGAGTTTTTTTTCACCACGAGTAAACAAGTAGTACTTTGTAGTCGAGGTCATTGCTAAGCGACTCGACCTATATTATTATTTTTTTTACATTTAAACAATAGAAATTAAAATAGAAAGTACCTTTTGACAGAAAGTTTCAGCTCTCGCAGTGCCAGCAAGTCTTCTTCTTACGGCAGATAAAACAGCAGCTGGTCCAGCTGATCTAGCTACACATAGAGTAGCTTGTAGCTGGGCATTTTGAATACGCTGTGTGTCGCTTAAACCCTTCTAAAGGAATGAAATTAATAGAAATAATTACCTATAAGTATCAATACATATGAGTATTTCTTATTAGTATTACTTTATAGGTACTGTCAATAAAGTGGCCTTATTAAAATTAAAATAAAATGAAAATAGTCTTCTGAGCTCGTAGGAAGTGTCGGCGCTGAGCGACAGAGACGTCAGCCTCGTACCAGAGTAGGCTTCGCAAAAATGTTCAAGTTGAAATAATAGCCGGGCTAAAAAATCATTTAATTGACTGGGATATGAAAGAGGCGTCCAAAAGCCGAGGTCGCTGATGTCTAGGTTTGTCACTACAAGGGCATGGATTTATCTTTAGACAATTATGAATGTAATTCCAAATCCACTTCTATTGATCGATATCTAAGCGGCCGAGAATGAGCAAAAGCAGAAATACTCCACTCGGTGGTGCAGCTAACCTATTGTTGATTGTACCTACTTATAAGTTTTCTACTCACCCCAATAATATCTGGATTAAAAATGAGATCAATCAAATTATGTAATGTTAGTCGTTGGAGCAACGCATGAGAGAGAGCTGTTGAAGGTGGTTCCGCGGCCAATCGAGTTACTAACATCGGTAACAAACTTCTAGCACAGTCAGCATTGGAGGTACGGATTATAGCACATACTGCACCTTCAGCAGGTGCTCTTGCCGACGGTACCTGAGGTAATGGAGAGATTTTTAATAAAAAAATTATGGTCTCCTTGGCATGCAAAGTTAATATTTTCCAAGATCAGATCGATATTAATTGCACCCCGTGAAAATTAGGCATAAAATTGCCAATTATTGTAACCGGTAACGCTTTGTCGAAATCTTGTTTATACGATTGGAAAGTTCAGAAAAATATACGTTATTTAAAAGAAAAATCATTCTAAATCTATAACCTATAAGAAAAGCTGCGGTCATGACCAAATACGGAGGGCAGCGTAGGCACCGTGTTCGATTCCCGGTTAAAATAAATACGGATTGAAAAAAAAAAGCGTTTGTTTTTATATGTTTGTGTTGTCCTTGTCCCGATACCCATAACATAGGGTATCTTAGTTTGGGGTCAATAGCAACGCATTGTTCTTATCATATTTCTGAAAAAAAAAAACTATACCCAAAATGTAAAGTAATACTAACAGCATCGCTGAGAGCCCACATGTGTTGTACCAAGGACTTGGCCACAGGCTCTATCTTCGCAACATTAGAGTTTTCAAGGAGAGCACTATGAAGTTGATCTGCGGCTTTCACTGCAGAAATCCAGTTCTCCTGTGCAAATATTATTTCCATTAGCGGAGGCAATTGTTATCATAGATAAACGTGTGCTGGTTTGTCGAGACGAATGTGCACTGTCTAACAGTACCTACACACTCCTCATACTCGGCTTATACGCAAGCTGTATTACATTAATTAAAGTAATAAATACATAGTTTCCTTAATTGCCAAAGCTTTGATTTCGATTATATAATAGACAAGTACCCTTGCATTCGTAAATATTTAAGTAAACCCCTAATGAATATACTCGTATGTAGGTACTTCAAGGTTAATATAGACGCGTTAATGTTTTATTATAGGTGGATAATGGAAAATGGTGGAAACCTTAACCGGAAACTTACAAAAGAAACTAACTGTAAATATATTCTTTTGTTTCGCATTTTACGCATTATTTTTTCATAGTCTTTTTATAATAAGTTGTGTGTACTATGATTTCTTTACAGTAGTACGACACGTTTTTTTATAGTAGCTCGGCATGTGACAACACTCCGCCTGATGTAAAGCTAGTGTAAAGGTTGTTGCATTCGAAAGTGGTGGTACTACCCCAGGACGGCAGACTGGGCTAATAACCATCATCAGTCTGCCTACCACTCTTTAATAGTGCGTATAGGCACAGAGCGACCAAAGTACATATAACAAAGTTACATTGGTACCGGTCAGATTTAGCGAGGTTCGAACACGGGTCTCGTCGATCGTGAGTTCAGGCGTCTTACCGCTAGACCACGGCCGCTCTAAGTGATCACATTCCGCCTAATTTCGATCAATGAGATGGTAGCAGAAGCTGAACAACTCGAAAATTAAATTAAATTAAAATAGTTTATTAGCTGAGGCATGGTCTTAGCATGCGCTTGCTCATCATCTGACTCTACCATAGCGTCGGAAAAGAAGAAGAGTGCAAGAAACTCATCAATTATTATCTGTGCGTGTAATAATTAATAATAATAAAAAAATCAGAGAAAAAGCAATCAATAAGTAATTATAATCGCATTAATTAATAATAATGTCATCCCAAAATTATTATAAAGTTTATTACAATAATGAATTACAGTTTAATTTAACTTTATTGGTCAAGAAATTTACCAAAAACAGGTTTTCCGAAATTCATTACCATCGATAAATTCTTACTTTACGTTGTTGTGTTCCTGAACAGTACTCACTACCGCTATGACCAGTTTAAGAAACGCAGTGTACAATGTCCAGGTAGACAGTACACACTCCTCTCGTTATACCCGACTATTTTCAGCGGATCCCGAAATGACGAGGTCACTTGACACTTCACAGGGAAATTTTTGTTTGGAATAAACCTTTCTCTACTATTTTTGAGGGAAAGTTTTTGTTGTCATCGTATATGATTCAAAATAGCGAAGCAACAATCCATCACTGCTAAATTAAAAGGATTTCTTTCATCAAAAAGTACGCAGTCATTCCCTGACGTCATACTATTTTTAAATTATCTAAATGGCATAAGACGTGTGGAGGAACTTACCGTATTGTGTAGCTGTTCAATAACGTGTTTTGGCAAAACACCAACGTCTTCCCAATCGTAGTAAGGCCTAATAGGAGACGACGCACGAGGAGATAATAAATCTTGATCTGGAGGAGTTGTGGCTAACACATTCACTACAAATCTGCTTAAAAATATTTTTATTAATAAATAATTAACTACTTAGGCAGCAGTCGCCTCCGCTATGCTGGCTTAAAGAGACGAATATACATCCAGATTGACAGTAAATATTTCTCTCGGTATATTCTTCCAAACTGTTACCAAAATGCAACACGATCACTTCACGCGTGTTACATTCGAAAGTCAGTCAGACCCTCGGTAAACCGGGCTAATTACCATCGTCAATCTGCCTACCATTCTTTAATAGTGCCTATAGGCACTGAGCGACCGAAAGTATATAGTTACATTGGTACCGATCAGAACTAGCGACTTTGAACACAGGTGTCATCGATAGTGAGTTCACGCGTCTTAACGCTAGAACCCGGTCGCTCTAAATTATTCTATATTTTAAAGTACTTTTTATGAATCTAGAACTGGTGGTCGCGTGACTGCTCTACTTCGATGGCTACCATGAAATCAACTGACGTGCGTTTTATATAGCCTGTCAGTGAATACTTTAGGTAGGTAATTCGAGTGAAAATGTAATATCTACCGAATGCATTATTCCTCTATTGAACCGAAACACGAAATCTAATAATAATTCACTAAACTTTGCATAAATATTAAAGCAAAACGAACCCATCTTGCTCCAACTGCAATTGTGTTCTGCGGCGTCTAGGTGATAAAGAAGGACTTCTCTGTAAGTTATGAAGCAATTCAATTTCCCTATGAGGTTCCACGGGGCTCGGTAGTTTCTCTGGCGATCTCACTTCGGATATAGTTAGAGCAAAGCCAGAAGTTTCTTTTAATTTTCCAACGTCACCGTTGTTTTTAGTCCGAAAATAATCGTACAATTCACTCAAAGACTTAGATTTTTGTTTTACATTTCTGTTCGGTTTCAGTGTATCGGTCACCGTAGTTTTTTGAATTCGTATCTTCGTTTGTATCACCGGTAACGGAATTCCGCTTTTCTTAGATGTTTTAGAGTTTAATTCGCAGTCAGAATTGTTTTTTACTTCCCCAATTTTGTTTGTTGCAGTAGGACCCGGATCCTCGTTTATTTGTTCGGTGTTATTATTATATTTAACTAATTCTTTACCAGTTATATTATTGTTTAAATTAGTCTTGCTGTCGTCTTCACTATTAACGTTATCACTTGTAATATTGTCACTATCGGGTGTTCGTATTTTGAAGGTCTCACCACCAAACCGCACTCGTTTTTTAGAGACCACTACATCCATATCTTCAGATTCACAATCACTATATTTAAGCATATTTCTATCAGAACTATCACAGTCTTCTTCGCTTCCTAACTTATCAGAATCTGTCTCAGTTTCATTGCCTTCTAGTACTGTCATTGTTATTGCCGTATCAGAATCAAATTTAATTTCTGTTTCTATAATAACTTTAGCAAAACTATGTGTCATATCATCCCGCCTCATAAAATATGATTCGTCTGAGGAGGAATCGGTAGATAATCTTACGGGTGTCGATCCAACACTATGAATTGCGTGATTTATCCTCAATAAATGTGAATTATTATTATCTCTAATAGTACGATACCTCGGCCCGTAGTGTACATCTAATGAATCTTCATCATACAGTTCGCACATTATTCTAAATTTGTCTTGTGTTTGATGATCTAGTTTAGAAAACGAGCTTAAATATTCTCTCGGTCCAAAAACTCTACGCAGTTTTAGTAACGACCGAAGTGCAACATCTTTATGTACCGGATCAAAAAGTTTATCTCCTAATACAATGAAAATGGGATATGTATCTAGTGCACTATTTCTTCTTTTAAGTATTCCTACAACTGATGGTATCGAAAGTATAAGTCCAGTCACAACGTTAGCTTTTGTATCCATATTAGCTGAATGCGGCCTGATATTTCTATAGGAACATTTATCTAAAATTGCTCTCGCTGCACATTCCGGTTCTTCGCAGTGTGTACAAAATACTTTTAACGCATCTAAAGCTGCTTTTCTGACATTCGGCGAACCGTGTCCTAAGTTATCAACGACTTGATCGAATGGGAAATCGAGTGCATTTCCCGACAACGGCAGTAAATCCGCCAGGACTCTCAATGCATGGAGTCTGACCTCCCATTCTGGATGTGTCAATCTGTCTCTGATGGCGACGTATAAAAGTTGGACATCCAAGTCCGGAGGTAGGGCTTGAGCTCTAAGTACTCTATCCCATAGTGGTGCTAACGGCGGTGGTGGTTCAGGTAGCTGCATGATGGTAAATGTTCGCGGCGGCGGGCGCTAGGCAGTTGACGTGCCCTACCGCGCCGCGCCGCGTCCGAATACAACTGGCCCCAACTAGGTTAATGATCGGACTTGCCTGTAAACCACGTCGCTACCTGACCAATCGATGAAGGGTGAAACTCCGTAGTGCTTAGGCTACACAATATCGTCTCACTTCATGAATGCCTCATATAAAAGTCACCCAGTTAAATGAACAATTATTCTATAAACTTATATCGGTATATTATATGTATAGTATATTGTTGTATATAATATAAAATTTCTAGAGACAGGAAATATAAATAATCAGTTTAGCAGACTGAAATTCTGTAGATATCATATTTTACTTGTAAGTGTAGCCAAACCCGAACAAAAATCATGAGTCAAGCACTTCACTAGAAAGTATAATGACTTAGGGCTTAAATCATATGACCGATGATTGTACTAAAGGGCATACCTACATACTTTTATTTATTTACCGGAATAGTCCACTTTAATATTTTATATCCTACCCTATGACTCCTAAAGAGAAAGATTTATTTATAATATTGAACGATTTTATCATATAAATTACGAATAACAAGTATTAAAGTAACACGTGATTTTGTGTAAAATAACTATATCAATTGTCGAAATACCCTTGATGTAAATAATAATACTTATTACTTATGTACTTGGGAGTTTTTAGATTTGAATATTGGCGGATTAACAGGGATGTCACGTCGACATTTTTTAAAAATTAATAGACTACCGAAGCATCGTACTACATACATTCTTGTTGTTCAATTTATTTCGTCTTGACTAAAACAAATTAATGGAAACCGATAATTAAATCGAAAGTGAATGATTAATATGTTGTTTAATTAGAATAAATAGCTAAAAATAACTGCGTGTATTGTAACAATACCATTCCTACTGTTATTCATTCGAACAAAATCGAATAAATCAATTGTTTTTGAATCGCCCATCACTAGATGCTGCTTGCAAACGTCAAAATAAGCGAGAGATGCTCGACTCGCGTGTTTATGTTGTTTTTTAGTTATTTATTTTTATATTTTAACAGTGCTCATATTTTAATTTAGCTATATGTTATGAACTAAAATAACATGTTACCAAGTACTATTGTGTTATAATGAACTGATTTGTGTATAGATAGCGCCGACAAGATGAAGTTTTTATTGCTTTTGCTAGTAATTACTGGATTCTTGAGTAACGCAAATGTTAGCGCTTCTCAAAATGAAAACAATACGAAGATTATCAATTCAGTGCGTAAACTTTCTGAGATTCTATCAGAAAAATTTAGTGAAATTGTAGTTACTGAACTAGCTACCGAATATTCTGTACATTTTGAGCCAAGGTCGGCATATAAAGTGTCCCGACCCGTCGTCAGTGATCAAGAATTATTAAACAGTATTACTGAAAAGTTATCCTTCAAGCTCTCGTCTGCAGCTGGAATACTAAAAGATATGAATAGTGTTATTGCAAAAGCTAACAACACTCCATCCTTCACACATCCGTGTCCATTTACATCAATACGCAAGACAGTATTAATAAAAGGTGCTGATATATACATAAGTATACCACCAACGGATACTAAATCGAAAGTAATCGGTCATTTCAAAGATTTGAAAGTTAAACGTCAGTATTTTCTTTCACATATTGACTATGCTACTGATAAAGATTGTTCGACTATTCCACAGTCGAATTTGAGGCATCTGTATCATAAAGTTGTCCATCCAGACCCAAAGTTCATGTTATTTATTATCGATACAAACTTAGACATGGATGCACTTCAGTATGCTGTTAAAGTTGTTAAGGAGACTGTTTATGCCCTTCAGAATACTGATATGATTGCATTGAAGATCACAAACACAACAGATTTTTTCAAATTTGAAGATTTATGCAGTTTTGATGGAATATCTGACATCGGAAATGCAACAGACAGCAATAAGTTGTTGCTACGGGAATATCTTTCGGCAATAGAAACATCACATTCTTCAGTACCAGCTTCGACATTAAACGGAGAGCTCAAGATGTTATTAGAAAAATCCAACTTACCAAAACACAAGTTGGTCATAACATTGACTGATACAAGAATATCTAAAAACGAAACATGGCTGAAATCATTCCCATCGACTAAAGAAGATAGCATACTATTTGTTTTAGGAGTCATATCCAACAAAGAAGTACATAAAAATAGTACATTTGGTATTTTACTATTTAACAAATGGCATAATCATAGTTCCAATCACTCAGTACTACGTCTTCACATACATAACAGTGGCGTGGTCGGTCAAGTAGCCTCAGCCTTCATATCTCTCGTGAATCAAAATTATAAAGTTGGAGAATTGGTTGTAGAAACACCTACTTGGGAGCCAATGGAGAGAGACTTCATGATATCAATCGTGTTACCGACTCCGCAAGGCATATTAGGTTTGGATCTCTATTGGTCCGATTTAGCTGAAGATATTCTCTATTTCAAAAGTACGAACACAAAAAAGAGAATATTTGTGACAGATTTCTCTTTTAATGTCTTAATGCATTCTTTCTTCCCGAGACCAAAATCTGCATCAGAAAAGATTAAGTTCACCAAAATAGAAATTATTGAAAACTATGATTTTATACACAATGTTCAGGGACAAATGTTACTCCGGCATGCAGGTAATTTAACTTTTTCACTAGAGAGTAGTAATAAATCAATAATTTATTCTTGGAAATGGGTAGAGAATAAGTACATTGTATGTTTGGTGTCCGAATTGCAGGGTCTACATAACTCCAATAATTCTAATTTATTTTTATCGAGAGCGAACAAAGAAATTTTGTTTCATAGACTTGATTTGTTCCCACCTAAAAATGGTAAAATGTGTAGACATTTTAAACAAATAGCTACAATAGATCAGGGCACCGTATACCTCAGTCCGTCTAGTTTTCAATCACCCTTTACATATTTATATGACATGGGAGATGGTAGAGAAGCTGTAACTTACATGCAAAACTATCTAGCATACCTCAAAAGTCTGGCTCACGGTTTACTATCTAATCCTGGATTAAAAACTGAAATCCAGAATGATGTGAGCTTTCTTAACTCTATTCTTTCATATTACAAAAGACAACATTTGCACGGTCCTAACAATAAATTTGTAATAAGAAGGTATGCCGTCACGGAAAGTGGTGTTATGGTTATGTTTCCAGGAACGGTTTTGGAATATGACTATGAACCGGTTAAGAGGCCATGGTATAACTTTGCTATGGAAAACCCAAACAAAATCATCCTTACACCACCTAACTTAGACAGCGGGGGAGCCGGTTATGTAGTATCTATATCATACGCTGTCAGGTCAGCGTTCTATCCAACTATGGTGGTTTCTATGGATGTTACAATGGGATTTCTTTATAAACTTTTAATTGACACCTTACCTGAATGTGGTTACACTCATATCAAATGCTTCTTTATGAACAATAGAGGTTATTTGGTCTCACATCCGGGTCTGATGGATCCCAACGGCTCCGGACCGATAGAGCAACAACATATCGCTCACAAAGAGTCAACTATTGCCACAGACATGTTGAACCATAAAGGGTTTGTTATTAAGAGACTGTGCAACAATTTCCCTGATAAGACTATACAGCGATTTTACGAATTTAATATGTCACTCTCGAATGTTCTTACAAATGCAGTGCCGGGTGATCATTGTGTTCATTATTATATTGCTGCTATTCCTGGCACTAATGCATTTATTGGATTAATAAATGGATCGTGCGGTGTTGGTGCGTTCTGTCCTTGCAGTATGAAGGATCGTTTGTGCCTCAACTGTAATAGAATGGAGCAGAATGAGTGTGAATGTCCCTGTGAGTGTAGCTCGGACACCTACAGCTGCCCGAACACTAATACAACATCTCTAAATAAAGATATACCTCTATGCGGTGTAATAACTGAAAATAATAACCACAAGTCGCACTATTTTCATAATTTTGCTGAAAATTTGAAGCCGTGTTTTGACTTTCAATGTGAGTCGTATACATCCCACTCTGCGTGTTTGGGCGTACTGGGTTGTGAGTGGTGTCAATTGGACACTGACGGCAGGTCGCCGTTGATATCACCTTTCTGTTCTTCTCAATCGACATGCTTCAATGGTGTACTGGGTGCTGTCACCCCTTATGGGGAGGGTACATTTGGTCATGTCGTGAGAGACGATGTGTTAGGATCGTATTCGCCGATAGGTCCTATCGCAGGCTGTATAGTCACTGTCAGTTTAGTCGTTGCAGTTGCCATATATTGTTATAGACAAAACGTGACTTCTGCCAGTTGCCATAATCTTTACGTGGATGGACCGGCAGAGACGTGGCCGGATCAGGACGTGCAACTTAGTCATTTACCTTCGGATGACATGCACGATCATTCTGGGCAGGATAAATTGTTACCTGCTATGGAAATCGAGGCTCCGATATCTCCATATAGGGTTATCACGGGTTACAGACGTCCTCACACGACTGCTGGTTCAGACCATGGATATTCTACGATGACGCCCCACGAGGACTCGGAAGCTACAGGGTTTTCAGTTAACGATCCTATAGTTCTCTCTGACGATACAAAGTCTGACGTCAGTTGTCCAATTCCTAGTAAAATTAAGCCTAGGCCCAAGGCAACAAACGATTTAAGTGTAACAATCCTTCCATGTGGAAAGAATAGTATTGTTGCTCCCGTGACAGTCCACCGTCATATGGAAGCATCGTAATTTATCTAACATAACCTCTCCTACCTCTTTATTTATTGTTTTAGTATATATTAACATAAATGTTGATTGCGATGCGCTTTATTATTGTTTCTAGATGTGAAGTTTGTCATTTGCCTTTAATACGTAATTTTTATTTTGTCTTTTATGACGGATAAACAGGCAGACCTATTTTTATAGTATTAAGTTATGTATGTATATGAATAGCTGATGTAAACCATATAAAATGTGACTCAAGTTTATATATTTGAACATAATGAAATATAAAATTTCTAAGGTACTCTAAGGGAACAGTTGTGGCCGATATATTTAGATTTTAAGTTATAATTTTCTTGCCAAACTCAATCTGTTTTTTATTAAGTAAAAAATATTTGAATTGGAAATAATTTAGTATTTCCCGCCATCAGCCTACCCCTGCCTTGGGATTACAGTCATAGAGTTACGTTTCCTGATTATACTTTAAAATCTTTTATATTTTTTAAATTAGTTAAATATACTTTTATATAACCACCGATTATCTTCAAACTTTATAATTTTATTCAGGTTAATTAAAAAATGAAATTATGCCTAATTTTATATTTAAGTATATCTACCGATTATTAGCTAATTAGTAAATCGCGTTTTAACTTTGTATCTTATTTTAACGTTTTACGTCATCTCGACCTTTTGTAATCGTTTTAATTTTGCCGATATTAATCTTGGATTATAATTATTTTTATATTTTTACCTATAACTTTTTTTTTAAATTATTGACCCCTATATAGACTACCTATTATTAATTCTTAAATCATATCTTTAATTGTTTAAATAGGTATAAGTATCTACCTAATTAAATTAAATTGTACTTATAATATGTGACAAAGGAGAATACCCGTTCGCCTAAGAACAATGGGCCCACAATTTTTTTCTCGAGTTTTCGATGTTTTTTTAGTTAATTTTTATATAAAAAAAATCTACTTTATTACCAATCACTTTTAATTTTATCACCCGAGTGTTTAATTAGATGTTTTCTGATGCAATATTTGAGGTTATTATTATTATTTTAATTGCATTAAGAATTGAAGATATCTGCTTTTTAGGTAATTAAACATTGTCTATTGATTGGTAAATGATGTGTTGATATAATTAAAATGAATTAATAAAAAATAAGATATAATATTTTAGAATATTGTTTTGTTACCAAACTATTATGTTTGCAGTGGGCCCAAAAATGGGCATTCTCCTTTATCATAATGTGCAGCATATCTAGTAACTAATATAATGTACTTAACAATGCAAAGCTGTTATTTTTATTATAAGCTATTATATTCTCTCTACCCCTCACTGTGGGAAATGGAGGCTTCAGTACAAGTTATATTTGCCTGTGAAATGTATTATCTTTTTACTATTATTTAGACAAAGTATAATGAGAGGAATGTGCACTACCAACATGGATGGTGCATCGCGTCGGCAACTGCTGCTTGCAGAAATTTCTCTGTTAACAGTTGTGTCCGTTCATTGGCCGCACTCTAACTTACCACAGGCGGAATGTTGTCATAATTATACAGAGCTATTATTAAAAAAATAAAAAACTGCCCTCTATGTGCCAGAATAATTTTAATTTTATTCGTGTAATGTAACATGTATTATCTATTATTTCGTAATATTTTAAGACTGACCTAGACGTTGCATTTACCTACTTCGATCTATACTACCTATTGCAAATAAATAATATTTGGAAAATCAGGCTTTTTATTTCTTTCTTTTTGTCAGTTCCTCATTGTTGACGATCGTGGTTCCTTAGTGATTCGCTTAACTAGATTAGCCCATAGCAGCTGCGTCTGCTTACCTGGTGGAGGACATGAGGTACATAAGCAACTCCAGATTGATAGATATCTGGTTAACCCAGCGGAGGAGATTTTGCTACTGCGTGGTTTTCTACCCCCTCACTACGAGCTTCTGCACACTGCAGAAATGTTTTTCGAATGCGACGCCTTTTACATTTGCCAGACAATTAAATGAGGTTTTTTAGTACTTCATGCCACTATTTTTTTAACTTGTAATTCTCTTTTGCGATTACGTCAATAAGAATGGTACACATTCGTCTTTAGAAATTTATCTGTAGTAACAGTTGTTTCCATTCACGGACCGCACTCTAGCTTTACAATCAGACGAAGTGTTGTTATATGTCGAGCTACAATAAAAATAAAAGGATAAAGTTTTGAAATATACGCTAAAATAGTGGAATGTTTTTCGTCAAAAAGTTAGTACTTCGGGCACGTTCATCTTTTCTTGCTCCGAACGATTTATCACAGAAAACACACCTTTCAAATAACTACATTATTTCTACATTCATCTAGATTACTATGTGTACAAAGATAAACAAAAACATATTTTTTTCTTTTAATATTTCGTTATCAATGCTCGCGTTTTTATCTTTGGTCGGACTAAACATAATAAAAAAGTGGTCGGGTGAAGAGGTAAGTTAATTTTTATTAATAATAAAACATTTTATTATTCGACTTGTTTATCGGAATTTAATTTTAATCTTCCAATTTAAACTTTAAAATATTTCAAATGCATTTTACCCACGTTAATTTAATAAAGCAGATTCAATAAACGGAAATTCTAACAAAACAAATCTACCCTGGCCCATAATCTACCTTCCATCAAGATCACAAACAGACAAGCAGTAAAAGACAGCAAAATTAGAAAATAAATGGGGCTGGTGCCTAATTACATGAGTATAGAATATAGATAAATTTCTTTTTGTTAGCGCTTCTTACAAAATGTCGTCTTCATCGCCTACCGCATATGACGAAGCTGATGTTGCTAAACACGCAAAAATGGCTGAATTTTGGTGGAATCCGAATAGTTTACTCTTGAAACTTAACACTATCAGGTAATCCCTTAAATTAAATATAAAATTAATGTTCCCTAGACATGGGCGGACTAAGCCTAGGCAACCTAGGCATGTGCCTAGGGCCCGTAATTTTAATTATGTTTATTTAATTTTTGTACATGCATTTTTTTCCTTTTGTTTTCTTGGATTCCGATAATTAAATAGAACTGCATATTATATGCTTTAAAACCAAACTACCAAACGCAAAGCAAGTATCATAACTGAAAAATAGGCCTATGTCGCCTAGGGCCCGCTTTAGCCTTTATTTATTTATTTTAAGTTTTATTTTTTATTTAGCCTTAGTCTGCTGTACTGTACCTAGACAGAAACCAATCATCAATCTATGCATAAAATATTTAAAAAAACAATAAATATTGTGAAATAAATGCTGTGCAAATATGGACGGCATCTTCAATGCATATCCTAAATCCTTGAAGACGATAGATATCTATATACAATGAGTCTTTTTTCTTTTCTGGATGTTTTTGGTATTGCAATGTTAATAACGTCTTATCTGTGTACAATAACACTTGAACTTCCATATCAACTTATCTTATTGCATTGAATTTTTCTGTAAACAAATAATAATACTAAAACTCTAATACTATATTTAGAAGGCTTACTTGTTATTGCAATATAGTCCTTAAAGAAATAATCTTAGATTATTAAATTATGATAAAAAAATGTAGTAACTGAAAACGGTGTTCGATTCTCGCCTAGGGCTGCGCAAAATTAAAACTATGTTTTTTCTATTAAATTGTTTATAATACTCGTAATCCTATTAGAGCGAAGATATAATGAAAAGAACGTTTTTAATTTATTTTTATTTTATACAGGGTGGAATTTATGTGCAAGGCGTTGAAAGGGGATGTGCCGAGAAATAGTGATACATTGAAAAATTTAAAAGTTTTGGACGCTGGATGTGGAGGAGGATTGTTGTCAGAGGTAAACACAAATATAAAAATGTAACATATTATTTATTTATGTTACATATTTTATTGTGTTACAGGCGATAGCTGAACTAGGAGCGGAAGTAACGGGTGTTGATGCTGGTGATGTACTTCTAGAAGTTGCCAAGAATCATGCCAAAGAACAGCCTCAGTTAAAGAATAATATGCCTAAATATATTTTGTCCTCTGTCGAGGTAAGCACAGAACCATCGAGTGTATGTATCTTTGGCAAAGACGGACGCAATAATGTGTATGGCGTTTTTGATTTAATTTTTTGAATTTCACTTTAAAGCAAAGGGATATCGCCCATGCAGCCTAGATTTTCAAATGTTTAAAAATTTGAGAGCTCCATAGTTTCTGCCTACCCTAGTAGAAACAGGGTGCGAGCTAAGTTAATTTAAGCTTTCAGTGTCGGGAAATTCAAAATTAATGTTTTTTTATATATTTTGTATCGTTAATGGACAATATGAACTACCTACTACACATTAGGACTTGAATAAACCGCACTTAGAAAAATAATTTTCGTAGATCCCGCCAAAGATTCCTTTTTTCTAGGAATACGCATCGACAGCAATAGAAAAGTACGACGTGGTTGTAGCCTCAGAGATACTGGAACATGTTCTTAATCATGAACTGTTTCTCAAAGCTTGTTGTCAGGTTAGTAAGTACCTATTTCATTCGTTTGGATGTAATTCTACTCATAGTTTGGATTTTGAAGTATCGTTGTAGCGACTTCATTAGTGAGCGGTAGATGGCGCTAATAAAATCTGTGGCGGTTCGGCTGAGCATGAAAAAGTTCAGTTTTTACTTTTCTTTTTTTTATATCGTTTTTTCGCGTTGCTATATTAAAAAATGCCGATCAAATAGCGTACAAAAAGCAGCAACACATTTTTACAAAAATAACTTCCTAATTAATATTATTTTTTAGATGATACGTCCAGGAGGCCATTTATTCATCACAACACCATATAAAACGTGGCGTTCGTGGTGGGATTCAATCGTATGGATGGAGTACATAATCGGTGTAATACCACGTGGGACACACCAGTATGATTTATATATTTCACCTGAAGATACCACCAACATTATACGTAAATGTATGGAAGATATTTATTAGATACATTTATTAACCCTTAAATGCATATTGTTGCCAATTGTCTACATTCATTTACACATAAAATTATTCAAAAACCTGAGTGTCTGCGTCTGCAAAGGACTTTCACGTGCTGAGTGCATCAAATGTAAGGTTGCTTTGTGTCATAACAAAAATCGGAATAATTTTTTTTATTACGTAAACTATGATTTTCCTATATTTTATTAATTCAAAACAAAAAATCATGTATTTAAGGGTTAAACCCGCTATCCATAAAATCTTTCTCTGTGGTCGTAATAGATGTCTCCACTAAAGTAATGGACCACACTAGTATATTCATCAGTAAAAAACGCTGCGACCCAATAAGAAAAAAATATGACCCCCCCATTTTATCGAGTGCGACCCCCAGGTTGAGAAACGATGCTCCAACTTAAATGGGTAGTGTGCAAAATAATTTTAAGTATATTTATATATTTGAATTTCTACAGATAACTGCGCTACAAAAGAAGTTCGTCCATTCGGCTATTCACATGACAAGAAAAACTGGGAGTGGGGTAAGGAGGTGTGGTACGCGCTACACGCCCAAAAGGAAATATGAATACCTATACTTTATTTACTTGTACATTTTTATTGGATGCCTGTTTATTATATGATATGTGAAATTTTTTTTTTTTTTTTTAATTTCCCTCACCAAGAACTCTCAAGTAAATGAATTTTGAATTAATAAAAAATGTTAGTCTTCATCTAACAAATTTATTTGTAAGTAAATATGAAAACTGATGATGGTTATTAACCCAGTCTGCCGTCCTGGTGTAGTACCACCACATTCGAATGTAACACCCGTGAACTGACCTTGTCGCGTTTCAGAACCAGTTTAAAAGTAGCCAGGTATAACGAGAGGAGTGTGCACTGTCTATCTGGATGATGCACATTCGTCTTAGGCCAGCATAGCGGAGGCGACTGCTGCCTGTAGCATGGTAGCAGTTTTTTCCGCATTCTAGCTTTACAACAAGTGGAGTGTTGACAGTAAAAAATATATATATGTCGGAATAGTCATGATTACGGACTCTAATTTGAACGATTACGGAAACTAACTTGGACCATGATGAATACGCGGTCATAAGTACAAGCACTAACTGGACATGAAACAAAAACGTGGTTACGCTTTGACAGAGTCTCTGAAAACACACGGCGCGGCGGACACGTTGTGACTTGTTTGTGCGGAGGAACTGTCGTGTTTCAGCATATTTGCTTAGTTATCGTCCACAAATGGGGAATAGGAGCCCGCTATCTTGTTCTGTCATATATTTATTCATCTTCAAATCTAATGTGGGTATGAGTAGGTTGTGGTGATGCCGGTCTTCTGTCAGCGATAATAGTGGTTTGTGCCTTTTGCATTAAACGTGATCGCCCGCGACGCTTCGACGGATTTGAAGCCTGAACCCGCGCGGTCTGTGCTCTGGACCATTGTTCATCTTCCTCGCAACCCGAGAGTACTTTCCCACGACTGTCCATTGTTTTGCAATACTGAAAATGTATAATTTTTTTTTTTTAAATCCCTCTACTAAGTTTACTACTAGTTGTATCACAGGTGGGACCAAAGTACTTATAACATAGTTGGTACCGATCAAAATATCTGGTTATTTGCCCAGTCTGCTGTTCTGGGGCAGTACCACCACTTTCAAATGTAACCTTATCGCGTTTCAGGGGCAGTTTGAAAATGGCCAGGTATAACGAGAGGAGTGTGCACTGTCAATCTGGATGGTGCATACTCTTCAGGCCGGTATAGCGGAGGTGACTGCCGCGTCATATATCAAGCTACAATAAAAAAAATATGGGTCTCATCGATGTTAAGTTAGTGTGCGATCCATGGGCAGAAACAACTGTTACCACACATAATTATCTCCAGGTAGCTATGCCAGTATACAGGCCACACTCCTCTCGCTATACTTGCCACTATGATGCAATATTTACCTCAGTTGCTGCCTTATCCGAATCAAACCTCAAAATGACTTCTTTTTGCCCCTCCTTCACTTCGACATGCAGACAATGAACATTAGTGCGGAACTAGAAAAATAAAGGTTTATATTTGATTTTAAAAAAAAGATTTCTATTGCCTATGTAACGGTGGGTAGTTAGAATCTACAGAGTGTAAAATACAGCCCTTCATCTACATGCAAATACTTTCGCCACTCCACGTGGCATCCTCAGGAGAGTGTGGTCGCTTCGACGACACGTCGCATGTTGATGAAAGGTCTAACATTGACAGCTGATGTGACTATGTACCTACCCTCACTAACATTGATTAGAGGAAATTAGTTGCAAAATAGTGTTTGGAATATAATTATGGTCATGGACTTCCGCAAAGTAACGCCTAATACTATTAAATATATTAGTATATTGCACCACCAGGGGAAAAAAGGGATAATATGAAAAAGTCAATTTTGCAGGAGAGCAAAAAAGAGTGTTTAAACTGATATAACTTTTTTTCCTTTGACCTAAAATAATGTTTAAAACGTTATTTAAAAGTACAATCATATGGATCGTAACACTTAATTAAACAATAATAATTTTGCGTAAATAGACATATTCTGTTATTTGTAAATAAGAAAATCGGAACTGTCAAACGACGTATAATATAATTTCATGCATAAAATTGCGAATTTTATCTATAAAATTACGAAAAAAATTGAGCTTATACGGCCTTATTAAGACTATCTAACCGTAACAATAACTCAAAACCACCATAAAAAGGCTTATGCTCTTATTACTCTGGTGGTGCGATATGTGTGAACACTTATTATATTCACAGACATAGCCTAAAGAAAACATTACCTGTCGCTTAGTACTTCTAATATCTTCACAAGGTTCTGCAAGTTCTGTCTTAACAAACACACCGGGTATCCTCTCTAAAGGTGTAACTTCTTTGTTACCATCTAGTTTCATAGATTCTGGTACAGCTAAAACAATATATTTTACATTTTATTTTGCTCATCATAATATATTGTCCGTGTCTGCTAAACTTTAACTTTATTGCAGTCATAAAAGGTTGCTAAAAACAATAAAAGAGTGTAATTTTAGATTCAAGCAACATATTTTTTTTTTTAGCATTTTTCTGCAACACTATCTGTCACAGTAAGGACATTCAGCGTTGGTCGTGGGTTATTTGGGTTAAAAAGCAACATATAATTTTTTTAAAGCATTTATCTATCATCAAGTATCATTGACAACACTCCACCATATACAGGGTGTATCGGGCAATGTGTAAAAAATTTCAAGAGATGACTCAGTAAGTGATTCTGAGCAGAAATTAATTTAAAAAATAAATACTTTTTTTTATCCAAATGTCCACCTTTTCCTTGCAGAAACATACATAATTTACTACACGAACGCGTAATCGTTGTGTCGTCGGGCGGTGCATCAAATAAATGACCTAGCCTTTGATCAACGCCGACAAGCTTTGCCGCCTCGCCTTTGATCTCACGCCGACAAGCCGTGTGCCGGCCCACCTGCAACGGTAGTCCACGTCGGCCGGTCCATTTATAGACCTTTTGTTTTTGTGATAATACTATACACGAGAACTTTTATTTAGTAAATTTATTTTTTGAGGAGTGTTCATCCCTTACTTAATATTTACCTTAATTTTTTTACACGTTGCCTGATACAGCCTGTATAAAGCCAGAGTGCGGTTCATGCACGAAACAACTGCTACTACAAATAAATGTCTACACGCAGCAGTTACCTTCATTATACTAACTGGCTACTTCCAAACTGATGTTCACACATGTTCCAGAATTAGACGGATAATTGTAACGATTTTTTTTTAAATGTCTGTACTAAGCTAGTGCAATATAACATAGTTACATTGGTACCGGTCAGAATTTATTACTTTATTAGGTTAGGTTTTGAACACGGGTCCCATTGAACGTGAGGGTCGTCCTCCACCGCTAAACAACGGCCACTCATCAATTGATTTTAAACTTACCAGATTTCATCTCTAAAGAAGGTTCTGGAATAGTTTGATAAGCATATCTTATATTCCGTTTTAATTCTTTCATATATTTCCATTGTAAATTCAAATATTTATTCCTTAAGATTTTCCATTCTGATTTTGGTAGTACTTGTAAACCCCATAAGGCTTCTTTTGGTGCTTCATTGTTTTTACGGCTCTTACTACGTTCTTTCGCGGATCGTTTTCGTATTTTCTTCTTTCTTGGACTTTGATTTCTCATTTCATCATGACTTGTATCACCTTTTGACTCTTCTGCATCTGTTGTTTTTGATTCCTGTATTTTAAATATAAAATATAATGTGTATAATATCTAACTCTTAGGTCCATTTGCACCAAAATTGCCATTGAAGTTACTTTGACTGTTTCATTTTACTGTGACGTAACCGTTAAAGGTTTGTTAAAAGTTACTTTAACAGGCCTTTTCCATTTTTGACTCGACTGGGACTCGACCTGACTGCTGAGTGTGATGAATGAATCGTGATGCACAATATTATTGCACTTAATGCAAAAATATTTACTTTGACACTGGCAAGTTGTTATAATGCCATATAAGATTTAAAAAAAAAAACAATAAAAATTAAAGCTAATTCCTTACTTCAGTAGGAACATCAGTTTTTTTCTCAGTTTCAGGCTCTTGATCCTCCATTTTATCAACACTCTTCTTTTTTTCTCTACCTTTCTTAGTCTTCTTCTTTGGAGGTTCATAATCTTCTTTGTCATTCTTTTTCCCCGCTTCTTCTGGCGGTTCATTTATAGAGAACATTTTAATAGTGGACAATTGTTCTGGGGCCATATTTGTTGGCAATTTACAACCCATTTTCGTAAATGCATTAATACACTTTTGTGCTTCTTCTGGCTTATCATATTCTATGAAGGCATAACCCTGGAATGTACAACACATAGAGATATTTCTTTTACTATTTTAGTACAAAAATACATAGTGCTTTAAAGGTGAAAGCCAACACCTGGGCACCCATACATTTTGTTTTACCACAGTGTTTGAAGCATAGCAGATTTATGTTGAAATTAAATAATTTGATAACTTTCTCAGCACTAATTATAATCGCAAATCACTATAATAAACAATATCTTCAGCTTCAGCACAGAATATATAAAATGCTTGTGAAAATATAACTAATATAAAATGTTTAAAATTTTTAAATTTCCCCGGATTTGTCCTAGTTTAGATGGCATCCGGGGGGCGTCCGGGCGGGGCTTTATTTGTAGTCTGGGTTTAAAAATTTAAAGTATTGGGTCGCCAGTGACACACGCACTGTGCCCGCACGCCACGATTCACACCTATTCACACGATTCTAAAACCTATTGACATGTCTTGTCCTGGTTGCCAAATTTTAGAGATGGCAACCCGTATTTAACACATGTTATTCTCTACTAATACATCATATCATGTAACATACCTTAATTCGATCAGTATTCTTAAACTTAGGTAAAGAGATATATGCCACCCTTCCGTAATCTCTAAACACGCCTTGCAACCAATCCTGATTGGCCGTCACCGGAATTGACTCTACATAGACAGTACGAGAATCTGCATCATAAGGGAGAAATGGAAACTTCCTCTGTACCTGAAATGCAATATTTAAAGTAATGTAACTGCGCGCTTTGATCACCAATCATTAATTACAATTTTACTAACCTTGGTTCTGTCATCAGATAGCTCCAAAATCGTAGAATGTTTTAAAGCTTTAATGATGTCAACCACATCCTGAGTCATAGCGCGAATCTTATTAAATTTCAGAAATACATCGACCGGCACAAAAGGGTCCGTCCCTATCATGTCCCCAAGAAATCTATCTTTCGATATATTCGCATCGCTAAAATAAAACTCCATTTGCTTTCGTATATTCTCGTACAACAACTTTTTGCGATGCCTAACCCTTTTCTTAGGATTTTCTTCGTGTTTTAAGTCCTGTTCGCTCGTATTGGCACTTTCAGACATAATTTATACAGGCTTTGAGGTTATCACCGGAGAAACACTGATATGACGCTCTATAAAAAGTGGAGCAATCGATAAATAAGATTATAAAAAGGAATATTTATAAGTATTATTTTTTATTCATATAAATAATAACAAAAAAGACGCGAACCCAACAGTCAACAAACGGCTATTATTGACAGATATCTTTTTAATTTTAGATAGTATGGATGACGGAGTGATGATAGTAATCAATTATTTGTAATTTAATTATATACAAAATCAAATTGTGCCAAAATAAAAGGTAACCTTGCTATTTAATATTGATATTATTACAAATTATTTATGAACAGAGTCTCAATCTCAAAGTATGAGTTTACATTTACAGTGTGCACAGACTATATAGTACATTGTGCCGTAAAGTAATATTTCTCTACGCTAGTACTTGGCCCTCAGACAATATTATTTCGGCCGCGATGCGATGGTTGTAAAATTTCAAATGAAGCAATCCAATTGGTAAAGAGTTCACACTTTACGCTGCGTCAACTCATATTCAGATTCTGATTATATACATTATAAAATTATTGTTAAATACATAATTTGTAACTGTAATTATAACGTAGGTATTTACTTAAGAAGTAGTAATCAGTTATTTTAGTTGATGAGTAATTGAACTGAAGTTGTACATCTCTAAATACGTACGTAAGTACATTTTGACATTTCGTCTTTTGGTGGTTCAGCGGAAGACATCGCGAGATAAATGTATTTGTAGCAAGAATATCCTAACGAACTGTAGGATGAGAGGTTCCCTATTATGTTATTAAATAATACTTCAGTTAAGAAAACAGAAACAGTGCGCGGATTTATTTAATAGCCCTATCTTCTATAGTCTCCGTTCATATACATATTGGTAAATCGTTACCGAAATGATCATATTTTTTGTTTTTCTTTTTGTTATTGTTTAGTTTAAATAGTGATTCATGATGTCGGCTATTGTATCTAGTACTAGTGTCTCTCTAAAACCTATTGAAGTGTCCAAGGCCTTGCTGGAGGGAGAGAAGTTCATAAAATGGGATGAGGTGAGTATTCTCTATAATTTGTAAATTCCATACATATTCAAATATAGTTAATAATATGTGCTACTTGTCTATGATTTTAATGGTTCATTATTTATATACACAAATTAAAATCAATTTCTTCAACAATTCTGTCTTAAAACTTAATGCTGTTTAAAAAAGAATAAAATAAATGTAGGTAAGTAATAATTACTTATTTCATTATTTAAAAGCTATTATTGTTAACAAAGCATAAAGGCGGATCAATTGATTTGGTAAATTCCTGTCATTATGAATTGGAAAGACAGAAAGTTTGCAAAAGTTTTTTTCTTTATTCTAGCAGGATTCCGGAGGGGGTATCCCCGTTACACTTCGGGTAGACCCAAATGGCTTCTTCTTATTTTGGACTGATCAAAACATGGATGTGGAGATGTTGGACATTGCTACAATCAGGGATGTCCGTACTGGTGTCTATGCTAAAGTACCTAAGGTAAGAATTTATAATTTATTAAATATTATGTATTATTTATTATCCTTGACAATAAAAAAATAAATTTTAATTATAAATTATTAATATTCTAATAACATTTATATTAAAATAATAAATATCTAATATATAAAAATGAAAGATGTGTATGTTCGTCTCTTACGCTTTCATAAATGTGCTGATTTAATTGAAACTTTGTACCGTTGTAAATACATGCTTTTCAAATTCTTTTCTGTATTAAGAAACATTGTGCTGCCATAAATGCAGTAGTACAGCTAATTTAAATTTTAATAGGTTTCCTATTATATTATAACATTTAAAAAATGGAGCATAAAGCTTCTTAAGAGCTGAACGTCTGTCCTGTTTTACTGATACCAGTAACCTACATTTTAGTACACTTATAACATAATAAATTATGTTTATAAAAAAGAAATCAATCTCCTATCATATCTTTTAACATCTTTAGGAATGCCTATTTATAATATATACAACTGGATGTGCAATGGGACACGAGAGAAAACATGGCCGCAGCCACGTTTAGGTTCTCTCTCAGTTAGTATTAGACTTGACGGCAACAATCGTTTGAAGCGGCCTACAGTTTTTTTTATGTCCGATGTATGAAGTTTGCTCCTCTAGTATATATCTCTATGCTTAAAATTGTAAATATTAAATCTTAACAGTTTATAATC
The DNA here is from genome assembly GCA_948150575.1 of Tinea pellionella. NCBI lineage: Eukaryota > Metazoa > Arthropoda > Insecta > Lepidoptera > Tineidae > Tinea > Tinea pellionella. Next base: position 7,629,288 of record OX411252.1, read on the forward strand.
AACTAACTAAGGTGTTTTTGTATAGATGAGATTATTATTGGTTTAATTTCTTCCCCTTTGTGCTTTGAGCATGTCTGTAGTGTGGCAACTGACGGGTTGAGGAGTGCGATCTTCACCCATAAGTACCCCTTATTTTTCTCAGAGCATTCTGACTGACTTGACATGATGTGTGTTTGGAGTTTTGCAAGGTTTTTCATCAGTAACTCCCTCCTTAATTTAATTTATAATAATTTTATGTATTTCCTGTATAGGCTAGAATAAATTTTGTTTCGATGGGGCTGATATCTCTAAAAAAGTTCACCTTGTCTGCTCTCTATCTGACTCTTGGAAATTTCAGATCATAGCTTTTTCGTTCTTATTAAACTGCCTCCTGACCTATTTGTTTGGTGTTGTAAATTACTTTATATCTACCTACGCCAGTTTTTCATGAAGGTAGTGTATTATAATAGTCAGTAGAAAGTATGTACTAGAGGTACAAACCTCGCACATCGGACATGAAAAAAGCGTAAGCGGCTTCAATATTGCCGTCAAGTCAAATACCATGTGACAGAGAACCTAAAAGTGACTGCGGTCACCTTTTCTCTAGCGTCACGTTCGCGTTAGGGAGAACGGGTGCGTTATTGCATATCTATGTTATTCTCTATTTAAAAATGTCTAATATTTCGTATAACGGAAATATTTAGAATAAATACGATAATAAAAAAAAAAAACGCAAAACTTGTTTAATTCGATAAAAAATGTTCGCGAAAACTCAGAAAACTTGTTGACTTTTCATCTATACTTTCCCTAACTTATGAGTTTCAATTCAATTCCAACCGCGTTTCGAATAAAACTGACCCATATTCTAGAATAATCTAGAAAGTTTGTTATTGAAATATATTTCGTAAATCCGTACGCTTTCAATATTGCGGTCTACATGCGGGATCAGTAGGGTTGGGAGTTGAGATACTAGATTAAAGGTTTTACCTTCATTTTCCACGAAAGGCACTTTAGTACCTTTTGTGTAGTCAGAATTCTATATACGAACACTAAAATAATCTCTATAATCTAGCAATGGGTGTGCTGCATCACCACAAACACAAATTGTGCTAGTTCTGTTCAACATGCTCATTCTTGGACGTTTGGACATCGACCAATAGTAATCCTCAGGTCCGTTTGCACCAGAAGGCCCTTTAAAGTTACGCCCGAAGGCCCGTTATAGTTAGTTAGTTAACTATTACTTTTACGGCGACGACGACGTAACCGTTAAACGTTTACATTTACTCCACACGCATTGCAATATCGTGTAAATTCATATTGTTATCGTTAAAACGGTGGTTGATCTCGATAATAGAAAACTTTTGGCTTCTTTTCATACATTTGACGTTAGCAACATTGGTTTGACGATTACTTTAACTTTAACCAGACAAGATTAGCTGGTTACGGTTAAGGTTAAAGTAAGGGTAAACAGGCGCGACGATGGTGCAACTCGTGTGGAGCAAATGTAAACCATATTGTAAACGTAACGGTTAAAGTAATAGTTAAAGTTACTTTAACTGGCCTTCTGGTGCAAACGGACCTTAGAACAAAGCTTCGGCTATACGCTCCGTCTTAACAGGCAAACGGTGGAGAGGCCACATGTACAGGCAGTAACGTCGTCGACGCGACGTCGGAAGCCTCGCAAAAAAGTCGAATTAATAGCAGCATGCTGAGATAAAAAAAACATTTAATTGACTGGAAAGGAAGGAAGGTTTTGCAAAACTGACACTGCCGGCGTTCGAGAAGGCCCATCTCTAATTGAGTAAAAATAAAGGGGCGTGTCTCATGTGTCCCAAGGAATAGTGTTGTGAGCGATAGATGTGGTTTGAAAGATGATGTAGTGGCGAGGATTGAGAAAGGAATGCTTCGATGGTTCGGGCACTTGGAAAGGATGAATGAAAGGAGATTGACGAAAGGAATATATAAATCTGATGTGAATGGATGCGTTAAACAAGGCAGACCCAGAAGGGTGTTTTCCGATCAAATAGGAGACATCCTCATGAAAGCTGGGCTGCCTAGTGCCCATAACCGTAGGGCGTGCATGAAGAGAATTGTGGATGTGAAGGAAGCGAGGGTGTTGTGTCAGGATCGTGGTAAGTGGCGTTCCGTTGTCTCTGCCTATCCCTGTGGGAAAAAGGCGTGACTATTGTATTGTATTGTGTCTCATGTTTCTGAGATGCAGTAAGATTATTTTCTAAAGCGCTTCAGCGCCAACTTTGGTAACAATACCTAGGTATATATTGTTTATTTCGCACATCTATTAGTTCTAAATCATTTGCAGCGCTAAATAAATTGGGTGCGATTGTGTGAACGTAGTGAACATTGAGTTTTGTTTTAAAATCGATTAATGCTCTGACAGATTCCAGCGGGCAGTATCCTTATTAAGCGCTGGTTTGGAACTAATTTAATATATTTGACGTAATCGTTAGATAAACATAAATATTATGAGAATATTTCGCCGTTCAAAATATCGTTCGGCGTTGTTAATACGTAATATTTTTCATATTATTATGATCGCAGCTACTATAATAATCCAGCTTAGATAAAGAAAAAAATTCGTAACACTGATAAATCGACATTGTTTTTAGTAAACTGTTTTGTAACTGCCTACACTATGTACCTACTTATATCGAAAATTATTATTCTTTTTTCAAATAGCAGCTTGACGTCATAACCATCCACCTGATGTTGACAGTGCATACTCCTCTTGTTATACCTAGCTACTGATCCCGAAACAACTAGGATCACTTCACGGGTGTTACACTTTGAAAGTCACCATTTTCTAGTGTTGCTATCCCTGTACGGCTGACTGGACTAATACCGTCCGTCTGCCTACCCCTACCCCTATTTAATTAATGCTTATATTTATAGCATAGGTACTGAGCAACCAAAGTGCATATAACATAATTATTAATTACATTGGTTTATTTGGTAGTCAGAATTTAACGTGATTTGAACACGGGTTTATTCGATTGTACGTTCACGTATTCTTCCGCTAGACCACTGCTGCTCTCATATAATTATGACTTCTAAACTGTTTCCGTAAGCGCGGTCTACTCTCAACATAGCATTGAATGCAGTGTATTATTTTCATTCTTTCATGTCGTTTGTTTTATAGACAGTGAATCATTTTGTCAGGTGTCAGTTGTGGTTTCATATCAGAGGGCCAAGTCATTTGTTATTAGCTTTTGGTTATTAGCCTGGTCTGTCGTCCTGGGGTAGTACCACCACCACTTTCGAATGTAACACCCGTTTGAATTATTAAATCTAATGCAAATTTGAGGTTATTATTATTTTAAATGCTTTGATAATTGATGATAGATGTTTTTTTTATGTAATTAAACATTGTATATTGATTGGCAAATGATATGTTTATAATGTTGATATAATTAAAATGAATTAATAAAAAAGTAAGATATTATTTTAGAATATAGTTTTGTTACCAAACTATTAGGTATCAAGTGGGCCCAAAAATGGGCATTCTTCTTTTAAGTGCTATGCAAGGTAAGACAAGGATACACAAAAAATAAAAATAACATGCGGGTCGGTAGCTCGGGAGTGTGCCCTTCCCTCTCACGTACATCGTGCCCCGCTGATACCCTAATTTGTGTACTGCGCAGCGGCTTGTGCCTAACTTCGGAGCCGCCAAAAAGTTTGGCTCGTACTATACTTGACATTTATTTTAATTCCTATACTAAGCTGGTGCTTGTATTTTAGGCACTTACGCTAATAATAAATTATGTTACTAAAAGTTATTAAATTTGTATTAATTGTATTGTATTGTATTGTATCCATGGTTTGGCATGCAAGCTAGCCTAAACTTTGACTGTATTCCTACTTTGGCATGTATATAATAAATACTTTCATTATATTTTTTAATTAATTTATATATTACGTGGTTATTTAATTGGGTAGTGTATATTCCGATTCACGAATATGTGGCGTATATTAATCCTCGTGGAGTTTTCTTCGTGTACGCACTTCGTAGCTGTCTTAATATTGTGAAAACAAACAATACTAAGAGAAATAGTGAAGACTTTCCTTATTGAATATCGATCAGACAGTATGGGCAAATCATAAATGAAATAATTGAAAAATAATAAATAATATTTACTATAATAATATACATATCTATATTTGTCTACCTAAGTTCTAATACTAAGAAAAATAAAAGAAGTACAAATAATATTGGTAGCGTGGGAGTGGTAGGCAAACTGATGATGGTTATTAGGATAGTACCACGACTTTTAAATGTTTCGGGAACAGTTTGGAAAGAGCCAGGAGAGGAATGCACATTCGTCTCCTGAAGCCGGCACAGAGGTGACTGGTGCCTGCAGAGGTTTATCTGTGGTAGCAGTTGTTTGTGTGTTAATGGACTGCACTCTAGCTTTACATCAGGCGGAGCGTTGTCATAGGCCGAGCTACAATAAAAAAAAACTAATAGTACGTACTTTTATGATAAAGAAAGTATGTTTGTTTGTCTCCCAACCATAGTCAAATGGTTGAACGGATCTTGAAGAAACTTAGCATACAGGTAATACTTCGTAACAGTATAATTAAAATTATGTCAAGTTTTCATGTTTAGAAAATATAAAAGCGTTCCTAGATCCCTGGCGGGCGGTCCGAGGAGTGGCTCGGTTAATGTGTTCATCGAGTTACAATCCACTCCGCACCTCACTATCATATTGATTTTACTGATGCAACTTACAATTTCTCCGTCTAAGCGTAGTCTCGTTTCAAAATCCCAGGGTTGTTCCCTTAAAATTTGATGGATTCTGACTATATTTTGGATCGATATCTTACGTTTTCATTGATTTTTCTTGAAACCGATTATAGAAAATAAAATATCACTGTCATTGTCGTTGCGACTTAATGTCCGGGAATAAACGAGGCCACTTTTCCAATCCAGGAGAGGACGTATCCTGATCATACGAAGCCAGAAGCCACTAGCTTTGCAAGTTTATTAGTGCTAGCTTACTATTCTGGTCCCTTAGAAGCCAAAGAAGATTGTCATTTGAACGAAACAAAAACAAAAGTATGGGGATTGGTGACAGCGAATTCCAAATCCCATACATTTTCTCCTCGATTCGAGCAAGTGAAATCTTTCGGTTTGCTTTTGACTTCGTATGCTATACGGGCGTAAGATGAACTTATCTCAAGGGTTTTACTAAGTAGGTGTAGCGCTCAGGTGTATGACCGGACTGATGTAAGGCTCGAGAATGGTCCATGAGTGAAGGCAGCTGCTACTAAAGACCACTTTAGCTATACAGGAGTTGGCGGCGGATCCCGACTTGACTAGAACACCATTTTGATCCAAGTTGATGCAGGAGCGAATTTTGAGTATTTGATTTATTTTTACCCAAGAGTTGATACTTGAAATGTGTTTGTTTCCCTTTGTTTACTTTCCATAACTCCGTTCATCATATTTTCTGTCTGTCTTTTACTTTGAAGTGCTATGTCTACGTTTTAAAATTGAAAAATAAATATAAAGACCCTGCGTCTAAAATTAGCTGATCGCATATTTTTTTTATTGACAACACTCCGCTCGATGTAAAGCTAGAGGGCCTTCATTGTACCGGCTTGAGGAGATGAGCATGTACTATCTAGATTAACAGTGTACACTCCTCTCGCTATACCTGGCCACTTTTATACTATTCCCGAAACACGAAAAGGTCACTCCACTGCCGCACTTTAGGTACGTATTTTCTTAGTATATTTTAGGACTTATAAAAAAACCTCGCCCTTGTAATATAACAGAGAAGTTTACTAGATAATAATATAGTTATTATGGTTGTTTGTATGTAGGTGACATCAGTTCACACGTTAACCGTCATATGTGTGTGTCGGTTACCCATTCATGTGTATTGAAATGGAATTTAAACTTAAAAATATACATTTTATAATATAGATAATGTTTTGTGAATGTTTTTCTTTTGATATTTAAATAGAGAGCGTTTAAAAGTCGTAACATTTAACGTTTTTATAAAATTATTTATGTAAATATATTGTTTGGTTTAATAATGTTGCGTACAATGTATTACATTTGTGTTTTTGACGTAAGACGTTTAAGAGTATAATGAAAAATAGAATAACAATGTATTTAACATCTATTGATCTGCTTATGTCCATACGAGATGTTCTAATGTATAGTGACTCATCGCTAGAATGATGATAAAAGGCTGTTTTTTTGTTTTTACGTGTATTGTAGCTCGGCATGTGACAACACTCCGCCTGATGTAAAGCTAGAGTGCGGTCCATGAATGGAAACAACTGCTACTACAGAGAAGCCTGTGCGAGCAGCAGCCGCCTCCACTATGCCGGCTTGAGGAGACGAGCATGTACCATCTAGATTGACAGTGCACACTCCTCTCGTTATATCTGGCTACTTTCAAACTATTCCCGAAACGCGACTAAGTCACTTCACGGGTGTGCAATTCGAAAGTGGTGGTACTACGCCAGGACGATAGGCTGGACAAATAACCATTATCAGTTTGCCTTGGTAGGCAAATTTTTATTTAGTGTGCACTGTCAATCTAGATGGTCGCTTTAAGCCGGCACAGCGGAGCCGAATGCTGCCTGTACAGATTTGTTATCATAGATATTATAAATTATTAAAGCGTTTAATATTATAGTAACCTAACACATTGCATCGGGAAAAGTCTAATTTCTCAATAAATTAGGTTTAAAAATTTAAACTAATTTGTAATAATTTTTATAAATTGAACTAAAAAGTTGAAAGAAAATTGTGGGCCCATTTCTCTTAGGCTCTCTTCTCCTATTCTCCTTTTTATGTTATAAACACCTATTTGTATCATACTTTTGTTGTAAAGTGCATAATATTGTAATACATAGTTGCATCTTGTCCGTGACCACAAGATATAACCTCATGTTCGACGTCTATCAACTGGTATTAAATTACCTACTCGTAAAATATACTGTTGATGATAGATGACATTGCATTATTCCAAGGAGAAGTAAATAAATGGGTTATCCTTCTTCCATTATTAAAATGCTAAACAACTTTTAATTATATTAATAATTCTATTCAAATAATATGTTAAGCTAGAGTGCGGTCCATGAACGGAAACAACAGCTACTACAGATAAATTTCTACAAGCAGCTATGTCGACTTGAGGTGACGAATGTGCTCTGTCCAGATTGACAGTGTACACTCCTCTACTTAAAACTGTTTCCGAAACACGACAAGGTCCCTTCACGGGTGTTACATTCGAAAGTGGTACCACCCCAGGACCGCAGACTGGTGTTATTCAAGATTATCAGTCCCAGTCCTATCCCAGGACATGTTCACAGTCACACTATCAGTAGTCTTATGCCACCCTCCTACAAAACCGCATACAATAAAGAAATTGTTTTTTAGACCCTACACCATCATGAAAATACCACTCGTTTCCTCCTCGGGAGATGTGTAATCGCTTCGGCTTCGCTCTACAGATTTTGTTCGTTCTACATCACTTCAAGCCGGTATAGCGGAGGCGTTATTATAAATATCTATTAATATATCGCAGGAATATATTAATAGATGTTTTTTCGAGAAAGTTAAGGCAATAAATGTTAATGACAAACGTAGTAACTAATGATATATCGACAAAACTGTCCGTTATTGATAATCAAGTGCCGTAATATGATATTAATGGATTGATGTGATAAATTACGAGTGCTATTAAGTATTTTTTTGTGTGTGTTTAATATACAAATCCTATTAGGTATGTGTATAGTCAAGTGGTCAAATGTTTTCTTTTTATTGTACCTCGGCATATGACAACACCTCGTCTGATGTAAAATGCTTAACATCAGACAGTATTGTCATGTGCCGAGCTACAATAAAAAAAATATCAATAATTAGCCCCAATTCCTCCACCTATAAAATAAGAAAAAACTAATCAGTCCGTTATTTCGGTTTATTTTCCGTTAATCGCAGGTCACACAGCCTGATCTGCAAAACTAAAATTAGTCTTATGAGACCGAAATCAATAATCAGGCGGACTGATTATAAATTAAACGAACTTACCTGTAAGTGAAGTTCGATGATAATTATGTGAGGTGTTGGTCCAAGACGTCCTTCAGATTTTACTATGTAGTAAACGCATCGTTTCGTCGTAATTCACGTTTTGAATAGAAAAAAACTTTTTTTTTTTTTTTTTTCCTTTGTCAATTCGGAACGCATCAACTAATGTCATTTCGTTTAAAGCAGATATTTCTCGTCCTGAAACTGGGTAATATTTATACGAAATATGGGTACTTTTAGGGTGGGATGGAAGGACGTCTTGGACCAACACCTCACATAATTATCATCGAACTTCACTTACAGGTAAGTTCGTTTAATTTATAATTATGTTTCAGTGTTGGTCCAAGACGTCCTTCAGATTTTACTATGTAAGATGTTTAAAGTCGGGACGTGAAATATACACCGAAATAATATTTAAAACGATTTATTTCGTATAATCATATAATTCTCTTAATTAAATCTATAATGTATTATTGATAATGGACTCTGCAAATAAATCACTAGATTGTAAAATTGGCCTATTATAAAAACGAGCAAACACTGGTGAAGATTCGCTCCAGTTTGCAGTTTTTCTAATAAGCTCAACATTTAAGCCCAACGATTTGGCTTTAGATGAAGATGCATGTCGAGTACTGTGAGAGGTAAACATATTTGTATCAATGCCACTACTCGACATGACGTCTTTTATCCATCTACTAATAGTTTGACTTCCAACTTTTTTAAAAGGTTTTTTAAAACTAATAAATAAATTATCTTCACAAACTAATCTTATTGGTTTGGTCATATTAATGTAGTCGACAATTGTTTGGGCTGGACAGATGTCAGGTTTATCTTTGAAAAAAGGAATTAAAAGAATTGGTTGTTTTGCTCCAATTCTCGAATTCTTAATCAAATCAGGTATTTTTATAATTATTTTTGTGTTTTCACACACCCTTATATTTTTCATCTTAATTAAACTTAATGTTTGAACTCTATGAGCTGTGATTAAAGCTAAAAGAGTTACAGTCTTTTTAGACAATGATTCTAATGACAATGAATTATTTGGATATAGATTACTTAAAAAATTTAAAACTATATTTGGATCCCACGTAAAATCATATTTTGGCAGAGTTGGTCTCTTCCTAAATACACCTTTAAAAAATCTCTTAATAATATCATTACTACCAATATGAGGACCAATAATCAACGAAAGTGCAGACCTGCATGAATTTAATGTACCATATTTATATCCTTGATTAAACATAAAGGTCAAGAAACCTGTCACCTCCTTCAGGTCAGCATTTAAAGGATCTATTTTATGCAACAAACAGTAATCCCACCATCGTTTTAGACATGTGTTATATTGCGAAAAAGTGTTGTCAGCTAATGACGCCATAACTACTTCCAATGCATCTTCTGGAGTGCCCCTTGACACTAACGCTTGCCGCACAAGATCCCGGCAACCAGGGTAAGATTCTTGTGCAGTGGATGAGGCTGTCTGTCAAGAGAACATAACAACATGTTATCTGGAGGAAAAAACAGTAGTTTTGAAACTAGTAGTTTCTTGAACAAGGGATACCACGGCTGAGTAGGCCAATCTGGTGCGACAACAATCCCAGTAGCCTTTTCATGAATTATCTTATTAATTGTTTTTAGTAACATTGAAAAAGGAGGAAATGCGTAGAAAAAATAATCTGACCATGATACTGTAAACGCATCTATGGCGATTGCTTCAGGTTCTCTTTTCCATGAAATGAATTTTTTTATTTTTCTATTATTCCTACTGGCAAATAAGTCAATTTCTGGTGTGCCAAAATTTTTTAAAATTTGTTGAAAGGCATAATCAGCTAATTCATATTCTATATTATCATGTAATTTCCTTGATTCTAAATCGGCAACGTGGTTGTCCTCTGATTTTATGTAGGAGGCAAATACAAAGATATTTTTATTTTCACACCACTGCCAAATATTCCTAGATATTTCATTAAGGTGTGGAAATTGTATACCTCCCATACGGTTAATGTATGCTATTGCAGTAGTGTTGTCGATTCTAAGCAGAATTTGACAATCTTTGCAATTACCAGCGTAAGTTTTTAATCCTATAAATGCTGCTAAGAGTTCTAAATAATTAATATGATTTTTAGATTCTTCAATTGACCAAGGACCTCCCAAAGAATTATTATTACATGCTACTCCCCAACCTGTGAGAGAAGCGTCTGAAAATATTTCTAATTTATAAGAATCTGAGCGAATATCATTATATGTACTGTCAATTTGTTTTAACCACCAATTGAAATCAACTTTAAGTAAATTTGGTAATGGCATTATTTTATTATAATTTTCATTTTCAATTAAATTTAAATATTTTTCTCTCTCAAAAATTTTTGTATAGACCCACCCATATTTAACTGCTGGACAAGCAGAGGTGAGTAAGCCTAAGAAATGTGCAAATTCTCTAATTTTGCAATTATCTTTTATTGAAAAAACTTTTAGTTTTGTTTTTATTTTTTGTCTTTTTTCATCGGGTAGTGCAATGGTCATATTTGAAGAATCCAATACAAATCCTAAATACTGACATTTATGTGCCGGTATCAGAACACTTTTCTCATAATTTATTAAGAAACCTAGAGAAATCAATAAATCAACAGTTATGTTTATATGCTCTATTAATAGAGAATGTGAAGAACCCACCAAAAATATATCATCTAAATATATAGTACAAATTACACCCATTTTCCTGAGAAATTCAACAACCGGTTTCATAATTTTTGTAAATATATAAGGTGCTGTACAGAGACCAAATGGTAATACATTAAATTCATAATATTTATGATTCCAAAAGAATCTTAAAAATCGTCTTGATGATTTATTTATATTTATGGCGAAATAAGCATCCTTTAAATCAATTTTAGCCATAAAACACCCGGGATAAACTAATTTAGTAGCTGTTCTGATATCTTCTAATTTGAAATGTGATGTTTTAACATATTCATTAAACTTTTTTAAGTTTAAAATAAATCTGTACTCCCCGTTAGGTTTTGGAGTTAGAAAAATATGTGATAAAAACTGTTTGTTACTCGGTTTGCATTCAATAATTGCCTGACTATTTACAAGATGAGACACAGCTCTATCAATTTTTATTTTTTCACTAGCAGAATTATTGCTGTTTTGTGGTGGATAATATTGCCTAGGTATTCTTTCAATTGGAATATTATATCCCTTCACATATGACAAAATTGTCCGATCACTGGTGATGGTGCACCATTTATTATAAAAATATTTTAATCGGCCTGTCAAAGGTACCTCTAATACTTCCGGGTTCGACTGTAAGGCTTCCGATGTTGGCCTTGTTGCTTCTGCTTCTTGGTTTTGCCCGCACTCGTCCCCGGTTGCTGACGTGCCTGGTATTTCCGAGGCGGGCCCCTGTAGTTTAAAGCTCCTCTTTTTTCAGTCGGGCTTTTAAGATCAACACTGGTCTTTTTGATCGCCTTGCCCGCTTTAATTTGTTCTCCCAAACTGTCTCCAAATAAATATTTCGTGAGCTCAGTTTGGGAAACAATATCTTTTGTCTCCTTATTTAAGGCGAACTGTATGAGGCTTCGTCGTGAGGCACTCTGTGTGTGATGTAGGTCGCATAATATTCTTCCCGCCTCGCTTATTAACTTGGACACCTCACTATTTTTCTTATTTAGTGATATGTCCAGTGCCCTTGAGATATTTGCTATGGCTAGAGCCAACTGCTCCTGTTGGTCTCCTAATATTTTATCTCTTTTTAATACGGCCTCGGAAACCGCCGCCTTAATTTCCGGGTTTAGAGTGGGCGCCTCTATAAAATTAAAATTCTCCGGAATGATTAATTCCTTTATAAGGTTTGTTTTGTATTCTTTTGTGAGCCCATGTTTTATAATGTGTTGCCACCTTGTGGCAATATCTCCAAGGACTGGAGGACCAACCTTTTTCGTTATGGTGGGATCTTCTCCTAAGATCTCTATAAATTCTGGGTCTAGTGCCCGATTCTCGACTTCGATTGATTGAGCAGATTGCAGTTCAATCGGCTGTTCTTCGGTTTGTTGGTCCTCAATTATAGGCATATTCATCTCCATAGGAGCTGAAATATAATTGTAAATTTAATTACAATTATAAAATAAAAAGAAATATACCGCAATGACATATAAAATATTCAAAGAGTATATTCACAATTTATTCTTTATATTTAGAAAATTACCACACGAGTAGTTCGATATATTCTACCACACGAGTAATTTCTCAGAATATTTTATATTTTCAAGAAATAGACCTCACGCATGGATAACCATATCACGGGTAAATTCTCAAGAAAAAAAGGTGCGACTTGAATACCTAGATTATATGTATACATTCCTGTAAAATAATCAATTATTTATATGTAATAGTACTCACAACTCGTTTGTGGAATGTTTTCTTTGTCAGAAATCACCACGCTAGAGCTACTACTACTACTCCTGTATTCTTTCCTTTTCTTGCGTAATTTCTTCTTTAATTTCTTGAATTTTTTATAAATTCTATCTAAATCTTTTGATTTTTTCTTAGTTTTCCCCATTTTAATGTTCAAACAAGCACAAAATTCACAAAATATCTAAACAAACAAATTAAAACCACGCAACTACGACGCACGAAAACGTTGAATGACATTAGTTGATGCGTTCCGAATTGACAAAGGAAAAAAAAAAAAAAAAAAGTTTTTTTCTATTCAAAACGTGAATTACGACGAAACGATGCGTTTACTACATAGTAAAATCTGAAGGACGTCTTGGACCAACACTGAAACATAATTTAAAATTAGATGCAGGTCACCACTGCGGAATAACTATAAATAATTATGTATGTCCGCGAAACTGTAAACAATAGGTCGTCTATTTTTGTATTCTGGAATGCTAATCATGCTGGAGTTATACAATTTTCATTCTACACAAAGCTAACTTAACTAACCTACTTACCTTAGGGAGGTTTTCAAAGGATCTTTCTTTTAAAGCAGCTGTGTGTGTGACCCCACGCTAAAGTGCAGTCTATGAGCATTGAGCATATATCTGCTGGCAGCAGTCGTCTTGAAGCAACAGCAGCAAATCCTGTCTGATAGTGCTCTGATTGTGGCCGTCTACTTATAGGCTCATGCAGAAACATAACTATTTCACGGGTGCTACGACTACCCCAGGATGACAGACTAACCAGTCTGTTAACTGCTCTTAAATCAAAACATGGTTGATTGTAATATTGAAACTTGGTGAAATACCTTACCTATAAGGCTTTCACTTCAAAAGTGTTGATTAAAAACGTATTAAAAACCTAGTCCATATTGTACCTGTACGTAACATCAAGATCGTTTCAGCCGTTTGAACGTCAGGGGATGTTTCCATACGCTAGGCTGAAAGAAAACTAAATACAGGATAGCAGGTGGACTAAATCCTCCATAATGATAAAAAAAAGGTTCTAGTAAGCCATTCAATCCATAATTCCCAAAGAGTCTCCACAAATCCGTCCTTTATTAAAATTGTTTTAAGTACCTATTTCCTTTGAAATTGTATTTGCAGTAAGTGCCTTTTAAGTTTTCCATTATGTTTTCATATTGTGCAGCACGAGTCCGTTTAAACTACGTTACAAAGAAAATCGATCGTTCACAAGATTGAATTATGGAGCAGTGTAATTGAAAAAATGGATGAATAAGACGGGTAATCTACATCGGAAGATATTATACCTTACACGAAAAAAACCGTTTTTCACTATATACGAGTAATGTCATATTTTTAAAATATTACATGAAATTCTACGTAAAATTTTCGAGTACTTACATGTTTTAGTTTACTGCATAATGTTGACAAAAAATTAACATAGTGCTCAAAATAATTGGACTGGCTTAATATTAATTTATTATGAAATAGATTGTAATAGTAAAAATTCTTAGGTAGGTTCTTGACCCTACCCGTCAGCGGTAGATATTACGTAATTCTGTTGTATATCTGTTTAATAATTAGTCTTTTACGATCACATATAATATAATAATTATTACTATTTTTATAGTATTGTAACTAGTACGGTATGTGACCGTTATCGAACTTTTTTTAAAATTATATACTAGTCTAGCCGCACTCCGCTTGTGATCATTGGAGACAAGTACTACAGAAAAATGTCTGCTGGTAGCAGATGAGATTGTACTCCAAGTTAATTTAAACTAGGTCACCATATGGAGCTGCAGATTCGATTACTAACCATCATCAGGCTGCCAACTGCTCTCTAACTTTAATGAACAATTAATTAAGATTTTTATTTTCAACTTTAGTTATTATAATTATTAATTGCATTTGGATAATATAACTTGTTAAACAATATAAGTATAGCTTCATTTGATAGCATAGTGCCGCTCCTTTTGGGAAAACATGTTAGAGGCCACGTCAACATCAGGAACGGTAACTTTACGAAAGGGTGTGGTCAGACGAGCTTGGCAAATAATCTTGGTGACGTACGACCATAAAATGTCTCCTTTTTCATTGTACTTGTATGAACGGTCCATTATAATATTTTTTTTAATGTAAGTTCAACCCTCTTTTTCATAAGTCCAATTTCGGCTTCAGTTTAAGATCGTTACTAGCCCGTCTGGATCTGTCGTAATGCATTTTGTATTCTCGAGTCTATGTGGGCAGACTCTGACCATGATTCGTCAGACATACGACGGAAGTGACCTGCTGACCCACGCGAATTTACCTACTTAAATTTGGTGATGTTGGAATACGTCAACAATTTGGGTTTTGATGGTTGTATTAGTACCAAGCCCTCCAGGCAAGCAATCGCAGCCGATAGAGGCGTTTAATTGATCGAGCCACCAGGAGTCACGATCCCCAACAATGAGGCACTGAATAGGAGAGAGATCTGGCTACAGGAACCAAACTCTGGAACTCTGGCTTAATAAAGGTGGAAATATTTCGTTATAGAAAATGATATACACTTTTTTTCCTTCTAGTCTGTTAACGCTTTTAAGGCTTAAATAGCAGTTAAGAGGAAAGTTGGAGCTTTTAAACGCTTAAAATTTTCACACAAAGTACCTACAATGTGCCGTGCGTGTGCATACATAAAACACATCTTTGTTCATTAGAAGGCTTTGATGTTAAAGGAGAATGCCCATTCGCCTAAAAGAAATGGGCCCACAATTTTTTTTACGAGTTTGTCGATGATTTTTAGTTCATTTTGTAGAAAAATATATCTACTTTCATATCAGTATTAGTTTTTTCACCCAAGTTGTTGCGTAATTTCACTTTTTCCTAAAAAAGTATATTTTTTCAATCAAGTACTTCTTTTCTTCTTGCTTGTTCTATCAAAGTTGTGCTTATCAAAGCAATGGACGACGCGATGCCTCGGTGAATAGTGGCTGGGGGCTGGGCGTCTGACTGTTATACTATTGATATAGTATTCTTCGCCTGAAATGACAAAATTATAACGGCCGTGGTCTAGCAGTGGGATGCGGGAACTCACGATCGATGAGACCACTGTTCAGACTTCGCTAAATTTTCAGCAGTACCAATATATGTTATAAATTATGTACATTGGCAGACTGACTGATGATGGTCATTAACCTGCTGTCCTGGAGTCCGCCGTCCGGACTTTGAATGTAGGCAGGTCGACCTGAGTGGTGCACATTCGTCACCTTAAGCCGGCATAACGGAGGCGAATGCTTTCTGCATAAATTTACCTGTAGTAGCAGTTGTTTCCGTTCATGGACCGTACTCTTAACATAACATCAGGCGGAGTGTTGTCATATACCGAGTCACAATAAACAATAATAATAATTGTAAAATTTTTACTGTATTCACGATAAAATAGCAGAAATATTATTTTTCTTAATAAGAATTAAATACGTTTTTTTGTAGCTATTAAAAATATATATTTCTTTTTATTTGGTTATTTTCGGGCAAAAAACGCTTCGTTGGTAAAATCTTTTTAAATCACATTCACAGTCTATTAAATAATTTTATTAAGTACTCTTTCTAAAGTGAAACGAATGAAGAAATTTCTCATTTATTTTTTAAAGATAAAATAATTATATTTATGTACGTAACTACGTTTAATTACTTCACTGCAGGCTGTACTTTCAAATTATACGCGAATAATCGACGCGGAGACTTATTCTATATCATTAAATTTTTTCATTTATTTTAATTCAAGTTTTATGGAAATTATAAGAGATTTCCAACAACAGCTCAGTTTCGAATCAGAATCATCGTTTCCGTCACCGCTACACTTTTTATTATTGTAGTTTTTTTTTTAAATAAATCTGCGACATTCCACTCAAAATCTATTGTTGAGTACCGGAATGTATTTTTTTATAATTACGACGAAATTTATCTTTTCCTCGAACTATGCTCCGAGAATATTTAAATGGACTTCCTTTCGTTTCTTATCAATTTTTCATTCGTACCCGTGGAAGAAAATATCTTTTTTAACTAAAAATGTAACAGCTATAACAGTACTTTGACACTGTTCATTCATTTTTAATATTTATGATGCCTCGCAACAGTTTATTATTCTCGTATTTCTTCTTCCATTATTATCTCGTAAAATACCTTGTCATTAATCCTTTTCTTACATATTATATTATACCCATTTCCCTCAGGAAGTCCTAAACTCAGAATATCCCCCTACACTCGTTAATCTATCTAGTACCTACATTACATGTCATTCATAAAAGTCACTTTCATAAAATCCAACTAAATTCAAATACGTGCAATACGTCATTATTAATATTAAATGTATTCAATAAAAAAGCTATAGAAAGCATGTCAAATGAAGTCTTACATTATATTACGTACATAGCTAATATTCGTATAGTAAACGTGAATTCCTCTTCGCTATGAATTTTCATTCGTTTTTCCCGAGATTCTATGCAATTTTGCAAAGTTTAAACACAAAGGCCGGCGTAGTGAATTGCGGATCCGTTGAGCTTCGTGCCTTGAATCCAGCCCCTCTATCATCTACTTCATAAAGGCTACGAGCACGCCTCCCAATGAATGCTAAAAACGTTGGATAACATTAAACGACAGATTTTTGCTTTTGTTTATATTGGGGGCACGTGTGCAAAATGTTTACTATTTACATCCTTTATCATATATTTTTAATAGCACGGCACTGCGTCTGATGTTAAGCTAAAGAGGAAGAGATATGCCATGTGACAAGGTTATTAATGATCAAGGGAAGTGATTGTACAGATGGAATGTTCTATAAATTATGGCATTTGTTGCAGGATTCAAAAGTGAAGAATTTAGTGATGATCGGAGCCCAAGGCCCTTTAGAAGACAAGACGGTCACCGTTTGCCATGGAGCCGATTTCGTCAATGTTACTTTTGTCAACTTTTGCTGTGCTAAGAAAGAGATTGCTCAGGTAATGTCGTTTATATCGTCTGAAATTTCAAGTATTTTGAATTTAGATAATAAAACATAAACTCATAGTTATTGGAGCAGAAACTATTCATTTCCACTGACTTCTTCAACTGAACAAGATAATAAAATTTATAGAGGTAATAAAACTTAAAACGTTTGAAGGGTTTCGATATTTATAATGCTTTGACAGCCTCTGACCGTTTTATGTTTGTTTGTTTTACAAAGATTCTTCGATTTTGGTTCAAGCAATTGAAATTTCTATTAAAGTAAGTACTTTTCTATTTAGTACGCTTCCATTCCCTAAAGTTGAAATCTACCCACGTTCTTCTGGCATTGACAAATAGTTGTCCGTCCCTGCTAGATTTATAACTCTGATATAGGTGTTTTATGGTATCGTAAGGTCAACGTTTTAATTCTGGCGTCCTAATTATAGATTTAGGCTACATTCATATTTTACTCCAAGTAGGGGAAAATTTTTCATCACCATTAACGGTGTTCCAAAATTACTAATTTATTTATGGACATGTCAACGTTTTCGATAGTAGGCATTTTTTTTTGTTTGCTTAAATCAAAATGATGACAAATTGTAATTACAATTTTAATATCAACCTACATTATTAAAATAAACAATTGAGTGCTAGTAAATTTGATTACGAAGAGTTTGAATAACATGTACTTTTATGTGTTTATGTATTAATATAAATTTGTGTGTTTTGCTGTTTGTTGCTTAACGCTTTGTTTAAACCAATGCTATTAAAGCGAAGCAGTCTACTATAATAATTAGATTGGAAACTACAAAGGGTGCTCAAA
This sequence comes from Tinea pellionella, assembly GCA_948150575.1. Taxonomy (NCBI): domain Eukaryota; kingdom Metazoa; phylum Arthropoda; class Insecta; order Lepidoptera; family Tineidae; genus Tinea; species Tinea pellionella. The sequence continues at coordinate 7,647,523 of OX411252.1, forward strand.
TGCACAGCCAAAAGGCACAGTATGAGAACGTTTCCTGATTCCTTTGTCTACCATAATAATATAAATTTCCACAACAGCGGACTGCAGCTCTAAGCTAACCGACCAATCGACTTTCAGGATTTCCTATTTTCTTCTGTAATAATTTTTCAAGTTACTTCGTCATAAAAAGTCAGTTATTTAAACAAAAAAAAAGTGCAGTGCATTGTAAAGTATCTCCTTTTTACAACATAAGTATTATTTCTGATACATTAGGATTTAAAAAATGAAGCTCCACCATTCCTGCCTGGTCCAGGTTCCGAGCAGAATCCCGGGACTATCATCAGTTCGCCTACAACTCTAGGTTGTGAGAATACAAAAGGCAAAGTTTGTCTGCACTTTCACAAGCAAACTTGCGCTCGGTTTAGATACAACGTGCATGCGTTGGATAACAAAGTTAGTGTTGTATATGTGTAACAATGGCTTTAGTATTTCATGTGGAAATCTATTGTCCGCGGCTCTACTTGTTGCAATGAAAAATGTAGTTCTGCTTTTGTACGAGAAAAAAAAACTTACTGCTGTTTGACCCATTTATATAGTATTTCTATACTTCCGCCGCTGGATTCCGCTGTTCGACGAGAAATACACGAGTTTCGTACACTTGTACTATCAGCAAAATTAGCGCTGCAGCACTTTAGGAATTAATCGTCTGAGATTACACGAGCTTGACGCACGCCCCGCTTCAGTTGAACAGCACAAACACCTAGTATAAATAGTCCTTAAGGCGGTAAAGCTAACGTTTTGTTTATTGTACCTATAGATTAGATTACATACAATATGCTGGAAGCGTGTCCAATACAATTATTATTAACTATGTTATATATACTTTGGTCGCTCAGTGCTTATTGGCACTATTAAGGAGCGGTAGGCAGACTGATAATGATTATTAGCCGTGTAAGTAGCCAGGTATAACGTGAGGAGTGTGCACGGTATGTGTATGTAAGTATGTATGGTTCTGCGTGTAGAAATTTATCTGTAGTAGCAGTCGTTTCCTTTCAGGGTCCGCACTATAGCTTAACATCAGGCAGATTGTTGTCATATGTCGAGCTACAACAAGAAAAAGATTTACATAAGTACAGTTTGCGATAAAAAGTGTATTCTGCAGAAGGTTAAATGAAATTATATCTTAGAAATAATCACCTACACAAATGCGCAGATGACATTGAAGCATTTCTTCTCGATTGTTTAACATTATGAGTTGTCAATGAAACACGATTGTTTTTACTAAGTAAAAGAATTGATTTATTATAACGGTGTCGCAAATCTATTGATTTATTACTCAAGAATAATAATTATGTTTTTTCTTTCCTCATTGCTACAAATGTTACAATATTTTTTACTGATAAATATTTTTAAATTTACTTTAACCCATACACCATAACGAGCCTTCTCAAGCCGGCATAGCGGAGGCGATTGCTGTCTGTTGAAATTTATCTGTACTAGCAGTTGTTTCCGTTCATGGCCGGCATTCTAGCTTTGCATCAGGCGGAGTATTGTACGCTCTTGGTGGTAGAGGATTTGCACGCGGGTCTCTCATGCGTGAGGCCAGTAAGCCAGTGTGGCTAAAAAATAGAACCGCGTCCTATCAAATTTTCCTGCCTAGATAGACTCACTGACCCAAAAATGAACCTAGTTAGTTCTCTACAAACGTACTTGCTAACTTACCAGCCCAGGAATAAACCTACTTCATACATACATAATAATAATACACGAGTATTATTTACAAGTTACACGGCGACATATTGCGAAAATAATGTCAGAACAATTCACAACTCGGCATATAAAAGGTTCATCTGAGTAGAAGTGTGTCACAACCGTTCTGTGATGCGAAGACGATGTGTACGATATTTTACTTTATAATTCCAGTCTCTGTAAATTCTTCTATTCTTAGCTTTACGTGTTTTATTCAGTTACTGTAAAGCTATTAACTTGACCGCACACCGCTTGATGTTAAGCTAGAACGCGGTCTATGAGTTGAAACAGCTTTTACCATAGACAAATTTCTCCAGGGGACAGTTCCCTACCCTATACCGGCTTGAAGAGATGAACCAATCCAATATTTTCTTTTATTGTACTCCGCCTGATGTAAAGCTAGAGTACGGTCCATGGACGGTAACAACTGCTACTACAGAGAAATCTCTACGGAGTAGACTATTGAGTATGCACCAAAAGTGCACACTCTTCTCGCTATACCTGGCTACTTTCAAACTGCTCCCGAAACGCGACAAGGTCCCTTCACAGGTATTATATTCGCAAGTGGTAATACTACCCCAGGACGGCAGTCACTTCATCAGTCACATCATTCGTAACAGGATATATTCTACGTTGAGAGTTGAGGCGACTGCTGTCAGCGAAGGGAATCTGCAGGTAGCGGTCGCGTCTATTATGCCGGCTTGATGAGATGCCTCTTCACACTGCACTTGAAGTACCCCATGTTATAGGAAGGAGGAAAGACGTGGATATCTATATTTGCGATATCCATTAGAGTATTAATAACAGTTGCCAAAACTAAAAGTTCAAATAAGTATTTTTGTTGGCAGATGTGGACGGAAGAACTCTTCGCTTTGGCATACAACATGAACCAGCTGAATAATCCGACTATCAAGTTTTTGGAGAAACTACACACAAGGATCACACTGCGCGCTGATAAATCTGGAAAAATTTTAGTGAAAAAGTGAGTATTTTTAGAATTTTATTTCGTCTTTACGTCAATACGATGAGAATATTGTTTGTAATAACTGGGTAGCTACTTTTAATTTTAACTGACTTTGAGACAATAAAAACAATGGTACCTAAATTGTGTGAGCGGCCGTGGTTTAGCGGGAGAAGGCGTGAACTCGCGATCGATTAGACCCGTGTTCAAATCTCACTATGTTATGTACTTTGATCCTTTGTGCCTATAATACAAGTCTATGATAGATTAGTATAAACATTTAGATTATTTAGATCTAAAAAAACCAATAATTTATCTAAAAAGCTATATTTGTTGTTTAAAAATGCGTTTTTTATTTTCAAATTAATAGTAACATTTGTACGACCTAGATTTTGTAAATATATGCAATAGTAATGGTTTGCTGATAAGTTGATTGTTCGTTGCATCTATGGAAATATGTTCCTTATTAAATATAGCGTAGGGTATAAAATTGTATCCATGTTAATATTATACAGTTTTAGAAATTTCTTATTAAAAGCTCGCAAGATATAAATAAACACTCGAGGTGAATCTTATCTGACATTTTGACGGGTCATTAACAAACTTGAATATGAGCTATTTGACACAATATTATGGTTTAAACCCCTCTGCCCGCGGGAGCGTATTTTCATTATTGTACTACCTCTTCTTGCGGCCTACAAACTATACTTTTTTTTGTAGCTCGGCATGTGACAACACTTCGCTTGATGTAAAGCTAGAGTGCGGTCCATGAGTGAAAACAACTGACTACAACAGAGAAATCTCTACGGGCAGTAGTCGCCTCCTCCATGCCGTCTTGAAGAGAGCATGTACCATCTAGATTAACAGTGCATACTCCTCTCGTTATACCTGGTTACTTTCAAACTATTCTCGAAACGCGACAAGGCCACTTCACGGGTGTTACATTCGAAATTGGTGGTACTACCCCAGGACGGCAGACTGGCCTACCACTCTTTATTACGTTAACCTATTTACAGTAATTTATATGCAGAGATAAAAAATAAAAACGTTTTCTTATACAGTAGGTAGGCCTTATGCCTTATATTTCAATTGCATTTCAATAACTCTTTTTGCTTGATTATCGTTTTGAATTGTTCAAAGGTAAACAGTAAAAATTATACCCCTAAAAATTTTATCGCTACAAATACGAAAGAGGGTATACTCGTATTTACAATAATGCGTATGATATTTTTTTTATAATCTTATCTCTCGAGAGTCTAGGTTAGGTAACATAAATACTAGTTAAAATACTTAATACCTGATGAGAAAAACGACTTCTTTTAATATGTTTAATATTTATGATGAAAATTGGAAAAAATTTTTGCAGAAAATGGGTCTTTTTCAAAAGGAGAAAATTCGTGTTTCTAGATCAAGCCCTGTGTCGATTAAATCCGAACTATTTTTCATTAACTCCGAGGAGATTAGAAATTTCATATACTCTGTGGTATCTTGAAGTTATAAATTGATTTTTAAAAAAGTACATTTCTAAGTGAAAAACTGATTTCTAAGCATGTTTTTTACAACAGATGTTTGTTCTTGATTAAGTTAAAGTTTAGTCATGTGCATTTTTTTTGCTTATGATAGTTTGCTTTGTATTTTATAGTGACCTAAAAAAAAACTAAAACTGGTGTTGCGTGGTTGATATAAAATGCAAGATTATGTTTAATAAAAACGCAACACTATTTTTTTTTTCAAAATGCATGCGAAATGTTTTTATCCGATTTTTTCAGTGTGGTTTGCACTAGAAGGCCGGTTAAAGTAACTTTTACGGCGACGACGACCGTTAAACGTTTACATTAACTCCACACGCGTTGCAATATCGTGTAAATTCATATTGTTATCGTTAAAAGGGTGGCTGATCTTGAAAAGTAGTAGAAAAACATATTTGGCTTCTTTTCATACATTTGACATTAGCAACATTGGTTTGACGATTACTTTAACTCTAACCAAGCCGCGACGATGGTGCAACTCGTGTGGAGTAAATATACACCATAATGTAAACGTAACGGTTAAAGTAAACGTAAAAGTAATAGTTAAAGTTACTTTAACCGGCTTTCTGGTGCAAACGACCCTTAGAGTGAATCCAAACGACGTAGTTCATTTATCTTGCGTCTGCCTATTCTATTTTAATATCTATGAAAAAACAGACAGTTTTTGTCAGAAAAAACAAACAAACAGCTTTTATTCATCATTCATGACCGATTTTAATCGTCGCTATCAAAATATTCGATAAAACCCTTTGATTCAGATTAATTTCAATATTAATAATAATTAATAAGCTATTGAGAGTGGTAGGTAGAAGTGTAACGTCCGTGAAGCCAATTTGAAAGTATAACGACATAACGAGAGAAGTGCACACTGTGAACTTGGATGGTGCACACTCGTCTCATCAATAGCGGAGGCGACTGATGCCTGCAAAAATTTCTCTGATAGTTATTTTCACCGATCGCACCGTTACCATCACGTTATATGCCAAGCTACTATAAAAACCTCTATCTTAAATCTTAAATAACACGAAAATAATACATAATATTTTATTGTAGTTTTAAGGGAAGAGATGGAGATGGAGAGTGAGAGACGTTTCATAAATACCTCAAAGTATTCGGTTTGGAAATTATACATCTGAAGCCCGAGTACGAATTCAAATTTACGCTATCACGGCGTAAAGTGAATTGTCTCCACCTGATCATTTGAAATTAGTTTTCTTACCTCTGCGGTCAAAATAATATTTATTGTCTGATTGGTGGAAACGTCTCACTTTACGCAGTGACAGCGTAAATGTAAACTCATACTCGGCCTTCTATATAAAACAAGTTTCAAACCTTCTTCGTTATCTTAAAACTTTAATAAGGAAGTTTTCATGCGGAATAACGATTAAATTTTGAAGTGTTTTTCGCTCCATAACAACGCCCCGGTGCGGTGTTTACTTTACATAAATTATTGTAGATGTTTGTTAACCTGAAACTCTGGTTAATAATATCTTACCAAACTTACCACCCGCTGTATGGCTTATCATTTAAACTACAACTAAATAAAAAAAAGTAGGGCAAGTTTAAAATGCAAATTAATTACCTCAGTGGCGCGGTGTTTAGCACGCTTTACACGAGGCCCCAAATTCATTCCCGGTCGAAATAAATATATTTATTGATATAGTAATTTATACTAATGTTGTAAATATCAAAGTTTGTTTGTTTGTACCTCAGTCACGTTCAAACGACTGATTAAACGGACCTAGAGCGCAGAGGTTGGTTATAGGTAAAATAGGTTATATGTTATAGGTTCCCTAGATAAGGAATGGCAGCGCTAAACGCATAATTGGAGTCGTACGAAGTTGCGGGTTAGAGCTAGTTTTTCCATAAAAGAGGGGCCTTGGTCCAGCGGGCTAGACGCGTGAACTCACGATCGATGAGACCTATAGGCACTATTAAAGAGTGATAGGCAGACTGGTAATGCCCCAATTAGCCCAGTTTGCCGTCCTAGGGTAGTACTACCACTTTCGAATGTAACACCTGTGAAGTGACTTTGTCGCGTTTCGGGAACAGTTTAGAAACTTTTTTTACTGCTGCCGGCACAGGTTTCTCTGTAGTAGCAGTTGTTTCCATTCATGGACCGCACTCTAGCTTTATATCGGGCGGAGTGTTGTCACATGCTGAGCTACAATAAAAAAAAAAACAAAAAAAATAACCAGCATTAACGAGTGGAGTGTGAACTGTATCTGGATGATGCACATCCTCTCCCATCCGACTGCTATCTGAAAAAAATTATCTCTAGTTTTTTTTGTTTTATTTTTTTATTTTAGCATGTCATATGACCACGCTTCGCCAGTGGTAAGTTAGAGTGCGATCCATGAACGGAGGCGACTGCTGTCAGAGAAGGGGATCTGCAGACAGTAGTCGCGTCCGCTATGCCGGCTTAATGAGATGCCTCTTCACACTGCGCTTGATGGATCCCATCTTAGTAGCACTTGTATCCGTTCATGGACCGCACTCTAGATTTATGTCAGATAGAATGTTGTCATATACCGAGCTACAATAAAAAAATATCGTATCGTCGACATTATTTCCTAACTCTTCTTGTTCGAAAGCGGCGGTCGATTGTGCCAAGGAAGGTTAATTCAAGTTTAATAATTCAGTTGTAACGTCTTCTCAGTCCAAGAAAGATGAATTGTAAATTATCTACTAATCCATGGAGGGGTCTTAAAGTCCACTTTAAGCTTTCATATTTTATACCGAGTACTAAAATAATTTGAAATTGTAGAGAAATAGGTTACAGTGTTCAAAATGTCCGTTATACCCAGGCTACGGTATAACGAGGGGAATATGCCCTGTTAACCTGAACGCTGTAGTACACCATCAAGTCTTAAGAGTGGTAGGCGGACTGATGATGGTTATTAACCCAGTCTGCCGTCCTGGGGTAGTACCACTACTTTCGAATGTAACACCCGTGAAGCGACCTCGTCGCGTTTCAGGAGCGGTTTGAAAGTAGCCTGGTATAGCGAGAGAAGTGTGCACTGTCAATCTAGATGGTGCATACTCGTCGCCTCAGACCGGTATAGCGGTGGCGACTACTGTCCGTAGAGATTTCTCTAGTAGCAATGGTTTTCATTCATCGACCATATTCTAGCTTTGCATCAGGCAGAGTGTAGTCTCATGCCGAGCTACAATAATAAAAAAAACTCTGTAAAGTGAAGGGAATTGGAGTGCACTGTCAATCTAGATGGTACATGCTCGTCTCCTCAAGCCGGCATAGTGGAGGCTGCTACCCGCACAGGTTCCTCTGTAGTAGTAGTTGTTTCCATTCATGGGCCGCACTCTAGCTTTACATCAGGCGGAGTGTTGTCACATGCAGAACTACAATAAAAAAGAAAATTCTGCATTTGTCTTCGTTTATCTCGCACTCGAGCTTAACAAACGTAATGCGGTTGATGCTGGTCTACTACAAAAAAACTCAATCTTATATTATTATTATTTCTGTCTATCACTAAAGGAAGGGCCTTCTAAACGTGATAATGATATGACTTTCTTGCAAGCGCGGCAAGCGGCAAAGGTCATAAAATTCGCATTTCCTAAACAGCGTCTACGTCATCTTTAACCTATAGAGCACAAAGGCTTTTGTGCTGTACGACCTCTTTTTCTACCCCAGACCCTGCACTAAATATCCCTGTGGAGATTTCAGACCTTTCAACGCTTGGTTAGGAAAATTGATTTTTTGTTTTACATATCTTTCATTATGGATCTTTAGCTTGGTCTTATCTATTTTTTATTTTACATCCCATGCGTTTTACAGCTTAGTGATATTATTTTCCGCTATATGACAAAAATACTTGTGCATTCCACTACAGACCATCATTAGTTCGCGTACAGGCACTTTGAAATAAAATGAAAAGATTTTATTCGAAAAGCCTCTACCATGGCTTCGGAATTATAGCCTGTGCATATAGATAATATTTAACAGCAAAAAAAAATTTGAAATTAAAAATAATAATAACTAATTTAATTAATGCCTATATGCACTGAGCGACCAAAATATACAGTATCGGTCAGTATTTAGCAAGGTTTGAACGCGAGTCTCGTCGAACTTGAGTTCACGTATCCTACCGCTCTCTAAAAAACGTCTAATTGCATCAAAAGAAAGAAAGATTTTTTACGATTACTTTAACGGTTACGTTTACATTTACTCCACACGCGTTGCACCATCGCGTCGTGTAAATTCATATCGTTGTCAATAAAAGGGTGACAGATGTAATTAGGAGTACATTCCCGAAAAAATTATACAAAACATATTTGACTTCTTTTCATACAATTGACGTTAGTGACATTGGTTTAACTATTACTTTAACGTAAAGTAAACGTCAAAACTGACAGGTTTATTTTTTGGAGCAACCCAATTTTAATTTTAACCATTACTTCAACGTGAAAGTAATAGTTAAGTTATATGGTGCAATTGGACCTTAATGTTTTTTGGGCGTTTAGTTGATTGACTAGCGACTGTTTGACGTATTTTATGAGGATGTTTTTATGATTGGGTGGGGTGACATAACGTTTAACTCTTCTACAAGTATAATATAAACTGTTCAATTCAAACATGAGATAAATTGTAAACAATAAATACTTACCGAGATAGTATTAAATTAATAAGAATTAGTAAATTAATATTTTAAGTTATAAAATGTTGGGACTAATAAAGCAATTGTGTAGCCCGCTGGTACCCGAACTGAAGAGTCCATCTCTCAGGTCTTAATATAGGAACAGGCCTTAAAAATAGAATTAAAGTGTATAAGATTAGGTTTTATCACATTTGTTTTTAATGATTTTTTTTAGCTAATAGAAAGTCGCTTACTCATAATAACAGCTCCTATTAAAACTAGAGGAAATGAACAAATGTTCGTGAACGTATAAAGAGTGGTAGGCAGACTGATGATGGTTATTTGTCCAGTCTGTCGTCCTGGGGCAGTACCACCACTTTCGAATGTAACACCCGTGAAGTGACCTTGTCGCGTTTCGGGGATTGTTTGAAAGTAGCCAGGTATAAGAGAGGAGTGTGCACTGTCAATCTAGATGGTACATGCTCGTCTCCTCGAGCCGGCATAGTGGAGGCGACTGCAGCCCGTAGAGATTTCTCAGTGGTAGCAGTTGTTTCCATTCATGGACCGCACTCTAGCTTTACATCAGGCGGAGTGTTGTCACATGTCGAGCTACAATAAAAAAAAAACAAAAAAAAAACGTGAGTGTGGGCAAACAATTCAAAAGACGTGTGTTTTCATTTTCCCACCAAAAACTCCGTATGAAGTATTAATAAATTTCTACCGACTGGCGCTATTTTTGACTTGATTGGGACTCGACCTTTTTTTCATCAGAATGGCCCACACAATAATGTTAACTTGATGTAAAATATCTACCTTGACACTGGCAGATTGTTATAATGCTAATAAGTAGAAAAAATGATGATAAAGAACGCTTTATGGTTCGACGATTTGACTCCGGTCTTAGTCATAAATCGCTTTATTATTAATTGTTCACTTTGATCATTGAATAAAGTACAGTTATAAAATATATTACATAGCCTTGACTTTACTTTGTTTTAACAACGTTAGCCAAACACTTCGATCGACCCTCTTTTAACCCCTTATTGCGTGCCGTGCTCAAAATCGTGTTGTAAAATCATCAAGTATAATCTAAAACTAATCTATGATTAACTCTATTTTATTATTAAGCATTTTCTTTTAGAAACATCTGGAATACACTCTTGTATTCAAATAACAGTTGCCCACCGTTTAATTAATATTATATGTTGTTGTTATTATTGTCAAGAAAAAAATCTGTTGTTCATTCTGGTGGTGGATTGTTATAAGTGAACGGGTTGTAAGTAATTTAGTAATTTTAAGTATGTTGGTCAGCGTTACCAGATTTTTTTTTTTGCCAAGTCGGGATTTCGGAAATGAGTGAAAAAAGCAAGATTCAAGAAAGCGGGACATAGTATAAAACATATATAAACAGAAGTGTTTAAATATGTATCTTTTATTTGAGTTTAAATTACGTTTATGTGACAATAGATAGCACAAATAGCTATAGAAAATGTACTTTAAAAAAATATGATATTTTCAGATTTACCCTATCGTTAGGTAGTTGAGTAGAGTTGACACACACAAGTCCGAAAAGCGGGACTGTGCCTGTCCCGCGCGGGAAATTTAATTTTAATTTAAAAATTGGGACGTCTGGCAACGCTGATGTTGGTACACATTCTTTTGGAAGGGTACTGCTATGTATCGTGAAAGTTATAATAGTCTAAGTTTAATTGTACTGCTTTTCTGTTTTGTGTACAAATAAAATAAATAAATAAAATATATATACTACGTTTCCGTTACATAGGGAATGGGAATCTTTTATAAATATTACTGTATCACGCGGTTTCGCCCAACGTAATTCAAAAGCTTCCTCATTAAAGGAGGTATTCGACGCAAACAAACAAACATTTAATTATCAAATAGGTAATTGCTTTTGGGGTAAGCAGATACATAGAACGGCCATTGACTTTTCTCCTTGTACACTTACTTCGCCTCCTCCGTCCGTAACTCTTCTTATACGCGTTTTACTCATCACTCGCTCACGTTTATTTAATATTTATGTTTGAAACTGATGTAATGGAAAATATTATTAAAGCGGTCTACCCTATCCCTTTATTGTCCTTGATTTGAATATGACCGCAACGCCTAAAGGAAAGGGTAGTTTAATATGAAACAATAATTCTGGCCTTACATTTGGTTATAATTGTTATTATTTCATTAAACTTCATTTGTTTATACTTCGGGTTTGGACGCTGTGATGGTTTTGGTTTCTTTTTTAATTTAATATTTTAGTTAATTACAATTTTAAGTTGACGAGTGGTAGGTTTTTTTAAGTTACCTATTCGGAGTATAGGTTAGCATAGTAAACGTTACCAGCATAAATAAATAATTACTTCTTCGATTAAAGTGTAGTGCACCCAAGATTACCGCACAGAGTTGGCTATGTCAGTGAGTTCCAGTGCACTGTATAGATCAAACTGTCATTATATGGCAAATTAAAATTTATAATAATTTACTGATTAACATAAAACTTATGCCAAAAGAATGTTTCAAGAAAGGACTTTATAATTGGTTGGCGCAAGAATTTTTCTATAATGTGCGAGAGTTTTTAGGTTATAAGTATTGACATTAGATTGAAATGTAATTATAATAGAAATCTATACCTAATTTACAAATATTTGCACGCCAAAGTGATTAGTAGATCGTGAGAGTATACCTAATATTAAGAACTATGTTGTAAACCATGCATCCGAGTAAATAAAATAAATAAATATGACTGCAGTCGCCTAGCTGACTCAGGTTTCTTGTTGTAATAAATCATCTTCAAATGGACCTTCCAATTCCTTTGTCATCCTCAGTTTAATTATCTAAGCACATATCATTGTGTTCGATGGAAAGATAGAGAGATTACGACGCATTCGCCTACGCGCGAATTCGTCCACAACAAGATCCAATAACGTTGGCGTTTATTTAAACAGTGCACGATAGAGGGTTCGTCAAACAAGTGGTACAATTTGACGGAGAGTTGATTGCTAAATTGCTCTGGTATTGCTTTTGACGTGCGAATTAATGGGTTAACTTGTATGTACTATCAAGAGCAGTGGAGCAGTCCCAGTTTTTTTTTCAAAATTGTTTATCGGAATATTACAGTTGCCTTCTCTTTCTGATTGCATTATAAGTGACATGTAAATATCAATCAAATTAATCTACACACGTCAGTTGTCATAGCAACGTAAACATAAGTTATATTCAAAGTAGGAGCTGAGAGAAACATAAAAATATGCAAGTAACATTAGTCCTTAAGGCGGGACTGCTTCCCTGCTCTTGATAGTACCTATTATTTATTTATTATTGTAATTTTTTGGCTGGAAGTTTTTGTTAAAGAGAATAACGACAGGAGTGTGCACTGTCAATCTAGACGGTGCATATTCGTCTGCTTGAGCTGGAATAGCAGAGGCGACTGCTGCCTTTAGAGATTTATCTGTTTCCGTTCATAGACCGCATTCTACCTTTATATTGGGCGGAGTGTTGTCATATGTCGAGCTACAATAAAAAAATATTAGTATAATATATACACATAAAAAAGTAAATAAACGATAAAATTAAGTGTTTCAATAATTTCGTACGTAAAACATGAAGATAAAATTGTGTATCATTGACCGCCCACGTTATGTCGTTTCCGTGAATCGAGAGATGCGTCTTCATCATGAAACATGGGACATTTTTATTTTTGTTTAGACACAAACCAGATAACCGAACGTATAGCGATTTAACTTAATTATTTGATTTATCAAAGTAATATATTATCCATTATTTATTCATTTGCGGTTTTTTCTTTTATTGTAGTTCGATGACAACACTCCGCCCCATGTAATACTGGAGTGCGACCCGTCGCCTCCGCTATCCTGGCTTGACGAATGTGCACGATTCAGATTGACAGTGCACACTCCTCTCGCTATACCTGGCTGCTTCCAAACTGATCCCGAAACGCGACATAGTCACTTCACGGGTGTTGCATTTGAAAGTGGTGGTACTACCCAAGGACGGCAGATTCTAATAACCATCATCAGTCTGCCTACCACTCTTTAATAGTTCCTATAGGCACTGAGCGATCAAAGTACATATATCATAGGTACCTGTCAGAATTAAGCGAGGTTCGAACACGGGTCATCTTACCGCTAGACCACGGCCGATATCGTGCAGTTGAGACAATTGCTGAAAATTATGTTCGCATTTACATCCGTGATTAGGAAGGGAATTGACCGATTCATCAATTGTCACTTGAAATTGGGATAACTATACATAGATACATGTAATACTTGTATTACCGTACAATTTGCATTGAATCATTCGGCGTTTCATTGAATACACGAGTAGGAGATGCTAACCACCAGATCCAATGGATGAATTTTGCGGTGTATTCGAATACTACTTTAGGGTGGGTATACATTTGTAACAATTCAGTTTGCGCGCTGGTTGTGTAACATATAAGCTGTTACCCTCTCATGTAATAAAACAAATAAATTATTAAGTAATTTTTTCACATACGTATATCTGAGGCCTTTTTTTTTACGTGGGGGAAATCTTTTATAGATGCCTCGCCGTCTCGGGGAAGACGACGAGGTTATGTCGGACTCCCCGGTACTCCCCAATACCGGGTATACACGACTAAAACCCCCACGGTGTCCCTCATTACGTCATATGGTGACGCTTGGCCGTTAGGCCCCACCTCATCGGGAAGAAACACCATTCCAGCCAAGTATCTGAGCGGTAGTCCAACCCCGGGACTACCGCTCTTGGCTCGGGGCGAAGGAGATATTTAGCGCTTGGTAACATATATCTGAGGCCTTAGTATCACATTACGTTTACGCTTTCATGGCGTAAATTGAGACCTCTCCACCAATAGAATCGCTTTATTTGTTTTTTTTTAAATCTCGCCCATCTAATAGTAAGTTGTTACATTACGCTGCGACAACGTACTTATAACTCATACTTTCCACTCACAATCTTTACACCGTTTTTTTTTAACTGTAGCTTTGTATCTGACAACGCTCCGCCTGATGTAACGCTAGAGTGCGATCCATGAACGGAAACAACTATTTATTTTACTACATTTGTTATGTTATACGCTTGACAAGTGTAAAGTCACCCTAAGGATAGCATTTGTCTTTATAGTCTGTGGTTATAAGACAGAGCTACTCGGATTGTTATTAACAGCAGTTGCTTCATATTTGTGACCCGATTTTTGTTCAATTTGATTTGAATGTGATTCCAATTAGATCATTATTAAATTTATTTAACATTATTATATTTTTTTTACTTGGGGTTGTTTGCACCAAAAGGCCGGTTAAACTATTACTTTTACGGCGACAACGACCGTTAAACGTTTACATTTACTCCACACGCGTTGCAATACCATGTAAATTCATATTGTTATCGTTAAAAGAGTGGCTAGCTGATCTCAAAAAATAATAGAAAACATGTTTGGCTTATTTTCATACATTTGACGTTAGCAACATTGGTTTGACGATTACTTTAACTTTAACCAGACAAGATTAGCTGGCTGATGTTAAAGTAAGGGTAAACAGGCGCGACGATGGTGCAACTCGTGTGGAGTACACCATAATGTAAACGTAACGGTTAAAGTAAACGTAAAAGTAATAGTTAATGTTACTTTAACTGGCCTTCTGATGCAGACAGGTCGTTTGAAATTCATGATTATACACATGATCTATTATGATGCTTTTGTTTCTGTTACTTTGTCGGTATGATAAAGTTCAAATAAAGCATTAAGTCAATTTAATAATTCTTGCTAAATTTAAAAAGCTTGCACTGCGACGTCACACGCTTTTCTGGCCTTTTTTAAATATAATTTAAAAAAATAGTTATGTTACCCAACTTACCTATCCATTTATACAAAAAAAATATCTAATAATATTAATAAGAAAAGAAATACATACCTACTAGATTAAAAAAAAAGATTCTTATTGTACACATGAAACTGTATAAATTATTTAACAGCAATATTTTGGTTAGCAATAAAGACAAATTTTAAAAAAAACGAAGATAATTTTGTTAATTAAAATAAAAAAAGAAAATACTTGATTTGCATTTAAAATAGCTACTTTAAGATTCCGCATTCGTGCTTGAAAACATTGTGCTACTGCCAGACTCACTGAATTTGTTCTAAACTTTGTTTTTTACTTTTATTTTACTTATTACTAATTTATTATTCCTTTATTTAGATATTTTATGTGTTTTCTTCGTTTGTATCTTATTTTATTTTTATTTTTATGAAGAAGTAAGAGGTTAGATCGTAATAATTATCTGTGTTTTATACTATTGTCATATTTATGTTAGTGTTTAACTTATTAGTTTTGACGTGTAGCTTGTTATTACTTTGTCTATTGTAATAATATCATATGGTAATAACTAATAATCATATCATTATTATTAAAATTGTATCGAATTGTATCAAATTGTATATAATAGTAAAATTTTGTAATATTTGGTGAATGGTGGATGCGCCTAGAAAGGTATATCATACAGGATGTATTGTTGAATGCTGAGGACTCTTTAAATGTTAAATAAGAGTCATAATATAGATAAACAAATTTTTTAAGTTATATACTGAAGCGTCCCCTCCTAGAGGCGTCACCATTCATGGCTCTATGGCTCCCAATCACCTTGACATACGATTGCTTTGTTATTTATGAGACCTTATTAAGAAAAAAAAAAAACAAGCAAAACTTAATATCCTGTGTACACAGTAATGTTTTTAATGTTTTGAATAAATAACTTTATTGCAAACATCATAAGGTTTAACTTCGAATAGCAAACATTGTCTCCGATTGCAGTATTAAGTGAATCAAACCAAATAATCTAATTAATTTTCCATCTCCGTATATTAACCGACCATTAATTTTAATTTTAATTTAATAAACCTCCTCTATGATTTACTGGCGAGAATTAATTGCGAATACGTTTATAGAATCGACATATGACATAGAAGCTAAAGTGCGTTACTATATCTCCTAAAACCTCTACTAAAATCTTCACAGCCAGCAGTCGCCTCCCCTATGCCGGCTTGAAGAGACGAGTTTGCACCATCTAGATTGACTAATTGACACCTTTTCTTTCTTTTTTATTTATAAGACCATAATTTTAAAAAAGGAGATTTATTGGGCCAGTATCAACTACATAACATTATGGTACCATTATTTGTTAAAAACCATAGGGCAGGCAATGTGAATGCGACGATTGATAAACGTCAGATGTCACGACGGCCTCACGAGAGGGATGAACACGCTTGTGTTAGCTGTGTTACGCGTCCATTGCAGTTTCATAAAAATAAATATGAAAATTTTAAAGAAACTAATACAATACAATACAATTGTCACGCCTAAACAAAACAAAAACTAATAAAAAACAATAATAACTTGTAATAACGTTTTGGTATGTGTCTTGCATTTTATTTTTGTATGAAATACTGTTATCGTAAGGAAACACAAAGAAAAGATATTGGCAAACTTGTTAGGTAACAACCATAGACAATAAAAATATCTATAAAATTGTTAGGCTATACACCACCTGTTTTTCTACACCAATGACTATGGTCCGTCCGAAAAAGGTCGATCGCGTGTCTGTACAGTTCAAATATTTCCGCGATTTTAAGGTTTTTTCAGACGGGAATCAAAAAATATATCTAATTGAAGTGATATCTCGAAATAGTTTTCGATTTAACATGGATTATTTTTTGAAGACCTTGCCCATTGTTACCATGCATGTATGCAATCGTCCCCTCCACTATTCACGGGTTTACCTTGCAAACTCCTGAATGAAATAAATGTATTAAAAGGTTTCTTTTATTGCAGTATCGTAAGACTATTTGCTCAAAACAAAGATGATAAGAAACGTGTTGAGAAGGCACTCAGCGAGTCTGGCCTCCCGACCGGAAAGAACGATACGATCAGCCTCTCCAAGTTTCAATTCGAAGATTTCTTCGCTTTCTACAAGAGTCTCACACAAAGGAATGATGTTCAGAAGATCTTCAATAATTTGTGAGTATGGAACATTGCCAATTTAGAGATTAAAACCAGCGTTTCTCAACCTTTTTTATTTTTGCCTCAAATTGTTTTGAAAAATCTTGCTATTAGATGCAGAACCGCCTTCTTCTGAGATAGTCAGAAAGTATGGAGTACCTGTAAACATACGTCATGATATAGCTTCTAGAACTTAATTGTAGAACGTGAATGAAATAAATAGAATACTCTGTGCTATGGGCTTAAGGGAAGGACAGCACAAATATTATTTATTTTTCATATAGAAAATAAGTAATATTCAGTTATGATGAAGATTTTACAGAAAAAAAGGCCAATTGAATTAATGAAAAATCAGGATTTTTGCATGTCACAAATTAAGCAAAAAAAAGAAAAATAAAAAATAAAAAAGCACCTTCTTGGGCCGGCATAGTGACGGCGACTGGGGTGGGGTTACCGTGTACCACGGTCCTCCAGTCGTCGGCGCTCATGGACCTCCACTGTGCTTATGCAGGCCAGTCGACGTCACATGTCGCGTCAATATAAAAAAAAATGGTTTATCCGGGATTCTAACCCGGGACGTGCAGACGGATTGTCACAGGAATTGAACCTAAGAATGCTAGAAGGCGTGAACTCACGGCCTATAGCACTAGCTGAGTATAGGCTACAGATGGGTCGTCGACATGTTAAACGTCAACGAAACGTAAACTTCTATTGTGATTGAATTTGTCAAATAGTCTATCGTGTTGACTTTTTTATTGTAGCTCGGTATGTGATAACATTCCGCCTGATGTAAAGCTAGAGTGCGGTCCATGTACAGAAACAACTGTTATTACAAATAAATCTCTACAGGCAGCTGTCGCCTTCGCTATGCCGACTTGAGGAGACGAATATGCACTATCCAGATTGACAGTCCACACTCCTCGCGTATTTTCGACTCTCGGTACTCTAGTTACATTCGAAAGTGGTGGTATTAAAAAATAATAATAATAATTTTTGTTTCAGAACCGATGGGAAACCGCATCTTTCAGCGACACAGTTAGTTGATTTTCTAAACGAGGTGCAACGTGATCCACGTCTCAATGAAATACTGCATCCGTATGCGGACGGACAGCGAGCCAAAGATCTGATCAAAACGCATGAACACAATAAATATCACCAGCAACGGTCGCAACTCACTTTTGATGGGTTCTTAAGGTTTGTATTACAAATACATTAAAATATTTTGATAACCGATAATTTGATAAAGGAGAATGCGAAGGGCGAAAGGCGAAAGAAGAGCGGCCGTGGTCTAGCGGTAAGACGCGTGAACTCACGATCAATGAGACCCGTGTTCGAACCTCGCTAAAGACTGGTACCAATGTAACATTGTTATATGTACTTTGGTCGCTCAGTGCCTATAGGCACTATTAAAGAGTGGTAGGCAGACTGATGATGGTTATTTGTCCAGTCTGTCGTCCTGGGGCAGTACCACCACTTTCGAATGTAACACCCGTGAAGTGACCTTGTCGCGTTTCGGGGATAGTTTGAAAGTAACCAGGTATAAGAGTGTGCACTGTCAATCTAGATGGTACATGCTCGTCTCCTCAAGCCGGCATAGTGGAGGCGACTGCAGCCCGTAGAGATTTCTCTGTGGTAGCAGTTGTTTCCATTCATGGACTGCACTCTAACTTTACATCAGGCGGAGTGTTGTCACATGTCGAGCTACAATAAAAAAAAAAAATGCCCATTCGTCTAAGAAAAATGGGCTCACAATTTTTTTCTCTAGTTTGTCGATGATTTTTAGTTAATTTTGTAGAAAAATAAATCTACTTCCTTTTTACCAAACAGTTTTAATTTTTTCACCCGGATTATTGAGTAATTAGATGTTTTCTGATGCAATATTTGAGGTTATTATTGTTTTAAATGCTTTAATAGTTCAAGATATCTGTTTTTTATGTAATTAAACTTTGTCTATTAATTGGTAAATGTTGTGTTGATATAATTATAGTGAATTAATGAAAAAATAAGAGATTATTTTAGAATATTGTTTTGTTACTTTTTTTTTTTTTATTACTATTATGGGCCCAACAATGGACATTCTCCTTTGTTTTCAATTAACTTTTATCATAACTTGCCAAATTGTCCTCGCTGTGCTCATATTGGGCGCATTCAGCTCATTAATAAACCTGGGATTCATTTGCTAGAGATAGGTTTTTTAAAATAATATCTTGGCTGAATCTTTTTCTGGTATATGAATTTGTAAATATTTATATTAATTATAAAATAGACTGTTTTAGTTGTAATTTAGTATTTAGGTGTTGTGTAGATAACTAATTGTTGAAATATTATTGTTAGAATAAAGTCTTAAAAAAACTTTTGTTATAACTAAATGATAGAGTTGTTATTAAAGTACATATGATGAAAATTGAATAGAAAAAATCAACTCTTGCGCAACAAGCCGAACCGTAGTTAGGAATCGATTATTTAACATCGGTATTATTTTTTTCGCTTCATACAGTCGAATTTTAACCTCCTTTTTTTAAGTCGTTTGAAAATAATAAAAACTTATTAAAATATTGTGTTTTTTTTCTGAAATAACTTTAAAATAGGCTTAAATATTTTATTATTTTGCCCCCAGATTGCTAATGTCAGAAGACAATCCGATTGTGGCAGCTAATAAATTAGAACTATGTGACGATATGGAGCAACCGTTGGCGCATTATTTTATAAACAGTTCACATAATACGTATCTAACTGGACACCAAATTACTGGGAAATCTAGCGTTGAAATTTACAGGCAGAGTCTTCTAGCTGGATGCAGGTGAAGAACATTTTCTATTTCCATTTTAGTCTTCACAGAGCTAGCATAGCGAACTTGACTGCTGTCTGCATATCCCTGTCTCTGACAGCAGTCGCCTCTGTCCATCGTATTCTGGCTTAACATCAGGTGGAGTACGGTCACGGAAAAAAAAAATTAGTTATTGTTTTATTAAAGGCAAAAGGTCATTGCCCGTGCAGCCTATTTTTTAGTAGTTAAAACTTGCAAAAAAAAGCACTGAAAACACTTTTCACATCTCCCAAAGGTTAACTGGTAGAAAATGCCTTAATGCATTAAGTTTGTCTTATGCAAGTTTTATATTCTATAAATTTGTGCAATAAAGTATTTTATTATTATTATTTCCGCGGAGTTTTGGTAGGAAGATGACTTTCTCCAAATATTAGGCAAATTATTATATTATATAGAGAAATAAACCTTGAAGGATTAGAACTTGTGTGAACAAAATTTCTGCTTTCTCTATTCGAAAATAAAATTTAGAAAAGTTATTGAAAAAAATTTAGTAATAATTCACAGATGTTATTTTTTAAACACTACTTTGCAACTAGTTTCCGGAAATTAGTTGCAAAGTAGTTTTTTCAAATTTTTGTTATGGATTTCCCCAAAGTAACGCCTAACACTATTAAACAAATTCACAGATGTGTCGAATTAGATTTTTGGAATGGCCGTACAGAGGAACCGGTTATTGTACACGGCTATACGTTTGTACCTGAAATTAGTGCTAAAGAGGTCTTGGAGGCGATCGCAGAGAGTGCATTCAAAACTTCGGACTATCCTGTCGTACTTAGTTTTGAAAACCATTGCAATCCAAGACAACAGGCAAAGATTGCTAACTACTGCAAGGACATATTTGGGGAGATGTTACTCGATCGACCTTTGGACTCGCATCAGTTGGAACCAGGTAAAGTATTAATATCAATAATTGTAGCTGTAACAGAAATTTCTATCGGAAACAGTCGCCTCCGCTATGCCGGCTTAAGGAAACGAATGTGCACTATCCAGGTTAATAGTGCACATCCCGTTATACCTGTCACTTCTCGAGCGTTACTGTTGAAAATTATGGTACTACCTCGGGACGGCAGACTGGGCTAGTAACCATCATCAGTGAGGTTCGAACACGGGTCTCTTCGATTGTGAGTTCACGCGTTCTAAGGGTCGTTTGCACCAGAAGGCCGGTTAAAGTAACTTTAACTATTACTTTAACCGTTACGTTTACATTTACTCCACACGAGTTGCACCATCGCGCATCGTCGCGCCTGTCATTTTTGACGGTTACTTTAACCTTAACCGTAACCAGCGAATCTTGGCTCGGTTAAAGTTAAAGTAATCGTCAAACCTATGTTGTTATCGTCAAATGTATGAAAAGACGCCAAATATGTTTTTCTATTATTTTTCGAGATCAGCCACCCCTTTTAACGATAACAATATGAATTTACACGATATTGCAACGCGTTTGGAGTAAATGTAAATGTTTAACCGGCCTTCTGGTGCAAACCACCCTAAATTAAAATTTTATGATTTTAATAGGAGGAGAGCTTCCACCACCATCGTTCCTCCGTCGCAAAATCATAATTAAGAACAAGAAGAAACATCATCACCATCATAAGAAAGATGACTCCGCGGCGTCTGAAGAAGAGGTCCGTGCTGCTGCTGAATTGGCCACTGCGCAAGGGAATGGTGACATTTCACATGCTACAGTAAGTCTGTCAAGCACTGGTAGGCAGACTGGTGACGGTTATTAGCCCAGTCTGTCATAATGGGGAAGTACTGCTTACGTTTGTCTCCTCAAGCCGGCATAGTTGAGACGATTGTTCTCTTTAATAGCAGTCGATCGCTCTTACTCTGATCTAAAATTAATTAATGAATAAATAAGATATTATTTTAGAATGTTTTGTTACCAAACTATCAGGTATCAGGTGGGCCCAAAAATGGGCATCCTCCTTTCTATAGGCAGCACTCGCCTCCGCTATGCCGGCTTGAGGAGTCGAATGTATAATGCAGATTCCTCTCGTTATATTCGGTTAGTTCGAAGCTGAGACCGGGCTAATAACCATCATCGTCTACTTTTAATTCTCAGCAATCCTAAAGTATTAATGAAACCAGTATTGCCATATTAAAATAAAGTATACACAAATTATTCATACTTAAAAGGCGTTTAAAATTAAATATTATTGTTAATTCTTTTTGTATAAGTTTATCGGCGCATTCACCTGTTTTAAAAACATTGACTCATCAAAGAATATTTCGATGTTTTGTGCTGTTAATAGCTCGTATTGAGAGATATCTTTTTGAACGTTTGTTTACGATTACACGTGTAAACAAGTTATTAGGATCATCTTTGTTATATTTAACGCTTTATCATCTTAACAGCGGTAGACAAAGATTTTATTTGTTTATTGTATGGTTAGACTTAATACTTTCCAACCACAAAACATTGGTTTTGGCGGCCATCTTGAGACGTCAGATTGTCTGTTTTGAATTATTTTTTTATTATTATTTTTTTATTTTTATTGTAGCTCGACATGTGACAACACTCCGCCTGATGTAAAGCTAGAGTGTGGTCCATGAATCCATTATTTTCCTTAACTTGTGTTTCTTGGAGTGTTAATGTGTAATAATGGTGGATTATTAACCATTAAGTGTTCGTGAACGTGCGTGAGTGTGGGCAAACAATTCAAAAGAAGAGAACCTGTGTTTCCATTTTCCCTCCAAAGCTCCCTAGGAAGTTTCAGGAAAGATTCTACCACTTTATTGGAACAATCTTTGACTTGACTGAGATTTGACCTGACTGAATGGTGTGATGAATTAATGACTCGTGATGCACAATGTTAAACTTGATGCAAAAATATTTACTTTGACACTGGCAAATTGTTATACGCCATATGAAAAAAAAAAGGAAGAATGTGTGGCTGAATCGTATCGACCAGAATTCGTCACCCGTGTGAACTCTATCACATCCCATAATAATTTAGTACTCGCTACTTTAACACGACTACTTTTTTGTGGTACTAATGTGCCTGATGTCCAGTTGCACCAAAAGGCCCGTTGAAGTTATTTTGACTGTTACATTTTTAACGGTTACATTTACATTTACTCCAAACGCGTTGCAATATCGTGTAAATTCATATCGTTATCGTTAAAAGGGTGGCTGATGTCGAAAAAAATAATAGGAAAACATATATAGCATATTTTCATACATTTGACGTTGGTTTGGCGGTTACTTTAATTTTGACCAGCCAAAATTCGCTGGTTACGGTTAGCGTTAAAGTAAGAGTCAAAAATGACAAGCGCGACGATGGTGCAACGCTTGTGGAGTAAATGTAAACGTTTAACGGTTACGTGACCGTAAAATGTAACAGTCAAAGTACGAGTAACTTTAACCGGCCTTTTGGTGCTTTCTTACATGCCAATGGATGTATTATATACATTGTTACCAAAGTATTTACTAGCTCTTTGTATGTATTTTTTTTTAGAAATTTTAAGGCCACGCATTTATTTTTCTTGCGACACGATTTTACGATTTATTATCGCAGTGCTCGCGGGCTTTATAATTTTCCATATACTGCAATTTACTTTTGCGACAATCGCGTCGCTGGTAGTCGTGGCAAAATTTGACTAAAACAATTTTAAAAACACTACGTTTCTTTTCTCGTATATGGCGCAGAAATCTTACGTTATATTTCTGCGACAAATTTATCGTATTGCGTACCCGGCCTAAGAAATATAATTTATTATACTTGACTATTTTTCACGACTTATTCACAACACAAATTATAAAGTTTTTGAGCATGCTTGTGATTTGTGAGTCCGATCGCAAATATCATTAAAACGATTTTTGTCCGAGTTTTAAATTAAGTTGTCATATCAAAAGTTTTTGAATATATATTTTAATAGTATGTGACTAAACTCCGCCTGATCCATTCTTCTAGTAATCTCTGAGCAGTTCCCTCCATTATACCGGTTTGACGAGACGAATGAACACTAAAAGGGCATACTCCTTTCGTCATACCCGGCTCTATAAGAGCGGCCGTGGTCTAGCGGTAAGACGCGTGAACTCACGATCGATGAGACCCGTGTTCGAAACTCGCTAATTCTGACCGGTACCAATGTAACTTTGTTTATATGTACTTTGGTCGCTCATTAAAGAGTGGTAAGTAGACTGATGATGGTTATTTGTCCAGTTTGCCGTCCTGGGGTAGTACCACCACTTTCGAATGTAACACCCGTGAAGTGACTTTGTCGCTTTTCGGGAATAGTTTGAAAGTAGCCAGGTATAACGAGAGGAGTGTGCACTGTCAATCTAGATGGTACATGCTCGTCTCCTCAATCCGACAAAGTGGAGGCGACTGCTACCCGCACAGGTTTCTCTGTAGTAGCAGTTGTTTCCACTCATGGACCGCACTCTAGCTTTACATCAGGCGGAGTGTTGTCACATGCCGAGCTACAATAAAAAAAAGGAAAGGTTTTCTCTTTCCTCTATGGTTATTATTAATTAAAGTAATTATTGCGTTTCGGAAAAACAAAATTGAAGTGTCGATGGTAATTTTAATTAAAGTTAATTTTATACTTGAATTAGTTAATTATAAATCTCCTTGGTGTGTCATAATTGAGGTTATAAATAATTCGTTAATTTATTTATTATATGTATAGACTTATAGATTTATTATAAGTAATTATAAAATATTAATTTGATGATAAATAGTGTATTTATTAATCTTATTTGTAATAAAGTTAATAATTATGCGCCCGGTCTGGGGTAGTACCACCACTTTCGAATGTAACACCCATGAAGTGTCTTTGTCGCGTTTCGGGTGCAGTTTGAAAGTAACCAGATATAGCGAGAGGAGTGTGAACGTTAATCCAGATGGGCAAACTAGTCTCCTCAAGCCGGCATAGCGTAGGCGACTGCCGCCTTTAGACATTTATCTATAGTAGTATATATATATCGCATTCTAACCGTACATCAGGTGTAGTGTTGTCATATTAACGAATCTTTTAAAAGAAATGGAATACGTTACCGTTAGCAGTCTAATTAAAAAGTATTAACCAAATATAATATGCATTATCAGCTCGTGCGTCAAACCTCAAAGGAATCGATATCCTCATCAGGCAGTGAGAGCTCCTCTGGTGAGGAAGAAGCAGGCGGAGGTGGCGATGGCAACACCGGAGAAGACGCCCGAGAGACACACGCGGCGGCAGAAATATCGGCACTCGTTAACTATGTGCAACCAGTGCATTTTAGCTCCTTCGAAAATGCTGAAAGTAAGTTTTTAGTGTTCATTTATTTATTTTAAAAGCCAAAGTAAAAGTTCGTATACATCAAAAATAAAACTTATTAAAAAAAAAGAAAAATATGACGCAAATAAATAAAACAAGAACTATAATGAGTACAAAAAAAACTTGTATTTTTTTTATTTTGACACGACATGTGACCTCGACTGGCCTGATGGTAAGCGCAGCGGAGGTCCATGAGCACTGACGACTGGAGAACCGCTAACACGGTGGCTCCAGTCGCCACTATTATGCCGGCCTGAGAAGGTGCTTTTTCACTTAATTCACGCCTACTATTACATGACCTACATAACATAACATGTGTTATTTCAATGGTAATAGGCAATTGTTCCGGGATAATAGGCGTCTGGTGGGGCCACGCAAAACAAAAAAAAAAAACAATATTACAAGCTGAATTAATAGCGGCATGTCAAACTGAAAAAAACCTACCTATTTTACTGGGAAATTAAAAAAACCTCACCAAGCTAAGGTTCAGGTTTGCTCTGAGAAGAGAAAAGTCTGCCCCGTCAACTGGGACGGCGCAAAATCGTCTCATAAAGCCGACATCATAGCCGAGGCGATAACATATTTTTTAATATTAGTTTTCTTTATTTAAAGAAAAGAACCGTTTCTACGAGATGTCTTCGTTCGACGAGAAGCAGGCCACGACGCTACTGAAGGAAAGACCTATAGAATTCGTTAACTATAATAAACATCAGCTGTCACGCGTATATCCTGCTGGTACTCGGTTCGATTCCTCTAATTTTATGCCTCAAGTAAGTAACCTACTTTGTTGCAATGTAAAATAGTGTTCAGCAAGAAAAAATACGTATTTTGAGTTTTATCTTTTTCACACCTTAATGCCGCACAGTGTGCTGAAAAACGAGTTCAAGTAAAATAAAATTGAGGTTTAATGTTTTGTTGTAAAGTGTATAGACTCTTTAGTTTGTTGGAAAAAAAGTATGGTTTTTTGATGCGTTGTTTTCACCAAGAACAAACTTTATTTTATTACAGGATTATGTCTATAAAACTCGATTTTCAGCCCACAGTGTGACGTTATATTCGTGCCTAACTTAATCAGCACTGAATTGGTCTTAATTTTTAACCGACTTCCAAAAAGGAGGAGGTTATATGTTCGTCGCGTATGTTTTTTTTTTTATGTATGTTCATCGATTTTTTCTAAACGGCTTAACCGATTTCAATAATTCAAATTGTACTATGTTAAGCTGCATCCCATAGTGGTCCCATATATTTTTCTAAGATGCACAGTGTGCAGTTTTTTAGTAAAACGGGAAAAAAAGTCAGTTTGTAAAATTTTTTTGCTCCGATTTACTTGAAATTTGGCACACATACTTTACAAAATAAATAATGAAACACGTGTTTCAGCATTTCTTAAAATTCAACCCCTAAGGGGGTGAAACGGGGCAAAATGGGTTGGATTTTTGCCAGATTTACTTAATTCTTAGTATATTACGTCTACACACAGCAAAAAAAAAAACGAAACATGTATTTCAGCATTTCCCGAAATTCAATCTGAAAGAGGGTGAAAGGGGTTGTATGAGTTTCTTTTTTGTTAAATTTATTTAATTTGAACTACGATTAGTAAATGTACGTTTAATAGGGAGTTTTTGCTGTTTTTGGTCCGCTACCCTAAAAATGGAAAAATAAAAAACCTTTTCAAAAAAAAAGTTGAACCGACTTCAATAAACACTAAAAGCACTCAAAAGTGAAAAATAATTTTTAACAAGAGTATCTACACACAAAGTAATAAACATAAACACTAATAGGTGTTTATTATGTACAAATTAATTGTCCACATACCTACCACATTTTTGGAGTTGGTGCCAAGCAAACGTTTATAGATATACTTGATATCTAGGAAGATATCCAAGTGTTCCTATCCTGAAATTTTGAATTGGTATAGCTTGGCACCTACTCCAAAAATATGGCAGGTATGTGGACAATTAATTTGTACATAATAAACACCTATTAGTGTTTATGTTTATTACTTTGTGTGTAGATACTCTTGTTAAAAATTATTTTTCACTTTTGAGTGCTTTTAGTGTTTATTGAAGTCGGTTCAACTTTTTTTTTGAAAAGGTTTTTTATTAATTACTAAAAAAGTAGCAGATAAATTGGTATTTAAAAAAAAATTTCGCCTCGTGTAGTCATGGGAAAATCAACTTGAGGTATTAAATGAAGGCTTTTTCAGGTATTTTGGAATGCTGGCTGTCAACTCGTGGCACTCAATTATCAGACATTAGATCTCGCAATGCAGCTTAACCTTGGCACTTTTGAATATAACCGACGTTGTGGATATCTACTCAAACCTGAATTTATGAGACGGAAGGTAAGTTTTTAAAATATTTATTAATTAGAATATTGTTTTAACAACATATTTTATATGAAAACGCAGAAAAAAAATTATTAATTAAAATTAATTATAAAAAAAATATATTAATTGTTTATTTTTGTTAATATTAGGCATGCACACTTGTTTTTTTTTTTTTCTATTAGTGGAAACTGCTAAGTGACTAATAGTTACATATGTTAATTTTTCCCAAATAAATATCTCTGCATATGACAACAGTCCACCTGTTGCTAAGCTAGAGTGCAATCCACGGACGGAAACAACTGCTACTACAGATAAATTTCTGCAGGAAGCAGTCGCCTCCGCTATGCCGGCTTGAAGTGACGATGTGCATCATTCAGGTTTGATAATGCACACTCCTCTACATATACCTGTTTTCAAACTGATCCCGAAATATCATACATCCTTAGGGTTATAGAGTACCTTCTTGTGCCGGCATAGTGACGGCGATTGGAGCAACTATGTAATAGAATCTCTGTTTCAGGATCGTCGTCTAGATCCATTCGCTGAAAGTACAGTGGATGGCATAATAGCGGGTACATTGTCAGTGACAGTTGTGTCCGGTCAGTTATTGACTGACAAACGTTGTGGTACGTATGTGGAGGTGGATATGTACGGGTTGCCAGCTGATACTGTCAGAAAGAAGTTCAGGACACGTGTCGTACCTAATAATGCTATTAATCCTTTTTATGGGGAGGAGCCTTTCGTTTTTAAGAAGGTGAGTAATGAAAATGCATTTTTTTATTTTAGCACGTCATATGACCGTACTCCGCCTGATGTTAAGCCAGAGTGCGATCCATGAACGGAGGCGACTGCTGTCAGAGCAGGGGATCTGCAGACAGCAGTCGCGCCCGCTGTGCCGGCTTGATGAGATGCCCCTTCACACTGCGCTTGAAGGATCCCATGTTATAGGAAGAAGGAAAGACGTGGATAGAAAGGTCGTTCCACAATTTAATGGAACGATAGAAGAAGGATTGCCCGAACTTTTTATTCCGCGAGGGGATTGTTAAAACGCAACTCCGCTGTTCACCAGTAGATGGCGTTAGTGTTTTTTAATGGCATTACTAGAATTTGCCAGTGTCAAAGTAAATATATCAAGTTACGTAATATGCACAAAACAGTATAGTAGAGTCCAAGTAAAATCAAACAATCGAGATTCAGTAACCTAATGAGATCTTCAGTAAAACTTACAATGGAATTTTGGAGGGAAAATTCACGTATATTCATAAACAGTCGATACACTAGGGTTACTTTAACTATTACTTTTACGGCGACGATACCGTTAAACGTTTGCGTTGCAATATCGTCGCGCCTTTTTGACGCTTACTTTAACGCTACCGGCCTTAACGGCTTAACGTAACCAGCGAATCTTGGCCGGTTAAAGTTAAAGTAATCATTACCAACATCAAATGTATGAAAAGAAGCCAAATATATTTTTCTATTATTTTTTCGGGATCAGCCAACCTTTTAACGATAACAATATGACTTTACACGGTATTGCAACGCGTGCGGAGTAAATGTAATCGTTTAACGGTCGTCGTCGCCGTAAAAGTAATAGTTAAAGTAGTTTTAACGGGCCTTACGATGCAAAAACGACTGCTGTCATAGAAAAATGTCTACTGGCAGCTGTCACCTTTGCTATACTTCCATCCATTAATCCGGAGATCCATTTATCAAGATTAATGTGCATAACATAGTTGTCATACCATAACATTGGTACCGGTCAAAATTTAGCAAGATATGAACCCGGGTATCATCGTTCGTGAGTTCACTATATTTCTATGGCTATACCATTTAATTTTCAGGTCGTCCTGCCGGAATTAGCATCGATAAGGATAGCGGCCCACGAGGACAGTGGCCGTTTAATAGGACACCGTGTCTTACCGGTTGTCGGTTTGTGTCCCGGTTACCGGCATGTTAATTTGCGTACTGAGTTAGGATTACCACTTGCTGCCAGTCTGTTTGTACTCGTTGTTGTTAAGGTGAGAGACTGTCATCATGGAGACTTTCATTTGTTTTTTCTTGACAACTAATGTACAGCATCACTTTGACAGGTGGTACAAGAGTTAAGATTTATCTTTTATAACTATTGTATAATGATTTAATCGATTAAAATCTATATATTGTGTAATAATTCTGAGCAACATCAATAAAATTTAGAAGGCAAAATCTATGTCTATATATATCTATCTATGAGTGGTGCATGTTCGTCTCCACAAGCCGGTATAGCGGAGGCGACTGTTGTTTGCAGAAATTTCTCTGCGGTAGCTTTCTAGTTAAATTAAAAGTTAGATTAACTATCTACCAACTTAGGAAATTAGATTAAACCATTATACTTTTTCCAGGATTACGTGCCAGATCGGCTATCGGAGTTGGCGGAAGCCTTAGCAAATCCTATCAAATACCAAAGCGAGTTGGATAAACGTGAACATCAATTGTCAGTTTTAACTGAAGACACGGATGTGGTGGCCACTGATGATGCTAATATTAGAAGGCCGAGTGGTATTATGGTATGGTTTTATTTTAGTTTTATATACCACCACTTTCGAATGTAACAGCCGTGAAGTGACCTTGTTGCGTTTCGGGAATAGTTTGAAAGTACCAAGGTCACTTGACAGGTGGTGGTACTACCCCAGGACTGCAGACTGGCCTAATAACCATCATCAACCGCCTACCACTATTTCTACAATGTTATTTCAGGGTAATCGTGAGTCGTTAATAAGTACTGAAGGTAGTCCAGGTCGTCCCAGCGTTTCAGCCCCTGAAACCCGCAAGTTGGTAGAGCAAGATAGTATTGCTCCTGCGCACTCGCCGTTACCAGATGCTCAGGCGCAGGCTACGTCGGGTAACTTATTCGCCCTTGTTTATTTAAAAAACTTCTATAAATTATCTAGACTATACTCGGCTATTTCAAATATAACGAGAAGAGTTCGTCATCTCGAGCCGGCATAGTGGAGGTGACTGCTGTCTGCAAAAAAAATCTCTGTTTTCTTCTGCTTTACATCAGAATGTTATCATATACCGAGCTACAATAAAAAAAATTATTATATATTGCACATTTACTGTAATGTGTGCACTGTCAATCTAGATGGTGCATACTCGTCTCCTAAGGCCGGCATAGCGGAGGCGACTGCTGCTCGTAGAGATTTCTCTGTAGTAGCAGTTGTTTCTGTTCATAGGCCGCACTCTAGCTTTACATCAGGCGGAGTGTTGGATATGTCGACGGATATATATGATCGATGGACGTTAGGGCTCATAAACGAGGATCTCCTTTTCAGATTCTGAGAATAAAACGAACGGTTCGGAAGAGGCTCCTGCAGAATCATTAGAAACATTGCTCTCGTGCAAAGTGGTCCGTGAAAAGCGATTGGAATTGACCCGTAAACTGGAGGCTCTGAAACGGAAACAGGACAAGGAAAGAAAACTTGGCGGCACCAAGTTCTATGTTGCCAATAAACCGGCGTTTATTAAACGATTATCGTCCAAAAATATGTAAGTTTTAATAATGTCGAAAAAAAATTTTGTTTGTGATTAAATTATGTTGAAAATTCAACAGAAAAAAATCGACACAGCTCGATCTGGGGTGAGATTCAAACCCAGACCTACGTTATCCGCGTGCACTGTCAATCTAAGATGGTACATGCTCGTCTCCTCGAGTTACAATTAAAAAAAAATGTACTAGCCACTAAATCACTTCGTCATTGGCGCTTTATTCTGTCTATCGGCGTAACGCTAGGTATAAAGAGTAGTGTGCACTATCAACCTTTTTAAGCCGGTATAGGGTAGGTGGCCGTTGTCTGCAGAGATTTAGTAGTAGCAGTTATTTCCGTTCATGGACCGCACTCTAGCTTAACATCAAGCGGAGTGTTGTCAACAAACAACTACTACCACAGAGAAACCTGTGCGAGCAGCAGTCGCCTCCACATTGCCGGCTTGAGGAGACGAGCCTGTACCATCTTAGATTGACAGTGCACACTCCTCTCGTTATAATAATAATAATTATTATTATACCTGGCTACTTTCAAACTATTCCCGAAACGCGACAAGAATAACCTCAAATATTGCATCAGAAAACATCTAATTACTCAAAACCGTGAAAAAATAAAACTGGTTAGTGATACTGATAAGGAATATAGATTTATCGTTTTTTTTTTTTAGAGAACCAACGAGTGGTCCCAGCGAGGGTGAGTCCAGTACAGGATCCGCAGAACGAGAACTCAGGCTGAGATACCATCACGCCATATATGCTGCATTGGATAAACACATGCGGAATGAACATCAACACCAAATGAAGTCACTTACTGTATGTTTAGGAACAAATTGAAATGTTTCTTTTAAGTTATATCGAAAGGAGTGTGCACTGTCAATCTGGATGGTGCACTGTAGCTGTTATTTCGGTTCATGGACCGCACTCAGGCTTTACATCAGACGGGTATTGTCATAGCTTATTATAATAAAAAGTAATCAATCACACTCCACCTAGAATGCTATCCATAAGCGGAAACAACAGCTATTCCAAGAAAAGGTCTACAGTAGACCTCCGCTATGCCGGCTTGAGGAGACGATTGTGCAAACTCTTCTTGTTATAATCGGTTACTTTCAAAGAAATGAGATATTTATTGATTCGATTTTACCTTAAATAGAATTTCCATTAAAACAAACAAAATTGTTAAGTTTTTTTTTTAAATATGTGGCTTGTACATTGGGTTTAATATTTCAGGATTTGCTTGAAGTGGAGAAGAAGGAGATCTTGAACAGATTGGCGAACTCCCGCAAGGAGGACGTGAAGGCATTGGCAAAGAAAACAAATAGAGATAAAGATGAAATATTGAGGATAAAAAGGGAGATACATTCGCAGGTAAATTGATACATTTAACATTGTTGGTGTATTATTAGACCACTCCGCTATCCATTATGCCTGCTTGAGGAGACAAATATGCACTGCCCACTTTCGAGCTGATCTAGAAACGCTGTCACTTGACGTGTATTTATTACACTGGGGCAGTACCACCACTTTCGAATGTTGTCGCGTTTCGGGAATAGTTTGAAAGTAGCCAGGTATAAGAGAGGAGGCCGGCATAGTGGAGGCGACTGTAGCCCGTAGAGATTTCGCTGTGGTAGCAGTTGTTTCCATTCATAGACCGCACTCTAGTTTTACATCAGGCGGAGTGTTGTCACATGTCGAGCTACACGAGTTAAAAAAAAAAAAACACCTGCCACTACAGATAAATTTCTACAGGCAGCAGTCGCCTCCACAATGCTGGTTATGGAAGTTATTCTTATTTCGTCATCAATTGTTTATTTAAATCTTGTATTTTCAGTCGGTAGAACGCGGCGTGCAGGAATGTAGTCGTTTGGAGTTAGCGTATGCCGCCAGACGGGAGGCTCTTGCCCGAAGACACGAGAGGGTACGAGCACAACTACAAAAGCACAGAGATCAGGTATATACATCTAAAATGTATTATTAACGGGAAATACGCTCAAGCCGGCATAGCGGAGGCGATTTGCACCATCCAGTTTGACAGTGCATACTCCTACTTAATGTGCCTAGCTATTTCCGAGCTGATCCCGAAACGTGGTGGTACTGTCTCAGGACGGCAGATTCGGCTAATAACCATCATCAGTCTGCCTACCACTCTTAAAATAAAACTTTTTTTTGTGCAAAGGAGAATGTCCATTGACGTAAGAAACCGTGATTTCCTTTTTCTCGAATTTGTTGATGATTTTTAGTTCATTTTGTAAGAAAATAAATTTATATCTGTGGCAAACTCTATAAAACTCTATTTATTTTTTTTCACCTTTGACATATTTTGACATCCCACGTTTTAAAAGAAACATTTTTAATAGAGGTTGCCGCAGATATGAATTTGTTTTCTTACACAATGAACTAAAAATCATCAACAAACATGAGAAAAAAAATTTAGCCTCTTAGGTCAATGTTTTTGACTAATTTGACTTAATTTTTTTTTTGTGTAATTAAATATTATTAAAAAAAAAAGATATTATTTTGTTAACAAACAAACATCAAGTGGGCTCAAAAAGTGATCATTGTCCTTTTATTGTTTTTTTTTTTTGTGTAATTAAACATTGATTATATCTAATTTATTTTACAATTACGATTTGCAGGAGCTCCTTGAACTCGAGGCTCTATGCGGCGGCGCACCTGAAGGTTAAAAGGCAGTATTGCTAGTGAAAACTGTTGAGTATTAGAAAACCTCTTCGTAGGTAGCCTCCTTTGACATATACTTTGCTAACAACTTTTAAAAAATCTAGGACGAGAAGGTTGTGTATTTACCGTTAATTCTAAAATATTAATAATTGTAAACGGCATTTATTGTGAAAAATAAAATATGCGGGTATACACGAGTCTTTTTAGCTTGGTATTGTGAAACGTGGGGTAGGTCAGTAGCGGCGGATAACCGTAAAAGGTTACTTTTTAGAAGATATGAATGTTTAACTACTTTCTTAAAAAAAACAATAATTTTGAACTGTTTTCGTTTCTATATCTATATATCTCTCTCTCCCTCCAATTGGAGTATAATAGAAAAGGATAGCTATATTAAAACTGTAGCGTGTTAAAAATATAATAATACTGATGTAGTCGTGATATTCAGCGAAGTAAGACGTTAGTTTTTAAGTATTTGCCTTTTT
This sequence comes from Tinea pellionella, assembly GCA_948150575.1. Taxonomy (NCBI): domain Eukaryota; kingdom Metazoa; phylum Arthropoda; class Insecta; order Lepidoptera; family Tineidae; genus Tinea; species Tinea pellionella. The sequence goes on from OX411252.1 coordinate 7,681,465, forward strand.
GATTCGTTCAAATTATATCATTAATTTAGTCGCGTTATAATTGTAGGTTTTTAATTCGTTCGTGTATTGTGCGCGTGTACTAAGAATAGGACTGGACTTGCAACTAACTTCACTTGATAGATGTTAAATTTATTTACATTATAAGCAAAAAATTTGCTCTTTTTTTTGTACTCAACAAATAACGCCTTTGACATGACATTTAATGTTTTTTTTGTACCCTTATTGGCGAAACAAAATGACGTCGTTTGTTCTTGGTTGACGCGCATAATATATATTTTTTCTAGTTTCTAAGTAGTCGTTTGTTTTTTATATGATCGAACGTTGAACCGTATATAATTGCGGTTTTTTGCGGTCATTATAGTCACAAATTCAGGTTTAAACAAAGACTTTTTCTAGTTTTTTAATGTTTGCCATTTTTATTATTATTATTATTAATAATTTTTAGATTTCTTTTGCGCACCCTATTGTATGTAATTGTCGTGCGATCTTGCCTGTGTTAAGACGGGAACGTGTTATATGGCATTAGTGCCTTTATGCATTTAATAATATGGCATATAGTTGTATAACAATTTTTTTCTCTTTAGATCTAATTGTTTAAGATGTGCCCATTGAACCCTTTTAAACGCTTTTATGCACAAATATTTTTAATTATAATGTATATTGTGTGCTTTTTTAACGTTTGATTAATGCAAGTTTTTTATGTTTGGACGTATTAGGAATTTGCCCACCTTAAATGTTATGCTCTATAGCAGTGATTCTCAACCACTGTGCCGCGGCACTTTTGTGTGCCGCAAAATTCTAAAAGTGTGCCGCCAAATTTTAGATAATATAATTATGTTAATATTATTAAATAATATGATTTAAAGAAAGAAAAAATCGCATTACAAGTATTCTTATTATTAACTTGTAATTAATCCCTTAATAAACGTACTGTTATTTTTGTAGTACATATTATTTTATTTAGCACATTTAAAATTATTACCATAAACTATTTTACGCAGTGTGTTATAGGTAAGTAAATAATTTTTAAACTTATCTTTTTCTTTGTGTGCCGCCAAATTTTTAAATCGTGAAAAGTGTGCCGCATTAAAAAAAAGGTTGAGAACCACTGCTCTATAGTTTTTTTGTTCTTGCGCTAACATGATGCCATTTAATCATATGATCATACGTTTTGACTTTAAAAAAAAGTTTAGAAATTTTTCATTTGTTTTTTTTAAGTAATAAATAATTGTCCTTGTTTATTATTATTATTAAATGTAAGGGTAGTTTTAGGGTGTATAAATTTAATTCGATTCGATTCCATCCTAGTCGCACGTATAGAGTCCATTCGTACATATCTTATTATTGCACAAATTTTAGCTTTTTATATTTCTGTTTAAACTTTAAGTCATTATACAATTTGTTTAAGGCGTTTTTTATGGCATCTAAGAAAATGCATGTGCCATTTTTTTCTGTAACTTTTGTTTTAAATTCGTGATTTTTGAAATTTTAGAAATAATTTCAAGTTACGTTTTTACCAATTTCTATGGCTAAAGAACTCATTTGCCGTTTTTTTTAACTACTTTATGTAATATTTTTTTTATATTCTTGAAGTATTAGCTACTCTTAGAGGGAAATTAACGATTCGTTAGTTATTAACATTCCAATAGTTTGCTTTAATTAGTTTTTTTTTTTTAATATAACGATTTATTTTTAATACGCACAAGGCAGCAGGGAAATCAGTGGGCAATTCACACTTGTTAAAGATGTACATGAGCCAAATTAAATAAAAAGAAGTTATCCATCACTTAGTGGTTCATAAATTATGTAACGCAAAAAAAAATATTAAAAATCCCTCATCTCACTTTCGAGTTGCCTAGCCGGTGCACTGTCAATCTGGATGATGCCGGCATAGCGGTGGCAATTGCTGCCTATAGAAATTTATCTGTAGTAGCAGTTGTTTCCGTTCATTGACCGCACTCTAGTTTTACATCAGGCAGTGTGTTGTATTATGCCGAGCTACAATAAAAAAAAGCCCCAAATGGTGTTCGTAATTTATGGACCAAGCCCCTTATGTTTTGGTTTTTCAAATAATGAAAATCAAAGTAAATGAATCTATTCTGAACGTTGAACTGTTTTACTTTAAAGAAAGTGTTGCTATATTTAAAAATAATAAGGTAATAGTGTTGCCAGATTAGTTTTTAGTGTTTAGTGTAGTATTTTGGTTTTAAATGTTGCCCCAAATACGTTAGTGAGTAGAAACATTTTTCATTTGAACCACTGCCGTTAAATTTATTTTTCAATAAGTTTTAGTTTCGTGTCTCGCTAAAGATCTTGCCGCACAATTCGGAAGTTTTCCTGTAATCATTATTATGGCTGTTATTTAGATTACACGGTGCTTCATAATTTCTTCCTCTATTTAAAAAAATAAATAAAAGTTTTTATAATTATTTCTTCATATATATTTTTTAATTAGCAATAGGATATATAATCTAATAATATTTATCCGTCTTATCTATTAAACATAAAGAATTAATATACTTATGACTACTTATGATACTTAGAAGTCGGATTTTAAGGCGGCTATCCAATCGGAGCTATACTAATCCGTAGAATAAAATATATTTCTTTTGATTCCCAAATTTTTTTACAATATCTTGCAAAATCTTTACGATTATCTTTTTTATTAAAAGCATTCTCTTTAACCATGCCTCCCTTTAACACTGCCAATACTGAAACCTTAATCCAAGATTTTTTATCAGCCTTTAAGCGGCTTTGGTTTAGCGGTAGGAGACGGACCTCACGATCGATGGAACTCTTGCCATGGATGTGTACTTTGGTCGCTTAGTATCTGTGATACTAAGCACCTTAGTATAGGCATTCAATAATAAATAAATAAATAAAGATTTTCGAAATACCGTCTCTCTTTTTACACCGTAGTAACAATTTGTTGTAGCTAAAAATTCCAAAATGAAAGTAGCGTCAAAAATTTAGATAGCAAAACAACTGTACTGTTTACGTGATAAAGTATATTTTAGCTTGCAGTTTTTTTTTACTAGTGTTTGAGGTTAGTTCTGCGGTTACGGCTGCGGTGCGGTTCTTAAATAGCACTTTTTTTTTTGTTTATTTAATTTTGGACAAATCAGCACTTTTCTTATAAATTATTTTCTGTTTGATGTTTTTTCTAATAATTTATCCCTATTTATGACACGCCCATGTGCTGCAGGAGCTTCTCTCTTTACATGCCACTATCTCTTGTCGTGCGTGCATATCGGTTTGATGTACTCCTCATCTGATCTCTGCTAAGCGGTTAATTAATCTGAGGAAGTTCATCCTACAGTGCCCTCTTCCAGCTTTCTCGTGATATCTATCTGTGTCTATAAGCGCTGTACAACCTCAACATACCTCTTTCCACTCTGGGGAGGGAAGGCTAGCTAGGAACCGACCGTGAGTCTTAATCTTGGAAGAGGATGATACGTTACGTTTTCTTGTTGTTTCTATTGAAAGCGGACCAGACACACTCCACACTGTCACCCCACACAGTTACAGTACCGACACTCATGCACAGGAGACAAAGGGGCTTGACAACAAAATGTATGGGATTGTCAATAACGTCAATCACAATTGTCGCTTGGCTATTGACTTAACCTCAGAGATAGAAAGATGTTGTCAGACTTCAACGCGAGGGAGACAATATCAAAGTATGTCAGTAGACATAGTTTGTGAGGTCCGCTTTCTAGTCGTGCCTAACGTATCTTTCTATTTTTGTTTTAATCTAAGCCGTAAGTCACAGTTATCAGCTGATTTGCTTCTTTCACGTCAACTTATCGTTTTGATATATTGATATATTGTGGCATTTTAAATGTTTTTTTTTGCAATATTAATATGCGCAGTGTCAGTGAAAATTTAATTAGGATTATAGATAGATACTTATTGTAGTCGTGATTTAGCTTAAGACGATCCAACTGCAGCTTAGAATGTTGCCTGATAAAGACTTCTATTTACATTGTTTCAAAATTTATTATCTTAATTTTTACACATATACTTGATTAGACTAGACGCTTGTTTGATGCTTGTGTGTATTTTCTGATGTCTGAATCACGAGCGGAGGCTGCAGTCGCCTTCGCTATGCCGGCTTTACAAAACGATTGTGCACTCTAATATATAATAATGCTAGCTTAGTAAAAAAAACTACATACATCTAGAAAATCTAGGTTAAAGCACTAACTTTAAAAGTTATAATTTGCCAATAATATACTCTTCTCCTCAGGCCGGCATAGCGGGGGCGACTGCTGCCTGTAGAGATTTCTCTGTAGTAGCAGTTGATTCCGTTCATGGACCGCACTCTAGCTTTATATCAGACGGAGTGTAGTCACATGCCGTGCTATAAAAAAAACTTCGTGGTTGTTGAATATAAATTAATTCTTCCTTATGTTGACGCCCTAAGAGCTACTTTTGACTGGGCGGTTAAATTTTCGGGCATAAATGTCCAGTTACCTCATCTTCCAGCGCTTTACTCATCGTGTATAAATGTACTGTACTCTTTTGTAACTTATATATTACTTGTTATGAATTTTGATAAGATTTTTACTAAGAAACACATGTTATTTAGGATGTACCGGTATTTTCTATATTGTTAGGTTTTATATAGCGAATTTACGTTTACGTTACGTTTTCGTTTCAGTAACGGTAACGGGAAAACCAGGTTTAGGGTTTCTTTCAGTATTCGATTTGGTGTAAGCAGAATGGTACGAGCGATTCGCGATTCCTAATTCATAAAGAAGCGGGACACCACAAGCCGGTATAGCGGAGGTGATTGCTGCCTGCAAGCGGTGGCGGCAGTTGTCTCCGCTCATGGCGAAAACATACGAAAATAATTCATAAGTACTGACTAAGTACTAACAAAAGTACCTGAGGCTATTTCGGTTCGTTTTTATTGTATAGAAGACTAGCTGATGGTGCCCGACGGCGCTGAAAACTTTTCACATCTCTCGTTCTCGCCTTATGCAATAATCTGCAGAAAGAGCGAGACGGATATATGATTGAGAAACGACCGATTTGAATAGGGGAAATTTTCTATCAGATTTCATTTTTGCGACATAATAGTTTTGGCCGTACGTTGATTATGAATCGGTCAGTCAGTAAATTTTTCTTTTATATATACACATTGGAAATCTTTTCACAATTCGCTATATAAAGCTAAGCAATTTCTATTAATTTACTCTGTTGTTTAAAAGTTTTATTGTTAAATGATACTTATTTGTATTTAATTCAAAGTATAAATAGTTACACATATATTTAGGAATGGAACGTGAACGAGATTTAGTAGGAATTAATAAATTGAAACGTTAGATGTGAGGGGGACAAGGACAAAGAAAAAAAAAGTTAATTTGAATAATTTCTTCCAATTGATTGGCACGAGAGGAGTGTGCACTGTCAATCTGAATGGTACATGCTCGTCCCCTCAAGCCGGCATAGTGGAGGCGACTGCTCCCTGTAGAGATTTCTCTGTAGTAGCAGTTGTTTCTATTCATAGACCGCACTCTAGCTTTACATCAGGCGGAGTGTTGTCACATGCCGAGCTACAATTTAAAAAATGTATATTTATAGTCCTTTACAACACTTCTACTTGTCAATGGTTTAAATGGGAGTGACTGTGGCCGAGTACAGGCATGGGCTTCAGTCCACAAATCGTATCTGAATCTCGCAAAAATCCAACCAATGTAACGTTATTGCGAGTACTTTGTTCTCTTTGCCTATATTTCTGACCGGACAGTCCGGTTTTCTTGCATATCTGTCCGGTTTGAAAAATCGCAATCAACAGGACAAATTTAAAAAAAAACTACTAATTTTTGAGGTTATGTTGAATTTTTTTTTTGTTACTTTATCCGGTTTTTTTAAATTTTATTTACCAAATCTAGCTAACCTAAGACCTTTTTAACTTCAGACTTCTTGTAAAAAGAATAAAATACAAATTACTTCGTCATTTAACAATGAACAGAATTGTTACCGTTTATAATGGGTCTTCTTATTATGATAAAATATCATACTTCTAGATTTAGGGCAGTTTCTTATGAACGTAGGGGTAAGTGTGTGTGTTAGGTTGTGATGTGGGTTCCAAGCTGCGGTGGGATCTACATTTTACTATATAATCCCTTCTTAATGATGACCTCTGTACTACTGTAGAAAAGACCATCGTACTTCGTGTTATGTGCGAGTTATACTAAAATCGTGTTTAGTATAATCCCACAAAAAGTAGTGTTACTTTTCAAATTAACCATAAAAGTACCGTTGGTTTACCTTTACTGTAAATAACGAAGATGTTAGGTAACATTGTTTATTTAGGCCCTGTTGCACCGAGAGGCCCGTCAAAGTTACATTTTACGGTGACTTTAACGCTTATGTGTACATTTACTCCGCACGCGTTGCACCATCATGCAAATACATAATGTTATCGTTAAAAAGGCGGCTGATGCAATTAGATCTTTCCTGAAAAAATAATAGATAAATATATTTGATTTCTTTTTAAACCATTTGATTTTAGTTTTTTTACGATTACTTTAATTTTGACCAGCCAAAATTCACTGGTTACGGCTAGCGTTATAGTAACAAGTGACAAGATTTTTTGAAGCAACCCAATTTTAATTTTATTCATTATGTGGTGCAACTGGACCTTAATATTAAAGCGTTTAACAATGGTCATAAGAGATAGTTAATAGTTAACGTTATTCAAATTTAATGGTACTTTACTGGTATATTTTCGTAAAGTTACAGACTGGTGCTAGTTATTAACCCGGTCTGCCGTGCTAAAACTTGCAGCCGCTGTTTTCAAGTGTATACAACCCTGTAATTATGATTTTTTTTACACAAAGACCGGAAGAAACTGTCATTTTTAAGTTTTGAAGTAGTTGTCTTGTCTAGAGATTGGGATGTAATTGGATTACATCAAACTTAGTTAGGTCAGGGTAAATCTCTTATTCATCGGAGCATGCCCTTCAATGGTTTCCTTAATATGTTTGTGATGCTTTTCACGATTTGTTTGTTTAGATAGCTTTCTTCATTATGAATGTATTGAAGATTTTATCAGTAACCTTTAAATGCAGTAAAAACTAAATCCTTACTTTCACAACGAGCGATTCCCTCATTGTGAGAGCAGATGATGCACTCTTGAAATCTGGAAATCATAGTCAGAATGCAGTCTTGACACATTGTTTTAATGTGGGCATAAATTCTATAGACTGCGAAGTTTTGATAACTCATTTAGGCAGCATTAACTGTGAAGACACAGCTTGCTATGTCTCCATCAAATGCGACGTGGCCTCGACACCCATAAGGCACGGTCGTTTTTGAGTACAGTCAAATCAAAACAAATAGAACTAGTGTTATACGTCTAACTTAGAGGTCTAGCGTAAAGCATTTTTTGCATGGCGCATGCTAAAAGTACCGACTAACAAATGTATGACTTTTGACATTCCAAATAGTGACGTCAGTAATTTGAAACGTCAAATCCTACATTTTTAGTTCGACGCTTCTCGGGGTAATTTTTCTCGAGGAGTAATTTTGTTTCTTCCGTCTATGTGTGACCAATTTTATAATGTAAGGGCTAAAAATATTAATAATTACTAAACTCGCACATTGGTCAATGGTCTTTTCAATTTTTAAACAATCATTACATTTTTGGTCGAATTAACATTTCTATTCGGTTATATACAGGGTGTCCCGTAAGTAGTGGTGTCAACGGTATTTTACAGATAGAGGGGTTCAATATCTAGAATATAATTTGGTGATTTTTTTTTATACCTTCTGGTTTAAAAGTTATGACATTTTTAAAGAATTATCATTTTTTCCCCCGTTTTATCACAAAATAATGTTATAAAAATTTGTTTACAATTATTTTCACTGATATTTTTATTTAAGTGGGTTGAGAAAACACAGGGCTTTCTAATTAAAATTTAATTTGTAACCAATTAATAACCATGATTAAATAAAAAATTAAAATCTAAACAAGATTTAATTTATAAAATTTTAAGCAAAATATTTAAACGAAGCTGGTGTAAAAAAATTGTATATTAGGTTACGGGACCATTATTTTAAAAATATCTACAATTCACACGGATTCTAAAAACGTATAATAATGTTGACTATCATTTTAATTACAATGTTTTTTCGACATAAATACAACAAATAGGCGTCGATTTTTAATAATGCATTCCGATAATAGGACGGATTTTAAGAATTCTTACAGTCGGAAATTTGCACTTTTTCACGTCTTAACCTACTGTAAGATACTAACTAATTTCGGTTCCTTAATTTGACTTTAGGGATGTTCAAAGAGGGGTAGGCAGACTGACGCCTGTTTCCACTGATACTTCATTCAGAGATTACGTACCTTGAGTTCATTAGGCAGAGTGTAATCACATGCCGGACTACTATTAAAACAAAGATTATTAAGTAAATTATGGTGTTATTTTTTTATTGTAGCTCGGCATGTGATAACACTCCGCCTGATGTAAAGCTAGAGTGCGGTCCATGAATGGAAACAACTGCTACTACAGAGAAACCTGTGCGGGTAGCAGTCGCCTCCACTATGCCGGCTTGAGGAGACGAGCATGTACCATCTTAGATTGACAGCGCACACTCCTCTCGTTATACCTGGCTACTTTTAAACTATTCCCGAAACGCGACAAAGTCACTTCACGGGTGTTATATTCGAAAGTGGTGGTACTACCCCAGGACGGCAGACTGGACAAATAACCATCATCAGTCTGCTGTTGTTAACTTTAAAGAAGCTGTTTATGAGACATGTAATAATAATGAATATGAACTAGGCCAAAAATTTAATATCGTGTCCGAAAGAATTAAAAATAATCAAAGAGCCCTAGGAAATATCAGGAGAATCTTTATTAGAAGATGTCGGTTATGCATTAGAGTCAGAGGGAGACATTTTGAGCATTTACTTTAATAAATTATTTTCTTATCCGTATCTATTTACATTGGTTTTATTGGAATTCGCATAAGGTAATAATGAAATTTCTTCAACAAATAGCACTTTTTTGCTAGTTTAACTATGAAAAATTACTTTAATTAAAATGACAGTGAACATTATTATACGTTTTTAGAGTCCGTGTGAATTGCAGATATTTTTAAAATAATGGTCCCGTAACCTTACATACAATTTTTTTACACCAGCTTCGTTTAAATATTTTGCTTAAAATTTTATAAATTAAATCTTGTTTAGATTTTAATTTTTTATTTAATCATGGTTATTAATTGGTTAAAAATTAAATTTTAATTAGAAAGCCCTGTGTTTTTTCAACCCACTTAAATAAAAATATCAGTGAAAATAATTGTAAACAAATTTTTATAACATTATTTTGTGATAAAACGGGGAAAAAAATGATAATTCTTTAAAAATGTCATAACTTTTAAACCAGAAGGTATAAAAAAAAATCACCAAATTATATTCTAGATATTGAACCCCTCTATCTGTAAAATACCGTTGACACCACTACTTACGGGACACCCTGTATATATATTTAAAGTTTTAGTGGTATTTTTGTTACAAAAAGAATGATTGTTTAAAAAACAAACTTCTTTTCCGAGTAACGCCGTCTAGCTGCCAAACTTATTTAAATACTATTTCTATGTATGTATTCGATATTGGGATAAGTCTTACAACCTATGTCGTAATTAATTTTGTTTTTAACTTATACCTACCGAACTATTCCAAATATTTATTTGGGAATAAAATTTTGCTCTGCGATAGAAATTACAGCCGCTAAACGCCAATCCAAACCAAGTGGCTCAGAATTTTTTCCCTTATATGTAAACATTAAAGTTTATACTCTCATACAACTGTCGCGTTAGTGGGAATTTTACCTCATTTTTCGGGGTAAAATTCACACTTGGAAGGGAATTTTACCTTATTTTCGGGGTAAAATCCACACTTGGGAGTATTTGCCTTTTTTTTTGTTGTGATATTGGCATTGTGCTTAATTTATTGTATTTTATAACTATTATTATGAATCTCTTTAATTAAAACAATTTTTTTTAGTCTATAGTTTTTCTTTGTGTTAGATTTTAGCATGAATCTCTATTGTATAATAGTTTAAATAAATTGAGATTTTATTTATTCGTTACAGATAAAAGCTTTCTATTTAGAATTTATTTAATTATATTTTGTGGTATTTTTTTAATAATAGTTTTGTGATATATTAAAATGTTGAATTTATTACTATTAAATAAATTATAATAAAAATTGAATTGAAAAAAGTCAATTCACACACTACAGCCTGAGTTGAGGATTTTTTCTTTCTAATTTTCCTTATTATTTAATAATAATAATAATATGTATTTTTTTAAATTGATTAATTTAAATTTTGTTGCCGTCTTTGAGATCTGATTTATTTAATTTTAATAGTAAAAATATAAGTAACTTTAACTATTACTTTTACGCTTACTTTAACCGTTACGTTTACATTTACTCCACACGAGTTGCACCATCGCGCATCGTCGCACCTGTCATTTTCGACGGCTACCTTAACCGTAACCAGCGAATCTTAGCTGGTTAAAGTTACTTTAACCGGGCATCTGGTGCAAACGACCCTTATTAGTCGTATATTGTATTCCGAATATTAATGGCAATAATATTACGTAATTCTTGTCACGGTCAATGACCTTTGCCATTGTAAGTTATTAAAAATAATTAACAACAATTTTCAATTAGCCTTATTCTAGAGATTTTTAAAATTATTATTTTTATGAAATTATTGTCATCAATGAATTAAAGCTATGTTATGTTTCTATACAGGGTGAATTTTTCAAGTGGGCTTTCATGGGCAAATCCTAAACTATGAGAGATATCGAAAAATGCTGAAAGGAGTCTCGATGCCGATTTTGATGAAAACTAAAACTGCATTATTAGATTTTTGATAAATCCATTTTCCCGGCCAGGAATCGAACCTGTTGATTTTGAAGAAAAAAAAACACGCTGTATTATTGCACCATCTGATGGTGTTCCTGATAAGGATCAAATTCTGGGAAGTAATGATATACGGCAAACTAAAGAAAAGTGTTGATTTTTAACAAATTGTCTCTTATTTCCATGTATTTATACCTACTACATTTATTATGTTTTGATTTAAAATCTCGCGCTCTTCGAGGTTAAAAGCCATAACCGCCAGATCTAACACCTTTAGATTATTTTCTCTGGGGGCATGTCAAAAATGAAATTTACAAACGTACGTACAATGAAATTGATGACTTAAAACTAGCGTTAGGGAATATTCTAAACGGAATCAATAACCTTGTGATGTGGAATGCAGTACACTCCTTGAGGCGTCGAGTTCAGCTATGTATTGAAAATAATGGCTATCATTTTGAACAATTGATTAATTAAGATTTAATTACTTAATGTTAAAAAAAACAGGATTTTGCTAAAAATCAAGACTTTCCTTTCAATTAATCTCGAAGAGCGCGAGATTTTAAATTAATACCTGTATGATGATTTTCAATCAATGTACCGGTAATGTATAAATACGTGGAAATAAGAGACAATTTGTTAAAAATCAACACTTTTCTTTGGTTTGCCGTATATCATTACTTCCCAGAATTTGATCCTTGTCAGGAACACTATCAGATGGTGCAATAATACAGTGTTTTTTTTTTCTTCAAAATCAACAGGTTCGATTCCTGGCCGGGAAAATGGATTTATCAAAAATCTAATAATGCAGTTTTAGTTTTCATCAAAATCGGCATCGAGACTCCTTTCAGCATTTTTCGATATCTCTTATAGTTTAGGATTTGGCCATGAAAGCCCACTTGAAAAATTCACCCTGTATATTGTTGTTTATTTAAATAACAAAAATTATGTTTGAAATATTAAACAGTATTGTTTTTTTAGATTAAAACAGCTGTTATATCTAGATTTATTTTACTGTAACCTTAATGAGTCATTTTAGGGCAACTATCCACTGTCTTTGTACGTAATTGCGTAACTATTACGCCGATTTACGTTCCAATAGATAGTAAGCCTTAGTTTTAATAAAAGACATTTTTATGTGCTCATTTTGTTTTTAAAATGCTAGACGGCCAACACTCTATAGCTCTAGTCATAAAAAGTTCTCTGTAAATGTTATTTATATATACGCGTATACCTGGTTATAGGTAAACAATATAATATTAATTAAATGTTAAACAAAATATAGGTGAAACTTATATCTATTAAAATTTGATGTCTGTTCTATTTTTGGGTGGTTTTATTTTTAATTTTATGGTTCAAAAAATAATCCCTTTAAAGGAGAATGCCTATTCGCCTAAGAAAAATGGGCCCACTATTTTTTTCGAGTTTGTCGATGATTTTTTAGTTAATCTTGAAGAAAAAAGAATCTACTTCCTTATTACTAATCAGTTTTAATTTTCTTCACCTGGATTATTGAGTAATTAGACTTTTTTTGATGCAATATTTGAGGTTATTATTGTATTAATTGCTTTAATAATTATTGGTGATATCTGTTTTTGTGTAATTAAACATTGTCTATTGATTGGTAAATTATGTGTAGATGTAATTAAAGTTAATTAACAAAAAAAAAAACAAGATTATTTTAGAATATTGTTTTGTTTCCAAACTATTAGGTATCAACTGGGCCCAAAAATGGGCATTCTCCTTTGATTATAAATGTGTGAAATGTCATGTAGCACCGCGTCAACCAGAAGTTTTATTACACTGATTTATTATAATTGCTTGAGATTTATTGGTCCAATATCAACCACATAACATGAATCCATTATTGGTTAAAAAAAACCAAAATATCTAAAACAAGCGATGTGAATGCGATGATTGATCTGATGATAAACTATAGTGACAATCAGCTGCTGCCACGAAGAAATGTCTCCAAGGTAGGTCTCGCCTTCGCTTGTGAGGGAATGTACACCATTTTATAACAAGGCACTCTCGCTATACCCGGTTTCGAAGACAAGAAGATCCTGAAACGCGACTAAATCACGGAAGTTGAATACCACCCCAGAACGGCAGGTAGGTTAACAACTATAATAATAATAAAATCTTTATTTTAAAAAAAACATAGCACTACATAGCGGGGGCCCCGGGCCTTCAGATAAGGTTGCCTTGTGTCCTGAAGACCAGTGCGTTCCCACCGTTTATCAACTATTGATCACAATTTAATTTTTAAAATAAAATGGGAAAAAAATAATATACACATATAATAATAAAATAAAATAATAATAATTCTTTATTGTACCGTACACAATGGCGAGCTCAATGCCATTAGGTATTTTTTACCAGCTAACCATTGGGAGATGGAAGCGGAGACAGGGGCAATAAAAAAAAATGCAAAAACTAATACCAAAAACTATAACTAAACCAAACCTCACCAAAGAAACAAAATACAAAACTGCCTAAATACAATATACCAATTAAAATAGTAAAACATGCTTATCACTTATATTTATAAGAAAAAAGAAAAAAACAATACAGTACAATTTAAACCTGAATTTTCATTAAATCTTACTATGCTAAATTATGATCAGTTTTCTCAGTACGCATAACAACCTACACATAAACACATCTTTATTTTTAATACATCCCATGGACCAGAATTTTATTTTATATAATTCTTAGTTATTTTACATTAATTATTCGATTCCCAAATCCAGATTAAATTAAATCTAGAAGAAATCTAAAGTCATTCAAACTTCAAACACATTATTACAAAAATGTAACAAAATATAAATAAAAATTACTAAATTGATTAATCTTATAAATTGTACAAGTGTTAGAAACCTACTTACCTGGGTAGAGAACAAAACTATTAAGAGAAAAATTGATAATCATTAAAGAAAACTATAAAAAATGATCCGAATACTTCTTCGAAAAATGACACCTCGCTCGAGGTTGGTCACGCAGAAAGCTGGACACAAGAACTTCGTAATTAACGATACAATGGCTCAAATAGAGAAATATTGTGAAACTTGTTGCCCAGTACCACGGATACCGCCACAAAAGGTTTTTTTGAGCTTTTCTTTTAGTTTCGATACTGCCTAGAGTACAGTCCTATAACGGTGTTTATTGTGTCTTCGACTGGTTTGATTGCACGCATCAAGTGGAGTTCATTATACCGGCCCTTTTACACACTTCATTTTTAAATAATGATTAACTTAATGCTATTAATATTTGTGCGAATGATCAGTGGCGTAGCTAGCTGGATGAAACCCGGGGCGAAATTCGTGGTGATCACCCCCAAATACTAAAAAATGCTACGTTACGTGTTTTATTTTTATTATCCCGCTCAGGGCGGCTGGGACGAGCCGTCCCCCAACCTTGGCTGGCTATTGGAAGCAGATGGGGAATCATGGGCGGACCTAGGCACGCGCCTAGGGCCCGTAATTTTAATTATGTTTATTTAATTTTTGTACATGCATTTTCCCCCTTTTTTTTCTTGGATTCCGATAATTAAATAGAACTACATACTATATGCTTTAAAACCAAACTACCAAACGCAAAGTAAGTATCATGACTGAAAAATAGGCCCGGAATTACTATGTTGCCTAGGGCCCGCTTTAGTCTTAGTCTGCTACTGAATGAAATGTATCTTCCAGGTTACAATATTAGGTGCAGCCAGTGATGTTGGACAAATAGTTGCTTTGTTCTTAAAGCAACAGAAAGTGGTTAAGATTCTTTCCTTGTATGATGACTCTTCAAAAGAATGTATGATGGGCCACGCGTGTGATGTAGCACATATAGACACTAGTACGAAAGTTGAAGCTTATCAGGGACGCTCATTTTTGAAACGTGCTCTTTATGTTAGTTTTCATTGTACAAATGTAAAAGTAACATAGTACTATTGACATCAGTCTGGTAACACATTGCACGCCTCGACTGCTGAACACATTTCGATAGAATTCGGAAATGAAATAAATCAAATCCTATTTCACTTAGGATTATGATAAAGTTGACTTCAAGTTGGCCATTGCCTAATAAATTAATAATATATAACAAATAAATCATCACACGTAGATAGAAAACAAAAACTTGAATTTCTTTCACCCAATATGATGTTAAACTACTCGTAGAGCAATGGCAACCGCTATCACACAAACGCAACAGGCGCCTTCAAAATGCCGGCTTGAGGGGTCGAATGTGCGCCATTCAGGTTGATAATGCACATTCCTTTCGTTATGTTTGGTTACTTAGAAGCTGATCCCGAAACGTAATCAGGTCACTTCATGGGTGCTAGCTACATTTGAAATACTACCATCACCATAGGACGGTAGACTGGGCTGGTTATCGCGATGATTTCATTTTAGTTACAATATTAAATGAACATATTTGTATATTAGGATTCGGATGTAGTAGCGATATGTGGGGGAGTATGTATACAGCCTCCATGTTGTAACAATACATTGGATCGTGATTTGTTTTTTTACAATATGGCGTATGTGAGAACAATGGCTGTTTCCTGCGCTTCGTTTTGTCCGCAAGCTTTGGTAGTAGTTCAAACACCACCCGTTGATTGTAATTTCTCACTCGTTGCTCATGTAAGTATAGTTTTATTCTACTTTTAGTCGGCATCTGACCGCACTCCTGATTTTTAGCTAGAGTGCGGTCTATGAGCGGAGACAACTCCTACCATGGACAGTGGCATTGCTAGCATAGGTGGCACCCGGGGCGGTACTCGTGGTAGTGTCACCCCAAGAGCCTTAAGAGTTAACTGGTTGCACCTTTGAAAAACCGCGGTCTGAATACAGGTCTCTCAATCATAGTGAGTCCACGTCTTGAACCGCTTAGCCACGCTGCGCTAAATAATATTTTTAAGAGCGGCCGTCGTCTAGCGATCGATGAGCTCCGTGTTCAAAACTTCATTAAATTCTGACCGGTACCAATGTAACTGTGTTATATGTACTCAATGTCGCTCAATTCATGTGATATAAACACTAGCTTAGTACAGACATTTTGGAAAAAAATGATAATAAAATTAAATAGTACGATATTTTTCAGACATTGAAATTAGCAAGAGTATTCGATCCGCGTCGCGTCATTGGTTTCAATTCAATAAACGCAATGCGTGCTAACCAGCTCTTCTGCTCCATTGTCGGTAAAGACCCCAGCAGTAACCAAGTCCCAGTCATTTGTGGTACAGGCCGATGTACTAGAGTACCAGTATTTTCAGCTGGAAATGCCAAGAATTTTCCCTCTGTACGTATTTGTTGTATTATTACGTAAATTAGTTACTTCCGACTAAAGCAAGTCGTCGCGTTTCTACTGACGTTGAGGTTGGAATTCACCCAAGCTTTATTGTTTATAATTTTTCAGCATACTACAACAAAACCTCGCCTAATTTTAAGCTAGTATGCACGGTACATGACATAACAGCAGCAAGCAGCCCGCTCTGTCCTCCGCTATGCCGGCTTGAGGAGACGAATGTGCATCGTCTAGGTTGAAAGAGTACACTCCTCGTGTTAAGTCTACTTCCAAGTTGATCCCGCAACGAGACTAGTAGGTGCTACATATGCTTATTTGTTTTAGACACAAGTTGAATGCTTAACTCGTCTTGTCCGTGATGCAGACGAGATTATCTGCAACGTGAAGAACGATAATGGACAGGGTCATCTGTCAATTGGTTTCGCAACAGCTAGGCTCATTATTAATTGCATGAATGGTATTTTATTTAGTTTTATTTGTTGAATTTAAAGTTACAGTCTGACTCGTTATATGTATATTACTTGTGTTGTATCTTAGCGACCGAAGAAGCTATATGTGACAATACCAATATAAGTATTGGCACGCCGAAGCAGTAGCGTAAGTTCACCCGGCACCCTCGTAATTGGTGAAGATCCGAGGCGGTATTCAAAAGAACAAAATATATATATATGTTTGCTTAAAATAAACATCCCAAACTGATGACAGTCGGGACGGACCCCTCTTCTAGCAACGCCACTGGTATCGGCCGAGATGACACTTGGGATACTTTGGGAAACTAAACAAAACATCATTTGTTTACTGTGACTAATAAATAAATACCAAATTGTGTAAAAGAGTGCTAGACAAACTGGTTCTGATGATTAGCTCAGTCTGTCGTCCTGGGGTAGTATCCTCTCAAGGTTTCTTTCAAGTCTCTTAATGGATGGTACATTATTACTTTAAACTGGCATAGCAGCAGTTGTTCATGAACTGTACATATACGCAGTCTGTATATATTAAAGTCATGTCTGCTTACCTCTGTGCATTTTTCACAGGTCTATTTGTAAAGCCGTCATTCGTGGACAGTGCTCTTGTGGAGCAGAAGAACCCGGAGACATGTTATAAGATGCCGGTATGCGCTACACCGGTTACTATTGGGAATGGTGGTATAGTCGAATATGCTGTGCCTACGTTAGATGGATTCGAAACCGAACTATTGCAGCAGAGTCAGTGAGTTATTTTTTTTTTAATTGTGGCTCGGCATGTGACAACACTCCGCCTGATGTAAAGCTAGAGTGCGGTCCATGAACGGAAGCAATCGCTACTACAGACAAATCTCTACGAGCAGAGTCGCCTTCACTATGCCGGCCTGAAGAGACCGGTCGGCAGTCTGGGCTAATAACCATCATCAGTATGCCTAGCACTCTAGATTATTATTGGCGTAGCTAGGTTTATCTTCGGGGCAACTTTTTAAAATGGGGAAAAGCCAGGCGCTGCCTAGGGGCACGGGGCAAAGGGGGAAAATTACTGAAAAGATGACCTTAGTAAATAAGAATTGAGTCACTGGCCTGTTAGCCGTTTTACTTTATAGTTCAGAAAAGTAAGGATCGGTATCTTTAACAAAATTCTCACAAAACTAATATATTTAAAGGTGTGATTTGGAAGACATGTTGAATCTTGGTCGTTGTTATGCTGTCGGTGATGATTACCAGCTCCATCCATGCAAGACATGCCCTCCATGCGATTGTCCACCTCCTTGTGAAGTACCAAGTCCTGACCCTCCAAAATTGGGGAAGAATAAAGCTATGTTACCTTCTGATTACAAATGCGATCCTTGTTAAATAATACAAAAGGTTTTCTCTTTTGATTAAAGAACCGTTAATCGCGTCTCATTAAGCCGGCATAGCGGAGGCGACTGCTACTTGAAAACATTTCTCTGTGGCAATCTAGCTACTATTCCGATTGGAAATAATTAGTGTTAATGTAATTTTGTCATATTTAAAGTTTTGTTTATAGAATTTTGTACGAAAATATTTTTTCAATGTTAGAAAAGTATGTCATATTTAACATGTATACGGCTTCATCCTTAACGAAGCGAGGTTACAATAGGATTTGTTTACTGAACAATGAAATATTTTTATTTTACATAACTTAATATCTAATGATTAAACAGTTATTTCCCTAACTATGGCATTTATTATTGTTTATTATTTATCTTTACCAATATTTTAAAAACTAGGCCCTTTCATTTTACTGCATAGGTAACCGAACCCAAGTGAGATTTTCTCAAACAAAAGCTTCGATATTAAATGAAAAAAAAAAAAAAAATTATTCTAAAATATCGATCGGCGATACCCGATGTATCTATTCTCTGTATCTATTTAAATAAAAAATTCTTGTTTAACTTACATTAATTATTCTATAGTTTTATCGTATAAAGCTACGTTACGAGGAAAAAAAGAGAATAAATCGACCTGTTGATTATCCCTGAAACGAACATTGTCAAGGTTAACCCGCTTCCTCTTTCATCCCCCTTAATCCACCCTCTCGCTCGGTAGGGTTGCTACCAATTAGAAAATATACTTTGGCATTTTATTTCGTACCTATACTTTTAGAATCGAGAATCGAATTACAACAAATAATGTAATTAACTTAATTAATAAATTACCATAAAAATATATACTAAACTTCATACATCTAACATGAAAAAAGCGTAGACCGCTTTAAACGATTTGACAATGTTGCCGTCAAGTCAAATACTCACTGACAGAAAACCTAAAGGTGATTGCGGTCATCTTTTCTCTCGCGTCACGTTGGGAGCGTTATTGCACATCTAATTGCATCACAACACACCACGTAGTACGAGGTTGGTATCGAACATTATGTCTTCTATTATACGTATTGTCTATGGATGCACTATTACAACGGTCAAGTTAAAAAAGCTGCGTAGACGCAACGAAATTCCCCTATTTTATTTCTATAGTTTGCAACTGCTATTTTATCAATTGTCATCATATTTTTTGTTTACACTATGAAACCACACAAAAAAGTGCAAAATAAAAAATAGGAAATTAATACGAGTTACACGGTCATAATAGGAATGGTTTGGAGGTTAAGGTAGTCTCCCACTGCGAGTTAATCCGAACAGCGCGTAGCTACGTCATTACTATTAAAAATATATTTGTAATCCATACTTTAAATATAGTTATAATTATTATTGGTAGACAAGTCTAACCTTTTAGCAAAACCTAATCAAAATTATAAAAAGTTCATTTTGTTTTCAAAGAGGGGTAAGCAATCTAGTGAACTGGTGTTGGTTATTAGCATTGCAAGAAACAACTGCTACCATAGATAATTTTTTACAGGCAACATGCTAAGACTATTGGCTTAAGGAGACCAATGTGCACCATCAGGTTGACAGTGCATACACCTCTCGCTACACCTGGCTACTTCGAAACTGATCCCGCAACGCGACAAGGTCTCTTACACTTGAAAGTGATGGTAGTAGCCCAGGACGGCAGACTGGGCTAATAGCCATCAGTCTGTCTACCACTCTTGTCCTACTGTCTATCTATCTCACTTAAATAACAATGATATAAAATGTTTAATTTTTGAATTATTGAATTATGATAGATAATGAAAAATTTTTGCTGTCTTCAGTAAACCTATCGTAGCTTGGGCCCTGTAAAGGGGTCGTTTTAATCTTATAAAGTGGATCGTTTTACCTAACCTTTAGCAGTATACTTTTGTATTTCAATCATACAATACGTTTCAATTTAATGATTTATAATAAAAGCATTACATAATAATGAACGTAAACTAAATTTAATTATTTAATTTGTGAATGTTTTAAATTATGGCTAAAGATAGAGGTCCATATTACCCGAATTGTGATGAATCTGTGTGGTTAAGATCGTGTGAAGAGGAGATAACAACTCCTATACAGGGTGTTGTTTCAGGTAACATTTTGTTTAAACTACATAACTTTTCATTCTCTCAATATTGTGCTTATTAATCATAAATATGTTACATTTTAAAAGTATACTTAATTATAAACTATACAATATACATGGAACTAATTAATTAATGACATTTATTTGATTATCTGTAAGTAATTTTTTTATAGTATCTCGACATTAATTCAATTCTAATATTTTTTCTCGAATAATAAACAGGAACGATTCCATCATGGCTGCGTGGATGCCTCATACGTAACGGTCCCGGTTCACTCAAAGTTGGCAACGATAGATATGAACATTTATTTGATTGTTCTGCATTATTACATCGGTAAGAAAAAGTAACGTCATATTTAGTAATAGTTCATAGTACAGGACCTTGTTTTATTAATGATGAGCGGCCGGGGTCTTGGACAGACCTCATGATCGATGAGACCCGTGTTCAAACCTTGCTAAATTCTGACTAGTACCAATGTACACGTAACTATGTTATATGTACTTTGATCGCTCAATGCCTGTGATACAAGCGTTACAAGCCTGTATTTATACTGCAAAAAAATATTTTAAATTTTCACAGTTATTTGGACATAGCAGGTATAGTGGGAGGAGAGGGAGACGCTTCGGTTAGACCATTTCTTTTACATGACAATGTTTTTTTTTTCGAGTTTTTAGTCAAGATTTAAGTAAAAAACAAACTTTATATTAGTTCGAGAATTTTCGCAAAGAGGCAATTAAGACGTCTCGAAGTTTCTTAAAGACGGTTGTAAACTAAGCTAGGGTTACTTTCCATACTAGCTTACGTAGTTTGTTGCAGTCTGAAGCTAAGCTCGCTTCTTAGTTTGCAGTACGAGCAGAGAACGCGTGACACGCATTCTGTTGTAATGAAGCTTGCTTGGAAAGCCAACTTTACTAATCCATATTAATTTCAAGGTTTCTGTACCGCAATAATTTAATACAATAACCGCAAAACATGGCCGTATTGTTACCTACTATTAGTAAGTTACTAATCGAAAATATTATTACATAGAAATAAAACAATAAAAAAGAGAATTACATTTTAATTTATAAAAAAAATATAATAATAAGAATAGTTAAAAATTAATATTCAAGTTGAATTCTAGAAAGTGTACGTTTCTTTTGAAATAACATGTAGTTTGTATTATGCATATTTAGCAATTTTTATGCTGGCAGCGATAAGAAGGAAATGCAACGAATATAATTTTTAAAAAAACCGAAAAAATTGTATATTTCTCTCGCTTACAAAAGTGTTTTTCCTATAGATTTGGTATATACGATGGAACAGTCACATATCAATGTCGTTTTGTGAACACGGAGCGTTCGAAAAAAAACCGCGCGGCTAACCGTATCGTTGTCACTGAATTCGGTACAAAAGCTGTACCGGATCCGTGTCATACTATTTTTGACAGGTTAGTGCCTCACGTTATTTTTTTCTAATTTTTAAGGTATTGTAACAATTTGCCATTGTCAAAGTAAATATTTACATCACGGGTCATTTATTCAACACATTAAACAGTCTGATCAAGTCTCAGTCAAGTCAAAAACAGCTTCAGTAAAGTAGTAGAATCTTTACCGAAAGTTCTCACAGAGTTTTGGAGGGAAAATTAAATCACACGTTCTCTTCTTTACTGTTTAATGTTTGCCCACACTCACGCATGTTCACGAACACTTAATGGTTAATAATCCACCATTATTACACAATAACACTCGAAGAAACACAAGTTTAGGAAAATAATTCAAGACAAATAACCTAATATCTCCAGATGGCCACTAAACGTCACCACGTTATTTATTATACACAGGCATATAAAAACGAGTGATCAGTAACGTTGTATTGTTATTTACAGAATCTCAGCAATCTTCAATCCGGGAGAACACATGTCTGATAACGCTATGATCTCCGTTTATCCCTTCGGTGATGAAATGTATGCCTTCGCTGAATCTCCTATTGTTTACCGGTATATTATTTTTAAGTAAATTTTTCATCCCAGAGGCAATTGCTGCATGTGGAAATTTATGTGTAATAGCGGTTGTTTTCTTTCATGAACCGCACTCAAGCTTTACTTTACAGTGAAGTGTTGTCATATGCCTAGTCAGAAAAAGTATTTTAATATTTCAGGATTGACCCAGAGACGTTGGACACGTGCGGCAAAAGAAATCTCACTGATGCAGTTACTCTTATTAATCACACGTCACATCCTCATGTTATGACAAATGGTATAATATAAATAATAATATTAAAAAAATTAATAGTAATAAATTATCAGCTCAGGTTGAAAACGTGACCGCATCGGAAATTCCTCATTATATCTTTCATCGGCATCCCTAAAATAGCTGGAGGGTAATTTGTAAAAATCACAACTTTTTATTAATCCAAAATATTATTGTGTTCTAAGTGCGTTCGATCTAAACCGCAGTAGTCACCTCCTCTATGTCGGCTTGATGTGATAAGTGAGCATTAACCACGTTGGCAGGATATTTTGTCATAATATTTATATTTGATTGACTACCTTATTATATCGTAATCGATACAATATATAGAACAAAATATCGTTTATAGTAATTTATTTTGTTTCAGGTGATGTCTTTAATGTCGGTATGTCATTTGTGAAAGGATTGGTTCGGCACATTGTTGTCAAATTTCCACGTTTAGACAAAGGTATTTATTTCCAGCAAATTATAAGACTATATTATATATAAATAAATAATAAATCTCTTCAGGTGACATGTTTGAAAAGGCAGAGATTGTTGGTAGTATGAAACCAAGATGGCCACTACATCCTGGATATATGCACACATTTGGTAAATTTTATTTTAATAAATTATTATTAAATTAATATAACGTCTATACGAGTACATAGAGCACTAGAGCGGCCGTAGTCTAGCGTTAAGACGTGTGAAATCACAATCGACGAGACCCATGTCTAAATCTCTCTAAATTATGACTGGTACCAATGTAACTATATTATATGTACTTTGGTCGTTCAGTCAAACAAGTACTAGCTAAGTAACCAACATAGGTTTGTAGTTTGTTATTGTTGTTGAGTGACTATAATACGAGCCGGCTTAGCTTTAAAAAAAGAAACAAAAAGAATTTAATTTGAAGAAACCAATAAAATAAATTATCACCAAGACAAAACATGACGCAGCTAGCTATTAGAGGACAAACCTTAAAACTTTGAGATACTTCCAGCGGATAATTATTGGATTAAATCAGTCCCAGTTAGAGTTCCAAAGGTTCTCAGACACTTAAAACTAATTTTAAAATCACTTTTAATACATAATTACATTTAATTGTCAGAATCCTTCCACCCGTTACGAATAGGTTAGGTTAGATTTAGGTTTATGTGCAGAAATCCTTGTACCCATTATGAATAGGTTAGTTACATATAGGTTTGTAATAAAATTGAGTGTTGCTTTAGATGAAAGTGGTACCAAATTGAAGCTTTAACTGTGTCTGATTTAACGCAATAATTATTTACTCGAATTTCTGAGGTCTCCAGATGAAATCGTAAGCCCTGAGACGCCTTACATTACTATAAAATAGGCTTAATATAGGCACTTAATAAGTAAATAGATAAGTATTAAATTTTCAGGAATAACAGAAAACTATTTTGTGATATTGGAGCAGCCATTAACGATATCATTATTAGGAACTGTTAAGAATCAACTCGCTAACAAACCACTTATTTCCAGTTTAAATTGGTATCCAAAATATGGTGTGAGTTATTTTTTTAATTATATAATGAATTTATTACAAAAAAAATCGTCCAGTTGCTGTATCCACATAAATACAACAACATTATAATTAAAATGGTAGTAAACATTGTTATACCTTTTTAGAATGTGTGTGATGTGATATAATATTTTTGTTACTGATTTAGGTCCAATTGCACCACATGACTTAACTATTACTTTCACGTTAAAGTAATTTTTGTTAAAGATTTAATTATGAATTTCAGACACATATAATATTAATAAGCAGAAAAACTGGCAAAGAAGAGATACGTTTCCGAACGGACGCCATGTTTTATTTACATATTATTAATACTTTTGAAGAAAACGGATTTTTAACTCTTGATGTTTGTGCATATAAAGATCCGAAAGTTATTAATGCTATGTACATACATGCTATTGAGGTAGGTCTCATATATATTTCTAATAGGTACAATGTTTTAAATTTAAACCCCTGTACTTTTTACAGTAGTCCGGCATATAACAACACTCCGCCTCATGTAAAGCTAGAGTGCGGTCCGTGAACGGAAACAACTGCTACTAGAGAAATCTCTACGGGCAGCAGTCGCCCCCGCTATGCCGGCCTGAGGAGACAAGTAAGCACCTGGTTACTTTCAAACTGCTCCCGAAACGCGACAAGGTCGCTTCACGGGTTACATTCGAAAGTGGTGGTATTGCCTCAGGGCTAATAATCATCATCAGTCTGCCTACCACTCTTTAATAGTGCTGCCTATAGACACTGAGTCACCAAAGTACATTTAAACAAAGTTACATTGGTACCGGTCAGAATTTAGCGAGGTTCGAACACGAGTCTCATTGACTGCGAGTTCACGCGCCTTACCGCGACCGCTTTGTCTCTGCTGTGCCAGCTTGCCGAGAAATGTACAGTGTACATTTCTCTCGTCATATCTGGCTACTTCCAAGCTGTTCCCGAAACGGGGAAACAGGTGTTACACTTGAAAGTGGTGGTAGACTATTCTTTTAAAACTGGAGTAAGTCATTTAATTAACACTGTGGTAATTATAAACAATGTAGTACTGATTGTTTTGCTTCAGACAATGCATCACAACGTGTCATATGCATCTTGGTTTAGAGCGCGACCGCAACGACTGAAAGTATCGTTGCAAGCTTCTCCTCTAACATATGTCACTCCAACACAAATTGTTGACATCGGCTGCGAGACTCCGAGAATATATTACGAAGTTTATAATGGTTAGTGATTTATTTGTTGCGAAACCATATAGTTTGAAATCAAGCTTTAATACTAGCAAATGAAAAGATTTATACAAATTCTCATTATTAAAAAAGAAAGATTTAATAAAAAACCTTTTAAAAAAAGTTGAACCGACTTGAATAAACACTAAAAGCACTCAAAAGTAGAAAATATTTTTTAACAAGAGTACACACGAGTAGGTGCCATGCTATACCAATTCAAAAAGTTGTTTCGAAATCTGAAACTTATTACATATTTTTATACACTTTAAATACACTAACTAACTATAAACGTTTGCTTTGAATGTGAATCATTGAAATCGGTCCAGCAGTTTTCAAAAAATCGGTGAACATACATAAAAAAAATATACGCGACGAACATATAACCTCCTCCTTTTTGGAAGTCGGTTAAAAATTCTAAGCTGAAACAATTTTTTAATCAATTCGTAATGATGAAATCCCAGTTACAAATATACTTAGTTAAACTTCACCTTATTAATAAAAGGTTAAAATAATACGTAATTGTCTACTAATATTAAGTTTATACGACGTCATTATTTTGTACGACTGCTCCTAAACATTACATTTAAATCATTACGAAATTTTTTTCAGGTCGTCCATACAGATATTTCTACGCTATAAGTTCTGACGTTGACACTGAGAATCCTGGAACTGTAAGTATTTAAAGCTGAGGGTTCATTGAGGCATTTTTAATGGCATTATAGCAATTTGCCAGTGTCTAAGTAAATATTTGCATGAAGTTTATAATACTGTGCATCACGAGTCGTTCATTCATTGTACTAAATAGTCAAGCTCAGTCAAGTCAAAAATTGCTTTAGTAAAGTGGCAGAATCTATACTAAAACTTCCTACGGAGTTTTGGAGGGAAAATGGAAACACAGGTTCTCTTCTTTTGAATTGTTTGCCTATACACACACGTTCACGAACACTTAATGGTTAATAATCCACCATTATTACACATTAACATTCGAAGCAACACAAGTTTAGGAAAATAATTCAAGACAGATAACCTGATGGTTGCCAAAACTCCTTTGATCCATATCGAAATGTGACAAGCCGTGTTGCGCATCGTATACGCGTCTGTACGTCGAGCACGCACTGCGTTTATATGCGACAAGGAACCCTACTTCTGCAAATTAAATCGTTTTTTTTTTCAGTTAATAAAAGTAGATACCTACACAGGCACAGCAAAGACGTGGTGCGAAACAGATTGTTATCCGAGTGAAGCTGTTTTCGTACCATTACCCGATGCTAAAGTAAGATTTCCATTTATTCTTTTTTTTTACACAAAACAGTTAAGTCATTGATCATAATTAGTGGATGACACATTTTCTAAATTTGTCTTTTTTTTTGTAAAATCTCCCATTCTGGGAAGAAAGGGAACCAAGCCCATACAGCCATGTGTTTTCTTTATTAATTATTATAAGCACAGGCTATAGGTAAATTGGTGACAGTCTTCTCGTCATACGCCTTTCCGAAGCCATGGTAGAGTCTGACGACGAGCACGTGAATGCTAAGTCCCTGCCAATGCCAATAAAATAATTTCAATTCAATTCAGTCAGTAAATTAGTAAAATCTATGCTAAAACTATCGCCAACTTTTTTAAAAATATATTGTAAAAATTGCAGGAAGAAGACGACGGAATTCTTCTAAGCGCATTAGTTTGGGGTTCGAACCCGCGTACCGTTGGCTTTCTCATACTAAGTGCTAAAGAAATGTGTGAGATCGCTCGAGCGAAGTTCGATACGCCTTCGGACACGCCAAAATGCCTCCATGGGTGGTTTAGACCTGATATGAAGTAGATTTGATACCTACTTCTGATACACGTATATTATACGCACTGAGTGATTGAAGAACATAATTATAAAATATTTTATTTTTTATTAATTTTAATTATATGAACACATCATTTACCAATCAATAGACGATGTTTAATTATATAAAAACAGATATCATCAATTATTAAATAACCTTACTCAATAATCTGGGTGAAGCTGATATTATTTTTCAACAAAATTAACTAAAAATCATTGACAAACTCGAGAAAAAAAATCTCCTTTAATTTATATTTTTTATACCTAAGCTAGTGTTTGTGCCAAAAGCACTGAGCGTCCAAAGTATGTATACATAACATAAATTACATTGGTACAAATTAGAATTTAGCGAGATTTGAACACGGGTCTCATCGATAATTCCGCCTCTTACCGCTACACCACGGCTACTCTTAAATAAGACAACTTAAGTTAGATAATGATGTAAAGACAGTTCCAGGGTGGTTTTTAGTGTAGAAATAAATACTTAAATATAGTTGTTTAAAAAAAACAATTTAATAATTAATATAAACATAATTTATTTATTCTACCCTGGAAAACATAAAACTTAAAATTATTAAGAACACTTAAAAATCTTTTACCGTAAATTTCAAACAAGATATTTAAAAATGACTATGAACGTATTTTTGTGACATTTATATAAATAAGTAATAATAATACAAACTTAAATCTAGATATACAAGAGCAAATGCTTTACAATTTTACTTAAATGATTTACTGAGCTCAAAATCTGTGATACACGCGTAATTTCTCGTCGTGGATGAAAGCGTCTCGTCATTATTTCGTACGCCTGCATAGAAAGCAGCGAATCTGACCGAGTAGATGCGGCTAATTGTGTGTGAATGTTTAATACGGCGTATAACATAATATTCAAACTATTTTAACGGCTAACGTTTGTGTAATTCGAATGATACAGCAATTTAAGTTGCAATAACATACCAATTATTTTTTAGACAAATACGCGTGTACCGTTTTAATGACAATTGAATAATTAACAAAAACAATTAATAAATACTAAATTAACACAAATGGAATGAGATAAATGCATAATTTTAATAAAGGTAGCGCACATCCTGCGCAGTCGTTTATCACTGTCAAACCATTACCGACTTTGTGAGCGTTGAAATAATATCGAAATTTAATTAACAAAACACTAGTCACCAAAGTAATTAAAGCGATTAGAAAACTAGTTGTGTTAATTTAATTTCGTCATTACTACTGTTACAACAAAGTCGATAATGGATTAGAAATGAGAGATGTGCGCCTAACAATAATTAAAATCTCTGGTTACTTTTGTATAATTTGTGACAAATCGATTTCAACCGACATAATTTGGTCTATGCCTCTGTTTTTTATTCACAATTCAAACGAAAACTTAATCATAGAAACTCACTTCCAACAAAAACCAAACTAATAAAAACCTTACTTCGACACACGTACATCTATCTTAATTTGTATTCTTACAATCTCATTTTTATCGAAGCCGAGCCGATGTTAAGCTGGTGCAAGGTCCATGTTCGGAAGTGACTGCTTGAAATAGTCGCTTGCGCTGTGTCGGTTTTCAGGAGACGAATCTCCAGGTTTTGACAGTACACAGACAGTTAGTGACAGAGACTGGGCTAATAAGAATAATCAACCTACAAACCACTCTTCGTTCTCAACCACTCTCAACTACTGAAAAAGTTTTCGGAAAGATAATCTTATTTAATAAATAATTCACATATTTTAGTCGTATTGTACTAATTAATATTTAATTTATTTACAACTAATCAATTTATTTTTCCTGGACATCTCTTTTTGATAGGACACGTGATCAACTATCATTTATTTACATCTTAAAATACTACTAAACAATAAGTTAAACAATATACAGACTGTAAAAAGACATAGCGGTCCAAGTTTTTTATTTATTTATTTATAAGATCATATTTAAAAAGCAATATTGCGTCCAATAATATTACTGTACTATTACTGTACTGTATTAATAAACACAAAACATTATTAAAAAATCAAAAGCAAGCAATGTGAACGAGTCGATTGACAAAACGACTGGTGTCGCGACGGCCCGCATTGGATTGAAATTGAAAAAAAAGAGCTTACGATTTTTGTACAAAATCGGTTCGCAATTTATGCCAGTCGATAGAGCATATTGATATGATGAAATCATCTTAATACTTTTTTTCTCTAAAGTATTTACTTACCGAGATAAAAAATAAAGTTGAAAATTTTTGTATGAAACGAAACCACCAATGTGACTCCAAAGTAAGGAAAATGCTTAAATAATGTACTCAAAATAAAAATTAACTGCTGGGAATTTTGACATTCATTCTAATTAATTAATTCGCTACATTACCTACATACAATTTGTTGTTCGTGAAAGTGCACAACTATTGTACATAGTGGGAAATTTATTTGGTGGCGGGTAACTACTATTGTATTTTATGTTTTAATGCTTCTTTGTTTCTGCTTCTGCCTGTCGCTGTATTTTCTCCAAAATAAATAAAATAAAAACAATATTTATTCACCAAGAAATTAAAACATTGCGTACTTAAGGCTCAAAACCACCAAGGTGGCAAATTTCATTTGGAAAGAAATAAAAGTATCAGATAGTTATTAAATTACAAAAATCTATACTCTAAATCATTGAAATTGATTTTGTTTATCTGTACATTATTATTATTTTCGTAAGAATGCATTATTTCATTTATCATGATAAAATGTTTGTGCTTAAAGTCATTCCGAGAACGCGTCCCGAAGTACTATTGCCGGAAAACAAGCATCTAAATCACGAAGTATTTAATATCATTTTATTTAATTAATGGGCTAAATAGAATAATTATTTTCTTAAAAAGGGACAATTTGATATAATGTTTACATTACAAAACTATTTGTAGCATAAAATTTGTCAAATAGTTTGTCCGGAAAAGTACACGTCATTTTTGTGAACGCATCAATAACTGACCAAAATATTTGATTGATGAACGCACCCTTTAGTAGTGCCAACCTGACGTAGAGGAAGCGCGTGTGTGGGTGGAGTGTCGCTGAGTTTTTCGCCAAATTATTGGAAAATAAAGTGGTATGTCGTTTTCTATTTACAATTTCCATACCGTACATCAATAGTACATCATTACGGGAGCACGTGTTATTGTTTGTAATATTGGAAATATACTTTTTCATTGAATAATCGGTAAAACTATTATAGTTTACTTGTCGTTAACCTAGAAATATTGTGTTCAAAATGGCTACCGCCGGTGTCAAGCGCGCGAAGATTCAAAAACGTCATTCCGAGAACGCTCATTTCGGGAGCGTTCCCGAGGATGATGGCACGTTCCCGGAATGACGACAATGTTCCCGAAATGATGATATGATGCTAAAGCAATACATTTTCAATGATAAAATATAAAAAAATACTATTTAATGTAATTTCAGCAAGCATGGAAGCAGAGAAAGACGGAAAAAAGAAAAGAAGGCCAAAAAAACAACAAAAAAAAGATAGTTTAGCATATTTACGGTATAGAGAAAAAGCAAATGCTAGGAAAAGAAAGTTTTTAGATAATATGACTGCCGAACAAAGAGAAATTAAACGAGCTAAGGACAGGGAGTATTACCAAAAGAAAAAAGCGGAAAAAAAAGTTACTAAAGTTAGTGATATGACAGAACGTGAAAAGCGCAAGTTAAGAAAGCGGTGGAGAAAAGCATCAAAAACATACAGAGAAAAAAAGATGATATTCGCAAATGCAATCAGTAATACGCCTCCAACTTCAGAAGATGAATCAACGCCTCGCAGTTTAACCCCTGAAAATGCAATTCGACACAACTTAGCTCGAAGAGAGGTTGGAAGAAAAATAGTAAGAAAAGATAGAGCAAAAGCATATAGAACAATACAAAAAAAAGAAAATATGATTACCCAAATGAGGCGCACAATTGAATCCTTGAAGAAAAAATTACAAAGGAACACTCAAAAAGAGAAAAAAATATCGTCATCGGTCTTATCACCTAAAAGCAAAGTTAATGAACTAGTTAAAGATATTAATGTGCCGCCAGAAGTTTGCAAGCGTTTATTATTTGCTGAGGTACTAACGACACAATTAAAAGATAAAGCTGACTCGTTACCGAAAAATTCTAAAGATCGAGAAGTATTCCAAAAATGTGTAAGCGACACTACCGTCAGGAAATATAGATTATTACACATGGCTAAGACTTTTATGCCAAAAGAGAAAAACGACAAACCAATCCTGAAAACAGACGTGAAAGATCGTGAAGTAGTTTTGAAGCCAGATTTGCGTCAAAAAGTCAAGGATTTCTTCGAGAAGGATGATATCAGCAGAATGTGTCCAGGTAAAAGAGATTACGTGAAGAAAAATGGCGTTAAAAAACAAAAACGAGTTCTCCTAGACAGTGTCAAAGCTCTTCAGCCAAAGTTCTTTCAAGAAACTGGAATCAATTTACCTTACACGACATTACTGAGAGCAAAACCTTTTTGGATCGTCGCTCCAAAATCAAGAGACCGTGAAACTTGTCTTTGCGTCAAACATGAAAATTTTGAATTGAAACTATCCAAATTAAATAGCTTACAGCAGACAAGTCATCGTAGCGCTGAAGAGATAGTCAAGGAGTACAGCTGCGACATGACTTCCTACGAATGCATGACTGGATTATGTGACAAATGTAAAAAACTGACATTACAACAAGGAGATAATGAAGAAACCGTGACATATTTTCAGTGGCAATCTATAAATGAAAAAAAATTAATAAAAGGAGAGAACAAGACATTTAAGATTACAAAAAAAGTCCCTGTCACAAGTACAATCAAACATTTAAGAAAAGCTTTAGCTGAAGAAATTCCTATCATGAAACAGCACCTGTATGGTATTTACAACTATAATAAACAGAAAAAAGAGCTTAAAGAAAATATCACTGAGAACGAGATAATGATACAGATTGACTTTTCGGAAAATTACACCACTAAGTACGCAAAAGAAATACAATCCTCCCATTTTGTTAAGAATCAATTAACTATTCACACAGGAGTTCATCATTCACGAAATATTGACAGTTCATTACAAACGACAGCTTTTGCTACCGTAAGTGAAAATTTAGACCATCAGGCCCATGCAGTGTGGGCTCACTTGAAACCGATTTTAAGACAAATCCTGGATAACCCTAAAATTGACACACTGCACATTTACTCCGACGGTCCGACATCCCAATACAGGAACCGTACAAATATATTTCTCTGGCTTAAGACTTTGATCGATGAATTCGAACAAGTAACCAACTCAACATGGACATTTAGCGAACCTGGACACGGGAAGGGGCCTATGGATGGTGTTGGCGGAGTTTTAAAAAGAACGGCCGATAGACATGTTTTGATGGGAAAAGATATAAAGTCCGGTTCTGACTTTGTTGGCCTCTTCACCGAGTCGTCTATTCTGGTAAAAGAAGTTTCTGATAAAGAAGTGACTGAAATGAAAGAAACGATTCCTAAAGCAATAGATGCTATACCGGGTATAATGAAAATTACTAATATAAAATGGAAAAAAGGACCCAAAGTGTGTTTAGAATTGTTTCAATATAAACATTTACAAAAAAGGGTCAACCTACAAGATATACGCCCCGATAACGATGTGCTTCTAGAAAATGAATTGTTTCATCTTGAAGAACCGCCTATTGACCCGTTGCATCTTGAAGAACCAACTGAAGCAAATTATTACAAAGACCTGGTGAATAACAACAAGAAGCAAAGTATTTTCAAATCCATTTATGGGTCTTCGTCTTCAGATGATGAGGATTTAATGACGATCTCAAATCGCAAGCGAGCGGAGCAAAATATCATTAATGCTGAAGCTGGAACGTCTTACGGGGCTGAGAAAGAAAACATTCATCCTAATTTAATTTCTCCTGGGACATACCTGTTAATTAATGTACCAACACAAAAACAAGGCGTTTTCTACAGATACGTTGGTGTCAGTCAAACATATGTAGAAGACGACGGAGAAGTTAAAATTACTTTCCTGAAATCTGTGCGCAATAGTGCCAAAGTATTCAAACTGGATCCAAAAGATATATCTTACATTGCATATGAACAAATAAAAGAGATAGTTCCGGTTCCTACAATTAAAAAGGAAAAATGTCGTCAGTATTATTATTTTAAGTCAGATGTTGATATATTCGAAAAAGACTAATTACATTTTTGCTTATTTGAAAGAGACTTTATTACTTTAATTTTGTTAATTGCATCAATGCTTAGTTATTTTCCTTCAAAAGATTCATTTATTTTACTTTAATTGATATCCTTCCGTTAATTTATCTTTAAATAATTATTATTACTTACTATTAGGTGTAACAACCAAGTTCCAAAGTTTTAATGTAAGTGTTACGTGATTGAGAAGACTGCAGTTGTGAACTGATTTATGTAGTTTATAAATGTTAATTTTCTTACTAATAACATACCTATATTGATAATCATTTAATTAAAAGTTAATAACAACTATGTTTCTGTGTTTTTCTTAACATAACCGCCCCTAACTGCTCCCAAAACGTTATGTCATCATTCAGTGAACGCATTGGTAATTTCGGGAACACTGAATCATTTTCGGGAACACTACTTAAACTCGATATTTACCACAAATGTTAGATGTTTTTAAATGTACTATTATGTGAATATATTAAAAATGTTCTTTTTTATATAATATACTATAGTTCCACTTTAAATTTCTTTTGAATTTCTTGTAAAAGTAAACTTTAAATTTGAAAATCGTAACCTTACCATAAATTCAACTTTGATTCCGATTTACATAAAAAATATGAGGAAAATTCAAAGGTTTTATATGAGGAATATTCAAATATAGCAAAGTACTGTTATTTATTTAATTTTAATATACATATTACAAACATTTTTTATTTTAAATTAAATATTTAAAATCGTTCCCGAAATGACGAAAATTGCTGACAAGTATCCTTTAACACACTGTAATTTAAAAAAATATAATTTTTATGCATGCTCCTGCAAAATATGTTAAGAAAAAAAAGCTCGCAATCATTTAAACCTATTTTTAAATCGATAACTTTTAAACATTTTTCACAAAATTCTAAACTCTAAATTCGCCACCTTGGTGATTTTGAGCCTTAAAAGTAAAAAAAAAATCGACGGAAATAATGCAATTATATTCCTAGAAACATGGACACTGGCTTACTCGTTTACAAAGTAAGAAAAAGAAACCAGGATTTATCAACTACAATCATTGTCATTAGGTAAATTCAGATTTGTTTAGTTTCACTACAATACCATTCATTATTTTCCCGGAAATATGAGCATTATTAAAGGGTATGGTACAAGTGGGGGTACAAGCACCTCAACTTCTGGGTTTTTTCCTAGAAAGCCTTTCGACGGGTTATGACAAAAAAGAAAAAGAAGACGTGTGGTACTGTTATCAAAATCAGTCGCACCTAAGGTACTAGAAGCTGCTGCTGGCGAAAGTCTCCAAGACAGAGGTCATAAAGACATCAATAAAATATTGGACCATTTAACGAAACATCCTGGAGATATTGAAAAAGTCAAAGGATGTATCAAAAAAGGCAACCAAAAAGGAAAAATTGTTTTTACCTAAAAACAAGCTCTTGAGGTAATGGTATCTTTGAAACTATTAAAGTGGAAATATATATCATTAAGGAAAGCTGCTTGTGAAGAGGGCTTAGGCATATATCCTTCATACTATCAGCTGAAGGTAACGAAAGAGGAGTGCTACCCATCAAAGGACCAGATAATTTTGACTGAAGATGGGGCACAAATAAAATTGCGAGCTTTGTTGGACCTCACGGTAACCAGGCTCATTAACAGTCATAACGTTAACATCTGGAACTACCGTTGAACTTGTGAGCAAATGGGGCTTTGACGGAACACCAGCTCAAAGCAACTATAAGCTTAAAGCTGGCTTTGATGATTCTAATATATTTATGGCCAATTTAGTATCCATTATGCTCAGAAGTGATACCAATATTATATTGAAGAACGATCAGCCTTCTTCCGGTTTCTTACTGTCGACCGATCATGACTAAGTTTATTAAAGAAAGCAAGGAAATATCAATTGCAGTAAAAATGCCATTGAACAAGAGATAGAAGCTTTGCAATTCACAGAAGTCGAAGAAGTTTTTGTGAAGCACAAACACCATCTGATAATGATTAACGGAAAAATTTCGTCCTACATGAGACGTCAGCTGCAATCTGTGACATTTGCCAAGCTACACCCTCCCAAATGAATAATCTGGACTCGGTTAAAATAGATAAAAAAGTGAAAACATGTACCAGTACGGTCTGTCCTCTTTGCACCTTTGGATTAGGTGTATGAAACGCTTCTAGGAAATATATAAATACGTATTGTAGTGAATTAACTAATTAATGTCAAAATTCCTAGCAGTTAATTTTTATTTTGAGTACATTTCTTAATAACTTTATTGTTAAACACAAATAAATAATAATAACTGTAAATCTAAGTACGTAGTTGTGACAACGCCCTCTTTTTGCAGTTATAATTAAACAACGTAATTAAAGCCGTACTTGCTAGGGATACCTTTAGAACCCGTGGCTCGCGGTCCTTTGACCGTCGTATGGGAGACACTGTTGGGAGTAGCTGGTCTGTGTTTTTTTATATTTTTTATATTTCCTTGCTGTCTTGTGTTTCCGTCCATGCTCGTTTGCACACATTCTTTTGTAAAATGGCACGAGACATTAATTTTAGACGAACACAGCGACGCGATGAAGCTCCAAAAGTCAGTTCAATTCTTTCCAAGCCCAAGTTGAACTGCCTCTCATTTAATTGGCAGGAATAGTGTTTCTTGGTGGGGACGCTGACCACCCCACCTTTTATACACAATATAATCAGAAACAACACAGGTATAAAACCCGCATGAAAAATTACGTAATGGTGCTAAAATCGAGATTGGAGTTGCATAGATCTGGCCCTCACACCATGTCGCCAAAAATATATAATAGCCTACCAGAGACGATTAAAGAAAATACCTGTAATGTAGCATTTGAACGGGAACTAAAAAAACTTTTAGTAGAAAAAGGCTTCTACAACCAAAACGAATTTCTTGAAGATTAAATGTGTGCGTACCTAATAATATTAAGCTGACATTCCTTAAGATTTGACATTTTGATAGATTTTGACATTTAATTAAATACTTCTGACATAATTGTAAATCTTAAATTAATCTAAAATTATTCATATCATAATAAATATTAGCACGCCCAAACGGGCAGTTATGGTGAAACTAACATAGATATAAGGACCTTACTAACCCATAACATGTAAATAGATAAAGCGTGCCCGTGACCTCACCATATGACGTAGATGGACACCGTGGGGTTTTTAGTCGTGTATACCCGGCATTGGGGAGTACCGCGGAGTCCGACATAACCTCGTCGTCTTCTCCGAGACGGCGAGGCATCTATAAAAGATTTTCCCCCACGTAAAAAAAAGTAAATACTTTAAAGCAAAAAAAAGTACTAAGATAATTTCATCATATCAACATACTCTATCGACAGGTATAACTTGCGAAACTATTTTGTGAAAAAAAAAAAGGTAAGTCTTTTTTTTTCAATTTCGGTTCAATGTGCGGCCTCGCAAGAGCGGTGAGCACGATTGTTTAGCGTTGTAACCCGTCCATTACGGGTTGTTAAAAGAAGTTAATAATTAAGTTGCAACAACGTTTTGATATTGACAGAGTAATGGAATGCAATCTGTCTTTTTACATAACTTATATTAATTTTAAAACAAACTTCAACATCTTCGTTTAATAAAATTAACCACAATAACAAACAAACACAAAATTGGTTTAGGAGGCGATTCGCACGAATTGAATTCGCCCGAAATGTGCGAATCGACTACTTATTAAAATTATAAAATATTAGCAGTCGATTCGCACGAATGCAATTTATTTGCGTGCGAGTCGACAAATCCATACGTAGTAGCCGATTTGCACACAATAAGTTTTAATTTAAGGATTAGTGAATATACTGTTCTAGCGAATATACAGCCGATTGCCCTAGCCCCAAGATAGGATGCTCTGTGTTATCAGGAATTCAGGACAAGAACAACACAAACATGTAACATTCAAGTCCGAAGCAAACACCTCCTTCCTTCTCTTTCAATAATATATAAATTTAATCGACCGGGATTCGAACCCGCCAACAAAGTCGTGCTACCGATCGTTAGATTTAACAATATTAACAAGCTGAAGAATTCGGTACACTACACAAATATTAAAATAACAAGAGAGAAGCACTTAAAATCTATATAAATCTAGAAATAGTATTTTTAATACATTAAGGTTTTACCTTCATATAATAATAATAAAATTAATAATAATAATTATTGTTATTATTAACCTAAAATTTAGCAGTTTATCAGCTGGAACTAAAAATAAGCAAACTGAGTAGAATATGAGAAATTAAACATCTTCGGAAACAATTGTTAAGCCACATTTTGGTGAAGTTTAGCATGCATTCCTTATTTTAGATTTAATCCTGGCACATTAAGAAAAAAAAAACGTTAGACCAACTAAAATATTAGGACGCTGAAAAATATAACAACATCCTGCCTGATGTAAAGCTAGAGTACGGTCCATGAACGGAAACAACTGCTACTACAGAGAAATCTCTACGGGCAGCAGTCGCCTCCACTATGCCGGCCTGAGGGGACGAGCATGCATCATCTAGATTGACAGTGCACGCTCCTCTCGCTATACCTAAGATATTGGATAAGTAGGTTTGCAATGCAGATTGCTCGTTTGTGTCCTGCAAACTCCACCCATGTGAGTGTTATGCACGTTCTGCTCAGACTGCAATGCAGGGACGAGAATGGCTCACTTATGGATGACTGATTAAAATCCAATAGAATAAATACATGCCTCCTATGCAGTTTTATTTTCACGTGCCAGGACCTCTTAGTAAAATAAAACTAATAACAAAATATTACCAAATTTTTTTCTATAGACTACAATATATTTACAACTTAGTTTTTCTGTGTTTTATTTAGCTTCGTTTAAATTATTATCTGCATCGACTAATATGAACTACATAATTTTTTCATACATCCTAAAAATTTAGCAAAACTGACTAAAATATTTTGCAATTTTCTTACATAATAAAACAATATTATTTTATATTTAAAATATAATTAAAGTTGGCAGAGACACAGTTAAAAGGCAAACCAGAGATTTTAATTATTGTGTATGAATCCAAAAGTCAAACAAAGCATTTGAGCGTATCGTCACAGACGCGTATAATTAGATAGGAAATATACGAACAAATTACATTGGCCGGCAGTAAACAATACACTTCGAGCTTTAGAAAGAGACAATCGGCTCATCTCTGTTACGTATACCTTCTTCATGCGACAGAGAAGATGCTGTACGCAGCCGAAGTTAGCCAATTATCTCTTTACTGCTATGTTCCGATGTACAGGCATCGCACATAATGCGTCACTCAAGTTCCATGTCGGCCTAAAGTTGACTTAAATATGTAATTTGTAAACAATTCCTAAAGTTATAAAAAACTGAAACATACAGAAGAAATCACAAGATTATTAATCTATTTTTAATAATAGCCTATTTATTTTTTTATTTGAGTCTCTTTAATTCCGTTGTCCTATCTGGACAAGGGACTGATAAAAAATCTAAAAAAATTGTAATTTTGATAAATAAATGGTTCATTTAGGATTTTTTTTTATCTATATGCATTTAAAGGTTGGCCAGCCCAGAATCCCGTGATACCTGTATGTATACTTATTAAATTCACTCCGAACAAACTTAAAATAAATGGCGATGGCAAGTTAAATTTTTATTTTTATTTTTTATTGTAGCTCGACATGTGAAAACACTCCGCCTGATGTAAAGCTAGAGTGCGGTCCATGAATGGAAACAACTGCTACCACAGAGAAATCTCTACGGGCTGCAGTCGCCTCCACTATGCCGGCTCGAGGAGACGAGCATGTACCATCTAGATTGACAGTGCACACTCCTCTTTTATACCTGGCTACTTTCAAACTATTCCCGAAACGCGACAAGGTCACTTCACGGGTGTTACACCCGTACGTTACAAGGGTCATGTTATTATATGGAGAAACAGATTATATTAATTTATATAAGACAATATAACCAGCGTTTATTATGGCATCCACTCACATGCACCACAGTAAGGCTATAAAGAAAACTAATTAGGTAATTGTAAATTATGTTTTAGTATCTATCCATTTCTGTCTGCAGTTTATAAAACAAATTATATTTAATACATATAATAATTATTTGTAACAAGGCAGACCCAGAAGGGTGTTTTCCGATCAAATAGGAGACATCCTCATGGAAGCTGGGCTGCCTAGTGCCCATAACCGTAGGGCGTGCATGAAGAGAATTGTGGATGTGAAGGAAACGAGGGTGTTGTGTCAGGATCGTGGTAAGTAGCGTTCCGTTGTCTGTGCCTATCCCTGTGGGAAAAAGGCGTGACAATTGTATTGTATTGTAGCCTTCTTTGCTAACCGTACTATTAAGTACCAAGCCGCCATTTATAAATCGCTTCTTTATTTACGCGGGACATTTTAAAATTATGGTCACTCAATACTAAATAATACACGACCCAATTTTCCTCGTACTTTATAATACTGAAATTATTTATTAAATTATAATGAAAATTAATACAAGAATTGCGTTAATTGGCAATTAACTCGACTGCAAAGTAGACCAAATTTTTTTTTACGTGGGAAAATTCCTGTTAGAGTGGCCCTTGGGGAAAGCGCCTAAAAACCCCTGGGAACGACAATTCAAAACACTCAACTTGCCGAACCCCTCAGTCTATAGGATGACAGATAAATCCCCATAACAGCTGAGCTAGACTGTGGGAGACTGTCCCCTGCTTCCGTAGCACACGAATTGTCG
Organism: Tinea pellionella; assembly: GCA_948150575.1. NCBI lineage: Eukaryota > Metazoa > Arthropoda > Insecta > Lepidoptera > Tineidae > Tinea > Tinea pellionella. The sequence continues at coordinate 7,721,348 of OX411252.1, forward strand.
CGTGAGCAGGTGCCAGGGTCATGTCTGACTCTCCAGCTTAGCTTAAATGCAGAAGAGAGAAATTTTGACGTGGTCACGTGAAACGCCAATGCCAATGTGGCTTAGTAGTCAATTCAGCAGTTAACAACTGTTTTCTGTTCAATTTTCATTATAATTTAATAACAACAAAGGAGAATGCCCATCTTTGGGCCCACTTGATACCTAATAGTTTGGTAACAAAAGAATATTCCAAAATAATAACTTTTTTTTTTACTAATTCATTTTAATTGTATCAACACATCATTTACCAATCTATAGACGATGTTTAATTACATAAAAAAACAGATATAATCAAGTATTAAAGCATTTAATATAATAATAATAACCTCCAATAATGCATCAGAAAACTAGAAATTAAAACTGATTGGTAATAAGGAATTTAGATTTATTTTTCTACAAAATTAACTAAAAACTCGCGAAAAAAATTGTGGGCCCATATCTCTTAGGCAAATGGGCATTCTCCTTTAGCATTTTTAATATACCAAAAAATTTCTATAAAAAATAACCAATTTTTCTTATATGTAAAGCAATGATACTGAGTATAGTTTTTTTTTATATTTATATTTTCATTTACACAATAAAAGGGAAGACATAGAAGTTTTTTAAGGGGCACTAAATCAGAAGTTTTATTTATTTATTGTAGCTCGGCATATGACAACACTGTAACCTGATGTTAAGCTAGAGTCCGGTCTATGAATGGTACAGACAACCGTCGCCTCCGCTATGCCGGCAGGTTGACAGTGCACATCTCTCTTGTTTTACCAGGCTACTTCCCAACTGATCCCGAAAAGAGACAATATCACTTCACGGGTGTTACAATAGAAATTAGTGCAAGTTTTTATTAAATTTTAAATTCAATTATATGCGAGATTCTCTGGTAAAATGCATCCGTGGATCGTGTATACAAAATCACACAAAATGGGAGATTTTCAAAGTTCTACGTAAGATTAAACAAAAGACAACTTCATCTTGTGGTAAAGCCCAATCGGTGGTTTTTAATTTGCCTCATTATTTAAAAAAAAAAACAATCTTTCCCGAAATAAAAAACAGATGATGGTTATTATTAACCCATTCTGCCATGTCGGAATAGTATCACCACTTTTAAGTGTTAATCCCTGTATAACAAGATGAGTGTGCCATGTTAACCGAGACAGCGCAAACTGACATAGGGGAGGTGATTTGGTGACAATAATTTCTGTGATAGCAGTCTTGCTTAACATAGGAAGAAGTTAGCACCAGGCCACAAATGCACCAAGAGATGGCTGAGCTAAAAGAGGAACTGAGTAAAATAGTTTGAATCCGCAGTGGAAGGCCGGCATAATTCAAAATAGAACCATCGGAAATCTCCCATTAAAAACGTATTAATAAAATTATATCACCAGTTAGGTTTATTGTGTGAAATAGTCCATTTCATGTAGATATTGTTAGGGTCACAAGGTGCCAGCCCTAATGATCTTGTGTGCGGATGAATTGTAAGACAGTTACTGTGCAGCCTATGTATGAGCTGCTGCTGTTCAGCATCATATCTGCAAAGAAAACCGATTTAAAAAAAAAACTCATTGTCCTGCAAAAGTGACTATTTGATAATGGCATGAACAAAACCGGCATATGACTGATGTTAAACCAGAGTGCGGAAACAACTGCTACTGCAGATAAATTTCTACAGACGGCAGTCGCCTCCGCTATGACGGAGAAGACGATTGTGCACCATCCAGATTCACAATGCATACGCCTCTATTTTATACCTGGCTACTTTCAAACTACTGAAACATTTGCTTCGGTATTCCTTTTTTATACATAACATTAAATTCAAACTTTTTCATTTAAATTGCCGTATAAATAGAAAAGAAAAAAATTACTGTTTCTTAGATTATCTGTAAGAGCAGCAAAAAAAAATTTCCTACTTCTCATTTCCAATTAGTCTATATACTTTAATCAGATCTATTGAGTGACATTGTGGGAGTGTCAGTGGGTTTGTTATCACCACCAGACCTCTACTCAATGGGAAGCACTTGGGCTCGCTTAAGTCTTTTCATTGGGCTGACTGTGATCTGGTTGGCGAGTGGGTTCAGGTGCGCTTTTAGGCGCCTGATGTATTTGGCCTTGTCTCTAAGAAAAATAGAAAGAAAAAGCAGCAAGCATGTATTACTACTTCCAATGTCTGTCTGCATAAAGAACACAAACCTCCACGGTCCATCCACAGTGCCAAGTCTGCAGAATGCTTGTTTTACACTATCAGTTTCTGCTTCCACACATCTTTCACCAACACCGAGTTGTCCTTGAGAGTTCAGACGAAACACTTGATTGTTACCACTACCATGACAGGCCGATGTACCTTTAAGTAATACTTGGGATTATGAACCAAAAAAATGGAGTTGTAAGAAGCTGTGAAGAAAAGTAAAAAAGTAGGAAACGTTACAGCATAAGCTCTTGGAATGTGGCAGTATTGATGCATCAAGAAAGAAATTCCTGAAGACTCCCTGAGTCGTCCCGGAACGTACTGGCGTACTGGCCCCCAATGAGGAAATTGGATGGCTTGTATGAGCGGAAAGACGCACCAGGGACCCCACACAGGGTCTGCGTGAGGAAATCAGCCCGGAAAAACAAGTTACAAGTATGGGTTTTAAATCTACTACTTTAGAGAAATTAGAGAAATGGGACGAGTTAAGAGTTCAAAAATACAAATTTTAAGTATTTAAATTAACGTCATTAGGGAGTGTATGATAGCGGATAGAATGAGGTATAGTGTTGTGCGCGATAGATGTGATTTGAGAGATGATGTATTGACGAGGATTGAGAAAGAAATGCTTCGATGGTTTGGACACATGGAAGGGATGAATGAAAAGAGATTGACGAAAAGAATATATAAATCTGATGTGTGTTAAACAAGGCAGACCCAGAAAGGTGTTTTCCGATCAAATCGGAGACATCCTTATGAAAGCTGGGCCGTCTAGTCCTTGAAGAGAATCGTGGATGTGAAGAAAGCGAGGGTGTTGTGTCAAGATCGTGGTAAGTGGCGTTCCGCTGCCTCTGCCTATCCATGTGGGAAAAAGGCGTGACAATTGTACTGTATTATTTTAATTTACTCACCAATATGAGCAGGCGCAGCTCTACCCATAGTATCCAAACAATTCTTAGTACCTCTATTCTTCACCATACCCCAATGTAAATTAGGTGGAAGCTTCGGGAACTTATCATAGACGTCATACGCTACATTATCCATGAACCAACTGAACGGCTTGCATTTCAATCTATCCCTTAATGCTGTTTGTTCACTTATGTCTCCCATATCTAAATATCTAGCCATCGGTTCCCGAGTATAGAAATATTCTTTATGTTCATCATCAAACCAAGTCTCAATAACTCGCTTATAATTAATTGTAATTAAAGAACCTTTTCTGTTCTTCGCTAATTTACCAAACGAATATGGCATGAAGGCTCTATACACATGACCGACTCTAGAACAGGGCACCCATTCGATACTGCCACCGCATTGCCAAATTTTAAAACTTAATTCAAAGTTCTCACCGCCCCATACTAGTAACCCTGGGTCGTACGCGCCAATCTCGAGGAAATACTTTCTGTTTATTGCAAAGAGACCTCCGGCGTGCGTCGGACTCTTATACGGTTCTGAGGTGTGTTTATGGTTCCTGACTTCCCTTTCTGGTACCTCATTTTCCTTATACAACATTCCCCATTCAAAAATACCTCTATAATTTGAATCTCTTTGGTAGACAGGTCTATACTCAAAAGTTTTATGATCGATACCATCAATTACAGGTACTGTCATTATTTTATTATCACGGTATATAGGCGCTAGTAATGGGGGCAACCAGTTAATGTTGACTTCGCAATGAGCGTCTAAAAATACAATAACTTCTCCGGTTGCTTCTTGTGCTCCGCGGGATCGTGTTCGGATTAAACCTTCACGTTGCGTATTTCTTATTAAATGTACTTTGCCATTCCATCGTTTAATGTACCGGTCGAGGTCTTCTTTTAAGTTTTCTTTGTCGGAAAAGTCGTCAACCTGAAATAACAATTACATAGATAATAATTTAGCACTATAATAGAGGTATAATGATATTAATATTTCTTTTAGATGTTTTTTATTAAATTATGACGGAAATTAAGAAAAAAAACAATGTCCATACTGAAAGAAAGGAGTGAAAAACCTGGTAATGTATTATATTATCAACCCAGTAGTCAGAAAGGCGAAAGCAAACAAAGGGTTCAATTCCCACCTGTTGTATGTTTTTACACATAGATGACAATAATATAATATAGAAATAAAGTTACCAAAACAATTTCATGTAACATATGTGGCGGTGATCTATCAAAAACAGAATGTACTGTCCTCATTAAAACAGAGAATCCTTCATTATGAAAAACAATAATGACAGATGTTGTTGGCAGTTTTTCTGGATATTTCCAATATTTGCATTCGTCCAGTCTCGTGTCTGGAATAGATCTGAAAATAAAAATAGTGTTTGTTTTTTAAATTAATTTTTTTGTGTAGTAATTTTTGTTTGTATAGAGTAGACCTAAACTTATTTATTTTATACTAATAACATGAAATTGAACAGAAAAAAACTGACCATGTGGGCTTTGGGAGGCACACAATTCTTTGTAAAATATTTTTAAAAAAACACTAAACTATACTACCTATATCACATAGCTAACATCTATTATTTACATATAAACTTGTGAGAAGACATCTCCACAAAATAAATAGCAATGTTTATTAAAATGTAATAAATATAATTTAAAAAGGAGATACAAATTATGGATGTTAAAAAAAGATGTAATGATTTAAAAAAAAAACAGATTTTTTTGTACACATGTAAATTGAAAAAATAAGGAAATGTACTAACCGATTCATAGCAATATCATCAGATGCGGCAATATTCATTCCATAATCACCCTCAGATTCTGCAATATCATTCAGTCTGTCTTCGTGCATGTGGTAGGGTTTGCCCCCTTCTCCGGGACCACGGCCTACATTCTTTATTTTCGGTTCAAAGTTGCCTAATTCTAAAAAAGAGAAATATACACATAAAACACTTAAGGTCGGACATTGTAGATTCCTCGTACTTTCTGCAATTAAATAACTAATAAATAAAAACTTTGTTTGAAATATCATTTATAATTACACTAGTTTGAGCGCTGGAGGCATTTGGTTTTTGATACATTTTTCTCTAAGTTATTTTCTTATTCTCTTAATTATATTAATTGGTTTTATTCATTAATTTCCCTACTCATTTAGTTTTTAAATTAAAAGCAAAATTATTTTTAGTTTGACATCTGATCGCAATCCATCTGACGTTAAGCTAGATTGAGATGTTTTCTAGTATTATCTCATAATAAAAATTAATGTAATATGTCATTATTATGCATTGCATACATTTATCTTTATAATCTGGCTTTATTTACATTTTATTCAGTTTTTTAATTAGTTTAGTTACACAATTAGGTGCATCAACACTGACAAATATCTGGGCATGGCCTTGTGTAATGACAACTTTTGTTTCTGTTATGGGCGGTGAAGCAGGGCATGAAGTGTCATGTCTGTTACAAAGTCTATTCTGCTCAGGCACATTCACGCTTTTTTCTTAAATATTATTTTATTTACATATTCATAATTTCATTAAATATATAAAGTAGGGTCTCGCTGTATAGGTTGGCTTGTATAAGTACGGAAGGACGCACCAGGGGCCCCATGGAGGGTCTGCGTGCAGAAGCCAGCCTGGAAAGTCTCGCTCATCTAACCAGGCAAAAAAAAAACAGGACTTTGACACATTACCAAGGCGTCCAAGGATTCCTATAAAACATATGTTTAACCAAGGAATATTTTTTTGAGTCGGATATAAGAGTGTGCGATGTCAATGGATGGGGTGCATTTGTCTCCTAAGGCTGACATAGCGGATGCAACTGCTGCCTGCAGAGGTTTCCTTGTGGTAGCAGTTGTTTCTGTTCATGTTCTAGCTTAACATCAGGTGAAATGTCCTGGACATTGGCATTTTTCATATAAAATGAAAAAAATAAAATCATAAAAGAGGTTGTGGAACAGTGGTCCCTAATAATATTGTTTGTAATTTTGTTGTGCAAATAAATTCATTTCTTTTCATGTATAACAATAATTATACCAAATATCTTGGCTCAATTGTTAATTTAAAAAAAAATGTTTATATATAATTATAATATACTTATACCTATTTATTCATTAATATACCTATTAATCATAAAATTTCCACGATTATTTGTTTAATGAGTAATTTATTTTCAGATTTCTTGAGATAAACTTAAGAATGTGTTAAGAATGATAAAACTCCATTATTTGTCTTGAATGAAAAACATTGATAAAACTTTTAAACCATATTTTCCAATTAAAGTTAAGATTGACAGAACAATAAAGTAACTTTATGGTTTACTTTTAAAAAATTGATAACGCTACACAATACTGCATTATTTTTAATACAAAAGTAAAGGTTTAATTGTTATTGCAATATAACCACATATTTATCTCAAAATACTGTTATTTATATTTTATTTACACTCAACTATATATAATAATGTATTGTTGTGGTAATATGAGTATGCAAAAAAAGTATCAAATAAGCCTATCGATATCTGAGACACGCCGGCATTTTGTGACGTTACACGTAGTTAAACTTTCACATAAAATGATACTGCGATTATACAATTTACTCACCATTGCCTAAAACAGGGTAAACATCTTTATGAGACGTATCGTACTGCGCCTCAGCAACAAACCCCCCGCTTTTCACAACTCCTACATTTTCACTGGACCACTTATGGAGTGCAACAATCAGTAGCAATAATATAGCACAGCCGACGCTGACTCGTAGAATCCTTCCTCGACGTACATTTGTTATTCTCATATTGAATCAATGAAATTATGTAACTTAAAACTAAATAAAATAAAAAGAAAAACAAAAAAATAAAAACGGGACAAACGCGGATCGACGTCCACTACCTTTGACAGTCATTTGACACTTGACAGCTACCAAAGACAAACAATAGCTTTCAAAACAGCAAACTATAGATAATATTCATAATATTAATTTGTAACAACACTAGCCCAATTTGCCGCCCAAAAATCTTGAACATCCTGACCTTAACAATACGAGTATTCCGATAGTGAGATCACTCCGTTAAATTATATTATGTTTATTAAGACTAGCTGATGGTGTCCGGGCTTACCAAATAGTTACAGCATGAAAATATACCAACATGAAATTTTTTCGTCCCATACCCTTCGCCTTATACAATAACTCGTCAGTAAAAGCGAGTTGGAAGCATTTTTTTGTCAGAATTAAATTTTTATTATATTCCGTCATAACAACTTTTGTTCTGGAACAATCGCTCCAATTTGTTAAACTTGTTCTATTTCCTTTAGCTCACTCTTAATTATGTTTAATAAAAAAAAGGCTTTCTGTATCAGTTTCTGCAATATTAAATACCTACTTTTCGGATATACGAATTCATACGCTATTTTTCATGCGATATGCACGGTAAGCGACACGGTACCGATATTGCCGGTGTCGGTATTGATAGAGATATCGTATGGTGTTTTGCATCGATACATGAAAATTACGATACGTATTGGGCATCGCTAGGCCGTACAAGGTAACACACAAAACAACACATTTAAAACAGAAATTATATTTAATAAATCTTACTTCTAAACGTAATAAAATATTAAAAAGAAATAAAATTAAAGACACTTCTTAAGAATCATTAGAAAAAACAAAAATACTTGTCCAAAGTAACTGAATAAAAAACATAACACAAAAGTTATATTTTTTTATATTTTTATAAAAAAATTAAAGTAACTTATTTTCTAATTTCAATATTAATTATTTCTAGTGTCTTCGGATCCTTTTCTAAAGTGACGAATCCATGAATAAAAAACATAACATAAAAGTTATAAAAAAAATTAAAGTAACTTATTTTCTAATTTCAATATTAATTATTTCTAGTGTCTTCGGATCCTTTTCCAAAGTGATGAATCCATGCTGGCTTAGAACTGTAAAAACACATAATTAATTATTGACAAATATATGTAGGTCAGAGCGAATCTAATAGGTCGTCTGCAAGCATGATTGAATCCTGTGTAAATTGGACCGTGCAAGAAAGACATGTTGAATATTCGACTGCGCAGTTTTACTTGGGGGAGTGGGTGGGGATTGACTAATGACACGCAGTCTTTCCCACGCGCTTGCCTATGCAGTCATGCATTGGGTCTGGCCTGTGCATTTAAGACAGGGCGGTTTGCTGGGCATTAAGACAGTTTAGAATGCGGAGACGTTGTTTATAGCATTTTTTACTTATTTAATATTTATGCTTTCGTGTGCAAGTGTACGTTAGCGATACATATTTTGTTTATTAAATATTTAAAAACTGTCATATTTTATATAACAATAACTTACTTAATAAAGATGTGAAACATTTAGCAGCTATAAATCTAGTTGGAGTTTGACAAGAATCACTCATTCGATACTCCTTAAGTAATTTGTTAACATCGAGACGAATTTCTGGCAATTCTGAACGTATTTTCGCTATCTTTATGAATGTCTCTTTCATATTCCAATTTTTGCTGTTCAACAAAAGAAAAATGCATTAAAAATTAACCCCTATAGTTTCTTCCGTAGTACCACCGCTTGGGAGCAGCCAGGTAGAGCAGTGTTCACTGTCAACTTGGATGGACTGTCTATAAACGGAAATAACTGCCACAGCAATATCTGCAGGCAGTAACCGCCTTCGCTATGATGACGAGACAAATATGCACCACCCAGGTTGACAACGCACACTCCACTCGTTACACCTGGCTACTTTAAAGCTGATCCCGAAACGCGACAACGTCACTTTTCTGGTCACACAGGTTTCTACTGGCTAGTAATAGAAATGGAAAATGATATCTTCCACTACGACGGTTCGAGGAGACGAACGCGCACCATCCATTGACAGATCGGTTTTTGTCCAAGTATAACGAGAAGACTATGCACAGTCCATCTGGATGGTGCACAGGCCGGCATAGCGGAGGCGACTGATGCCTATAGAAATTTATCTGCATTAGCAGTTGTTTCCGTTCATGGACTGCACTCTAACTTTACATCAGGCAGAGTGTTGTCATAAGCCGAGCTACAATAAGAAAAAAAAACGTACTTAAGAAATTTTTTAACTTCAGACTCTTCGTGATGACTGTCCAGGGACATTTTTGTCCTATCCAAGCTTCCCAGTTGTGGCTCATCACTATCGTCACTTCTCTTACGTTTATCAGCCGATTTATTTCTTCGCGAATCATCTTTTGTTTTCTGAAAATAATTATAAATAATAATAATAGGTAAAGAAAGTGTAAAGTATTTATTTTTAACCCTTAATTACTCGCATGGGGTATATTTTACCCCACGACACATTTGGAGCGCCATATCTCCGCCATTTTCAAAGTTACTCTCACAGTTTTCAGTAGCTGCCTAAATACCTCTCCCTATCACGGAACAGTCACAGGCGCCGCTCTGTATCACATTGTTTTGTCAGAGTGCGCCTTAGTTATAAATTACCCCACACAAGCGTTTGTGTGACTTTTAGTATGCGAGTAATTAAGGGTTAACAGTGGTAGGCAGACTGATGATGGTTATTAGACCAGTCTGCTGTCATCACTTTCGAATGTAACACCCGTGAAGTGACCTCTTGTGACCGAGAGGAGTGTACACTGTCGATCGATGCATAGCGGAGGCGACTGCAGCCTGTAGAAATTTATCTGTAGTAGCAGTTGTTTCTGTACATGGACCGCACTCTAGCTTTACATCAGGCGGAGCGTTGTCATATGCCAAGCTACAATAATAATAAAAAAATTACTTCTAAGACATATTCAATTTCCATTTGTTTTTGTAGAGGAAGGGATTCTGATGCAATGTGACGACTTCTCTCCTGTTGTACTTCTTCATTCTCCTTTGAGCGATGACTGCGTCTTACTGAATCTGCAATTAAAAAAAAAACAAATTGTTACATGCACCTAAGTTGCGAAGGAGACAGCATTTATCGAAGTTGCTAGAAAGGTCTCATATAATCGTACATTTTAATTTTATAAACAACTTCGACGAAAGCTTTCTTGAAGCTTCTCTCAATTTGAGTATAAATCCTATTTTGGGTACGACTGGCGACTGCAGGCTATCCAGTGACTATTGTACCACATCCGGCTTCTATTTTATTGTGTGTACCATACTATATACTTATGAGGACAGCTTGTACTATCAGGAGCACAATAAAATATATTTTTAATACTATTTTATATAATTTTTAATATATTTCGACCGAGAATCAAACCCGGAGCCTCCACTTGTAATATAGTGTTTTAACCACGAACGAGAAGTATGTAACTCATTTTATTTATTTTTTTAATTTTATTTATATAGGTTTACTAACCACTAGATCTTTTCTCCTTGCTGCCTCTTATGCACATCTTTTTCGCCTGAAATAATAAATAAAAGTTTTTATCTACTGCCACTTTCGAATGTAACACCTGTAAAGCGACCTTGTCTTGTTTTGGGATCAGGTTGGGAGTAGACAGGTACGAGATGAATGTGCAGTCAATCAGTATTGTGCACATTCGTCTCCTCGAGCCGGCATAGTGGAGGCGACTGCTGCCCGTAGATTTCTCTGTAGTATCAGTTGTGTAGGTTCATACCAGGCGAGCAACACAATAAACAATTCTTGAAAATACAATTATCATTAAAATAAAATTTAAAAAATGATAATTAATATCATCGACATCAATTGCCACGTCTTTTTCCCAGAGGGATAGGCAGAGACAACGGAACGCCACTTGCCACGATCCTGATACAACACCCTCATATCCACAACGGTTAGTATAAGTAATAAACATACACATGGTTCAGTGATATCATTCCGTACGTCTTCTCTGTTTATTTGAAGCTCTTCTAATATCTGTGTGGGTAACAGACTCATTTCAACTTGCTTGTTAAACTCGGCTATTTCCTGTTTTGGACAAATTTCTTATTAGAATTATGTTCACGATCGATGAGACCCGTGTTCAAACCTCGCTCAATTCTAACCAATATCAATGTAACAAAAAATAAAAATAAATAAAACCAACGGCCGTATAGCTGTGCAGTAGGTCAAATGTCGCGCTCGCCGCGTAAGGTGAGAAAATTTCCGCCAATCAATATTATTTTGACATTTAAGGTTTCTTTCAAAAAAAGCAATCCTATTGGTGATTAAAAAAAAATTCGGTCCACCTGAGTTGCGTTAGCGTCCATTTAGCAATAAAACTAGGCTGCATCGTGTTAGCGTTTAACATGTAATGCCGTTAGTATTAAGGTTAGTTAAATAACGCGTTAAAGTATTAGCCACATTAACGTAATGCATTAACTAACGCGTTAAGACACAGGTGGGGCCGTAGTATGCGAAAAATTAATGTAAACGTAATGACAAAAATAGGTGAAAACATAAACTCACAGGAGGTACAACAATTTGAGCCATTTGCGCCTGAACTTTTCCCAATACCAATCCTGCATCAGACACATCTTTTCTATGAACATCTTCGACTTGATGGTCTATTTGCATGGGCTGTACTACATCCTGTAATATCTCATTTTCTTTTATTGGTTGTAGCAGTGGATGCTGCCATTTTTGACGAAGCATAGTCTGAAATATCTTTTTATTATTGTATGACAACACTCCACCTTGAACAGAAACAACTGCTACTACAGAGAAATTTCTACAGGGTGCAGTCGCCTCGGCTATGCCGGCTTGAGAAGACCACGTTCATCGTCCAGATTCACAATGCATACTCCTCTCGTTATACCTGGCGACTTCCAAACAATGCCACAAAAAAGAAAGCTTTTTTCCAATTTTACAAAACATGAAAGCCAACAACTGAGCGTCCATACATTTTGTTTTACAATATTGTTTGAAACATAGCAGATTTATGTTGAAATTAAGTAATTTTATAACTTTGTCAGCACTAATTATTATTGTAAATCACTATAACGAACAAATAAATACGGCACAGAATATATAAAATGCATTTGAAATATTTTAAACATTTTATATTGGTTATATTTCACAAGCATTTTATATATTCTGTGCCGTAGCTATTTGTTTATTATAGTTATTTGCGATAATAATTAGTGCTGAGAAAGTTATAAAATTACTTAATTTCAACATAAATCTGCTATGTTTCAAACAATGTTGTACAACAAAATGTATGGACGCCCAGGTGTTGGCTTTCACCTTAAAGAAAAACTACGTTTAAAAAAAAAACTATACTTTAAAAAGAATAATAGTGAGACTTACCTCTAATTCGTTATTGAATCCAGTAACAGTAGGCTTGGGTAAAGAACGCACACGTCCGAACAAATGTCTGAGTTCTAATGCAGCTGGTTCACCACAATTGGCTGCTCTTCGAAATGATAGTCCGGAATTTACAACAGCAGAGCGACGGAACAAAATATTCACTGGCACTTTATCGTTTCTAAAGAAATCTTCGAAATGTTTCTGAAAAAAAAAAGAAGTTATGTGGGTAGTTACAATAAAATATATCTAGGCTTAGATTACGATTATTTCGCGATCATAGACAATATTATGATAAAATGTACTACAATTTTAATTTATAAATTAGATTTTTTAATTTAATATAATATTTTCCGGCCATTTATCTATCTTCAGAAAATTCCAACTAAATCATATTTTTTATTTAAACCAGTATTTTTTAGTTATTCTTTATAAGTAATCAATTTGTAAGTAATAAAAGAATTGAAGACAAAAATAAATAAATAAATTAAGATGTTACGTTTCGTGGTTATAACACACTTATTTATCTATACCGTATAAAAAGATGGCGGTACGGCCCGAGCGCCACGTCTCACCGTTCGGTCTGTTGCTGTCACTTTGGTAGGAATAATAAATTAATAATGTTCTGTAGTCTATAGGGTGGGAGTTTAACTCAGTATACGTGTCTTTTTTTTTCTTCCTTTCTTCTTTCTCCCATTCTGAGAAGGCAAAGGGGTCACAACCCATACAGCCACTTCTTTAGTATTATAACTTATTCTACTTTTTGTTAAATAGCCCCAGATGTCATAATAACGACAATTCTGTCAATGTAGAGTATAATTTCTTTTAAAAACGATAAAAAGCCGCTTGACTGGCCCTCAAATACTCTTATGTTTTTTTAGTTTAGTTCTCTCATTCAGGGAAGGCAAAGCGATCAAAGCTCATACAGCCACGTCTTCAGTATTATATTATTGCCGGTATTTTCCAATTGGATGCACTCTTGCGAGTGTTTAATGGTAACATTTTGCTCAGAAACAAAAATGTATCAATATAGAAGCGTTTGTGGGATGTCACAAAAATTACCTCTTATCGCATCGTAGCATGATTTTCCATCTCTCAACAGTTTACACATTCTCAAATTTAGTCAATAACAAAAACATCTAATCAATATACAAAAACGTTAAACATTTATTCAAACCCTCCCGTGGGTACAGCTATCAAATAAGCATAATACTTTAAATTCAATTCTTCCATTCTGAGAAAGCAAAGGGAACGAAGTCTATACAGCCAAGTCTTAAGTATTATAATTTGTTCTTTTTGTATATCCATACATTTTGTTTTACAACATTGTTTGAAACATAGCATGCATTTTAAACATTTTATATTGGTTATATTGCATAAGCATTTTATATATTCTGTGCCGTAGCTATTTGTTTATTATAGTGATTTGCGATAATAATTAGTGCTGAGAAAGTTATAAAATTACTTAATTTCAACATAAATCTGCTATGTTTCAAACGGTGTTGTAAAACAAAATGTATGGACGCTCAGGTGTTGGCCTTCACGTTAAATGAATATATGCTTTAATATAAACGTTTAAAAAAATCTTACTTGACATCTTTGTTCAATGTGAAGATCTTCAACACGTTTTTTCATGTATACTGTTGATAATCTTGTATATTCGTCAATTATTAAACGTTCTTTCTTCTTACGGCGACGAATATCGACATCTTCTAACGGCTAAAATTATTCGAAATTAAAATTTTATCTTTTGTTATATCTAACTCATGTATTTAAAAATATATATTTATAGAAATTTCAAATAAAGCAATCCTTTTTTTAGTGAGTGCCCTAGAATTCAGAAACTAGAATTCGCTTCAAAATAAATGTTAAACGGGATAAGAAAATCACTATCATATAATTGTAATTAATATTTTAAAGACAAAAGTTAAGTAAACAAATCTTCTTACCTCTAAATCGAAATCAGTTGAGCGTTCCAGTTGTCTTTCGGCTGGTATCACTTCCTCACGGATAGCACTAAGAAATTATATTAAACATAAGTATAAAACACATATGTAACAATTATCAAATTATGAGGAAAATTGAAATATTAAAAAAAAAAATTAACACGCACACAACTTAAGGTGGGATTCGAACCAGCACCCTCCGGTGAGCGCTGAGCTGTACAGGCATAGACGCTTCACGTGACCGCCTCTCTAGAAGCTCTAGTTTGCAGCTGAGTCCATCACCAGTTAACGCATTTTTTTTCTATTCAATTTCCATCATAATTTAACAATAAACAAATCCAGTATTTTAAGATACTAAAAAATGAAAGAAATTTTTTAATATGAGGAATGATATAGGAAAGGATATGAAGGTGAAGCGTCTCGTAATAGGCGCGTATAATTTGATTACTATCTACGATGAGAAATAAACTTGTTTTCAATGAGATTCAAAACTAAGTAACTACATACTTAAAAAAAGAAAGGAGAATGCCCATTCGCCTAAGAAAAATGGGCCCACAATTTTTTTCTCGAGTTTGTCGATGATTTTAGTTAATTTTGTAGAAAAATAAATCCACTTCCTTATTACCAATCAGTTTTAATTTTTTCACCCTGTTTATTGAGTAATTTGATATTTTCTGATGCAATATTTGAGGTTATTATTATTTTAAATACTTTAATAATTAATGATGTCTGTTTGTTTGTGTAATTAAACATTGCCTATTGATTGGTAAACGATGTGTTGATATAATTAAAATGAATTCATAAAAAACAAGATATTATTTTAGAATATTGTTTTGTTACCAAACTATTAGGTATCAACTATTAGGGCCCAAAAATTGACATTCTCCTTTGAAATTCATAATTAACATAAAGATGTGCAAATACAAACTGACTTTACGTAAACAAAAACTCATACTATATCGAGAGGAGTGTGCACTGTCAATCTAGATGGTGCATACTCGTCTCCTCAGACGTAGTGGAAGCGACTGCTGCCCATAGAGATTTATCTGTAGTAGCAGTTGTTTCCATTCATGAACCGCACTCTAGCTTTACATAACCTGTACAGAAACCTATAAACAATACTTATGACAAATTCAGACTAACTCCACATTATTATTAGGAACAGGCAAGTCGGGCAGGATATCAGGAATTGGAGGAACCTCTGTCGGAAATAAAATACATTAAATCATAAAGAATAAAGTGGTAGGCAGACTGATGATGGTTATTAACACAGTCTGTGGTCCTGGGGTCGTACCATGGTGGTACGTTTGGATTAAGGATGGGGCACATTTGTCTCCTAAGCCGGCATAGCAAAGACAACTGCTGCATATTTCCCTGTAATAGCAATTGTTTCAGGTGATCACACATAAGCGATAAGCCGATCTATGAAGAGCCATTTTTTAACGTTTAATTTTTCTAAAATGAATTAATATACATTTATTTTTAATA
This sequence comes from Tinea pellionella, assembly GCA_948150575.1. Taxonomy (NCBI): domain Eukaryota; kingdom Metazoa; phylum Arthropoda; class Insecta; order Lepidoptera; family Tineidae; genus Tinea; species Tinea pellionella. The sequence goes on from OX411252.1 coordinate 7,737,157, forward strand.
ATCTGTAGTAATATTAAAAATAAGCAAGTGTGAATGTTTGTTCCTGAACAATGATCAGATTTATATCTTGTATAGTAAATCTTGATGTTTATAATAGAGGTTTATAGAGGACCTAAGTTTGGGATCATTGGGATAGGTTATAGTTTAGTTAAGTTTGTTAAGATTTTAGTTAACTTTAGTTTATATTAACACTAAAGTCAACTAATATCTTTATTTTAAGTAAAAATAGTATTATAAAAATCATAATACAATAATAAAACGCTAACAATACGTCGACTAACCCCCCAGTCCCGGAACAAATGTTATATCCCCAGGAAAAAATATAAAATTGTGGTTATTTAAAAATTTACCTTTCTCTAGTGCACTTGGTAGCATCTCACTTACACCAGCAGCTAAAAATAAAATTAATTTTAAATTAAATATTGAAAAATTAGAAGTGTGCATTGTCAACCTGGACGGTGCACATTCGTCTGATCAAGCCGGCATAGCGGAGGGGCCCCTGTCCCGAGGAGAACAGGATGTACCATCTAGATTGACAGTGCACACTTCTCTCGCTATACCTGGCTACTTTCAAACTGCTCCTGAAACGCAGCACGGTCTCTGCACATGTGTTACATTCGAAAGTAGTGGTACAGGTACTACCCCAAGACGGCAGACTGGGCTAATACTTACATTTATTAAACATAGAATTGTCAACCTCATGAATATTCTCCATTTGCGGTTGTAACATGATCCTTGTGTGATCACGTGAGCGATCTGTGACATCCAAAACATTTAAGTCAAGTCCACTGTGATGTTGGATTGAAGTTTCAGGAGCCCTCATCAACTCTATTTGCTCTATATTCAATATATTCAAGCCTTGTTCTTCTCCAAAACCATCCTGAAAACATTTTTTTTAAATGCCGGTACTAAACTAGTGCTTGTATCACATGTATCGAGTGACCAAAGTACATATAATATAATTACATTGGTACTGGTCGGTACGAGGTTTCAATACGGGTCTTATCAATTGTAAGGTCTGTCCCTGCCACTAGTCTAAGCCCGTACATTTATTAGGTTATAATATATATATCGGAACGGTCATGAATACGGACTCTAATTTGAACGATTACGGAAACTAACTTGGAACAAAATGAATACGTGGTCATGAGTACAAGCATTAACTGAATATGAAACAAAAGCGACGTTACGCTTTGACAGAGTCTTTGAAAACACACGACGCGGCGAACACATTGAGACTTGTTTGTCCGGAGGAACTGTCGTGTTTTAGCATACTGGCTTAGTTATCGCCGACAAATGGAGTATAGAAGCCTTGGACCGCTCTCCCATTCTGTCATATATTTATATGTATTCATTTTACACTTTAAGTATCTATGTATACTTCTTGTTAAGTTATAATATTCAAGCGTTTGGGTTGTTTTGTTATGTTGGGTTGTATGTATATTTTCTGCACTGAAATCTCGTTACACATCTAAGGTTAACTGGCTGGTTCACCTTTTGAAATATTTTATAGATTGTACAAAATATTTTTATTATTATGTTATGACTAAATCTAAGTGCAACTTACAACAGGGATTTCTCTTGGCAGTAAATTATCTTCTCTCAATGTGATATCATCTACACGAGCCACTGTATTGTTGTTGTTCTGAAATAATAATTAACTTATTTCAATTACTGTTTATACATAATGTCTAATAAGTAGCAGTGATCCCCCTGAAGTGCAGCAGCGTAGATGAATCACGACAGAAGTTCCTCAGCATGACAAGGATGCTCATGGAGGTTTGCAGGGACGTGAAGGGTCTCCTGTCCTTCCTGGGAGACATTGGGTGGCTGCCGTGAGCCGGTCCACCTTACACCATTGCTGCTCAATTAGGAAGAAAGAACATGCAAGGAATCTACAATCTAAGTAGCAGTGATGGTATTTAAATCCGACAAATCACCTATTGCAAAGTGAAAGTAGTTGGGTTACTGCATCGTAGGAGAAACTGTTACATGTAGACATTTCTTTAGCTATAGTCTGTGTCTTAACAGCACCGTGCTTGACATAAGGCGGAGTGTGGACTACTATACATAAAAAAAGTACTTTGGTCACTCAGACTTCGTATATTTGCTTAGTAAAAGCATTAAATTATGATCAAAACTGAATAGAAAAAGAAATGCTGTGCACATGTTTGTCATTTTTTTCCTTAGTAAGTTTCATCATAGTTTAGTAACGAAACCAAATCTATCATTTAACATGTCAAAAATTATTTATAAAATTAAATTTAAATATTATCTAGTACCTGTATTGTTTCAAGTAATTCTGCTTGTGCTTGTGGAGAGACACGTTTAGTTCGAGGTCTGCGGACATTTGTGACTCTTTGACGACGCCCATAAACATCTTCAGTCTCCGTGCTACAATTTATGATTCATATTTATTTGTTACATCTAAGGTTTTTTTTTGTAGTAACTCAGCATGTGACCATACTCTGCCTGATGTTAATTAAGCTAGAGTGCTAACCTAACAGAGAGATGTCTGCAGACAGCAATTATCTTCACCATGCCGGCTTCTTTTGTTATATCTGGTTTTTTCGAAACAGAACATATCTAACTTAAAAGTGGTGGAACTACCCCAGGACGACAGACTGGGTTAATAACCAGCATCCACTTGATACTACCTTTACGGGTCAATTCAAAACCTAGTTGCTATTATTTTTTTTTTTAGGGTACTCAGACTTCTGAACTAAGCTTACACTGTATTTCAGTAGTTATTAAAATTTATTATAAATATACAAAGCACAATACACAATTAAAAAAATATTATGGTAAGAAACTAGTTTAAAAGTGAGTAAGTTTGGAAATTTTGTTCAGAGCTAAGTGAAATGATATAGTAAAATACTTACATCATATTGGTGTGTTGCCATATAAGAGCACTAAACATGCATAAGCGTTCTGAAAACATTCATTACTGCCATGTAGAGCCTACATATAAATTGAGGGACCAAATACATTGGTAAATGCTTAATCATCTTTAACCTTGAATGTGTATCTGTGATGTTATTGTTACACTTACCTAAGAAAAGTGATAACTTCTTATCATATAATCTCACAAGACCCCTCATTAGCTGAGAGCTAAGTCTTAATGAAAATCTGTTGCTTGCTGATCCAGACTCATTCATGATTACTTCCCTCAAATCTTCGCTGCAAGTTTTAAAAAAGTTTTACATTTAATACATTATAATCATGGAAATATTTGTAAGGTTTGTAGCACATGTTGCTAGTACAAAATTAATAACTGAAAATTATTATATACCATAACATGCGAATATCCTTTTCCCACAAAATTCTTCCCAGTTTAGTATTTAATCTATTTGGATAACAATCCGCTATCCAATACATATGAAATTTTCCACCGCGCCGTAAAGATTTTACGGGATAAAACATTTTTACAAGATATTATAAATTCTCACAACTTTAAAAGAAACAAGAAAATTGCTAAGAAACAAGAAATAATTAGCGCTATTTTGCCGCGAAAATTATGGAGCGAGACGTCAAAATAATCTAGGGACTAGGGACGTAAGATACGATTATTATTTAAATCAATTAAAATAAAATATTGTGTATAATGGAAATGCTAGTGAATAATTAGTTATTTTTATTCTATATAACGATAGATTTTCAGGTAAACTTTTGTTTTGGTTCTAATTTTTGGTAATCATAAAATATTAGCCAGTTCGGTTTGGTAAAATGTCCTCGCCAATTGCGTTTAAAAAACATACGTTGAAACAAATGTGAAGCTTACGAGTTTTGGCTTTCGTAAACTTGTTTTTAATTCTTAATAGTGATGTGTAATAAGGGCGGGTTATAATAGTGATGACTCGAAATTGTTTTCGACTAAGAATTGGTAATTTTTTGGGTCTATTAAGGAGAAATAAAAAGTAAAAAGGTTTTGATAAGAACAATTTATTTGAATAATTTGTATAATGATATGATTTCTGTACATAATTACATTAATAATTAACTAGATTCAAGTCAACTAGATTATTCAATGAGTATCTTACATTACAATAGCTAGTGGATTTAATATACAAAAAACTAATAAAATTCTAATAAGGTAAGAGCTGTACATAAAAAAATTAGAATTTAACAATAATCATACATTATCTTAATAAGAAATTGACCTTAAAACATAATAATTTAATAAATTTCTTCATTTAACTAAATACTTTACATAAATACAGTCATTTACATTATGGAATTGTAGCTTACATACAAACTTAAATTTAAATAGGCATAGTTTTTTTTGTCAAAGCTAAACCTGCAGATACCTATAACCCTAAATTCAACCTAAACGGATTTTGCCTACATTGGTATGAGATATCACTAGATTTAATGTTAAATATAATTAAAAATCAGTCTCGCCTTGTGTTTAAACGTGATTGCATGCATCTAGTAATTTAGTCAAAACAAAAGTAGCAATATCACATTATTTCACTAAATTAGTGAATGGATGCAAACACGTGAAGATGTCAATGGAGCTTGGCTATAATCAGAAAACACGACACTGAGACATTTACAATCCTTAATGTCTGGTTATTGCTATATAAATTAAATTCAGTCAAAGAATTATTGAAAGTTTCAAGTAAATATCCCAGTGACGCAGCATTTGGACGAAAATACATTTAATTTTTTATTAATAATTAAAAATACGAGTCTACTAAAATAATAATAATGGAATTTCATTGACATATAAAAAGTAGACATAAATTGAAATTTAAGGAATATTTATAGACTAAATATAAAATTCTAACTATATTATAAAACTCAACTAGGTGTGGATCTGTCAAGAGTTATTCAACCATCATGCAACATTCACAGCCTTACTACAGTCCAAGCTCACTCCAATTAAATTCACATTGCTAAAACATTTACAACCCGTCATAAATTCAATTTAATTGAATTTTCATTAAAATATAAAACCGTCTACGCAGTAAAAAAAAAACAAGAAAAGGAATAGAGAAGAAAAAATAATATTTAAAATCTATAAGAAATAGTATAACGAAATTTCATTTTCTATTCACAAGTAAAATGTTTATACAATGTTTAATTGATTAATTTACACCTGTACACACCCACAGGCTGAGGAATAAAAATATTTGAAGCACCCTTATTTATATTAAATATAGCATTGCATATTGTTATAAAAAAAATTTATATAAATCCAATACGATACAATATATAGCCTCTATCTACTTCGTTTTATACAAAATGCTAAAAAGGAACAACAGTTTACATAAACCAATATACGATTTGTGTTAAAAATAATCAACAATACATAATTATTATAAAAAAACGACTACATACAATATTTTATTTAATACATAACATTCATTCGTACAAAACATTCCAGTATTATCCGATATTGTAAAATTAATCTATATTAAGAACCGACACAATACATATTCAAGTAACTTCATAAAACTTAATTAAAGTTACTTCAAGTTTTATGAAGTTTAATCATAGGTAACGGTTCTTAGGACATTATTTTTTGCCATCAATTTCTTGTAGGTAAAGATACATTTGTTTACGCGAAACATTGTAGTTATATGCCCGCCATCTCTGTTCGTATAAGCAGACAAAATGCAATATACCAAAAAATTTAAGTGTACTGCGATTTATACATATTGAGGAACGAGGGAATTGTTTTCATCTTCACTGCTAGTATAATTAATGCTTTCAAAGTATTGCTGAGGCTTTCCGTTCCACAAAGAGTCCTCACATGTCCCCGTACTGCCACCGTTAGAGCTCAAAGATTTCAAAGTCTTAGCATCGATTGACTCATAAAGAATAGATTTAGACAATTCGAGAGCTAGGTTTTGAGGGCTCTCATACGCAAGTCTGAAGTCTGACTTGACCGGGGTAGGTAGCGGCGTTACAGGGACACGTGAAAATATTTGGTTAAGTTGTAATTGATCAGTTCTTGTTAGATATTCTACTATTAGTTCGCTGGCGTCGTCTGATAAACGTCTTGTCACGTAGTTGAGGGAGTCGCGAACGAAGGTGGTCTCGCGTTGTGGAGGCGGCGGTGGTGGTACACGCTGGAGTCTCTGTAATTATACAAAAATGTTTGAAAATAAATATAAAAATGCCTCGTTTTTCTGCTTATTTTATTTGAAATTTTGCCTACGTGTTTAATTTTCCTTAATTTTTTTTTAAAACATTTATTCTAACTACCAGTGTTTCAACAGTAGTGCCACTACCACGCGTGATTCTATTTTACGTGTTATGATTCCTGTGCCTTTTTATTTATTTTTTAAAAATAATTGTTGACCATTTATGCCAATATGTCAAAAAAAAAAAAAAAATCAAAAATAATAATAATAAAAATCAAATTATATAGTGTTTTGTGTGTGAATTTTTGTGTATAAAACTATTTAAAATGAATTGCTTTGATATAAGCGTATTCATTGCTTTTGTTCCATTTTAATTTAGAATAACCATTTGACAATCGATAGTGTTGTTCTATTAATTAATTGAATACATATAAACCATCGACAATGCGATAGTAGCAATGACAACTGTTGTTGGCAAATTAGTAATAAAATATTTACTTCACGTGAGTAAATAATGTTAATTTCTTCACATTCATGCGATGTTAATTGGAAATAGGAACAACGTGCGATGACTGCATAGCATTTTTACTGTTGCCGCATTTTCTTTTAGTGAACCAACCATGTAAATGATTTGTGTATTATAAACAAACTACAAAATGAAAAGAGAAAAAAAAAAACTTAATCACACAGTGCAAATTAAATTAATGAAATTAAAGGCCATGTGAGCAGATTACTTTAAACAATAATAATTATTAAATGAATTGACTTAATAAGTCAATTCAAATTTAAAAAATATTACAATGAAGTAATCCGTTCACAAAAATAAAAAGCATGAAAATAAAAACTTACGATCGACATAATGGCATGTGTGCTAAGTACGGTGACGCCGACGACAGGGGAGGGGCGGCATAGGGGGGGACGATCTCCAAACCGACATTGGTTAATACAGGGTGCTTGCACTCACGAAACGTTTTGGGACTAGGTGAAGTTAGTCAGAAAAAAGGCACTTCAAATAACACAGGACGAGAACGGTGGGTCTCATAATGTAAAGGCACTGTATCCTCGGAATGTATTATGATGAGCCGTTGTCTTTGAACCACCAGTTCGTAATTGTGGGGTTCCATAACCAGCGCGGTCGCACCTTGTTCTCTTGCGACGCCCTTCTCACGGGGACTTGGGTTTTCTTGGCCGGTGCGATTTGGGGGTCCTTTTTAGCAGAGACGTACGAGTCGCGGCGACTCTTAGCCGAAGCCACGGAGCGACAGGAGTGAGAGGACGGTGGTCGTGCGGGGGATTCGCCACTTCTCGACCTGTAGGACACGCTATCCCGGCCGCCGCGGCTGACGCCCGCGGGTGGTTTAGGCGCTAGGCCCTTATGACCCGCCGTGTGGAGTGGTATCTTGCTCGGGCGACTTCTTCGGGGAGTTTCGGTAATCTTCGATTCGGTCTCCTCGTCCGGTATGTGAAGGGGTTCCATGTCTCTCATGCTGTCTCTCTCTCGGTCGCGGCTTCTCGCATCAATTTCGCTGTCTCCTTCGTTTTGTGTCTTCTTTCCTTGTAACATTCTCACCTTGGCCTTCGTGCCTTCCAGTTCGATAGTCTTTTCTTCTAACTGAAATAATAATTTTAATAAATATTAATAAAAATTAAAAAAAAAAAGTCTTGTGGTGTGCGTGGGAAACTTCTATTAGCGTTAGAAAAGCTAGTGAAATAAAATATAATCACCTGAAACTTAAGATCTTCATTTTCTTCCCTCGCTCTCTCAAGACTTTCCCTGAGTGCGGTTCTTTGGTCTGCCACACGACGCAGCCGCTCCGATAATATCTGAAATTTTATAAGTTATTTTGAGTTTAAGTGCTTTACAATTTAAGAATTATGATTATTGACCAAAGTTAAAAAGAAAAAGCACTACGATTCGGACACGTTCGGTTTAAAAATTATTTTGACACATTTTGACGTCGTGTCTTACGTAACAATCGACAACTTAACTGATACAGTCCATTAGCCATTATTGTTCGTAATTTGCCGAAATTTCCACAACAAAGTCGCAATATTCTTGCGTCAATCGCTCGTTAGATATTGTAGCTTTTGGTTTTAATTACTCAATCTTACGTCGAAAGAATTAGAGTTCATTTTCCATGTTTTAGTAGTTCCAAGTGTCATTTGCACGTACGGTTACTTCATTTGAAATTAACGAGAGTTTTGTTTACGCCATTTTAATATTATTTTATGGATATCTTATAAGCGTTTTTAAAAATTCAAGAATTTACGAGTGACGAAAATAAGTGGTAGGAAGACTAACGATGGTTATTAGCCTACCTTCCTGGGGTAATACCACCACTTTCAAGTGTAATAATACACGTGATGTGACCTAGCCGCATTTCAAGATCATCTTAATAGTAACGAGAATGCACTGTTAGCTTAGTCAACACATTCGTCACAAGTCGGCATAGTAGAGGCGACTGCTGCATGCAAACATTTCTCTGTGGTTAGTAGAAGTTGTCCTCGCTAATGGACCGCACTCTAGCTAGCTTAACTACATGACGGGCTACAATAAAAATATATTTGAATTTTTGTAGTACCTACTATATCCTGGATTTAAGTCAAGAATTATAATTATCACATTTACAAGTCTAATAAACCTAATATTTGAAGTATGAGCTGTCTTCCTGTATTGATGTAATTCCCTAGTGCATTTAAACCCTAATCAGTGTGTTATATAATGTACTACTCAATTAGTTCGACCGACGGATACTGTTATGCTGCGATAGGCCGTGTACAAATTAAGCTAACAGTTTCCCGTTAATAGTTACAGCAGAGCAATTATTATGAAAACTTACGATTTTGTGTTTAAATGAATTTAAAACCATATATTATTAAGTTATTATTTATGAAAAAAGATCACAATACGATAACATTTATTATGTAATAAACTTACCTCTGATTGGACGGTTGTTGTGAGGAGATGTCTTTGAAGTTCCACGGGATTGCTCTCGTGGAGAATCGCCGCGAACTTTTTCGAGTTAGGTGTACGTACGACGGGTGGCCGAGATGGCGTTCCCAGTACACTGTCAAGATGACCGAGCGTGGTGGGTGTCGCCGGCGAACTTGCGGCTGCCGGTCCAGGTATCGTAGGAGAAGCGTTAATCTTTTGCGCCGCGATCTGAGCCTCCAGTTCGGCCGATCGCAATAGTAATTCGTCTCGTTCTTTTCGTAATCTTCTAGTGTCGGCACATTCACATTCGAGACATCCAGCGGATAACGCACGCGCAAAAGACTCTTCCACGTTTTCGCTCGATGGTGAATGTCTCCCGTCCAACTCTCCGCGAAGTACTTCAGCTTCGTCTCGTAATTTAGTACCTTTTCTTTGGATGACATCGAGCAGCGCCCATAATTCGTCTTCCAAAGGTCTAGATCTGGTCGCGGACGCGGACGCCGATGCGGAAGAGGAATGCGCGTCTTTACCGCACGACGTTTCAGTGCTAAACCCGGAGTCTTGCACGGAGGGTTGCGGTTTGGCCCTCGTGGTTTCACCGGTACCGTTAGCCAATTTTCTGCGCACTCGTACCCCAGGCTCCCAATCGCGGCGCACTCCGCTGGCGGGTGTCGATGGCGCCATTTTGGATCTAAGATTGGGGAATGTCTCGATGACGAGATCACGAAACTCGAGCAGGGCTCCGACCTCATTCTGCAGTTCCTATTCGATTAAAATATGATTGGTCAATAAAAATATCGCTAATCGAAAACACCTCCATGCGCACCTTTTGCGAAATTCTATGTTTTTACCTGAAGTGACTTGGCCTGCTCTGTCATGAGGTAATGGAAGGGTCCAGGCGGCGAGCGCAGCTGCAGACACTCCATGCCAGACCCGCCGGAACCTCCGCTGGCACTGTCCGTACCGCCCGTCTAAAAATAAACAAAATAATTTTACTAATTAATTCACATGCATTGAAAATTACAATTCATCTATTCATTTATTAGTAGTCTTTATTTGTTCAAAATCTTCTTTTGACCATTACAAGTACATAAGTAGAATTTAGGTGAAGTTTTCGTAATTTTGTAATAATTTCAACGCAAATGTTTCGATCGTATAATAGACCTTACTGTTATGAAAATAAACACGAACTATACCTAATACTATACCCTAATAACAAAGTAAAACTAACAATTTATCAAAATATATTAGGTAGTACAAAACGGAACCAAATATGCGGAGCGGGTACTAGTGGTAATGTCGCCTCGGACCATGATACCGTAAAATTAATGCACGGTCGGCTGCGCACGCGCCGGGATATCGCGACGTTTCTTCCTGTGTACCTACCATTGTGCGTGTATGTTGCAATATTTTAATAATTAACTGGACATTCGCGGTACAACGGGGACATTTGTAAAGCGAAATTAGAAAACGTGAAAAACATACATTACTGAATAATTTAAATGGTTACTTCATTGTCTTTGTAATAACGTTAGGGCCCGGCGAGAAATGAGGTTAGGCTCCACTCCACAACAACTGTTAGCGATTTTTGTAATCACTACTGCGTTGTTATCCGCAAATTCGCATGCGTGTACGCATAGAATGCGTGTTTGACGTTTATACCTAGATACCTTTTAAATGGATTAAAATAGATCTTAATCGGGCTATCAATGACAAAAAAAAACCTAAAACAATCTAAAAGAAATCCTATTTTCACCAATAATCTAGCACCAATCATCATCCATCATCAAGATTCGTTTAGTCGTGTAAGCGTAATTTGGGAGACAAACCGACATACTTTCACATTTTCATGCTTATATAAATTCGCATTGTACTATCAAGAGCAGGGGAGCAGTCCCACCTTAAGGACTAATGTTACTTGCATATTTTTATGTTTCTTTCACCTCCTACTTTAAATATAACTTATATTTACGTTGCTATGACAACTGACGTGTGTAGATTCGTTTTTCCCTCATAACATTGACAACAATATTGATCTCCTTTACTTATAATGCAATCAGAAAGAGAAGGCAACTGTAATATTCCGATAAACAATTTTGACAAAAAAAAAAACTGGGACTGCTTCCCTGCTCTTGATAGTACATACTATTATACACACCCCATGTTATCACTCTTCAGAGCAAAACAATAGTCAGGTATTGCTTAATAACAAAACAGTAAAGTATCGTGAAACAAATAATCTTCATAACTAACGACCGGTCATTGAATGCACGAAAGCAAATTTATCCCCAAGCTAAACGAATTACGATTGTACATTACCACCTTTGTTCTAAGTTCTAACCTCAATCTTAACACTAAACCCGCAATGGATAACTAATAGAGAAAGATCAGTCTCATTATTAAGAGATTAGCGTAAGTTAAAATTGTTTTTTGAAATACTAAGGCGGTTCTAATGGATCGTTAAAAATAATGTACAATTTATGTAGCTATTAGAATAGTTTACGGTTAAATTATGTTAATATTTAAAGGAAACCTAACCTTTATGCTAAACCCTAAGTTTCAGTGATAAATTTTACGCGAGCATCGAATTTGACATATTGAATTGAATTCAAAAACATACTATAATTATTAAATTGTAGCACTCTAGCCGGCATAACAGAGACGACAGCTTCCTGCAAAAATTTATTTGCGGTAGCAGTTGTTTCCTTTCATGGACCGCACTCTAGCGTAAGGCTGAAGTGCTGTCATATGCAGAGCTACATTTAAAAAAAACTAAATAGAAAAAAAACTTAATACTTATACAACCTGAACTGAGATGGGGTTCAGACTGAAGTGAGTGAGACTTTATCCACTCTTTCATTCAATATTAATTTAATATACCAAAACTTAATAACAAAATAGTAGAAACAATTATTATATGTATATGTTTTTTTTAAATTGTAGCTCGACATGTGACACCACTCCACCTGATGTAAAGCTTAGAGTGCGGTCAATGAATGGAAACAACTGCTACTACAGAGAAACCTGTGCGGGCAGCAGTCGACTCCACTACGCCGGCTTGAGGAGACGAGCATGTACCATCTACATTGACAGTGCACACTCCTCTATCTATATATATAAAAAATCAATTGCTGTTCGTTAGTCTCGCTCGAAAACGGCTGGACTGATTTGGCTAATTTTGCTTTTGAATTATTTGTGGAAGTCCAGGGAAGGTTTAAAAGGTGAGTAAATATGAAAAAAAATGCTTGGAATATATTAAAAACAACAATTTCGCTTTCCCTTAGAAACTATAACTTTGGTTTTGAATGTCAAACATTTGATGTTCGTCCCGTCGCACAGTGTTTCGACTAGTACAAGCTAGCGGGACAAAATTATTTTTTCACTTATTTCAATTGTTTATGTATATTCCAGGTATCTTAAGCTATTTTAAGAAAAAAAAAGTTGAAAAATGTGTACTGTTTTTGTATTAATCGAAATGTAGCTGCAAAGCGGAAGTGATTTACTAATGTGTATCATTTATTCCCTATTGTTGCTAATTGTTCTTTAATTAGCTACGTCTACCTACATACATATTTGTTTACAAACAAATTTCTAGGAAAAAAATAAAAAAAATAATGATAATACGCTCATTTATTAATTTACAAAATATTATTTCTTTTAAAATAAATTATTACAAACCTGATATTGATATTCTATATATCAATTAATTACAATAACAATCTCTATATATCATTTATTTACAATAAAAAGATGTTTCAGTAAATAAATATAATAATAAATAACTTATATACTAAGTCATAAATTATAAGCAACTAAAACACACAATAAAATAAGAACAATAATTATAATAAAAAAATACTTAAACCTACTAATCACCATCAGATGACTCGTCATCACCGCTTTCCCATTCAGTAGAATATTCGGAGAGTAAATAATCCTCATTTAATTCGTGATGATGACTTACTGATGGTGTTTCCGATGGCAATGAAGGTGGGATAATCAACTGCAGAACCTCCGATGGCAAAGAAGTAAATTTTTTTCGCGGTAATTCTCTATACGAGTTGATAACAGGATCGGACGTAATTAAAAGCATTCTCAAAAGATCTGTATTTGTGGCAATACGTGACCGCTTTGTCTAAAATGGCCTGTAGTTTAATTTCGGCTCGAGATTCAGTCACAGAAATATATTCGTCAGAAGGACAACAAGAAGCTTTGGACTTACTTAAACTATAAAATGATGGATACACTTGATGTCCTGCTTTCATTGACCACTTTCTTGTCTGTTTATATGAGTGAGAAGTCGATTTCGAGTCTACATAATAAGCTAAAGCTTCGTCTGGTGTTAACTGCCGACTTTGTTCAGAACACTTATTATTTTCTTTAGTTTCACTGACCGCGACATTATGGATCTGTTTAGCAACACTTCGATGCCCTTCTTTTCGAGTAGCTAACTCAGCTGCTATAATAAGCTCACTTGCACTTCGCAATTCCAAAAGATCTTCTACTCTCCGTCTCTTCGTTTTCGATGATAAGTCTTCAAATGATTTTCGGGGCCGTCCTACGGAAACAGCCGCTGATGATGTTGAAGTGCACGGCTGGTTAACACTCATGTTTATTTCGATTCCAGATCCCTCTAACCAATCTTTATGTTTGATTAAAAATGTTTCTTTATTAGACTTTAAAGAAGTCCATTTTTGATTGAATTTTGCTGAAAGGCTTGATATTTTCATTTTCAGTTCTTTGATGGAATCATCAGAAACATCAGACATATTAAATTTTTCACTTATATAATGAAAAATGCCACTGCTTCGTTCAGTTTTGTCATGTTTTAGCCATTCTTCAAAATACTCCATTTTCGTCATAGTCACGACTCGTTCTAAAAAAAATTAAATAATTACACTTTCGGGCCTTTTCGGGATCTATAATATATATAAATCTGTGCCTAAATGTTGTAGGTATTACATATAGAAAAATCTAGGTGGATATATGTGGATAAAAAAAGTTGCTACACTATAAAGTTTACAATTAATGTAAAATTTGTTGGATTTATCTATACATTTACAAATTCATATTACTCCAAAAGTATACATATTTTTTATAAAAAATATAAGTCATAATAGAGTACATACCTTCAACAGAATATTCCATGACAAAAAACTCGTTTCACTTTGCTACCAATTTTAAAATATGTTATCACAAGTGTGCATAAAATACAACTGATTTGCAAATGAAAATGACTTCTCTTATAAGGGTTACTTTAACCCCCAAATGAAATACCTTAATGAGGTGATAAATAAATTAATTATTGGAATTCCTTACCTGAGGGGGTTTGTTTACAAGTCGTTATCATTGATACCTGAAAATTACATCATGAATTTTGTCCCGCTAGCTTGTACTAGTCGAAACACTGTGCGTCGTTTAGAAATCAGAAACTAAATTCATAGACAGCATTTCTTTTTGATTACGAATTCTTTTTGTTCCGTTAAGTTTTGATCACATCTTTTACTAAAGTTGAAACATTCTGCAATTATCATTCAGCTTTTATATTTATTGATTCTGAGGCGGTACGAAGTTTGGCCGAGTCAGCTAGTATTGTCTATTTACAAAATAAAGTTAATAGACACTTGACTAATAACCCAAATACATGTTTCACAAAACTAGAATTAGGTTATATTGTTGACATTATTTTATCCTTATCTCGTTTAATCAAAAAAAGAGTATATCTAATAACACTTCAACGATGCTTTGTAACGGTGTCGTCTGAGCCGAGATTAAACCTATCAGGCTCTGTTACTCGCTATTGTCATCTATCTACCTACAATATACATTAACACAAGCTGTCGCGCTCAACTTCACATGCAAATAAATAATGGTAAGCGTTTAACTTGATAAATCTATTAATTTTTAGTTCAAAGATAGATAAGTGACCCGTGTTCGAACCTCGCTAAATAGTAAGTGGCCGCGGTCTAGCGGTAAGACGCGTAAACTCACGATCGATGAGACCCGTGTTAGAACCTCGCTAAATTCTCACCGGTACCAATGTAACTATGTTATACGGACTTTGGTCGCTCAGTGCACTATTAAAGAGTGGTAGGCAGTCTAATGATGGTTATTGACCCAGTCTGCCGTCCTGGTGTAGTGCCACCACTTTCGAATGTAACACCCGTGAGGGTGACTTTGTCGCGTTTCGGGAGCAGTTTGAAAGTAGCCAGGTATAGCGAGAGGAGTGTGCCCTGTCAATTTAGATGGTGCATACTCGTTTCCTCAGGCCAGCATAGCGGAGGCGACTGCTGCCCGTAGAGATTTCTCTGTAGTAGCAGTTGTTTCCGTTCATGAACCTTTACATCAAGCGGAGTGTTGTCATATGCCGAGCTACAATAAAAAAAAAATCGTCGCTAAATTCTAACAGCAAACCTAAACTATGTTATATGTATTTTGGTCGCGCAGTGCCATCGTATAATAAAGGCATTAATTAAAGAGTGGTAGGTAGACTGATGGTGGTTATTAGCCCAGTCTGCCGTTTTGACACGAGCTTAGTAGTACGGTGCACATACGTCTCCGACCACGACCACTGCAATACTTTTGTTAAATGTCTGCATTTATCTGTGGCAGTAGTTGTCACCGCTTATGGACCGCATTTTAGCTTAACACAAGCAAAGTGTGGTTGCCGAGCTGCAGCAAAAAACCCGTAAACTTGTGTTTATCGTTCGAAATAAAAAAATCTAACATGAATAAATTAGTTAAACCGAACAGAGAAAAAAAGAACTGCTTCGTAGTTTTCACAAACAACTAAGTAAAGGTATCCAGAGAGACATTGCCAAAGGCGTTTTAAAACCGTGAAAGTTGAGCGTAACGACCGTCGCCGGTTGACAATTTCTTCATTATAAATGACGTCACAGTTTCATTTCACTCTCATAGAATTATACAACTTTAAAATTAACATAAACAAGAGGCCTTTACGACCTTCTTTATGAGAAGTTGTCATCTTTTGAATCATGGCGAGGAAATTGCTGTTACATTATTAATATTATTATAGATCTATTTATTTAATCAGATATTTTTCCTTCCTTTCTTTGTCCTATTAAATCCGATTCGATTTTTTTACGAGTACGTCTATTGAGGTTTTTGTTAGATTAAAATGGGTGAAAAATTACTGTAAAAAAAACTATCTAATATTATTTTATTATTCAAATTGTATCCCTCCTATCTCCGCTGTATCTCCCAATGGATTGGGCTGACAAAAAAACAAACCAATGTCATTAAACTCGCCATTGTACAAGTACATACTTCTTAAATGCAACAAATAAATTTTATTATTATTTATATGTCTAAATTTTTTTTTGTTAACGTGACATATATGACTTCTATTAATATGTTCACCGTGTACAATACGCTTTGGGCCTCAGTCTAGTTCAATTATTGTTAGTTTTCCTGTTGTATATTTTATGCTGACTGTGGCCTGTTGTATTTACCAAATAAAAAAAAAAAGATTTTCTATGGACGATAAGGGAACGTTAAATGCATAATACTAATTTTACAAATACGAAGTTAGCAGTACCTTAACAAATTGGCAACATGATTTGCCGAATTCAACAAAACGTTTATTGGCACGCACACAATCTGTACACAGAAACTAATATAGGTACCTAAGTACTAATGTAACTAGTAATTTTCTACCACTTTTGTTATGTTACTCATATACCTACCTAATTTAGCGGAAATTGCTCGTAAATATAATTATAGGAGCAAAAAGTTTGTAAAAAATACACCAATTTCAATTATACGTAACCGTGATACTGTTGTTATCAATATCTCACTACAGAAACCTATAGGTACGAGTACCATCAGTAGCAGCTGGATCACCGCTTTCGCGAGATGCGGCACATGGTAGCGGCAGATGCGCGACAGTTGCAGTCGTATGTAGAAATTCGTCTCGTACAAAACAATACTGCAATTGTCTGCTGTCTGCATCTTAATTGTATTTGTGCTCAAGTGTATTAATATCGGATATATTTTACAATAAAACCTCGTGCCCACCCCTATAAATTTTTGGGTAACAAACATACATAGTTACTTTCACATTTACATTAATATAAAGATTAGATATAGATTTAACCCAGCGATAGATAAAGTTAAAAACTGCGAGAATTAATAGCGTTCGTCATGTCAAAGCTCGGACTTTCTTTAACAATACTAGACTAGTGCGAAATACAAAGTGCCGCACTTTTATCGCACTATATCAAGAAGAAAAAAACTACCGTATTTATAAAGGTTAATTTATTGCATTGCTATTTCTGTTACTGACTCATATCTACACAAGCAAAAAAAAGATAGGAAATCACGTTGATAAAACACGCTATCTATTATTTTAACATATTATTATGTACCTACGTCATTTTGAATTCTCATTTTAGTTACCAGGAAGTTTCAATTGAAACACAAATGTTTATTACCTAAAATCTTAATGTTATAAAATGAATAAAGGCAGACTGATAATGGTTATTAGCCCAGTCTGATGTTAAGCTAGAATGTGGTCCATGAACCGCAACGACTTCTACCACAGAGAAATTTCTAGAGGCAACAGTCGCCTCAGCTATGCCAGCTTAAGGAGACTTACAACGTCCCATTCACTTGGATATAGACATCATGACAGGGTGTCCTAGTTTGGATCCAATCTTTGTATGTATGTATATGTATTTATACTGATAATTCTTTTTTTTTTGAAGTTAAAAAAAAATTGCATAGGCAATTTTCATAAAAGGACGATGCCCATTTCTGGGCCCACTTGATGTCTAATAGTTAACAAAAACAATATTCTAAAATAATATCTTATTTTTTCACTAATTTATTTCAATTATATCAAGTATCAACACATCGTTTACCAATCAATAGACAATGTTAAATTACATAAAAAAGCGATATTATCAATTATAAAGCATTTAATATATAATAACCTTAATAATTGCATCAGAAAAAGTCTAATTACTCAATAACAAGGAATGTAGATTTATTTTTCTACAAATTGAACTAAATATCATCAACAAACTCGGGAAAAAAATTGTGGGCCCATTTCTCTTGGGCGTATGGGCATTCTCCTTTAAACAATTAATGATATGACATCCGATAGATCATCGATGACATCTTATATGAATTATATGTATATACGAGGATACAAATTATTATAAAATTCTATAAGAACATATTTTTGAAACATAAATTGTAAGTTGTAGGTACTGCGTGTCAGTTGATGAAACAATTTAGGTCATATTCACGCTAACAAATATAACAGTACTTGAAACCATTATAAACATATATATCTACAATGTATAGCAATTAACATCGGAGTTGAGTGCTTTAATACCTCTTTATTATACTTTTACATTTATAGTTTTTTGAAATGTTCGCGTGCAGACTGATGATGGCTATTAGCCCGATCTGTTGGTGCAGCATTTGCAGTTTCAAGTCGTGATCGGGAATTTAGAAGTACCCTATCTGTAATTTGTACATTCGACCTATTTTATATTTCTTAAAAATAAAATGTACATGGGTATAGCTAGAGACTTTTCTCTGTGGGACGGCTTCAAATAGCTAATACTTTGATGGCCTTTTTTTAACCAATAACCACCCACGATCCATTTTTTGAACTACGCATAACTTTTCCATGGGGGCAAGTAGTTCGCATAGGCAATGCCCCACCAACCGATTCCTAATCTATCTACATCAGTGCATTTAACTATTGGAAGCCTAAAGAAAATTCGATCACGTATTGTAAAAAAAAATAAAAAAAAAAAAAAAAAAACGATCCATCTACATAATAACATCCCAAAGAAAACTATTTAAATGATGATACATTGCTCGTTTCGACCGCACTGTAAGAAAGAAGCAATTGAAAGGAAATGACAATGCAAATTATGACATATGATATTCTAAGGAATAAGGAAAGAACTTAAATAAAGCTTCCTTGAGGTTGAGGTCGTGTAAATTAGTTTATTACAGAATTTGGTTGCAGACTCTTAAATCCTTCAATGATGCTCCACTGAACCTCATTTTTTAAGAGGACCTCGTACGAGATATACGTTAAAGTATTATTTTTTTATTATTAGCTTCGGATAACTGGGGACAACTTGAATTTCTATTTAAGGAGGCGCCAAACCATAAAAAACGCTTACTATTGTAATATATTATAGCGCCTAGCATCTAGGATGAAACGTTTTGTTTTGGAACGCATCTTAAGTTGCGTATTGTCTATGATATTTATATCTAGGCCATATTCCTAACGTCAAGTTGGTTAAAGATTCCTTTGCTCGGATTAAAAAATATTTGGGAGTGTATTTCTGATTTTTTTAAAAGCAGCAATGAACATCGAATAGTTACGATTTTTAATCACGAATCACGCATTGGATTTCACGCTACTTTATTAATAAAAGTCTACGTTGAGCTGAGTCATGATTAAGGTTGAAGTTTCAACATCGACTGATGCCTTTCTTCCTGTTGAATGTTGCAAGTTATTAAGGGATTAATTATACTTATCTAATATTTGTATTTTGTAAACAAACCAGTTAAATGGACACATGACACGTTAATATGAAAAAGTAAAAAAAAAACACAAAAAGGCACTGTAAATTTATAACTAGGTTCGCCGTTTTCCTGGGGCTAATAAAGTCAAAACCCAATGAAAATTGTCACTCGATCGAATCGAAAATAAAATATGTGGGATTTGACGTTTCGCTGTCACCCAAGTGGTTTCGATGTGTTTTCGAGTCGATCAATTGAAAATTCTCATTGACTTTATAGTCGAACATGACAAATTTATTATACAAATCGGCACTACACAAATTATTCTTTATAAGTATAGGTACCAGAGTACTCACAGACACAGCAGAGACAGCCGCTATTACAGAAGATGTCTGAAGAGGGTAGACGTCTACGCTATGCTATTAAGATGGCAACTTCAAAGCTAGTCCCGAAACATGACTGAAGACTACCTCAGACTACGAAAGACTAGCTCATAAAGAACCATCATCAGTCTGTCTAGTACAGTCAAAGTCATGTTCGGCCAGCTTGGTATGTGTAAATATTCGCGCGTAATCGACGTCAAGGGCATTGTGTTAAACAAAAAACGTTTAGGTAATATAAATTAATCATAATAAGACGCACATACAGCCGGTGCATGTAGGGTTAGCAGTGAGGTGATTTCTTAAACACAAGTTCGATTATTTATTTTCCAACGCTACTTACTACAGCAGCAGACCACAAAAGTATGCAAAGGTCAGGATCTCAGTTAGTAATGCTTACGTAACGTCTTGTCTTGCAACAAACTTATTCAGGTGTCGTTTAAAAACGAATTGGTATCGAGATATTTGTGATTGATTCGTGAACACG
Source organism: Tinea pellionella (assembly GCA_948150575.1). Taxonomy (NCBI): domain Eukaryota; kingdom Metazoa; phylum Arthropoda; class Insecta; order Lepidoptera; family Tineidae; genus Tinea; species Tinea pellionella. The sequence goes on from OX411252.1 coordinate 7,757,566, forward strand.
AACTTTTAGATAATATTTATTGTTTTATTTTAGCTCAGAATACGTATGCTCCGTGACGTATGCTGGCATTGACTGTACCATTATCTTATTATTACATAGACCTTAAAATAAACATAAATAACACGAATTCGAATGAATCGTTTTTCAAGAATACCACCAACATTTCTCTTCATCAATAAGGTCAACAAATATGTTAACTAGTTGATATGAAGTCATAATACGTATATGGATACAACTGATACAAGGTGGCTTTATTCAGGAATTAAATAGAACTAATAAAACAGACTAAAGTTCGGTTGCTCAGTGGCTATTGAATAAATACGTTACATTAATAAAAAAAAAGGTAGGCAGAAACCTAGTTGCGTTTCGGGATCAACTTAAGAAGTTGGCTAGGTTCGCCTAGCATATAGCCGGGGCGATTAGTGCCTGTACTTCTCTGTGACGGTAGTTGCCTCCGCTCATGCCGGGGTATTATTAAAAAAAAAAACGAAATTAAATAATGAAAAAAAAAAGCAAGTTTCTAATTAAGAAAACTTAGAAAATCAGTTCCGATTATTCAAAGTTCCCACAGCTGTTTATAAATCACGTCATTTTAGCTTTCTACTGGGAAGAAAGGTTGATGCTGTTAATTAGTACAAATACAACCATATAGAACGCTATCGTCTCCCCCTTTTAATAGTGAAAACAATTATGTTACAAGCGACAGCGGAAAATTATTCGATTCGATCAACGATCTCCGTATTCGAATACATCCAAAATCTAGATGTAGTTACATTGGAGATACAGTCCCCAGACTAGTTCCGATGGCAGAGCACCTTGTATATAGGTCACTTTTATTTTAATAAAGATTATATTATTACTATTGGTACCGGTCACATATCATTTTTGTTTTGTTTTGAACACGGGTCTCATTGATCAAGAGGTCCGTAGTCTATCGCTAGTCCGTAGCTAAATATTTAATGAATTACTTTTTTTTTAATTGTAGCTCGACATGTGACAACACTCCGCCCGATGTAAAGCTAGAGTGCGGTCCATGAATGGAAACGACTGCTACTACAGAGAAATCTCTACAGGCAGCAGTCGCCTCCACTATGCCGGCTTGAGGAGGACGAGCATGTACCAGATTGACAGTGCACACTCCTCTCGTTATACCTAATACAATATAGACATTAGACCTACTTGTTTATACCAATATGTAATTTCAAAAAATCGCTACTAGACTATAAAATCGCTGCAACTTGGAGTAGATATCTGTATAACGGTCAAACAACTTGCACCAGTTATTCTATAAATAATTATACAGCATTTTATTACACAAATACGGAAAGGAATGCACTCCATGCTGCATCTGTACGGGATAGCATCTGAGGGAACCGGCTATGGTACCTGCTAAGATTTATTTTGAAAATTGGACAAATTTTAATATAGTGCCCGTCGCTCTAGATTTGTTTTATTACACGACATGTGACTCCGACTGGCCTGATCACAGGCAAGCATAGTGGAGGTCCATAAGCACTGACTACTAGAGAACCGCTTACACTGTGATCCAGTCAGTAGTGGCATAGTAGCCAGCCTGAGAAGCTCCGCTTGAAGGATCTAAGGTTTCCTTAAGTATTTCAACGTGTAATAATGGTGGATTATTATCCATTAAGAACTCGTGAACATACATAAGAATGGGAAAATTATTCAAAATAGAAACAGCGAGCGTTATTTTTTTTTCAAATTTAACAAACAATTAAACTTCTTAGTAACGATTTGAACAAGGTAAATAATTAAAAAAAAAAAGAACTCAAGACTGTACGGACTATGATCCCTTTGCCTTGAATAAAATTATAATAGAAAACTTTATGTTTTGTACACAGAAATAAAAAAAATAAAAATATGACATCATAGTTGGCTATCGACAAGCGAAACTACGTACCGAGGCGTTAGATGCGTGTAGTTATTTATGCAGCTACATGTAATTCTACTATGAAATAGCACGTGTCGCTCGCGATAAGATCAAATAAATAGCGAACCAAAAACCAAACACAAGCAGCAACATTAACAAACATAATTTCATAACAATGACATTTCGTATAATTTCGACCAAACAAAATCGTACTATTACAACAAACGAAATACCATGTCAATACGTTAACATACGTACAATGTATACCGCAAATTTATTTCAATTACACAACGTTCCACTTTAACGGCGTGTCAATCAAAACACATATGCCTATGTTGTGTTACGTAAACCATTTTATTTTACTTAAAAACGTACCTACAGAACCTGTAAATTAATTTTAAAATTCTATCGTAAATTTCACTACTTAAACCTTCAGCACACACAAAAGAGCGAGCGCGGAAGAGGGAGCGTGCGTTCAGATTAGGGATGTTGCGGATGCAGATTTCTTCACATCCGCGGATGCGGATGCGGATTTTAAGAGGCTCACATCCGCGGACGCGGATGCGGATGCGGATCTTTGGAAAAAACTTTGTGGGTAAAAAAATTAAAAGACAGTAAGAACTATCCTTTCTTTATTTAAAAGTAGTGAGTGAATTATTATTATTATTAACCGACTTCAAAATGAGGAGGATATCAATTCGTCGTGTATTTTTTTTTGTGGCGATGTTTTCTCATCTCCGCCGTTTGTGAACCGATTTTGATGATTTTTTTTTTATTTAATAAAGTATGTCTCGGGATTTAGTAGTACTTACATACACAACAGAGTTACATGTACGCGATTCAGCGTTGCCAGATTTTTTTTGCCAAGTCGGGATTTCGAATCTTTTTGAGTGAAAAAAGCGGTATTCTTTCTTCGAAAGCGGGATATAGTAAAAAACATATATAATCAGAAGTGTTAAAATATGTATATTTTATTTAAGTTTTAAATAACGTTTTAAAATAGCCATAGAAAATGTACTTTAATAAAAATATGATATTTTAAATCAGATTTACCCTATCGTTAGGTAGTTGAGTCTTCTTATTTGTTTCTGAAATCTTCGGTTTGCATAACAAACCGTTATAACCATATACTCAGATAGAATTAGCTTTCTGGCCCAGAAATTCCTATTGGACGGGAATTTTTTTTTTGTATAGATCAAAGTGTCAGGAATTGATACCAATAAAATTTATAAGTGAATATTGGGCGTTAAGGTTATAGCGTACTATATCCCCTAACCTTGTTTCTTTTCATCTTATTTGGTTTTTCATGTTCATATCCTAATGTCATCATCATGGTTTACATGTTTTCTCGAGTTCTACACATCACATCATATGGTACTTATCACCAGGTTGTGGGGTATAATTTTACTATACTTTTCCTGGCATTATTTACAATTTTTACACAAAATTACTATGTTATTTTTCACTTTTTCTATATTTTTTTTGTATCTGTCAATGTTGACGATTAGCTTTTTAATTTCATTTTCACCTAGATTTTAAGCATTTTCTTCCAAAATTACCTTACAAACCTCATTAATTCAAGAAGATATTGTTCCATTTCGAAATACTGACATTCCATGACACAATCATTAAAATCAAATTTTCAAATCTAAAGAGGGCTATAAAAAACGACCCACTTTCTTAATCGGGATCAGTTCTCCGTCACCAGTTCTCCGGCTAAAGAAACAAACAATGAAGCTCTGCACCTAAAGGTCTTTTCCCGGGGCCGCTATACCCCGGGAACTGCAAAAAGAAGACCTCAAAACTCTGTAACAAGTCTGATTCATCAACGTGAGACCTCCAACGCCGCTGTTCGCTACACCCAACAAGAGTGCTGCAAGACGAGACAAGAAGATGGGGTCATCTCTGAAGTCTGTACGCGCCTGCCCATGTGCTGCTCGCAACCGGGGAATGAGTCCGTTAGAAAAATGTGGTGTTTCAAATAATAGTCTGATAGTAGTCTGTTACAATTTGTACTCTTTATACACAGTTTACAGTAAGCTTTATACTTATCCGACGTCACAATACACACACAAGTCCGAAAAGCGGGACTGAACCTGTCCCGCACGGGACATTGAATTTTGATTTAAAAATCGGGACGTCTGGCAACGCTGACGCGATTGTATGTATGCTGCTTGAGTGAGCTTATTACTCTCTTACTAGTCGACTCGCACCACAAGCCGGTCCCGCTCCTTTCTTTCTTGTCGCGACCTGTTACACATCCGCATCCGCATTAGCTCCGCATCGATTTTTGCGGATGCGGATGTCTAAATCGATGCGGATGCTCCGCACATGCGGATGCGGATGCGAATAGTCGCAACATCCCTAGTTCAGATATCTCGGCATATGACAACACTCCGCCTGATGTCATAGTGCGGTTCATAAACGGAAACAACTGCTAGCACGGAGAAATTTTTACTGGCCGCAGTCGCCTCCACTACGCCGTCTTAAGAAGACGAATGTGCACAATCAGATTGACAGTGCACACTCTTCTCGTTATACCTGGCTTCCAAACTGATCCCGAAACACGGCGAGTTGTTATTACCCCAAGAGGCCGCTACATTCGAAAGTTACTACCCTAGAACGGCAGACTTGCCTCAGAACAATCATCAACCCACCTACCACTCTTCGAAATAACTGTCTTACATTTTTTTTACCATGAGCCTCTCCCGTTAAGCTTAGAAAACTTGTGATCAACAACAGGTAATAAATAATAACCTCCGCCATATTTAACTACTCGTAAATCTGTAGTTATGCAAGTTGTCAAGAAGTTACAGAAGGCAGTTAGACAAAAACTAATTAGCCATCAAGTGCGGCAATGTAAAAAAACAACAACTAAGAACTTATTCTGTCGAGATTATGTTCGTTCCAGTTTTTGCTACTTAATTAATTCAAGATATAGATTTATCTAGACTCTTAAAAATTTCCGTGCATAATTGTGATTGGCATATGTTATAGCCGTACTATAGAGGCGCGAAGGGGCGCGGCGCGGCCTGTCAAACATTGTATCTGACAGTAGTCGTATATTCTCCGGAACCAAGTCGTCAGCATCGCGCCGCTGTAGTGCGGTTTCCGTTTTGTACTAAACTATATAGAATATAACGACATATGCCTGCTATCAACTTAAGTGTAATGTTTGCCATCCAATGTCCTTCACATTGCTATCTCTGTCTCAAAAACAAAAACCTAGAGAGAAGAAAGTTTGTAAATAGAACCCATCATCAATATATGTAAACGAAGATTCATATTTAGGCTTTTGATACGAAATAAACAATTAGATAAGGGTTTCGGCTATTTTTGTAAAATAAATGATGAAAGTTTGTATTCTCAAGTAAAACGCATACGAATTTCCAAGCGACAGCTAGGCAGTTTCATTCTAATAACATATAACAAAAGGTCCATTATCCTATAGTTTATTTACCCGTACTTAGCAGATAAACACACTAGCCGCCCGTTGCAGATCATTAACTGCACTTGACAGACACGTGTGTTCAAAACGCACTCACCTGAAACAATACAAGAAAAACAGATTAAATAATAGTATTTAATTATCATATAATATTATTAACTAATATTAATAATTTTGTAAGAAGGAATCCGTGAGATTTTCTTTATAGGAGCCCGGCATATGATCATCACAGCTCGCCTAATCCTATAAGCTAGAGTGCGGCTCATAAGCCACGAGAGGCACGTGCTACCACAAAATAAATGTCGACGGCAGCGTGTCGCCTCCGCTTTGCCGGCTTGAGAATTATCCAGGTTGACAGTGCATCTTCCTTCTCTTAATTAACTTAAAATATTACTGATATCCGGTTGGTTATAAATAATAAAGTTTACGAGTATGTACAAATCAAACCTTTATAATATGACCAGTTACATATCGACTTTCCCACATTTACGTTTAGGGAGAGAAAGTATACTCGAAACGATGACCGTCAAATTTTACAAATTCGCATATAAAATAAATAATCTTAATTGTGCGTAGGTAATCGCATGGCGTCAAAACAACATCTTTCGATAAATAAACCACTAGCATTATGTCTGTATTTTACGCACAATTAGGTATCAAATATATTTTTAAATATTTTTGCTATTTTACCAACTCCAGTGTTTTTTTTTATTGTAGCTCGGCATGTGACAACATTCCGTCTGATGTAAAGCTAGAGTGCGGTCCATGAATGGAAACAACTGCTACTACAGAGAGAAACCTGTGCGTGCAGCAGTCGCCTCCACTATGTCGGCTTGACGAGACGAGCATGTACCATCTAGATTGACAGTGCACACTCCTCTCGCTATACCTGGCTATTTTCAAACTATTCCCGAAACGCGACAAAGTCACTTCACGGGTGTTACATTCGAAAGTGGTGGTACTTCCCCAGGACGGCAGACTGGGATAATAACCCTCATCAGTCTGCCTACCACTCTTTAATAGTGCCTATAGACACTGAGCGACCAAAGTACATATAACAAAGTTACATTGGTACCGGTCAGAATTAGCGAGGTTCGAACACGGGTCCCATCGATTGTGAGTTCACGCGTCTTACCGCTAGACCACGGCCGCTTACCATCAGGCTAGATGAGCTCACATGTCGCGTCAATATAAAAAAAAGTTGATCTTAAACGCGACTAGGTGAAGGTGATCACTTCACCTGTGTTAAACTTGACAATACTTTTTATTTTATTCCATTAGGCAATGGTAGATCGTTATATACTTAAAAGAGCCTCAGGTAATTATAAGAACTTGTATATGTTAGTCAATCAACATCATATTGATAAAAATACGTTAGTAATGCATGATCAATTAGTAAGCATAGAGAGAAGCGGAACGATTGTATTATTAGGTACATGTACAATATTTTCATTGCCGCGACCATTATGCCTAAACAATCAAAACATTATTTGAACAAGATATAAATATAATACACAAATAAAGATTATATTATGTGGACTAGTAGCTAATGGACTAATGCATAGTGAGAATAGCCGTGCTATTTTAGTGACTTTCGTTGTCCATTGTGGCCGTGCCACTCGCAGTCGTACTGTTAGTGTAAGACTTCAAAGCAGCACATCATCGTGCCAAGAATCGTATTCCTCAGGACATTCATCAGCGACGTTCGCTAAATCGTAATTAATTGTATATGTACGCGAGTGACAACCACCAGCTAGCTCCACCAGGACCGAGGAACCAAGGCTGTACCATAAGCTCAAGGTGGTGTGAAAGCAGGTCAGTGAACTTTGTATTTGTCCTCGTTAAAGTATCGCAAGATCGTGATTTCTAGTGCACATACATTCTGAGCTATCGAATCATAGGGTTAGGTAAATAGCTGAGTTCCTACGAGGCTATTTGCCTCCCACAACCCGCTGTTCACTATACAGGTCAATCGCAGTCATATAGCCACTGAAAATACATTTGTTCAGACTGGCCACTGGTTTTCTCCCACCCTGTCAGTGACTAATCACGTGGACGGTGGCGACAAAAACGATAGTGGACAGCGAGCAACATGTTTTCGTCTGCGTATTGTTTATCATTAAGTACTGCCCAGTTAGCAATTGTACAATTAGGGCGAGAAAATCAGCTGACCGGACAGGACGTTTCTTATCACATAGCTACTCGGCCTAGTAAACAAACATATGCAGGCCCTAAGTCTATGTTGAACTTGAATAAATAATTTTATAAATCGCTTATCGCCACGCTCAATGTAAGCCCTACCTTTTAATTTAAAAATGTAAAGGTTCTTCAATAGCAGCCCGCTTAGATTGTTATATTGTTAAGAACGGAAGCAAAAACAGACGAACAAAAGCCGCACCTATATTTAGCAAAAAATAAACACAAAACTTGATCTAAAATATATTGAACGTGTAATTATTTATCTTTTTTATTCTTGTATATATAAAAAAAAAACCTATAATTGGTTCGTAAATAAAGCTTGGTATGGAATTAAAGTTTGGTATTATTTTGAATATAGGTACCATTGTGTAAACGAAATTATTTTACGAGTAAATATAAATAGGGCTGTCGCTATAATAAACGATATTTTCATGATAAAAAATAAACTTGAAATCGATAGCGTTCAAATTGTCGAACGTACAGAGCAGAGGTCCGCAAGTAATTTGATTGGAGTCTGGATTACTCTGTATACCTACTTTTGCAAAATTTTTAGCGGGGTCCGGAAAGAAAGTAGCAATTTTAATTATTGCTACTTTATGGTTGGTTACTTGTGTCTTTCGCGGCTATATAGCTATAAAAAAAAGCTAACAATTTAACAACACAAACAACACAAATTTAATAACAAAACAAAGGAGTGTACTGCATTCCACATCACAAGGTTATTGATTCCGTTCAGAATATTCCCTAACGCTAGTTTTAAGTCATCAATTTCATTGTACGTACGTTTGTAAATTTCATATTTGACATGCCCCCACAAAAAATAATCTAAAGGTGTTAGACCTGGCGGTTATGGCTCTTAAATCAAAACGTAATAAATGTAGTAGGTAATGTATAAATACATGGAAATAAGAGACAATTTGTTAAAAATCAACACTTTTCTTTGGTTTGCCGTATATCATTACTTCCCAGAATTTGATCCTTATCAGGAACACTATCAGATGGTGCAATAATACAGCGTGTTTTTTTTTCTTCAAAATCAACAGGTTCGATTCCTGGCCGGTAAAATGAATTTATCAAAAATCTAATAATGCAGTTTTAGTTTTCATCAAAATCGGCATCGAGACTCCTTTCAGCATTTTTCGATATCTCTCATAGTTTAGGATTTGCCCATGAAAGCCCACTTGAAAAATTCACCCTGTATAGTGTCACATTATAATATTGTATAATTGTTAATTTAGAGTTTACGTTTCGAAATTTATGTTTATATCTAGTTAATATTCTCGTTATAAGTGAATTTGTTAAAATTCTTACGAGAAATAAATTCTAAAACCATAAGTTTAAAAAAAAATAAAAACCAACTATCATTGAAATAAAAATGTATTGTAACGCATTTTTTCTTCTAAATAATTTCTCTTTAGTATCGTATTTATAATAAACAAGTACGTTATTGCATTATTTCATTAGTAATATCCGTTTTCAATGTCAATTCCTTATTGAGCATTCGTACGGATTCGAAAGATTAAAATGTGTCTAGTGCACCGCACCTATTATTATTATTTAATAAAATACTTTAATTACAAAAGCGAGCATAAAATTAAGCAGCTTATTTTCGACATAAAAACCTCCAATTATAGGTTTAATTTAAGAGAATAATAAATATGAAAGTTAAAACTTCCCGTCCGAATTATTAACGTAATTTCTAAATTGAAATTATTCTGTTGAATAATTTCCAAAATATGTGTGCTAATTATTTTATATGCATAGGCTATAATTGACGAGTTTCTTGTGGCAGTTTTCCTGTCATACGCCTTTCTGAAGCCATGGTAGACTCAGACGATGAATGCCAAACCTATATCCATATCCACAACATAATAAATATTTTCATATAATTTAATATAAATGTTAAAGTTTCAACATATTTTTATAAAAAAAAATTAAAATCATAAACAAAGTCAAATATTAATAATAATATATAACGAGAGGAGTGTGCACTGTCATTCTAGATGACTCGTCTCCTCAGGCCGGCCTAGGCGGATCTTTACATCAGACAGTGTTGTCATATGCCGAATTGCAATTAAAAAAAAAAACAATTTCTCATTTCAAAAATTCATTGAGTAGTTTTTTACACGTAACAGATACAGAATTAAAGTTTACGAGTGAACCAATAAGACAAAAAGCAAACTTGGGGAGGTGTCGAGGAACACGCACGCGGAAACTGGGTTAATAATACCGACACACAGACAACATTACATGCATATTGTAACGCCCACTTATTACACTTTAATTTCAAGTAACACAATCGATAAATCAAGGTTTTATTCCGTTAAGAAAAAAAATAAAAAATAAAGAGATCTTAAGTAGATATTATATAATAATGTATTATTATTTGAAAAATACATCACGTACGACGAAGCAATGTGTCTCAGAGGGAAAATGCCCGGCTTGGTGAGATGCATCTACACAATATATGTACTTAAAGTGTAGAATAAACACGGAGAGAGGGTCGACTAAAAGAGAAAAGACTGTCCGAACCATCGTGTAGATAGCGTTCTTGAAATTAAGCTTTCTTACGGGCTTTATGCGTCGGCTGTTGGGACGTAGCCTGGGAAAAAACTTTTTTTTATTGTAGCCTCGGCATGTGACAACACTCCGCCTGATGTAAAGCTAGAGTGGGGTCCATGAATGGAAACAACTGCTACTATAGATAAATTTCTACGGGCAGCAGTCGCCTCGACTATGCAGGCTTGAGGAGACGAGCATGTGCCATCTAGATTAACAGTGCACACACCTCTCGCTATACCTGGCTACTTTCAAACTATTCCCGAAAAGCAACAAGGTCACTTCACGGATGTTAAATTCGAAAGTGGTGGTGGTACTACCCTAGGACGGCAGACAGGACAAATAACCATCATCAGTCTACCTACCACTCTTTAATAGTGCCTATAGGCACTGAGCGACCAAAGTACATATAACAAGGTTACATCGGTACCGGTTCAGAATTAGCGAGGTTCGAACACGGGTCTCATCGATCGTGAGTTCACGCGTCTTACCGCTAGACCACGGCCGCTCTTAATCGCACGGTCGCGTCGCTATAATCCTTACTGTTTTCCCTTTTCCCTCCATATCTGTTTATCCCACTATTCTCTACCGCTCGTTTCGCTTCGCTTCGCTTCTTTCGGGCGTACTCTAACGCCACGTCTTTTACCGTCACTCGCTTCGTTTAAGTTAGAAAATTATTAATGCATCCGAAGTGTCATGAGTTTTAAGAGTCGGGTCTGAATTAAATAAAACAATAAAACTTTCCATTATCCTCATTCAAAAGCGGACCAACGAGCACGTCAAGAACGCAAAAGCAAACCGATAATTAAAAACTTTCATGAACCACTTCCAGACGGTAGTTAGTGACCATCAAGAGGCCTTTAGTAACATGGTTCGCACATCAAGGGCCCAAATGTTCAACAGAGCAGAAGAAATATGCACCGCATTAAAACTAGTTTATCATTATAAAATTTAAAAATAAAACAAATTATTATTATTAAGTTATAAATTAGAATGTACACGAGGCAAAACGTAATAATTAATTAGGTATATCAAAGGTTATTCTTTTTCACATAAATACAACGCACTGACCCCAAACCGAGATACATCGTGGTATAGGTATCAGATCTGTATTGCGACACCCAGACCCGAAACGAATACAAAACTTACTTTTTTTTTTTACGGATTATTTAACACACTGTTATGCTAATCACGACGGCCACAAAGAGGTCGTCCTTAAAAGAAAATTTCAGAAAATATTAACTAAAACGAATATGTATATTAATCCAAAAAAGACTGAGTCTGAAAATACATAATAAAAACTCATCTAGATATATTATTAAGAGAATGACCGACCATTATCACGTACACCACAAAACAATAAAATAATGTCACAACAAAACCAAGTTAAATAAAAACTCATGTTATTATTATATTATACTGCACGTCCAACATAATTACTCAAAAAAACAAAACAACATACATTGCCTGGTTTAAATCTCAACTTAAAGAAAGAGTCAAACAAAACGGTCAATGCATCGTCAATCCTTAACCTTCACATGAAGCTTTTTAGTAAATAAACCTCTCCAAGGTTAATATAATTACAACACAATAACTCAGTACAAAAAAGTGTACACTCGGATGAACGATTAAATAATTTTCTGTCTCAAATAGGCATTAAATTTATTCAAATAAAAAATCATTACAAGAAGTTCGCATTTGCAATCTTATATCTCATATCGAGTTACAAAATATCGGAAGGTATAATACGTAAAACAAGTATAACAGTATAATTTATTTATATTACAACATCAAAAACAATGGGCGAGGTGTTAAAATAAACAGGTTGATCCGTTATAAAATTATGAAAACTAAAAAAAATATAGCGATTTCATAAGAAAATTAAGAACAACTTTCGAAATAGTTAAAACGCGGATGCCTATGACTCAGATTAAGTGTTTTAAAACAATTAAAACGTTAATATCACACGCCAATTCAACTATGACGTCACAGGCTATATTTTACACACACGCATTACCAAAAGAGGTAAACTGAATTATTATAATTTAGAATTTGCAATAAAAGTTTCAATTAATTACCTGCTATTTCCATGTTTATTCGTTTATGAACATTTAGCAGCTTTCATATTTATGGCTAAAAACAAACTAAATGATAACATACATTGTAAATACGAGTAGGAGTAGGTGATTATAGGAGATTAGTTCTAAAAGTTTAGTTCAATTTATTGTCATAATTTTACTAGACTAATAAATTGGACGTAAATTGATAAGTTGACAATTTAGCGCCAAAATAAAACTAATAGATATATGTGGGTGTGTATCGAATGTTGATGTTAGTATTTATTAAATATTTTAACTTATTTATTTGCAATAAAATTAGTATTCGTATCTAGTTTTTCTTTTATTATAATATTTTTTATCCGTTTATAGTAAGATAATGTTCATATTTTGTTTGAGAAACTAGCATAATAAAAAAACCATAGAGCATACTTATAACTAATAAAAATTAAAAGTAAGGTTAATATTTATTTGGGGCTCGTGTTATAAAGTTTATCTCGTCCTCATCTCAACGCCCATACTATTCTAATCAGGATTTAAGACATGTGTATTTATTTAAAAAAAAAGAAGTAATACAATAGAAAGCAATAGGAAATGCGGTAACGAAGGAAATTGAGTAAAACAATATAGAAAAGTAAACGAGATATGTCATAATGCTGTTTAAACAATCATTCAATGAACATTACTAAGTCATGAATCAATAAATTGTTAATATCTACTTAATGAATTGGTTTCGCGTTTAATTCTTTTCTTCTCTCTTAATTGAATAAAGCATTGAAAACGAACATATTTTAGTTGCAAGTGGCTTATCGTCAGATTCGGAAAGACGCGTATGACCGGAAGACTGCCACAAGATAATTAAAAAAAAAATTCAGAAAAAATCAAACAACGAAAATATAAAATGTATGCCAGTGTGACCATAAACAAAACATTGTAGATAACTAGCCTGAAGTACTCATTTCAATAAAAAATGGGATAACTAATTGAGACATTAGAGAAACAATTCCTATAGATACTAATATTAGAAATGTGAAAGTATGTTTGTTTGTGTCCTGATCACGCTCAAACGGCCGAACGGAACTTGATGTTTAGCACAGAGGTATATTATGTGCTAGAATAAGTTGTATGTTAATTTTAGATATTAGTTTTCAAAAGCTCTAACTAGAAATGGAAAGACGCGTAACAGTACCTATAATAATAGTGTTATATAAAACAAATCCGTCGAAACTACACGAAAAATTGTGATTTTTTTAGTCACAAATGTTCCATGGCCATTAGTATGTAGACTTCAAAAAATATATTCGACAATGGTTTGTTATCCAACATTTTGTAATCCGAATATGTGCTGTGACGAAATTTAATGATTGTACAAAGAAAATTACTCTTATATGTAATTCATTGAGGCATTTGTGGCGACATTTACAAAAGAGTCGAACTCAAAGCAGCAGTGTATTGCGAAACGGCATCAGATGTTGACATGTGCCAAACAATATCACGAACCAAAAATATTAAATGATACCATTATATTTCAATGTATTCACGCTTTCTAACACCTAGATATTTACTTACATACATATTGGAGATTTGTATTAAAATTTTGATATTTACCTGTAAAGAGAAAAGAAAAAATCATTAATAAAATCTATGCTTCTAATAATTACACTAATATTGTAAATACGAAAGTAATTGTGTTTGTTACTAAACTTTTCACGGCTAAACCGTTAAACACATATCGATAAAATTTGGCAACGAGATAGATGTATAGAGAGGAAGTACAGAAAGTGGGCTGAAATAGGGGACGAAAGTCTTGTATAGGGAATATCATCTCTCAAGTTCAACGCATAATATTAATTATTAGCATACGAAATTGCGGCCAACATTTAGTAAGAAATAAAAAATAAATAAGTTTATTGAACATTTATTTTATCGTCATTTAGAATAAAATATTTGGATAAATCTTATTTAAAAAAAGCGATAAAACTCAGTTGACTTAAGAGTCCTAACGAAGACAAAGATGAAACGATCTTGTTATCAGCAGTGAAAACACACTGCACTAAAAACATAAAAAAAGAACGAAGTATTCACTATGCGTAGACGCACTGTAAAAATGAACTGTTGGCACAAGTCATAAACATAAATTTTTCATATTTCGAACACGTAAGAGCGATTGTTATACAAATGTAGAAATCATTGAGATCAAAACGGTAGTTCACCGCAATAGTGCCCGCGCAATGGCGGAACAAACTATACTCGACGCGCTGCAGTAAACACGGATTCAGAACGACTAACAGGCAATCTAACTAAATAATATATCTTTCATATTATTCAAAAACACATATAATATATTTAAACAAATCAAAATTTTAAAAGTTCTTCGTTAAGATAAATACAAAAAATAATTTAACCAATTTCAGTAATTACTAAGTCGAACAAAAAAAAAAGTTAAATAATACGGCGATGGTAAATAAATAAGTAATTAAATACTTCAACCAATTATTAATGATAATTAAATAGTGTTAATGAGTTTATTGTGTCATAGCAAACAATTTAATATCCCCTTTGTTTTATTTAGCGTAGAATATTTAGTTAAAGAAATTAAAGTCAAAAACGTGTCAAGTTAATTTCGGCATATTAAAACTAGTGCGTGTATCGATGAGACCCGTGTTCAAACCCGGCACGAATGTAACAAAGTTATAGTATTTTGGTAGTTTAGTGCCTGCGATACCCTAAACAACTGACCACAGTATAAAAAAAACCGTTGTAATAAAAGCGTGTAAGCTGTAATTTGACTGCACCCAACGAGTGAATTTAATTACGACTAGTACACACAGGCTTAACGGTGATTTACTGCGTGCTCTATTATTTAATATGTAAAGTGTTTCTACAAGCTACTTAACTTGTATGCATGGCACTACTAAACTAGCATCGTGGAAGATATTTACAAAATTCGTTCAGAAACTTTCGCACTGTAAAAATTGTTGTTATAGTAAATGCGGTTAGTTGCCTAACCAGTATAGAAGATATCCTTGTCTAACATCAATTACTCGAATGGCTCTTATCTGTCTGTCGAGTGCAGCTATTACTGCATTTTCTTCGCCTGCCGTTTGTTAATAAACTCATGATTCATGCCAGATGCCACGATCTCACAACTCAACACTATTTTTGTAGCTGGTAGCATACGAATACTTTTGTAGAAGCTGCCGTGATCAGTTACATTGTATTTGAGAAGACGTTGATGATTTGACAATATCTTAAACGGTTTGAATAAAAAACATAGACAAAAAAATAAAAGACTACATATAGAGTACCGTACTAATCCAGCACAATTAGAAATTTCATTTTAAACGGGTTTTTGATCTGAAGAGCAGCCGAGGGTAGCGTGTTCAAATCTCTGCTGTAAGTTCTAGTAAAGGATCCATCACTTTACTAAAAAAAAACAATTTAAGACTAGGTCGCATAGGCAACGATACCTTTGCCTTTAATGAAACAACAACAGCAATAAACTAAACAAGAATTTAAATTAAAAATAATGTGAAAGGAGAGATCATAAAAATAAATCGCCCAACGAAAACCAGAAATAACTTAGAAGCCAAGAAACAGGCACAGTTATAATAACAGTAATATTAAATTTTTATAATAAACTGTAGCATATAAGTAATTAAGAAGGTTATAGCTCTACTTATGGTAATTGATGATTGTTTACGCTTAGAACATAATAATAATTAAAGCATGGTAGACTGACAGACTGTAGCACCATTTTCAAGTGTAACACCCGCAAGGTGACTTATTAGTCGCGCTTCGGCTTGGAAGTATAACGAGAGGGATTGCCTTGTCAAGCCTATTAAAAAACGGTCCAATTCGAAGATGTATGCAGAAAATGTTACAAGCCTTGGAATTGAACCTGAAACCAACTTTGATTATCTATAGTAAACGTCCAAAGAAAAGCAGTCAGGACACATAACTCTCGCTCAGTATGGTTCGACATCGATAACTTAGTTCAAAAATGGTATTGGTACGTTTCAAAGACGGACTTCGACATTTAGAGGATGTGCAAGTAGAATAATAACACACAATAAAAACAATTAATCATCATTTACCAAACGAAAACGATGAATAAATTAATTAATGGGTAACCTATTAATGACAAACATGGACCTCTATAAAAAACGCAAAAATAACACACACAAACACATAAATAAATAAATAAACATCCACAGTGGAGCTGCTTTGCTTGTAGATTCACGTCCGGTTCCATCCACTCTGCCACTGAGGTCAATCAATGATATAAGTGAGGATGAGAGGTCTGTCTAAACCGCGCTCTAGTATGTCGGTCTACTATAAACAAATATGGAAAATTGCAATACGCCTCTGGGAACTAAAGTTTCTCAAAAAATCTCAGTAACAAAAAGCCTGATTTAGCGCTAAATTCATACTAATTGTCCAATAAAGAAGAAAAACGTGACCTCAACTGCTAACGGATTTCTAAACGACCCTGATAAAGGGAATCCGGTTAAGATGAAAAATGAAAGAAAGCCAAATTAAATGGTTGTCAGTCGAATTCAGTTATCAGTAAACAATGGAAGAAAAAAAAACTGTGAACTCGAACAAACTAGCAAAATAAGGTCAACGATAGAAAATACTGACAGTAGGTCTACATATTTATAAGCCGCTGTCAATACAGTAGAAGTATCTGCGATATGCAAAAGAATAGAAAAAGTAACAGCTGGACATTATGCCTTAACGAATAACTGTGTAATTGAGGATATAGAAAACGCAAATTCAACTAAAAAATCATTGTAGTCTCGTACGAAACTTTAAATGTGGTGGAACAATATGCGGATGTGTGTGTGTGTGTGTGTTAGCTCAAAGTTCAAAGACATGTGGCCTAACAACGCCTCATTGTCGGAAGTAGCATATTTGGTTTAAGAGGTCCCCTCACAATGTTGGAATCACTTTATTGTGTACAATTGACGCGGGTTAAGGCCGTGATTACACTGCCGACAAGAATGACCTTTCGACACATGCTAATGTAATCATGGTCTTAGAAAAGACGTAAGAAGTAGCAGAGAGACTAATTATGGTTATTAGCTCAGTCTGCATGTCCCACCACATTCTAGTGTAACCTATAAACGATAAATTTCTTCGTTGCCGCAGTTAAATGACCCAGACTTGAAACGTGTTTTAGGTCATTAAACATACAACTTAAATAGTTAAAATTATGACTAACAAAGTTTCAAAAGCACGAGCTAGAAGGGTATGCGTTCTAAAATCTATTTCGGTCAGGTATACTTTGACGGCATGGCATAAACAAATGTTTGTATAAACTTAAATAATTACTACGGCCCAAGGGGCGAGTTTTCTTCAATTTTTTTAATAGTAGCTCGGCACGTGACTGTAATACGCTCCGCCTTAAATTAAGCAGAATTCGGTCTGTGAGCGAAAACAACTGCTACCACAGAGAAATGCTTGCAGGCAGCTGTCGCCGGATGTCCGCTTGAGGAGACGAATGTGCACCAACATCCATTGATTATAATCAGAGTACACCACGATGGCTATAAAATTAATCAAAATAAACGTAATAGTGAGTAAGCACCTCATTAATTCAGTTAAAATCTAAACAAAAATGTACCGAATTATCTGTAGATAAATATGAAAACAGTAGTTAGTATCTAAAGTAATATCTAGCAATTAATTGAAATTTGATAAGATTGCATGTTTTATATTTATATCGCTCGTACATAACAACAAGTTCGCCCTAAGACCGAATATTAAACGGGACGAATGGAATAATCACACGTTTGTTTACAATCTAATCGCGAGTTGATGAGCGATGGTCGAGGGCAACATATATTGACCCTTAGATAAGATGTTAAATCATTATTACATAACCGTCTCGCTCACACGTTAGTCTGAACAGTATTCAACATACATAATGAAGAAACAAAAGCGTTGTAAAAAAATTGCTTCACTTATATGAAAAAGAGTAAAGAGAAACGTGTTTATGAAATTCCTTCGTCAATCAGCGTTATCTACTCCTTTGAGGAACGATCGTGCCCTATTTAGGACGCTTTGTGGCGCAACGGACCAATCATATTTATTTGACAAAGACGTTATTGGTTACTTAAAAAAAAAAAAACAAACGGGGAATTTTGGAAGATAAACTATTTTAATTTTTGGATATGTTGCTATTTAGCCGTGTCGCTTTATGGCCTATATCAGAGGTGTCAAACTCAATTTTGCAGAGGGCCATATATTATTTATTATAACATTTTATTTAGTCTAAAAGCTCTAAAAATACATGATTATTCTTTCTGTGACCCATTGCGATCGCGGGCCTTATCTTTGACATGACTGGCCTATATGTTAATTGGAAATTACTATTTGTTCATATTTCCAAACATCTTTAATATTTTCACATAAACGATTAAATTACTAAGCCCTGAATCACAAAATAATTTTGATTCGAGTAGAATGAAGTTGCACCATATCAGAAGACAGCTGTCAAGTCCATCTTTAAAAAAAAAGGTATTTCTTATACATTATCAGTACAGTAGATAGCACATTGCATTCTAAGTGTCGCATGATATACGAGTACATGCGGCAGATGAAAGATGTTAGTTAATAATCACAGCGTTCTTGACAATCGTCGCGATAACAAATGGAATTTTTGCAAAATGACCGTTATTGTCAAGTAAAAGTAGTCAGGTTACTGTCACAAGAAAGTTTCAACGATATTAGTCGCTTGTACTGCTTTTCAGCACCTAAATGATTTAGATTTAACTTTATGGTTTAGAAGGAACGACCGGCATAAGGAGAGTGATTAATATTGACTGACACTAATACCTACTGTTTGTATATTTATGAAAAGCAATAAATGACTAAATTGTAATAAAATCGGTAGGGTTTATTGTGTTGTGTGTTGTAAAACTTTTGAGCCAGATAACGGGCAGCTAGCGACAGGGCTGTCACAAAGATATTTTATAATAGAACTACAGTTCTACGTTGGTGATAGAATGTTGTAAAAGTCAAAAGGAGAGAAGAAGGCGCTGATGAAGATATTTCTTCAACACTCGACGTCATGTCGGTCAAGCTCGATGCATTCTGACTGAGCCGGCATCGGGCAACACTCACAGTGTTCCCAAAAAAATCCAAAGTCCTATCTACTCCGATTAACATTAAATAAATGTAAAAAGAAAATGCACGATAACCCTAACCGCAGTCCTAGCCACATATCCGGGCCATGTTTGGTTATAACGCCGCTGCGTTTTAGCATAATTCTTTCACCTCCCACGGCTTCAACGAAACAGAAATAAATCCTGGCCCCATTCATATACGTACATATTTAGAATACGGCTATACCGTAAGCGGAGTTGTAATTTAGTAGTAGTTTGTGAACAGCGAGCGTCAATTTGTTTGTTTCTATAAGTGTGTCTGGTTGGTATTAGGATTTCGTATTTATTTTTAAGCTACTTGTATATTATTCTAAACTAAAGAACTGCTATGGTTTTGGTGTTGATTCTTTTGAGTTAAAGTGCGGTCAATGTACGGAGATAATTGCTAACATGGGCCAGCTGTTGAGACGAACATGAACCATCCATTAAGACCTATATCTCCTATCACCTTGAGCATAAGATTACTTCGACCTTCAGAGTGCGTAACACGCAAAACAACCTTATTATTTTCACTCAAAAAAAAAAACCAAACTTCACAACTTGATTTTGCGAGTGTAATGATGTAAAAAAAATATCTATGAATTTAATCCGAGCTCATTCAACAATTAGATTTTTTTTTTCATAATTAACAAAAAGAAGATAACCAAGCCCTAATTTACTGTTACTAGTACACATGTAGTTTAATAAATTATATTTTTTAGGTCCATTTGCACCAAAAGGCCCGCTAAAGTCACTTTAACTATTACTTTCACGCTTACTTTAACCGTTAAACATTTACATTTACTCCACACGTGTTGCACCATCGTCGCGCCTGTCATTTTTGACGTTTACTTTAACGCTAACCGTAACCAGCAAATCTTGGCTGGTTAAAGTTAAAGTATTCGACAAACCAATGTCACTAACGTCAAATGTATGAAAAGAAGCCAAATAGAGTAATCTACTATTTTTTCGGGATCAGCCACCCTTTTAACGATAACAATATGAATTTACACGATACTGCAACGCGTGTGGAGTAAATGTAAACGTTTAACGGATACGTTCACAGTAAAATGTAACAGACACAGTAACTTAGACGACTTGGACCTTAGACTTGGAACTTAAGTGTCATAGTTACCGAGTAACATATACATGACGGAACGGGACGAGAGGTCCAAGGCTTCTATGCTCCACTTGTGGGCGATAACTAAGCAAATATGCTGAAACACGACAGTTCCTCCGCACAAACAAGTTACAACGTGTTCGCCGCGTCGTATGTTTTCAGATTCTGTCAAAGCGTGACGACGCTTTTGTTTCATATCCAATTAGTGCTTGTACTCATGACCACGCATTCATTTTGTTAGTTTCCATAATCGTTCAAATTAGAGTCTGTATTCATGACCGTTCCGACATATAGAACACACTCCCACTGGTGAGACGCTGAACTAAAAATATTTCACCATATAAAAGTCACACTTACTTTGCATAATCAGAATGATGTTACCTAAATCTGCGTTTAACACAGCCACGTCGCGTCGTCGTTGTAAAATGCAATCGATCAATCAGTGAATTAAACAACACGAGTTGTTTTGTTGTCTGCGTTGAATGATGAATGACTTATCAGCTACATTCACCTCGATCGTTTCCGTATTTGCTGTTACATGTCCTTTAGGGATTACGTTAAAAAAAAAAAAATTTAATTTTTTTTTATTTTAGCACGTCATATGACCGCACTCCGCCTGGTGTTAAGCTAGAGTGCGATCCATGAACGGAGGCGACTGCTGTCAGAGAAGGGGATCTGCAAACAGCAGTCGTGCCCGCTATGCCGGCTTAATCCCATGTTATAGGAAGGGGGAAAGACGTGACTGGGAAGGTCGTTCCACAAATTCCACAAAACAATTAAAACTAATTTACGTGTGTATAATATTTAGAATAATATATTTAAAGAGTAGTAGGCAGACTGATGATGGTTGTTTGTCCAGTCTGCCGTCCTGGGGCAGTACCACCACTTTCGAATGTAACACCCGTGAAGTGACTTTGTCGCGTTTCGGGAATAGTTTGAAAGTAGCCAGGTATAAGGAGGAGTGTGCACTGTCAATCTAAGATGGTACATGCTCGTTTCCTCAAGCCGGCATAGTGGAGGCGACTGCTACCCGCACAGATTTCTCTGTAGTAGCAGTTGTTTCCGTTCATGGACCGCACTCTAGCTTTACATCAGGCGGAGTGTTATCACATGCCGATTGCCGAACAAGTGGTTATCATAGACAGCAGTAGCTTAGGGCTACAGTCTGCCTTCAAATTTTTTTAAATTGTAGCTCGACATATGACAACCTCCGCCTGATGTAAAACTAGAGAGCGGTCCATGAAATCTCTACGGGCAACAAAGGCTGTTTTTAACCCTTAAACGTCCACAGATTTTGATGATATTTGAGGTGGTTAATCAACGATATCTAGGATTTGATAGGAGGCCCGAGTCTCATTCTTATGCTGTCCCGGGATAAAGTGAGATCTGTTCACTAATAGGATTGCTTTTAACCTCTGCGGTCAAAATAATATCGTCTGATTGGCGGAGACTTATCACTTTACGCCGTGACAGTGTGAATGTAGATCTATACTCAGGCCTCTGGTCTGATCGATATTATTCTGCACATTAGTTTAATTAATTTCAAAATGAATATCGTCAAACCGCATGCTGAAATCGCTAATAGTAGGCAAGTTAACGCTCGGACAGGACGGGTCCACTAGTATTGAATATATTTTAAAGAATATTTATACGAATAGCGATTAAACCTATAGAGGTAGGTAGATATAAGTAGAAAATATTGCAATAAACAAAGTGCATCAACCTGTATAAGATGACGGCACTCCGCCCGCCTCCACACAACACAACACAACATCAACATTAACAACACCGTTGCATATATTAAACACATGGAATATATAGTTTTAAACAACAAATTTACATAATAGTCGGTGATTAGAGATAAACTGGTAGGTAATTTCGACGTCCAAATGCTTTTCATGTTATCAACTCATTATCATATCATTTTGTATTTTAGTAAATTTGGATCAATAGTGTTTATAAAATATTAGATAAAATATATTTTTATTGTAGCTCGGCATATGACAAAACTTCGCCTGATGTAAAGCTAGAGTGCGGCCCAAGAAGGGAAACAACTGCTACTACAGATTAATTTCTACAGACAACAGTCGCGTCCGCTATGCCGGCTTGGAGAGACAAATGCGCATCGAAACTGATAGTTCAAATTGCTGTTCCCGAAACGCGATAAGGTCACTTTACGGGTGTTACATTCGAAAGTAGTGGTACTACCCTAGGATGGCAGACTCGGTTGATTTCAAAGGAGGTAAAATAGAAAGCGATGATACTACCCCGAGACGGCTGTAATCTGAGCTAAAAACCATCATCATAGTCTGCCTACCGCTCTTGTTAAATCATCAAAAACTGTAATGTAACTCGAGCATTGCGTTCTCAGAATCTTTAATTTTATTTGAAATTAAATCGTTACCAATTACAACACGCGTTATACAAAATATAAAAAAAGCACAATGGAAAATCACGTAACATGCATTCTAGAATCTAGATCCTAGACAATTATTTTTATATAAGTACGATTTTATATTCGAAAACAAATAAATATTATCACAATGAAATCTTATATAGTTACTTTGAATTATAAATTTAACTCTAACTTGTTCAGCGACTTTAGATGTTGATTGTACACTTCCAGCTCCTTTGTTATTTTGACAACTCATAGATCAACGTCGTATATCATTCTAGATCAAACTTTCACTGAAACATGTATTATGAACCCCTCTATTCTTAGTATATCCTCAGAGGTCCCTCCACTTCAAACTTTCAAATAGATACGACGACATTTTGCGGTATTAGGTTGGTTTATTAACATATACAGTTGTAATATCTGTGAACATATTTTTTTAATGCTTAATAGGCAAGCGTTTGACCACAGCCTGCCTGGTGTTAAGCAGTGGTGCGGTCTAAGGTGGAACACGCTTGCCTATGAGGTACCTATTCACCTTCAATTTGAAGAGACCCATGTTGTACTTTTCGGGAAACACAGACACCGGGAGGGCGATCCAGTTTCGCAGTACGCATGAGGAACGTGTTGTCAAAACACCTCGTACGCACTTTAAGGACTTGAACCATAAATGGATGGTACCTCTTCGGGTGCCTGGACGTCCGATGGATGAAAGGGGACTGTAGAACTAGGCTGTGTAGCTCTTGCGCACACTCCCCGAAATGTATTCGGTAAACATCCAGCTTACTTCGAGGTGTTTTTTTTAAATATTTAGGATACGAGTGTTAAGCTGTCCATGGGCTCAGATAACCATCACAGATAAGTGTCTTCAAGCAGAAGTTACCTCTGTTGCTAGCAAATGCTAGCTTGACCAAGTCGATTGATAGGGCAAGCCAAATGCCACGTCACTTCACAGGTGTTAGTACAATCACTTAAAAGTGCTAGTTAGTACAACCCTATAATTATTTATATGCATACATAAATCTATAGTATTATACCGGTACCTATATTCCACAAAATCATATAGCATACAAAATTTCACAATTTCACTCGACGATATATGTAATAAAATAACTGAATGATTTACTTGGAAGTAAATTGGAATCAGTTTCTAAAATCCATTCACAAACTAAAGATTTCTAGAGCATGCGAAATTCTATAGCCTATATCATAAGTGTCACTTGAGACTGTATTGAGTATGACCGGATTAATGAATCTCAGATTTCTCGGGTCGTTCTGAAACCACAATTTTAACCAATATTACTTATATTTTAAACCTACTTCCTTTCGTTCCCTTTATTCATACACATTTTTTTTTAATGCAGCTCGGCATGTGACAACACTTTGCCTGATGTAAAGCTAGAGTGCAGTCCATGAATGGAAACAACTGTTGCTACAGAGAAATCTCTACGGGCAGCCGTCGCCTGCAATATGCCGGCTTGAGGAGACGATGTACCATCCAGATTGACAGTGCACACATATCTCGTTATATCTGACTACTTTCAAACTATTTCTGAAACGCGACAAGGTTACTTCACGGGTGTTACATTCGAAAGTGGTGGTATTACCCCAGGACGACAGACTGGACAAATAACTAGTCTGCCTACCACTCTTTAATATTGCCTATAGGCACTGAGCGACCAAAGTACATATAACAAAGGTACATTGGTACCAGTCAGAATTAGCGAGGTTCGAACACGGGACTCATCGATCGTGACTTCCACTCGCGTTTCGGGATCAACTTGGAACCGGCCTAGTGAAGGTGACGGTTAATTGCAGATATGTATCTGTGCTAGTGTTTTGCGCTCATAGAGAGCTGCACTCCTCGGGCGGAGTATAGTCTCATGCATCACAAACACTAATCATCAGTAAGTTTGTGTTTAATAAAGAGTTCAATGAACTTGGAAACTTGGCCTTACTACTTAATAATTAGCTCAAGCGATTGACGTCAATACGAATTAATAAATAGAGTCGAAAATTTAATAATACGAACAATGATGATTATTAAATATTAACATAAACCTAAACTAAATCGTTGTGCTGTCTAAAACCGAGCTTTTTTTATGTTTGTGGCAAGTGTTTGACCACACCCTGCCTGGTGTTAAGGAGTGGTGCGGATAAGGTGGAGCACGCTTGCCTATGAGGCAATTCACCTTCAATATGAAGAGACCCATGTTGTATGTGTTGATCTTGTTCTTGTATTTTCGCAAGATCGAAACCAAGACCAAGACCCTGGTGCAGTTAGTCTCGTCTTGGTCTGGCTTTGGGCAGCACTAAAACCAAACAAGTTAAATAAGATATCATATGATTAGTTACATAATAGCAAAATAAAAAATGTCAACAGGAAATTATTGGAAGTAAAACACAAAACAAAAATTGGCTTTTAACAGCTATTGAACTCGCCTGGCGGAAATAACAGCGGAAATCGTCACGGTGTGTGCGCGGGCGCAGTCGGACCACTTGCAATGACGTCACTTGTGGATTCATTTTGGAAAACCAACGACATGCCGTAATATATATAACGGGTACAACGAGAGAAGTGTGCATTGCTCCACAAACCGGCTACTGCTGCATGTTATCTGTGGTAATAGTATTTGTCTCCCCGCTCATGGACGGCACTCATCCCAGGCTAATATAAAAACAATAGTGATGCAAAAAATATATGATACGGCAATTAATCATAACATGTAAGATGATATATTGCTAGTATTATTAAAGATATACATCCGAACTATAAATCTAGACCATGATTAGTCACAATAGAAAGACTCGTAAGATAAGCAGAAATTCATGAGTCACGTTTGAAGATCTACATTTTATTGAACAAAAGCAAACCTAACGTTTTTTTTTTCAAGTCCAGAAAAAAAATTCAGGTTCACACACTACAACGTAAAGGTTCAAAATGAAAATGCTAAAAACACTAGTATAATTATTGCCGTTCATGCTTATAAACAGCTTTTTACAGTCGGAAGCACGTCCCGTGACGTCCGGGTCGTTTATTGTTTGCAGATAGCCTTGCCAGCCGCTGACCATTCGTCCGTCACGCGCCAGCAACCGTCACCAGAAAAACGGCAAGACAACGAGCGCGCCCACTCGAACATTAGACAAGGCGTGCACAAAAACTTTCAACGAAATAGCCCCAGTATTATACTTAAAATTTAGATCGAATGTTAACAATGAGTTGAATTGCTTTAAAAAAACTCGATCAACAACATTTTTATCGGTTCTGTTGCGCTGTGGAAATATTCCATTTAATGTGAATGCGTTTATTAAAAAAAATTCTTTTATTACAATATTATGGACATAATGAGTGGAATTCTATAAAAAGAAACTTCGATTGTGGACACCAAAACAAAGGAGAATGCACATTTTTGGGCCCACTTGATACCTAATAGTTTGTAAACATAACAATATTTTAAAATAATACCTTATTTCTTCATTAATTTGTTTTAATTGTATCAAAATGTCATTTACCAATCAATACAATGTTCAATAATATAAAAAATAAATATTACCAATTATTAAAGCATTTAATATAATAATGACCTCAAATATTGGACCAGAAAAAGTCTAATTACTCAATAACTTGGGTGAAAAAATTAAAAGTGACTGGTAATAAGGAATGTAGATTGATTTTCCTACAAAATTAACTAGAAATGATTGTGAAACTCGAGAAAAAAATTGTGGGCCCATTTGTCTTAGGCGAATGGGCATTCTCCTTTTACTCGTAAAGTGACCGCATTAGCTTGGATGTAAATCTCCAGGATAAAGGAATAAAGAGATAATAAGAAGTGCGTCTACAGTTGTCTTCTCAAGCCAGCTACGGTAACTACTGCTTACATACATTTATTCTTTTCTGTAGTAGCAGCTAGCAGTAGCACATAAGAAGAAAATTCAAAGAAAATGTTTCAATTTCTTTGCGGAGCCATAAAAAATATTAGGTAAAATAATTTTAGTGAAACTGCAGAGAACAAAAACCGAAACAATTTAAAAAGAAAAGTAATTTTACAAAAATAAACAATAGTTAGGGAAGTCAAACATGAGAGTTGGCGACGAGAAAGTCGCACCGAATGATTCAGACTTTGTTAAGAAGGCACTTTGAATACGTTGCCTAAATTAATTTCATGTTTGAAGTGGTCCTGTGTATAGAAAACAGACGCGAATTGTGATGCAAAACCCACACATACTTATATTATATCCGTTAATAATGTTTATATTTACTCTCGCTGGCACTTATAAAGATGAAGTGGTAGGCGGACTGGTGATGGTTATTAGCCCAGTCTGCCGTCTTGGGGTAGTACCACGACATTCAAGTGTTAACATCCGTGAAGTGATCTGGTAGGGGTTTGGAATCTGCAAGGAAGTTAGCTAGCTATAACTTGAACTGTGTACATTCGTATTCTCAATCCGAGGCGACCGCAGACATTTCTCTGTGGTAGCAGTTGTTTCCCGCTCATGGTGCATCACATGACGAGCTACTATTTAAAGAAACATCTTTACAATAGCAGCACATTATCTCATTAATAAAATTGAATACTAAAACATCTTTCCAAATTCATTGCATTCATATTCAATTAATAGAAACTTATGTTAGAAATTTATGTTATTGAACGATTGCGTACATCGCCATTTCCTAGAATATAAAACATTAACCATGCACGAATTTTGTTTGCAAAAACTGTAGAAAGTCTATACATATAAGTGTATCGGCGACAGTTATTCAATTCTGGCATCCGATCCAGATCGAATCACACACGAGGTCTCTCTTAGAGAATTCTTCTCGTCACGCGACCGAGTTGGGAGTAATTTAGTAACCGATACGCCAATTTAAATAACACAGAGAAAGTCGTTACACAATTTACCGCACATGTGTTTATTACCTTCGATATGTCTAAAACTATTTTTATAGGTAAGTAATTGTTTGACATCCGGTTTCGACAAAACACTACACTATTATTAATCGTTTATTACAAAAAGAGATAACACAACTATGAATCGAAATACAAACAAATGGGTGTGACATTAATAAATAGTAATGATTGATATACTTTGTTTTCGTGCCATGAAGCACGTTTTTGTCCACGTCCATTGACAGTGCACACTCCTCACTCCTTCCAAACAGATTTCGAAACGCACCAAGAAATACAACGTGTGCTACATTCCAAAGTGATAGTACTGCCTTAGGACGGAAGACTGAACTAATCAACCATAATCAGTCTGCCTACCACTCATTTTTTATTAATGCATAGAGACTAAAGAACGTATAACAAAGTCATATTTAGTGACAGCCAGAATTCTGCGAGTCTCTCAATCATAATTCCATGCCCACAACCGTTCTTATCACTTAGTGTCAGTGACGCACATAAAGAAATTGGCACAAAGGCATGCAAGGACATGTAACAGAGAGACGAATTGAGGCCTCAATGAAGTTCAATATAAATAGTCTACATAATGAATCGGTTGACTCCCTCGTCCGCTCCCACCATTCTGCCTTATGTACAAAACACGGTACCAATATTATTGATGAAACTTTTTTTTAAGTTTTGGTATCTCATCTTTGTTGTGACCACACCCTGTCTGGAGTTAAGCTTAAAGTGCGGTCCATGAATGTACGAAGACAACTGCTATCGGCTGACCTGAAAACCTACCTATGCCGCTTTGTAAAGACAGATGAAGAATTGTTTCCATTGATTAACAGGGGGGCATTCCTCTCGTTACACCGACGTTCTTTCAAGCCCGTCTGATCTGATTTGCAATAATTACACAAAATTTGTAATTGATAAAGCAACGCCGATTGCAAATTTCAACCAGATGCATTTTATCGCCAAAGAAAAAAAAGAACATCAAGAAAGTGACATTCAAAACAGTGAGAATTAACCTTATGACAATACAATGGGCGTGTTGAGCCGGGGAAGCCGAGCCACTAACCCATTTATAAAGTCGTGGGCGTTAATTGAATTATAGAACCGTGAGTTGTTACTGCAGCTGCCACGTTTATTATACACTTTTACTTACTTACATTTTGCATAAGAGTAATATTATTTTTTAATAGCCTGGACGAAGCTAGTGCATCTATCACGGGCACAGACAACAGCCCGAGCTGAGGTAGGAATCTAATTCACATCATCCGCTTCGAGTTCGGATACTCTGATCACACAGCCACTGGCTCCGCGTCGAAATTCTCTTGCACCATCTTACTACCGGCCAATAAACTAATTAAAATAAAATTAGCAAGCGTGCAGTTGCCAAAGTGTGTGAAAACACTAATATAACCGAGTCGCAGGAACTAATAATGTCGATCATAAAACGATTAGACTTGTGCTAGTGCTGTATACTATGACTATGCAAAACGTTGCTTTCTAGAGAGCCAAACAACTGAGGCGGAACACCGATAATTTCACCCGTTCTGACGCTCAATACAAACTTCATTTCGTTTGCTTTTCTAAATTGATATTAATAGAAGCCTTGAAGAAAGTATTTACGTTATTAGAATGTATCTAATGTCTTTATGTATTTGATTAGGTAAACAATTTTTTTTTTAATTGTAGCTCAGCATATGACAACACTCCGCCTGATGAGTGCGCCTCAAGCTAGAGTGCGATTCATAAAGGGACACAACCGCTACCACAGATAAATTTCCGCAGGCAGCAGTCGCTTTGAGCCGGCTTGAACAGACGAATAGGTTGACAGTGTACACTCCTTTCGCTGCAGCAGTTCTCTGGCTCGTCGGTTTAACCTAGTTTTTATTTAAGAAGTCGCGTCGTTCTGAGCCTCCCTATACCCTCTAAATAAAAATATAATATCAATAAAAATTTGACATTACTGAATATATTTTTACTTGTTTAAAATTTAGTATTTCCAGTATCCTTACATAAGTATCATAGGCACTAAGAGATCGAAGTATATGTGTCATATAGGCTCGGATTTTTTGGCCTCATATGCCACGATCGCCGTAAAAATAACTAAATATATAAAGAACAAATATAACCGATGTGAAGGTAATTCAATAAACATTTGGAAACAATTATTATCTAAGCAAATTGAAACACGCAATTTCGATTTTACGGAAACTTATGAAATTAATCACCGTTTAACTATATCGCAACAAATACAAAATATTGAATAACTTAGATAGAATTAGAATTACTTTGGTTCAACGAGAATGTAAACAAATCAAACCCGTATCAATGCATAAGTCGGCCAACCTGATATCAAGAACATACAAGCGGAAATATATCTAATAAACAATAGTTAAGAGCGTTCGACAGAATTATGGTCGTCGCACACTAATCAGCGTGGAACTGCTCACGGCTGGGCGAAGGATCTAGGAAACGACTTTACGATGTCTAACATCTGTAGTTTGATCTAGGCTCTTGAGCCTGTCGCGGATGAATGACCTCATCAAGTTACGTAGAGAGGGACACCGTAGGGGTTTCAGCCGTCTTCCCCGAGACGGCGAGGCATCTATGAAAGGTTTCTCCCAAGTAAAAAAAAGTTTTGAAATCTGTTCTTAGAGCGGTACGCAAGGGCGCCCAAATAATTATTAACGCAGTCTGCAGTCCTGTAATAGTCGTGAAGTGACCGAATCTCGATACGAAATTAGCTCAGAAGTATAACAACTGCTGCTGTAGACAGTTCTTTGTGATAACAATTGTTTAAGTCCCCATAACGGAGGCGATTGTTGCAGACTCTATCTTAACATCACGCGGAGTGCGTCAATGCCGAACTTACTACACTATGATTTTTATTATTTAATAAATTATTAACAATTAATGAGTAATTTTAACACTATCCCAATTGCCGAACCTAGGGATAATTATAGACTTTGCATAACACACCTACACATACATTTCCGGTTATTATTTTAATAATCATTATCTAGGTTCATTACACAATCGTGAAAACTACACTGGGTACAGCTGCGGTCAATTAATAAATTTTTATAATTTATTTTTGTCTACTTTCATTAGCGTTGCGAAAATGGAAACAAAGGAGAATGCCCACTTTTGGGCCCACTTGATACCTAATAGTTTAATAACAAAACAATATTCTAATATGATACTACGAGTATATTTTATTTTTTTATTAATTCATTTTATCAAAACATCATTTGCCAATCAACAGACAATGTTTAATTACATAAAAAACAGATATCTTCAATTATTAAAGCATTTAAAATAATAATAACCTCAAATAATGCATCAGAAAACATCTAATTACTCAATTACCCGGGTGAAAAAATTAAAACTGATTTTTAATAAGGAAGTAGATTTATTTTTCTACAAAATAACTAAAAACCATCGACAAACTCGAGAAAAGAAATTGCGGGCCCATTTTTCTTAGGCGAATGGGCATTTTCCTTTAATTAATAACATTATTATTTATGTTGGTTAGTATGACGTCAACTATACATCAAACAGTACATTATTTTTTTTATAGAAGTGGCCACGTGACGACACTCCGCCTGATGTTAAGCTAGAGTACTGTCCATGAACAAAAACTACTTCTACCACAGACAAATGTCTACTGGCAACAATCGCCTCCGTTATGCCGACCTAAACAACAATGTACATTGCTCTCGTTATAACCTGCTACTTTCATGATGAGCACACTTGGCTTGACCCGACAGTGGTGGTACTACCCCAAGACTGCGGACTGTAGCCGAGAAACATAATTGTATACGTAGATGACTCCAGAATCTGTGGGCAAAATGTAGCAATAACGTCCATTAACGTACCGTCAAATTGCAAGACATTTTGCAGTTTGCTAATTGCGATGTAGTTTGTAAATTGGATATCTCGATGTTGGTTAAAAAATTCGTTGTTTGCGGTTATGGTTGGTCGACATCCTCACCGAGTGCACTCATTCGTGACTCAGTCGTCTGATGCATTAAAAACAAGAATATTTTTTTTCTAAATAATATTATGTACCCTACGTGACGAAGTTAAATACAAAGTAAAAAATATGTTAAAAACTATGTCAAATGAAAATTTTGCTCAAAGTGAAACCAAACCGGATCCCTTAATACTGAAAGGAAATTATCGTGACAAATACGGCGTCTTTAAAGTCACCAGACTGACTTGATGCAGCGGATGTCAGACCAACTTTTAGAAGATCAACGGAGCCTGTTTGTCAAGTGACTGATCTGAAATCTATAGATAATACTTTAAGTTCAATTTACATTCTCACATCGACAGTACAGAATTAATGTAAGAAATTGTGGACTAGAATCAATGTGCGTTCTATAGACGACGTCCACGCGGGGTGCGTCGACGACAACTGACTGACACTTTCTATTTCTGTCGCTCGTCGATCAAACGTGACCGCGGACTTATCGGATGATAAGAGACAATCCTTTGTTAGCGTTTAGCGACGCATTTAGAACTCGGTATAGCACATTTGATAAATGCGATTTGTTATAGCTTAGATAATCTTAAAAGAAACCTGGCTTCTTAGTTTATTGCATAAATGTTGACCGTTTAGAATCAGACCGCAAAGTGTGTAGGTATGCGGTCGCATGCGGTATTAAACGAGAAAATAGCCACAACACAGATGGATTTATTAATGATGAAATGAAGTCCACGAAAGTAACAATAGATGACTATGCGAACCATCATACTAAAGAAAGTTGCGGTGTGAGAAAATACTCACTTATGGTTAAAGCAGAAAGACACTCAGGTAGCAGCGATGTTGTTGATAACTAACAATTAATGAAACGTAGTAAAGAAGTGAAAATAGGAAATATTATGCTCTAACAGGAGCGGTGGTTTACTTTCCACCTATCTATAAATAATGGTTTCCGGAACTGACAATAATGAGCTGAAATTAAATTTCAACCAAAGAAAAGACATAAGGGCAACGGTAGAATGAAAGTTGTTAGGTAACAAGGCGAGCAGCAAGGCATTTAATCGCATTATTTGCTTAACGGCGTTTAATCAACGAGTTGGTAATCGTGATCGGCATCGGCTACCGAACAACGAGTCGAAGGTGGCGGTATTCACGATCCCGCGATAACGCAGCTAGACTAGAAAGCGCCGAACTAACGCCAACTGTGTTACGCTGATTAAGCAAACGAAACTCACTGAGCACAAATACGAGCAAAGTTTCCTGGACAGAGGGAGCTTGCGCAATGTTTGACCATAATCGCGATCTGACTCGACGACTACAGATGAGTCGATAAAAACATTTCCCTTTTATGTTGGATTTAACGAACCTTGACAGCGTCGACGGTGAACGTTAGACGTCCAAGATTTATGGCATAAATAATATTACAGTTAATTTATCTGTCGCGGTTCAATATTCCTCATGTGTGAGATAAATTACATTTTAAGTGATTGCCAATGAAGTCATTAAGGTATGTGGCCGACAGCATTCACTGATGTAGATTTTGAGATGTAAGTAGTGGTCAGCTCACGCGATTGTATAATTTTGTAACTGAGGTCGTTGTGTCGGGAATGAAACGCTATTCGAAATCGGCGTACCCAATGTCAGACACAGCAAGGTCGCCTCTCACGTCCACGCCTCCTAACAATGCGCTTTGCTGCAGGCCAATTACGATTTAAAATCACTTACATGTAAACTTTTAGCATACGTCAGTATTTACCCTATATTTTGTTCAGCGTATTCGGAAGACTGATTCATTTATTTATGTAGGCACATTATATCCTTCAAACAAAATTTAAAAATTGAAGTACACTAAATATAAAAAAAATAATTGATTAAATTCAAATAAAAAACTCCAATGAATAGATTCTCCATGCAATTTAAAATGAATGATTTAGTGGAAGTAGCACACACTGAACAAGTGGGCAAATGATTATTAGATTTATGGTCAAGAATCGTATCGAATCATGAGATGAATGTAAATATATTGGGGTCCTAATTCTTGTTCTTTTTAACTGGCATGTTTGAATCGAATCTATTTGAAAAAAAAAAACACAAATTTTAGTCTAGATTTTACATAAATTTTTACATGTAAATAAGATCGCCTTCCACTAGCAAGTTGAGTTGTATGTTATAAGTAGCAAAATATTTAATTCAGAATTGAATTAAAATTATGAATAGAGCCTCCGATCATGTTTCGCAGTTCGTTATCGGAAATCTAAACGCGGTGCAATAGCACGTGCCTAAAACCCATTGCCCATTGCGTAACCTTCCATTGTACTTAAACTAAATGTCCGACAGATTTGTGATAAATCAATCCGCTAACAATTCGCTTATTGTTTCTCTTTCACCAAGAATTTTTATGACAATCGCCGTTAAGATATCGGTAGTTGATAACAATTTTTTAAGATAAATAAATCGACACTACATATTGTTTTTGAGATTTATCTGATCTAATTTGAAATAGGTGTTATTGAAGACAACAGACGTTTAACTTGAAACAATAGTTTCTCCAAATAAGGACAAAATTTTGAAAAGCTCAGCAGAACTACGTTACAAAAACCATTCAATGAATACACTCTTAGTAAACAATACATTAGAATTCGAAAGTAAACTTTACGAATTTTGTTTAAAAAAAAGAAGAAGGAAGTTATAAAGAGAAACGTACCAGTAACGCTGATCTAGTTCAGTGTCACATAAAAAAAACTTATTTCGGAAACCTGAGGTTAATCAATTCACCTTTTGCGATAGTAATAAAACTGCAACTATTAGTTACGTTATGTTGTCCAGTTAGATTAGACTAGCTAAAAAGAGTATGCTAAGGTGGTTCGGTTATTTGGAAAGGATGGATGAAAGAAGATAAGTAAAAATATTTATTGCGCGAAAGTGGATGGCAGTGTCGGAAGGAGGCACCTTAGCGACTGCTCAGAAAGGGTCGAGTGAGGAGCACCCTCAAACAACGTGCATGTATGAGGGGAGTAATAGATGTTGTCGAAGCGAAAGTTGTATGTAGAGAGGATTCGCTGGTGCTCCATAGTTTCTATCTACCCCAGTGGGAAGAGAGCGTGAGGTAAGTAGTAGTAGATTAGACTAAAAGGAGAATTTACGTATATTCTCCTTTATCTCCGTATAGGTCCTTTTATTGCCTATAATATCTAATTAATAATTAAATACATATTACACTATACACGGAGTCATGGCGGGTTTGAATAGATGTCGTCTGTCTTGAATTATTTTTGTGAACGTTTGTGAGTAGACAATTGTAGCAAAATGGATCGTGTCTTTTCATTTTTCCTCTAAAACGCTGAGAAATTTTTTAGATTCCAGCACTAAAACAATTCAAAAAGAAAATTTTAGACTATAGATAATGCTTCTTAATAAATGGAAATACTGCTGAAGACTAGGCTAAGGCTCTGTAGGATATTTTTTGGACGATTTAAAAAAATCGATCATAAAAATATTGTCAGCAAATTGTGATTCGACCTGGATTTTGCAAGAATAAAAATATATAGTCACGACAGATGTGTTTATCGTTTTAAAACAAAGTCTATTTATTGTGAAACTAAAACTTATCAATCAGGTGACATCAATGCATCTGTAGATACACAATTGGAGAGAACTGCGACATTTTTTCATTGTAGCTTGTAAAATTTCTGACAGCAAGATTAGATAAAGGTGAACGAGATACCTCAAATGCTTCCAACTACTACCAAACAACATACATGATTCATTTATTATGGTATCTACCCACCTTTATTGGAGGAGTAAATATTTGATGTTTTTGTTAAAGTGGCATCAATGAAAAATGGTTAGTTTATTTATAAACATGATTTAAGCCAATATTAGGTTTACTGTAAAGTGTAAACTATCTGAATTAGTATTACCTACATAAATTCTTCTTTTATTATCCCTTTCATTTTTATAATGCCTTAATATCAAGCTAAGAAGTCAACAGTCGTCCACGCTATACTGACTACTTCCCAAAACACGTCCCGAAACACAGTTTTTCATTGTAGCCATATGACAACACTCCGCCTGATGTAAAGCGGTGTGGTCCACGAAAGGAAACAACTGCTACTACAGAGAAATCTCTACTGACAGCAGTCGCCGCGACAGTACACACTCCTCTCGTTTTACCTGGCTACCTGACTAAACCTAACGAGTATTATAGAAAACTGAAAAAATATTAGGTATATTAGTTGAAAATTCAAAACCTGGGTTAACCTATAGACTCTTCATCTATTTAAGCTTGTTTAAATATTAATTATCTCTCATTCGCAACATCATTCTCAAGGTTGCCATATAAATAGATATAATTTACTTTAATAGTACTAATTTGTGTTATTATACCTCAGATGTTATCATTAACATCCGCGGTTACTCTGTGCCAAGCAAGAAAAACAAGACGACTTGTAAATAAAAATATAACAATATTTATATTTAAAACAAATAATCATAATTAGATGGGATAGTCAAATTATCAAATGATTCTTGTTAAGAACTTTTTGTTGACTCCAACCTCAATTTTGTTTAAAGCCACATGGTGATCTCGCGTTGGTAGCGCCGTCATGGTGGTGCTCTGTCAAATAATTTAGATGATTTAGCGTAGCCCTAACAGTCGACCCCGTCGTAAATATCATCAGAAAGCGACTCGAGTCAATTTTTATCTCAAAATAAATTCTACGCAATTAGTACCCTAAGAATTAGATAACATACTCTCAAAGTTTTAACAATTTATCTCATCTCATTCTTCAAAGATAATATTACGTACTTCTAGAAAGATCTTTCAGATTATATGAAGCGAATGCATGACACACAAAAAACTAAAATAGGTATTCGAGATAAAAGTTCTAATGCAGATTTGTACAATAGGAAAAATATACATATCCAAGACAATTAAATAACTCAGTGGCAGTGATGAATGAATACTCGCAACGTATAACAATGATAAAGGAGAGAAAAATGTTTACAATACTGAATTGATCAAGCAAATAATAGTATCACAAAAATAAATGGAGCTAAAATAATAAACAGTGAAAGATGTTATTTTAAACATTATTAAAATAGGGTGCATAGTGCATACTACGAGAAAAGACAAACAGTAAATTCTGCATCTTTATTTAACAAGATGTTGGCATATATGCAAACAGGTTCCTCAAATACACCTGCTAAAAGGTACTCGAAAAGGGCAATATTTTTTATACAATATAGGTACAATTCACCGTTACTTCAAATGAATTCTTTAAGAGACCCGATGCGATGTAAACTTCGGAATGATAATAAAATGTCAATAAAAGGACGGCAGATGATAGCTTAATGTCAGAAACAGGAAAATGTCCAATAATAAACTTGTTACGAGACCAGTTAATATTGGAATTTTATAGGTAATCATATTCCATGAATTTTTATGTTAATTTAAATCCGTCTACTCTCAATGTTATTAGTTAAATTTCTCAACGTCTACGTCACACGAAGTCGATGCCTTTTATGCGGCGCCGTCCAGCAGGTCAAGGCGGATATGTGAAAAATGTATATGGTCATATAAATACCAAAAATGTTGTATTCGTCGTATTGATACATTTGGTAATATGACAAAATAATGTGATTGTTAGTGATGAGTGAGTCACGTAATTAAATCTAAGTAAATTGTTTTCTAATATGTACAGTTGATAACCAGCTATTGCCTTTCATCATATTCTCAAAGGATTTCCTCGACATTACCTGGGTGGTGAGGACTGCCAGCGTAGCGCTCGCCGCCGTTTTGCTCCTCAATGCAGGCACTAGCACTATGCGTGGCCGCTCGGGCCCGCACTCCCGGGGCTTGGCAGCATTCCTGACTGGGAAACACACCACGCCATCAGCGACCGACGTAACCACGATTTCCGATTAATCCGCAAGTAGAACTGTAACGCACCCACTCGTGACTGTTACCGGTCGCTCCCTCACATAACTATAACACAGCTAACACGATATTGTCACTGCACTAACTGTCTATGAACACGACAGTATTGTATTCACAAATATTACAGAAACAATAGCCATAAATGTTGTGCAAATGTTACAAATCGATTCGTTTTGTTCGCTTTTATAATTATATCACTTTAATTTCAATAAAACTCGTATACAGGACGTGAACAACAACCCGGTTGACGTCCGAATGTTCTACATGCAGAGGGTACGCACGTTCGGGATCACTGAATTATTTGAATGAAACGAGAACACGCGAGCGGCCGTTACGAGCGTTACTACTATACTGCCTGACGGCAGCTGTGCGGGACCGACAAAAAAGAGAAAGAATGATAGTTTAACGTGGAGCCGTAACTTTACTTCCATGAATAATCATTAAAATACGCACTGTTTGCGGTTAGTTATAAAGTTCAGAATTAAACTCGCCGTAACCGCGCTCTGTTCACAGCTGAGTCAGTTTCCTCGAACGATTGCGTGTGGAAATTCGAGAAGGTTGGACTGAGTGAGCATTGTGCGGGAAAGAGAGGTGGAGCGAAGTTCGACGATGACAACCGACTGTATCGTCGACCGCCAAGGCCGGCTCACGTCACGTTTCGCGAAGCCTAGACGTCGTCCGTCGTCGAGCCTACGTGCGCAGATAAAACGTACCTATATGACAATGTGGAGTTTGTTGCACGTCGTCCAGAAACACGTACTATGCAGTTATTATTAATCAGCCATCATAATAATCCGTTTATATAAGAACGCCAATGATATAACATTCAGAAATGTCGTCTGATTCATAAAGCACTACCGGTAATGAAAAATGCAATCAATAAAATATAGTAAATGTTGCCAAAAAAACTTGAAAATTATGTTGTTTTCATCTGGCTCAAGGAATGAATCGTCAATATAAATATTTCTCCAAAGCATTATCATAATTTTATGTACGAAAAATTTTAAATTGAGTTGCAGAACAAGATCACAGATCCGGGTAGGACTTGAAAACATTCCGAGATTTCCAGAATTCATGTAAACAACCTTGTATTTTTTTTACACATTGATTATAAAACTTGCAACCGACGCAAAGACGTTACATTTCCAAAAGGTAACTCCCAATATCCCGGCGCATTTATTTCATTTCAGGTCGCGTTTCGAGATTAGCTTGGATGTAGCCAAGTATAACGAGAGTAGTGAGCACTGTCAACCTGGAAAATGAACATTCGTCTTGTCAATTCGCCTTAGCGGAGGTGACTGCAGACATTTATTCGTTGTCTCCATTCATGGGTCACACTGGAAGCGCTTCAGACAAGACTTCAGGGGGACAGTCGGACTACTATTAAAAAAGGATTGAAGCACTTTTTATTTCTTATGGTTTCTCTTTTTCGTATGATTTCGAGAATAAGTCAAAGATTTATTTTATTTTAGAATAATTTTGTGCACGATTAAGAGATAATTTCGAATCATCCGTACATTTCATATTAGATTCTTATGATGATTAACTTTAATTAGTATTAATAAACTTTTCTTTAAATGAAGATTACACACAACAAAGCAGAAAAACAGTTCAACAACATAATAAAATTGTACGTTTTCTAACTTTCCGCTAATTGATGCAAAATCTAGACATTCTGCAAGTCTATAGAAGATTTTAAATTGCAATTTTGAACCTAAATATTTATGGAATAAGGCATAAATTTGTATTTCTTAATTTTGCATTCAAAAGATGTTTTTGCTGCCCTTACTACGCTACTGTGTGTAATCAATATAAATTGTGGGCGCGTCGGTGAACGGCCTGTCCCGGACATCCAGACTAATCTTGAAACCTACCTATAGCTAGCTATGAGTTTATTTAAAATATATAACTTTATTTTCTTTTTATAAAGAAGATACTATGATCAAAGTACGCAATTGAAAGGAAAATAAGTTGAAACTGCATAATTACACCCACGACTCGATAGATAGTAGACAGTCGGTACACCGTGACAATCAAAATTATTTCAAAATATCCAAGTTTCCCAGCCTGTCACAAAAATGTACGGGAATCTCTCTATCTAGAAGTCTATTGGTCTGTTGAATTACAAAACACATTTGCATTGCACATACCTTTGTATCCTTTCATAATTCACACCTGAATAAACTAATCAACATAACGATAATTGTGTTATCATCGATATTATGAGTTCTTATCATTATCACTAATGTTTTTTCTTGTAATCTTGTTTTTGGATATGCAATTAAGTGATTATTCGAATACTCGTACATTTCTTTAGCTGTCTTTTTAAAAAAAATGTATATCAATAACAAAAACACCTAGGAAACAAAGCCGGCATAGTGGAGACGACTGCTGTCTGTGGAATCCTCTCTATAATAGCAGTCGCCTCCGTTCATGGATCGCACTCCAGCTTAACAAATAATCAGCGGAAAAAATTAAACGTAGCAAATAAATTTCACTTATATATACACAGCCGAGTCGACTTCATAGCTAATACAGAAGCCTTAACAACGCAGAAAGTGTGGCAAATGAGATTTTTTTTTCAAATCTAACTTATAATTCCGGAATGCATACGGAAAAAACAAACACAGAATGAAACATGTTAAACTAAATCGATTAGATCGTTTAACTAAATTTTCAGATTGTATGCAACTTGTGTTTACTATTGTTTAGGTTAGGGTTTATTTTTAAATACTACGATTCAAAATCTAGGTACAAACACGGTGGCTATCGAAATAAACACTTTTAATTTAGTAAATCATATTCACGGAAAACCTTAGGAAAAAAGTATTAATAACAACACCCAAGTGTCTTTGCCAAGTTTTCGGCATATGACAACACTCCGCCTGACATAAAGCTAGAGTGCTACTACAGATAAAAATATACAGGCATCAGTCGCTTCCACTATGCCGGCCTGAGGAGACGATTGCGCACAGACCAGATTTTTTTTAATTGCTTTTATTCAACA
Source organism: Tinea pellionella (assembly GCA_948150575.1). Classification (NCBI taxonomy): domain Eukaryota; kingdom Metazoa; phylum Arthropoda; class Insecta; order Lepidoptera; family Tineidae; genus Tinea; species Tinea pellionella. The sequence continues at coordinate 7,798,217 of OX411252.1, forward strand.
ATTTTAGATTTTTTTTTTTCATTTATTTATTCTTATATTTTTGTTTCTGCACTGAAAACACTTTTCACATCTCCCAAAGGTTAACTGGTAGAAAACGCCTCAAGGCATTAAGTTCGCCTTTTGCAAGTTTTATATTCTATAACTTCTTTCTACAACTTCACGGGTGTTATTTTCGAAAGTGGCGGTACTACTCCAGGACGGCAGACTGGGCTAATACCTATCCGTCTGCTTACTACTGCCATGTTATATATATATTTTTTATTGTAGCTCGGCATGTGACAACACTCCGCCTGATGTAAAGCTAGAGTGCGGTCCATGAATGGAAACAACTGCTACTACAGAGAAGCCTGTGCGGGCAGCAGTCGCCTCCACTATGCCGGCTTGAGGAGACGAGCATGTACCATCTATTGACAGTGCACACTCCTCTCGCTATACCTGGCTACTTTCAAATTATTCCCGAAATGCGACAAAGTCACTTCACGGGTGTTACATTCGAAAGTGGTGGTACTACCCCAGGACGGCAGATTGGGCTAATAACCATAATCAATGTGCCTACCACTCTAATTACAATATAACCAATATAGGGGTCTACTAAAGGTCATACAATTCGCTAAAACATGCACATACACTACCACTTTCTTTTTATCAACCGTAGCAATTTCTACCAGTATGTTAACGCGATGTAAATTAACGCGATCGATTGTTGTTCGACTGGTTTTGGCATTTCATTTTTTTTCTTTTTCAATTGGATCCAAATACGTAGTTTATTTAAACGTTTTCGATATTTTTCTCATTTAACTACCATTTTGTTATTTATTCACAATTCCGCGACGCGAGAAGAAATATTAAATATTAAGTGATAATGTAAACAGCTTTAGAGCTATATTAAATTAGAGCGGCCGTGGTCTAGCGGTAAGACGCGTGAACTCACGATCGATGAGACCCGTGTTCGAACCTCGCTAATTCTGACCGGGACCAATGTAATTTTGTTATATGTACTTTGGTCGCTCAGTGCCTATAGGCATTATTAAAAGGTGGTAGGCAGACTGATGATGGTTATTTGTCCTGTCTGCCGTCCTGGGGTAGTACCACCATTTTCGAATGCAACACCCGTGAAGTGACCTTGTCGCGTTTGGTACATGGTACATGCTCGTCTCCTCAAGCCGGCATAGTGGAGGCGACTGCTGCCCGTACAGATTTCTCTGTAGTAGCGGTTGTTTCCATTCATGGACCTCACATCAGGCGGAGTGTTGTCACATGCCGAGCTACAATAAAAAAAAATCGAGAGGTCCATAATCTCTGGTTATGCCGGCTTGAGGAGATGAATGTGGACCATCCCAAGTACTGTCACTCTCACACACCTGTCATTATACCTGGCTACTTTGAAACTGGTCCCGAAACGCGGCAAGATCACTCATATCTCTCTCCAGGATAATTTATGTATAATTTATAATTACTGCTCTTAAAAGAACTCGCACGCATGCTGTAACGCCACGCACTATACGCATCATATGTGGCCCGACCGGCCATGATCGTTAAATTTCAATAGTCAATACATTACTTCGGCTTAACGTCAACGCTCATAATCCCAGACCACAATGATTTATGTAGAACCTAGCTGATTACCTATAGACAAGTGGCAAGCTCGACTAAAGGCTGACTTGAAACGTGTAAATCATACTTAACAGTTAGGGTTGCCACGTTTTACAGACAAGAAACAGAATAACATGGAAAGTGTTGAAGCCCTGGTGCTGAAGACGAAAGCCAATCCACAGTTGTCACTTGATCGAATCGAAAACATTTTTTTTTATTGTAGCTCGGCATGTGACAACACTCCGCCTGATGTAAAGCTAGAGTGCGGTCCATGAATGGAGACAACTGCTACTACAGAGAAGCCTGTGCGGGTAGTAGTCGCCTCCACTATGCCGGCTTGATGAACCATCTTGGATTGACAGTGCACACTCCTCTCGTTATATCTGGCTACTTTCAAACTATTCCCGAAACGCGACAAAGTCACTTCACGGGTGTTGCATTCGAAAGTGGTGGTACTACCCCAGGATGGCAGACTGGACAAATAACCATCATCAGTCTGCCTACCACTCTTTGAACTGGTTGGACCCATTCGAAAAAAAAGAAAACATTCGAGACACCCCCACCTGGCATAAACTGGCAGCATGGCAACCCTATTTTGAAGTGAAGTGCGTGAGCGTTTTCATTCCGCACAAGGCCGGTAATTATGTGGTTACTCATACAGAAGTTGCAAATGGTAAAAATATTCGGTTACGGAACTATTGTCTATTTGGCCGATGGCGTAAACTGAAGCCTTAATGCTTATTTGGTTACAACAACCTTGCCCATAGAAGATATAATATAATTTATTTCAATAATGATGTAAAAAAATATAACCCTATTTTTTAGTTAAAGAGTCCGGAATTAGAGAGACCGTCTGAGTCTCGACCCAATTGAGTGCGGTTCATCACATCCTCTTTCTTTTAGCACGTCATATCTGCCTGATATTAAGCTAGAGTGCGATCCATGAGCAGAGGCGACTGCTGCAGTCGGGGTCGCTATGCCGGCTTGATGAGATGCCTCTATTTGTTTTAAACCAATTATTAACAGAATAACATGGAAAGTGTTGAAGCCCTGGTGCTGAAGACGAAAGCCAATCCACAGTTGTCACTTGATCGAATCGAAAACATTTTTTTTTATTGTAGCTCGGCATGTGACAACACTCCGCCTGATGTAAAGCTAGAGTGCGGTCCATGAATGGAGACAACTGCTACTACAGAGAAGCCTGTGCGGGTAGTAGTCGCCTCCACTATGCCGGCTTGATGAACCATCTTGGATTGACAGTGCACACTCCTCTCGTTATATCTGGCTACTTTCAAACTATTCCCGAAACGCGACAAAGTCACTTCACGGGTGTTGCATTCGAAAGTGGTGGTACTACCCCAGGATGGCAGACTGGACAAATAACCATCATCAGTCTGCCTACCACTCTTTGAACTGGTTGGACCCATTCGAAAAAAAAGAAAACATTCGAGACACCCCCACCTGGCATAAACTGGCAGCATGGCAACCCTATTTTGAAGTGAAGTGCGTGAGCGTTTTCATTCCGCACAAGGCCGGTAATTATGTGGTTACTCATACAGAAGTTGCAAATGGTAAAAATATTCGGTTACGGAACTATTGTCTATTTGGCCGATGGCGTAAACTGAAGCCTTAATGCTTATTTGGTTACAACAACCTTGCCCATAGAAGATATAATATAATTTATTTCAATAATGATGTAAAAAAATATAACCCTATTTTTTAGTTAAAGAGTCCGGAATTAGAGAGACCGTCTGAGTCTCGACCCAATTGAGTGCGGTTCATCACATCCTCTTTCTTTTAGCACGTCATATCTGCCTGATATTAAGCTAGAGTGCGATCCATGAGCAGAGGCGACTGCTGCAGTCGGGGTCGCTATGCCGGCTTGATGAGATGCCTCTATTTGTTTTAAACCAATTATGGATGTAAATTTAGAAAACCGATTGCTATTGGTGTATGACCAAGCGGTCGAGAATGAGCTTGATGAGCTGTACAAGCACAAACTCGTAACGTGAAAGCCAACACCTGAGCGTCCATACATTTTGTTTTACAGCATTGTTTGAAACATAACAGATTTATGTTGAAATTAAGTAATTTTATAACTTTCTCAGCACTGATTATTATCGCAAATCACTATAATAACCAAATACTACGGCACAGAATATATAATAATACATAAGAATATATAATTTGAACATAAACTTGCTATGATTCAAACAATGTTGTAAAACAAAATGTATGGACGCTCAGGTGTTGGCTTTCACGTCAAAACGATGCAGCTAACGTTTCGCTGATTGAACAAAGTCGAGGTTTACAGAGAAGACTCCTCTTGCTATACTCGGCTTATGCCTACCCTTCTGGGATTAGAGCTGGCAACAATAATAAAATATACAGAGCATTTTATTATAGACTAACGATTTATAAAGAATTAAGATTAAGATATAAATTGCTTCTTTAGTACCAAGGTGCACGAAACCTCACGTTATTCCAATTTAAAACAAACAATTACGATCCCTATAGTCATATTAATAACGACTAAAGTCCTGTTACGTATAACTGATAATGTGTTTCTCAATGGCCATCAGAATCAATCACGTCAATCACTGTTGTTGGTACTTTGAAGTAAATTGAGTTTTAAGTTTTTTTAAAATTAATTATTATAGGCTACTTGATTATTCATTATTAATAGGTTTTTTGTATGTCTAGTAAAGAGTGGTAGGCAGATTGGTGTAGGTTATTAGTCCAGTCTGCCGTCCTGGGGTAGTACCACCACTTACGAATGTAAAACCCGTGAAGCGACTTTAAAAACCAATCGAGAGTTGTCACCTGATCGAATCGACAATAAAGTCACTGTCACCTAAGTGATAACGAAACGTCAAATCTCATATATTTTGTTTTGGATTCTATCAAGTGACAACTGTTGGTTGGCTTTTAATTTTAGTCCCTTGTCGCGTTTCGGGAACAGTTTGGAAGTAGCCATGGCAGAAGTGACTGATGTCTGTAGAAATTTATCTGTGGTAACAGTTCATGGCAGCTTAATAAAATAAAAATAAGGTATATCTTTTATAGTTATAGTAAACCGGCATGTGACCCCATTCCGCCTGATACCAAGTTAGAGTGCGAACCGTGAGCGAAAACAGCCGCTGCCACAGAGGAAGAATTGTTTGTAACAGTGTTATTTGTGCTGGCTTGAAGGGACGAAAATTATTAATATTAAAAATTAAGATTAGGTGTCCCCGCCCAGATTTAGCAAAGAGTAACGGTTAAGAATACAGCAGTAACCTACCTAAACATAAAACACTGAAGTCAATGATTTATTAACTTCAGGAACTTATAAAGAGTAACAAACATCCATTTCTGTTTAAAGAGTTTATAGTAGATTTACTGAGAAGCTTGTAGCTTTGAAGAAGTCTGTTTATGAATGGACTGAAACGGCTCTTTTGTGAAACAGGAAATGGGCGGTTGCACGACGAATACATACCTACCTATCTAAACCTGATGTTAGTTATTTATAAATACTATTTTACTTACGAAAATATTCAGAATATTAAATAGTAAAATCTTTAATTGTAATTAATATGGCGTTCATTTTATCTTTTATATAAGTAATTTTAAAGAAAACTAAAATATAAATATTGCATGTACAGTACTGATTCAGCAAGATTGTCGACTAGTGCTAATTGGTAATTCAGCAGCTATGGTCGTTCGTTGTTCGTGACGTTGTCCGCATCACAGCAGTCACTGATCTCCCAGCAATCAGGTCATCACCACTGGCGCGAACCAACTTCAACTAATTTTTCAGAATAAAGCTTCCTTTCACAACAAATGATACTGAGATGACTGATTGGTGTTCAACATACGAGTATATGCAATTAAAAGCTTTTGACGCCATGTAATTGCAAATAGTCATTGTATACTATTAGTAAAGATATGAACAGACATTTTGTAGACTATGCATAGGGTTGTCAATTTACCAAAATATAAATGATGTTATTTTCATGTCTAAATATAGAAGACATTACAAACAAAAAATTAAAACACTGAGAAAAAAAGACAAAATTTATTAAAACAGATTTTTTTAAAGTAACCAAAACCCTTTTTTTACGTGGGGGAAATCTTTTAAAGATGCCTCGCCGTCTTGGGGAAGACAACAAGGTTATGTCGGACTACCCGGTACTCCCCAATACCGGGTATACACGACTAAAAACCCCACGGTGTCCCTCTACGTCCTCTCTACGTCATATGGTGAGGTCACGGGCACGCTTTCGCATTCATCTGCGACCCCACCGACGCGACGCTTGGCCGTTAGGCCCCACCTCATCGGGAAGAAACACCATTAAGTAACCAAAACCCTAGCCAATTTACTTTATGCATATTACATAGGTACAAACAAAGAGTAACGTAAAAGAGATGTGTTGCCAGACGAAGGTAAATGGCCACCAATTGGCTCTAAGGGAAAAGCAACATGAAAAAACAGTAGCATATTTAATTTATTTAGACGATTCTTTGCGTATCGTATTTTGTACATAGAAAGAGACATACGAGCTCCAACCATCCGAGGCAAATAGGTAAATATTGCCAATTTATTTAGACAGATGTCGTAATTGTAATTTAATAATTAAAAGTTTAAAATTAATAAAATACGTAACTCCTCCTTTCACAACTTCCACAATAATAAATAAATTAGATTCTTGTCTCTGTAAAAAGGATTTTAAAAAGCTTTCAAGAGCGCCAACCCTAAATAGTTTTAAAGATATATTTGCGTATATTAAGACCTACAATTAACACGTCTAGATTAATATTATTATATCATCAAATGATAGATTGTGCAATTTGTATGGAAAGTATAGTTACAGTACATCAAAAAGTAAAGTAGCGCACCTTTTGTTATTAGAACAGAGGCGTTATGATAAATTACGTAATAAAAGAGTGAATCTTGTACGTACAGTGGAACTGACTACATTTATTGTCTTTATTGATGTTCAAAATGACTATGCCGTTTTATGTATCGAAATTAGACCATAAAAAATCAAATAAAAGGAGTATAATTTGCACGTATTATTTGTTATAGCTAGTTATTGTTGATCATAATGCAATTGTAACAATTTACGAGTGATTGGACGTAAAATTTCAAAACAATTTCCAAACTGTTAATCGTCTCCTCAAGCCGGCATAGGCAGAGGCAACTGCTGCCTGAATTAATCTGTAGTAACAGTTGTTTCCGCTCCTGGACCGCATACTGGCTTTACATCGCGTGTTGTCATACGCCGAGCTACAATTAAAAAAAAACAGAAACGTAAAGCGTATATCATTTATAGTTCTCAGGAGATGTAACACCACGAAAGCAACTAAACTCTACTGTAATCAAAATAATAAATAAAACAAAAAACCAGTTGAATTAAAAGTGTGAGAATACAAAATTATTAAATAATTCACCAACCTTTATTTTTAGATGTTTCGAATAACCGTGTGAATCTTTGTAAATAACAATTGCTACTATGATTATAATTGGAATTAAATCTTGTTAGAAGTTTATACAAGTAACATCGATATTCAAGCTAGTCTAAGGGCCGATTTATAGATCCGTGGTCGAGCGTAACTATAGTAAAATTTTGACAATTATAACACCATTTTGTGTTGGATTTCTGGCTAAATGTTAATTTAACTACATAAAACAAAGGAGAATGTCCATTCCCCTAAGAGAAATGGATCCACAATTTCTTTCTCGAGTTTGTCGATGATTTTTAGTTAATTTTGTAAAAAAATAAATCTACTTCCTTATTACCAATCAGTTTCAAATTTTTCACTCTGGTTATTGAATAATTAGATGTTTTCTGATGCATATTTTAGTTTATTATTATTTCAAATGCCTTAATAATTGAAGATATATATTTTTTATGTAATTAAACATTGTATATTGATTAGTAAATAATGTGTTGATATAATTAGGATGAATTAATAAAAAAAACGAGATATTATTTTTGAAATTTTTTTTGTTACCAAACTATTAGGTATCAAGTGGGCCCAAAAACGGGCATTCTCCTTTGACCTAAGAACGATGAGCACATTGAGGATAGTTATTAATTTCCCGTCTGCCCGTCTTGGTGGTGTAACACCCGTCAAGTGACATGTTTCGAGATCAGTACGGAAGGAGCCGGTATAACGAGAGGTACCCTGATGCACATTCATCTTCGAAAGTTGGCATAGAGGAGATGATTGGAGACATTTCACAGTATAAAAAGATTTCGCATTTGTCAATAAAATTACAGAAAACCACGGAAAACTTGCAAAATATCTTACTTGTCTTCATAATATCTTGCATAAAAATTCTCCCTTTCGGATTTCGGTGTAGTAACATTTAGATGGGCATAATGTGGCATGTCGTACAAAATCAAGCATAACGGACAACTCTTTAAATTGATGTATTAAAAACTGATTCGTATTGGAATTATGAACGATTCTGGTATAGCCATCAATCAGAATAACTTAGTAGTCAGAGCATCCGTGCGCAAAGTGGAGGACATGGGTTCAATTCCCATTGTTAGAAAAACAATATAATAATTTAAAAAAAAAAAAGAATATGCAAAAATTATGCTAATTTAATAATACTAAATCAATAAGTAGCAAAGGTAATTTTGAGATGTATTCATCAATTAGTTCCCAAATAATATAATAGCATTTATTTCTATGAACATAAAGCACAAATTGCCATCTCAATATTTCAATAACACATTTTATTCAAATTGTTTTAACAAGTGTTATTCAAATCAAGAACGACATCATCCATCAGTCGGTATTAGTGAAACAGTTCTGCTCCAGTTTAAGATAATTGCGTCCGCACCTGATGGTTATTAACACTTCACGTTTGCCATGTCTACATTATTATATAGTATACCAACACAAAGACAAATTACTTATAACCATTAATAAAGAAACTCGCGTGATATCTCGCTCCTTTTATATAGCCGTTTTTTATACTCACACACCACGGTAAGGTCCCCAAAAAGAAGAAAAAAATCTCTAATTAATTAGGTAATTAATATAAATAAACGCTTCTATCCTATTCCTGTCTTTGATAATTAAATAAAAAATATATATTTTTTTCATTTATATTTTTGCCTGGATAAGACATTTTCATCTTATTCTTAGCATTTAGTATCTTATTTTTTAAATATTTTTTTGAACCATTTGCTTTAACGATTAGACAGGCAGTTTATTTGGAATTCACCTAACATCCTACGTCACATAAAACTGCGTGTTATTTAAATATACTTCAAAGTAGGTATTGACTCTATGCATTCGTTAATGATACCAATGAAAGGAATTGCATGTACAAAAGACGTAGGTGTACAAAACAATCAAGTAATAAGATTTTTTGGTGAAGAACAAAAGAACCAGAAACTGTGGGCTTCAGGGTTAAACCCACGAGCACATTGCAAACAAAACACAAAACAAGCTACGATTCCTACAAATACTTAGTCGATTTTTAGTTTCTAGGATGTGGCTCGCGGTCTTTCGACCGTGAGTGACAGTGTCATATGGGGGGCACTGTTGGGAGTTGCTGGTCTCCCATCGGGCGTGTCCTCCGGTAGATAGAGGGTCCCGAGATATCTCCCTGAGGTACCCCGGAGAGAACCAAAACGAGCAAGGTGAGGTTTTTAAAAAAAAGGCTGTTCTTGCAACATTTACATAAAAAATAAGTGACTAACTTTCTGACTATACGAGTAAAGCAGCTATCCAAAACTGCTTTAAAACTATTATACGACTACGAGAAACAACTATAAAGTTTAACTATAACTAAAGTAGAGATAGATGAACATTTACGACACCGCTTAATATATGGTTTTATTTAAATTAATACCATAAAACACTATTTCGACTTTAATAACAATAAAAAAAAGTTGTATATATTTTATTATGTAAGAAAACTTGTGTAACCAAACGCCCTAGTCCCTAACCATTAAACTACTTAAATTCTATTAAAAATTGACATAATCTTTATTCTCGAAATGCACTCCCATGCAACAAAATCAGATCTGCTTGAAGGACTTAACTCTCTCCAGGCGACAGTCGCGTCCGCTATGCGGGCTTGAAGAGACGAATGTGCACCTTCCAGGTTGACAGTGACATTACACTAACAAGAGTGGTAGGCAGACTCATGATGGTTATTTGTCCAGTTTGCCGTCCTGGGGTAGTACGACCACTTCGAATGTAACACTCGTGTAGTGACATTGTTGCGTTTCGGGTATAGTTTGAAAGTAGCCAGGTATAGCGGGAGAAGTGTGCACTGTCAATCTAGGGTATATGCTCGTCTCCTCAAGCCGGCATAGTGAAGGAGACTGCTGCCCGCACAGGTTTCTCTGTAGTAGCAGTTGTTTCGATTCATGGACCGTACTCTAGCTTTACATCAGGCGGAGTGTTGTCACAATAAAAAAAAGGACACGCTTCCGGTCATTCCATTCGTATAAAACGTCCATGCATAAGTTACTAAATTAGAATCGAATCCAATCCGGTATTATTTTGACGGCCGAAGTAAAAAAATCAAATGAAGCGATCCCATCGGTGGGCAGTTACACTTTACGCTGTGACAGCGAAAATGTAAACTCATACTTGTCCCTGTTCTGTTCAACACTGGCACTCAGGGTATAGGGTACCACAGATTTGCCGCTACACCGGTGTTTTGACGACATTTAACGATGACAAGTAAAATTGTGAAATGAACGCAATCACCCGTGTTTAATGAAAGCGTTCACACTATTATATGTTAATACGTTCTACATTACATCGGCTATAAGTGCCTATAACTTACATAGGAAACAATGCATTGTGTCAATCGATACTGTGAGATTAAGCATTAATCATTTTATTATTACTTGTGGTGCGGTATACAAAATACCTTCTAAGAGTGGTAGGCAGACTGATGATGGTTATTTGTCCAGTCTGTCGTCCTGGGGCAGTACCACCACTTTCGAATGTAACACCCGTGAAGTGACCTTGTCGCGTTTCGGGAATAGTTTGAAAGTAGCCAGGTATAAGAGAGGAGTGTGCATTGTCAATCTAGATGGTACATGTTCGTCTCCTCAAGCCGGCATAGTGGAGGCGACTGCAGCCCGTAGAGATATCTCTGTGGTAGCAGTTGTTTCCATTCATGGACCGCACTCTAGCTTTACATCAGGCGGAGTGTTGTCACATGTCGAGCTACAATAAAAATAAAAAAAAAAAAATAATAATCGAACAATACTCTATAAATATCTATACTTCTATATCTATACTAATAGGTATATATAAATGTGCAAGCAACTATGTGGTCACATTTCTGCTATAAAATAATATATGTTGCATATAGAGAAACAAATAAATTTTATTTCATTTCAAGATTTTGTATAGAATTTGGCAACGAGACAGATATCATTATTATTACATAAAAAGTAACTACGTATAACTTATTAAGGTGCGTTTGCACCAGAAGGCCCGTTAAAGTTACTTTAACTATTACTTTTACGACGACGGCGCGCTAACCGTTAAACGTTTACATTTACTCCACACGCGTTGTAATATCGTGTAAATTCATATTGTTATCGTTAAAAGGGTGACTGATCCCGAAAAAATAATAGAAACACATATTTGGCTTCTTTTCATACATTTGACGTTAGTGACGTTAGTTTGAGGATTACTTTAACTTTAACCAGCCAAGATTCGCTGGTTACGGTTAGCGTTAAAGTAAGCGTCAAAAATTACAGGCGCGACGATGTTGCAACTCGTGTGATGTAAATGTAAACGTAACGGTTAAAGTAAACAACTTTAACTGGCCTTCTGGTGCAAACGGACCTTATTTATCGATGCAGGGAATTAGTCATCAATCAGTATGCGTGTTAGGTAGGCTTACTGCAAATCCTACGCTACCACCTACCAGATAGCGCAGTTGATGAGCTTTTCACATTCAAATGGCTCATTGATGCGATACAAGCTTCAATATCAACACACAAATAAATTTTCATAGACTCATTTATGAGATAGAAAGTGACATTGGATAAAAAAAAAAAAAAAATTTAATTCCCTGTACTAAGCTTAAATTGGTACCGGTCAGAATTTAGCGAGGTTTGAATGCGGGTCTCATTGATTGCAAGGTCGTCCTTTACCACTAGACTACACTACGGCCGTTCTGTAAAATAGAGTTCAATTATAATAAAAACCTATTTTCCGTAAACAGAAGGTGAATAGTACCTCCTCACTTGTGTTCTTAGATGTAATACTTTAAATTATAATTACAAATGTGACAGCAAAAGCGAGAAATGTCCATGCAATTATCGCCTCCACTATGCCAGCCTGAACTCTTTTTTAATTAGAATACTATCATAATAACAATAAAAAATAATAATCGTGAAACATCTAATTGATTTTAGGTAAAAAAAAACTCAACTAAGGTCAAATCGGTCTCTAGAAACAAACAACGAACAAAAATATTTATTTTGACTAACAGTTTGTTTAAATTTTAAATCATAGGTTAATTTGCATATATTTCCATACAGTAGATACCTGTATCTTAATGAATTAAGTATGAGTTCGCATGCATACAATACGTGTTTAACTAAATTACAAAGTTGTCAAAACCCCTTCGCCTAATAACTCAGAAGGGAAAAAACAAGAAAATAAGAGGTTTCGTTAGGTAAAATTATAATTTTAGCTAAAACTGTTAAAAAGTTCCTGTTCTAATTTACTCAAAATATAATTGTCAAAAATTATGTACGTCACCTGTGCGGGCAGCAGTCGCCTCCACTATGCCGGTTTGAGGAGACGAGCAAGTACCATCTAGATTGATAATGTACACTCCTTTCGTTATACCTGGCTACTTTCAAACTATTCCCGAAACGCGACAAGGTCACTTCACGGGTGTTACATTCGAAAGTGGTGGTACTACCTCAGGACGGCAGACTGGACAAATTCTGTCTTAATTATACTGCAGTAGATGCAATTTCTATCAAAAACATTATGTACAGTCTTTCTGTACGCACGTAGAGATCTTCTCCGCACTTTCGTCTCCACAAGTCGACATGCAGCCTGTAGAAATTTATCTGTTTACATCATCAGAACGAGCGTTAGAATATACAGCTAGAAGTTACTCACACTTGAAAATGGTGGTACCCAGAACGGCGGACAAGACTATCAGTCTGTCTATCACGATTAATTATAAAATAAAAATAATAATAAGAATCTATTTAGTCAAAAATGAAACAGTGAACAGGTTGTGATAGAAACGATTGCAATGGACGGGGTCAACGAGCGTGAAGGCTTCGATTATGCCCTTCACGTCAAAGACATAAATATTGCAATAAAAAAAGAACATTAGACATTATTGTGCATTAAACTTACATAATTTCTGACAAAATAGAAACGTACGGAGTCGCGTTAGAGAGACATAGAAACCATGATTACATACTTGAAATAATTGTAAGGTAACTTACGTTTCCGCATAGAAAAAATTAAGACCAGTTGTTACTTCCGTCTAATATTCAATTGTTCCTGTATTAGGATTAACGATTCCTTCGTCATGTTCGTCAGACCCCTTTTTGACAATATATAACGCGAGGAGTGTGCACTGTCTATCTGGATGGTGCTCATTCGTCTCTTCAGACCAGCATCGTCTTCAGCTTCGTCTCTCGGGACCCCGGACACTTTCTCATAGTGTTTTTTTTTTAATTGTAGCTCGACTTATGACAACACTCCGCTTGATGTAAAGCTAGTGTGCGGTCCATGAATGGAAACAATTGCTACTACAGTGAAATCTCTACAGGCAGCAGTCGTCTCCGCCATGGCGGCTTGAAGAGACGAGCATGTCCATCCAGATTGACAGTGCACACTCTTCTCGTTATACCCTGACTACTTTTAAACTATTCCCGAAACGCGACAAGATCACTTCACGGGTGTTACGTTCGAAAGTGGCGGTACTACCCCAGGACGGCAGACTGGGCTAATAACCATTATCAGTCCGCCAATCTTTAAAGTTTTTTAATGTAATCAAAATTAGGCATAGACCATAATAATAATAATTATATCCATACACGACTGAGATTGTAAATATTATATTGAAATAACAAATTGTGCAAGAGAGGAAATGATGGTTGTGAAAGAAGCGAAGAGTAAATGTAACTCTTAGAGGAATATGGAAGGTCTATTGTCTCTACTTCTAATAACGCTATAGAGTAGAGACAGATCAATGCAATCTCCCCCTTTCTTCACATCCTTGCCAAGAAGCGTTCAAAATTTGTGACGCTGCAGTTTTATTATACTCGCGTTATTATTCTCGGCGACAGTTGCCTGAAGGCAAAAACGCCCACTACGCCGATTTCACGGATGACCGAGCCTTAAAAGTTTCACTTTCTTTTGGTACGCGGTTAACCAGACCAGTATCATTTAGATGACTGTCGTTCACAAAACTTTAAATGCACTTTTGATTTCTTGAAGACAATTTACCATCAATCATCAAGTACTTCGAAGCGGCCGTGGTCTGGCGGTAGGACGCGTGAACTCACGATCGATGAGACCCGTGTTCGAATCTCATTAAAGACCGATACCAATGTTATATGTACTTTGGTCGCTCGGTGTTTATAGGCACTATTAAAGAGTGGTAGGCAGACTGATGATGGTTATTAGCCCAGTCTGCCGTCCTGAGATAGTACCACCACTTTCGAATGTAACACCCGTGAAGTGACCTTGTCGCGTTTCGGGAGCAGTTTGAAAGTAACTTATTTGTTAGTGGTGCATACTCGTCACTTCAGGCCGGCATAGCGGAGGCGACTACTGCCCGTAGAGATTTCTCTGTAGTAGCAGTTGTTTCCGGTCATGGATCGCGCTCTAGCTTTACATCAGGCGGAGTTTTGTCATATGCTGAGCTACAATAAAAAAAAACCATAAATGATACTAAAATAAATACTAATTTAATAATTGCCCATAAGTACTGAGTGCTCCTATTATAGGTACCGAGAGACCAAAGTACACATAACCAAGTGACATTAGTACCAACCGGCTGAGATTTTTGGTAGATTTGAATACGATCAATCGATTGTGATTTGCGTCTATGTACCAAACTGACTACATGATCAAAAAATTTATAGACAAACCGAAACAAAATCCATTTTACCATAAATTAGCGTGACTGTTCCACGTTTGGGTCCGAACAAACGCACTGTCTTCGCTTTCGCTGTTTTTTTTAAAATCGTAGGGCGTAAATAATGGTTTTCTGACAAAAAAAAAAGTTACCTAAAGCAACTATTAATTTACACTTTGCCAGTAAAAACTTTTCAGATGAACTGGACGCTTTCTTTCGAGGGTAAATATTTTATAGATCCGATTATACCGGGTGTACAAGGTTAAAGACCCCCACGATGTTTCACACTAAATCATTTGGTTACGGACAGACCTTTGGCACATTCATCCGCGATCTCATCAGTCCAGCATTTGTGTAAGAGCGAAGGAATCAACGAAAACCCGGCACCGCCCTCGCCAACGCGACGAAGGATGGTATCTCATTCCATGATCATTTTAAAACAGTGTAACCAGAAAAGAGGCCCCACCTGGTAGGTTGTGATTCGCGCCGGGGTACCAACTCAGGTGCACTAAACGCTTGCATTAATAATAATATATTCAATTAGTAGAAGTGAGATTAGATAAATAAAATATCCATTATAAGCGGGGGCGGTGATATTTATTTAAATGGTATAGGATGCAGTAAATCAGACTGTCAGTGGTTTTGAACACGCCCCCATTAAAGACAACGACCTCAACTGCACCAGTGGGTGTCATTCGCCAATTGTGATTAGCATTGACACACATTGTGCTTTGCGAATGGCTTAACATTCTACTAAAGATAATAATTACAGAAAAAACTTTAACATTTGTAACATGATGATGATCTTGAAGCTGGGAGGTTAATCGCTATGGATGCATATTCGATTCCTCAACGAGTACCATACGATGAAACAACGGATGTTATTAACGTTTAAATTATAATGTTAGCAAAACTAGATCATGCATCACATAAAAAGAAGCCTTGCGAACGTAACGCTTTACACATACGAGTTGATACGAGCAAAGTTTGAGGTGAAGGTGCAAATGAAAACAGACAGACAGAGCGAACTCATGACGGGCAAACTAATCATTTACCGGTCATAAAAGCAAGTCAGTCGGGTCAAGTCTACACGCAACATCATAACAAGGTCAGCAGTTACGAAGCTACAAGAGTGGGTATGGCCCGATATAAGAAATTAAGTAGATAATTTGCTAAAATCACGAATGGCTCATCTTTATTAATGTAGTAACAAGCCAATTAAAGACGTTAAAGAAAGCTAACGAGCGAATACAATATAAAAATAATAGTAAATTGAAGGAACTTAAAGCGACGAGTGTGTCATTGTATGGAGACACACGCCTTCAATTATTACAAGAGCGAGAGAGAAATTTGACAATGCATTTGTAAAGAAAGTTTTTACTTTGAGCGTAATGAGGAGCGATTAAACAAGTTTTTGTGCGACGTTTCCCATAGTAAACCGGATTTTAATAATGTTATAATTGTGAATTTCGCACATAGGGCGGTCGCGTCTATAAACATTTTGTTATTCAAAACGTTAACGCGACAGCCGTCGAGGAAGAAAGTGACACCATAACCCCATTTTTATTTGAAAGAATCGAGAGTGACTCGTATGACGTAGAAATTAGCATGATGTGTTGTAAATAATATCAATAAACAAACTTTAATTAGAACAATGTTTAGATATTGGACGAAAATTGAATTCACGTACTATGAGAGAAAGTAATAATTGCTATAGTTTAATATGCGATATCGTAAAGATGTTTACGAAATTTAGCATACCCGTGAGCATTTAGGAGTAGCATTATTGTGTGAAATGCAACGCGTAATTAAATAATTTAATAGTTTCATTTTACCATAAGAATATAATTTATTTGCCATAACATAAGATGTTAAAGTTGTCGGCGGTGAAGTGAGAAAAGAGAAATCAACTCCGACGGGTGTCGCAGTGCCGATTTTCAGTTGACAAAGAAGGAAGTACCGATAGAATAATACAGGATATTATAAAACTACATTTCGCACAATATATAAATAGAATGCTTTGCCTCTCACGTTGGATCCTTCAAGCGGAGCGTGAAAGAGCACCTTTTTGAAGCGGCATAGTGACGACGACTGGCGATGGCGTGTGCTGTTGTTCCGGTCAGCGTGCTGTGCTTACTAGCAGGCCAGTCGACATCACATGTCGCGTCCATATAAAAAAATGTAGGGATAACAAAATATGTATTGTAAGCTAGCAATTGTCCAAAGGACAAGATTATACAACTAAAAAACAAAGTAACAGCGAAGTAATTTCGCCAAAATGTAGGTACAATAAAATAAAATAATTGTCTCTATAGTTTATTGTTTTAATTAAATGAAGATGTTAAGATAAACGGCATTAAAGTACGATGAACGATATATCATTAAATTAATGAACTGGCTATAGTCACGACACGGACTATGAAACGACAGACAACCTCACGGGACATCGTTCTAATTACGAAATATTATATTACCAGGTGTTGCCAGTAACTTCGTACACGCATATTTATTATTATACGTTTAATTTGAGATCCCTTGAGTAATGACTTTGCAAAAACGCTGAAACAGACAATTATTTTATTTATTTCTTACCAAAGCCTTACTGTGAATTCGAATTATCCCTAACTTGATGATGGACTCTCCATACAAACTTTCATCTCCTATTTCATCCCCTTTAGTTTGTTTAAAGACAAAATGTAGGCCGTAGTTGGCATTCTTCCCTAGGATACAATTTACTTGGCAATTTTTTTTCAAAATCCGTTCAGTGTTTTACGAGTGTTAAAGTAACATACAAACAACCTCACTTCCACTCAGTATAGATGTACTACATACTTACGCAATATACGTATATAATGACATGATATTCTTCAAAAACTACGAGTGGATTTCAAGTCAACATGAGAAGTGACATTCTACAATATATGTTTTTTTTATTTACCAACTTTCAACATTGCGATTTGTGTTTATTTAAATTTACAAATATCGATGCTAATGATAAATAAATAGGTATAATAGGTAGGTACTCTTATTATTTTCGTTTCGCATCGCTGGTAGTCGATCCGCTATGTACCAGGGCCAAGTAGTCACGGCGTAAAGTTAAATCTCTCCACCAATCAGACAATACTATTTTTACCGCCGAAATAAAAAGAAAAATCAAATGAAGAGATGATATTTGTGAAAATTAATTAAGATAAATGTAAGATCATATTCAGGACTATGAACAAGCGAAAATACTATTTTAAAAACTAGTATGCACTATACCGGCTTTAGCAAAATATGTTTTAACCCCCCTTTTATAATCATTATCATAGTACCTACCTTATAATCAAATTTTTTTTTAACGTTAGATACGAATCACGACGCGCACACGAGCTAGCGCGTTAGTTACAACACAACATTGCGATGTGGATAGAGATGTGAAGAATTTATTGCGTAAATCAATCTAAATTTTCCAACTATAAGATCTTACTGAACTAAGAAGCCCATTGTGTCCTTACAATAAGGAAAACTAATTATTTTATAAGGAAATTGTATTACAACATAATCGTGAAATAGAGCACCAAGTTATACCGTCGCTCGACATTAAATAACCTCGTCAAGTTAGTGTCGTTGGAATTTTCTAATTAAAACATAGTTTATATTAATTTTATTAATTAATTATATCAGCCCAGTCTGCCGTCCTGGGGAAGTAACACCACTTTCGAATGTAACACCCGTGAAGTAACCTTGTCGCGTTTCGGGAACAGTTTGAAAGTAGCCAGATATAACGAGAAGAGTGTGCAATGGAGGACAAAGAGGTCAATCTAGTGGAGGCGTCTACTACCTGTAACAAGGTGAATGCCCATTCGTCTAAGAAAAATGGGCCCACAATTTTTTTTTTCTCTAGTATCATAATGATTTTTAGTTAATTTTGTAGAAAAATAAATTTACTTCCTTATTAGCAATTAGGTTTAATTTTTTGGGTTATTGAGTAATTAGATGTTTTCTGATGCAATCAATATTTCAGGTTATTATTATTTTAAATACTTTAATAATTGTTAATATCTGTTTTTTATGTAATTAAACATTGTCTATTGATTGGTAAATGATGTGTTGATATAATTAAAATGAATTAATAAAAAAATAATATATTATAGTGGGCCCAAAACTGGCGCTTTATCCTTTATCTGTGATAGCAGAAGTGTTGTCACATGCCGAGCTACAATTTAAAAAAAACACTGTCAATTTAGTGTCGTTGGAATTCTCTAATTAAAACATAGTTTTTATTACATAGTATTAATTACGATTGGGCTGTTTTTACACAATTATTCTTCCCAATTAACCTCAATTACTATCTCTACTCTACCCCAGTTTGTGCATAATATAAATTCATAAACTGTTTACGAGAACCAAAATTAATTGAGTGGATATTCACAACGACATGTGGGACATGGAGGAGTGTGACGTGTTAACCTGGAAAGTGCACATTCGCCGGCATAGCGGAAAAGACAGAGAAGAAATTTATCTGTAGCTCTAGCTTTATGGCACATCAGGCGAAGTGTTGTCATTTAAAGCACAATAAAAAGCATTTTTTTTTTGTTAAAAAATATAAATCCGAAATAATTAACGTAACCCGAATCCGCGTCCGGTTATATGAATAGAGTCTATCTAGTTATTAAAGTAATTGTAGGTACTAGTAACACAGATACTATTGTTACGTAAAATGTGTTTAATTCAAACATAGCGTAAACAAAACATTGCTCATAACGAGCTCGTTTATACGTCACGATTAATTACTTATAACACAAGCTGCTCTTCCAGACTCCACTTGTATTGGTTGAGCTTTGAACGTCATTATCAATAAATAAAAAATGCATGATAATGAACCTAGCTATATAAATGTTAAACACATAATTTAGGAAAAATAATAGACGTCCTGTTTTTTTTTTATTAAATACCTCAAACTACTGACTGCCACAGGGATAGGCAGAGACAACGGAACGCCACTTACCGCGATCCTGACACAACGATCTCGCTTCTTTCACATCCACAATTCGGGCACTAGGCAGCCCAGCTTTAATAAGGATGCCTCCGGATTGATCGGAAAACATCCTTCTGGGTCTGTCTTGTTTAAATAAAGCCGAAGTTAACACGTAAAGAATAAGTACCTAATTAGGATGGTCACTATAACTATGCTGACTTTTTTATATGCCCCTATTCTACATACGTACATAGGTATTTAAAAAACAACAATCGTGCGTGCTAAGTCGTCAGTAATCGGAATTAAAGGTTCTTTCACACGGTATATGCAAAGTGACAGCATACTTAATTTGTTTAACATCAACTCATGCGAACGTAACCATAGGGAAATATTCAACGTGTATT
The DNA here is from genome assembly GCA_948150575.1 of Tinea pellionella. Taxonomy (NCBI): domain Eukaryota; kingdom Metazoa; phylum Arthropoda; class Insecta; order Lepidoptera; family Tineidae; genus Tinea; species Tinea pellionella. The sequence goes on from OX411252.1 coordinate 7,818,276, forward strand.
AATTAACATATAAGTATATTCTGCTCGATCGATGAGACCCGCGTTCAAATCTTACTGACCGGTACCAATGTATGTACTTTGCTCACTCAGTGCCTATGATACGAGCATTAACTCCGTATAAGGGACTCCGTAGGCTTTTAATTAAGACAAAAAAAAAAAAAAAAAAAAAACAAATGGAGGTGAAGATCGTAAGTTTTAAGAATACGAAATATATTTTTTAAAATTGTAGCTTCGCATGTGACAACACTCCGCCTTATGTAAAGCTAGAGTGCGATCTATGAACGGAAAATACTGCTACTACAAGACAAATGTCTATAGGTATTTAAACAATTTTGATGAATGACGCCTTATTTAATGAAGGAGAGAATAATCCGTGTTCAAACGAAGCCCTTTTTACTTCGATGTCCACAATTAATTCCACAATTCCACAATTAAGTGACAATTATTTAAAGATAAAGATAAATGAAATTGTGAACTTTACATAGTGATATTTTCTTTTCTATAATCAATTTCAAACCGCACAGACCTAGATATCGCTGGTATGTAAACACTACCCCAAACATCATCAAAATTCATCAAGGTTAAGGTCCAATTGCACCATATGACTTAACTACTACTTTCACGTTAAAGATTACTTTATTGTTAACCATTAGGTTAAAATTAAAATTGGGTTGCTTCAAAAAAAAAACCTGTCAGTTTTGATGCTACTTTAACACTAACCGTAACCAGCGAATTTTGGCTTATCAAAATTAAAGTAATAGTTAAACCAATGTCACTAACGTCAAGTGTATGAAAAGAGGCCAAATAATTTTTTTTCTATTAAATTTTTCGGGAATGTACTCCTAATTACATCAGCCACCCTTTTATCGATAACGATGTAAATTTACACGATGGTACAACGCGTCTGGAGTAAATGTAAACGTAACCGTTAAAGTCATCGTAAAATATAACTTTAACGAACCTTTTGGTGCAATTGGACCTTAAAAAAACGAGCAACAAACAACCAATTACCAAACTCAAATGGTACACCTAACATATTTAGGTAATTGAGAATTAAACACCGGACAGCTAAAATAGTCAGCTGACGCGTAGTGTGAATACAACTTAAACGTGCGCGTGCGCTGTAACGCAAAGCTACTTTCGCCGCGCCGATTAAAACCGACAGAGACCGCGTAAGCGATTTCGTATGTGCGGTAGACATATTTAATGCGAATCTATTACGAAAGTACATCACGTACAGACAGATCGACCTGTCAAAATTAATTGTTGAGAATACACTTTTTAATGAAACGTTTATGTGTAATGTTTAGTACAAAAGGGAATGTTATCTTGACCCCTGTCATTCCTGTCAAGTATCGCCACATAATTATTATTATTTTCTTTTTATTGTAGGATGTTAAGCTAGATTGCGGTCCATGAACGGAAAAAACTGCAACCACAGAGAAATTGCTACGGATAGAAGTCGCCTGCGCTATGCCGGCTATGTATGACTTACGTTTAGGTATAACATTGGTATATTCAAAAAAGGTAATACATTGTTAACACTTATCACAATTCTGCTAATAGCTACGTGTTAAAATAGGTGATTACCACGGGCTTGCAATTGTTAATTTTTTTAAACAATAAAACATTTTTTTTAAATAGTTTGTTTCTATCAAATTTTATATTTCCTTCCTTTATAAAAAGCAAAAGCCTAGAAATGAAAAATAAAAAAAAATTACAATCTCATCAAAAATAAGACAATACGTAATAAATAATACTTGAACAATAGATAGAATTCGGTTCCATCAAATGAGCACTTTATGAAATAAGCTATTACGTTTTCAATCATTTTCGCCTCCATGTTTGTGCAATAACGACTATAATAAGATGTTATTTATAAAATAATTAGCTTTAATTGCAATAGCATGTTTTACTAGGTACAGTCAAGTGCATAAACATGTACTTGATAAACGGCTACATACATTTTTTGAGATATTAAATAGATTAATAATATTTTCGCACTCAATTGTACATTTCTCAATTATAAATAATAATTATCTTGTCTACTTGGTACTTTTAATTATGTATAATATTAAAATATACCTACTAGTAAAAAATTTACTAGAAGCCTGAATATTTACGTTGATTATAAATTATTAAATCTAGAATTCCGAATGATGGCCAGGGTCTCGAACACGATGCGGAAAGCTTCAGCTTGAAACTGCTACAGTGTTGAAATTAATTGGAAGACGTTTTTAAATTCAAATTTCGAAGAAACATATTGATGAATAAGCAGCACTATTAGCTGGTCCACGGTGCAGCATTAGAAAGTAGTCGTCTGAGATTTCAGGATCATGAGGTACACCCTCTTTATTTAAAGCCAATTAGGGACGTAAAATTGTTTGTCAACTGTTTTATATTGGTCTAAGTCCAAGCAGACGAGTTTGAGCTTGTAAAACAGCACAGCAAATTAAGGTTAAAACTAATCCATTGTTTATTACCCTCTAAGTACCTCAAAAAGACAATACTGCTGTAAAATTAATAATTTACCTAATTCAATATACGAAATCGTGTACAAGATAATGTTGTGCAACTTACATGCTAAAAACTCTTTTAGCAGATTGATATCAATTTTATAGTTTGACCAAGTCGTGATTAATGATGACCGCTCGTGTGCACGCAAACGTATCGCATTATTATTATTTTATATTAATAAGTGTTATATAAACTTATTAAGAAATTATTTAGGTCATAAGACAATTGTTATGAGGTAGTTCAAGTGTGACATCCGTATAATACCTATAGAGAGTGTTGCGTTCTCACTGCATTCCGGACTGTGAATCCTTTCCAAAAACCATCGCAAAGCTGTGCGCGGTATTGTCCTTACGTTGTTCGCCCGTGCCAAAAAGAAAAACGTAAAAAAGAGTTGTCCATTGGCTGTCAATTCTCAAGCACCGCTTTTTGTTCCGAAGAGGTTTTCAACAAGGATATACGAATGAACAGATCTAACAAAAAAACGCCCGTGCAGCTAATTACTGAAGATTAAAAAGATCCCATTTTCGATGCGAATTCGCCATTTTCTCCCGCAATATTCAAATGTTTAGGTCTGTTTGTTTAATGCAAAAGGTCTTAAACGTCTACGATAATGTATGAAAGGTTGAACGTTTTAAAGTTTAAGGTTGTGATAGTGAAAGTATAGATATCGGCGCCATTGTTTACAACGATCGACATCAATCATAAACCAACGACCATAGGGTTATTCTTGAAAACCGTTTCATCTTCGAATTGTACATGCTTCAATATTGCAATGTAGTTGGTTTATGATTTTCAACCTATTATACATAAAAATTAACAAAACATTATAAAAATGACCGCACCATCATTATGTCTAGTTTTAAACAATTATTCTTTTAAGACACGCCGCTGTGACCGTGAATTTCAAGCTTATATGTCGGAACGGTCATGAATACGGACTCTCATTTGAACGATTACAGAAACTAACTTGGAACAAAATGAATGCGTGGTCATGAGTTTTTTTTTTTTTTTTTTTTTTTTATTGTAGCTCGACATGTGACAACACTCCGCCTGATGTAAAGCTAGAGTGCGGTCCATGAATGGAAACTACAAGCACTAACTGAATATGAAACAGAAGCGTCGTTACGCTTTGACAGAGTCTCTGAAAACACGTCAGAGGACACGTTGCGACTTGTTTGTGCGGAGGAACTGTCGTGTTTCAGCATATTTGCTTAGTTATCGCCCGCAAATGGAGGATAGAAGCCTTGGACCGCTCTCTCGTTCAGTCATATATGTTTACATAAAAGTGAATTTCATGCATTTTAAATAGAACGATACGCTATTTTCATTGACAATACAAGATCGTATTAGAAACCAAAATAGAGCCCCATAAAGATCGGAAGTGTACGTTACAGATAAAGTTATTATATTAATAATTTTATTGAGCATTGCACGTCATGACGATGATACGCGAAAAGAATCGAATTAAGATCGAAAGTGTTGAATAACTTGCTCGCGTTATCGAATTACAATGTAATTTGGGTAATTGAGAAATGTTATTTCATGTCTTATGTTGGCCTCGGTGGTCAACACGCTATAGTCTTTACAACAGCTTCAATTCCCAGTTCGATAAGACATGACAAGATTATTAAAAATCTTCTGGAAACTAAAAAAGAAAAAAACAAATAAAACAAGGAACAAATAAGGAATTAATTAATTAGGATCAAAATATAAACAAAGTTGACAATAAATAGATGCTATCAGCAAAAACGCAAATAGCCCTTAAAATGATCAAAGAGCGACCGTGGTCTAGCGGTAAGACGCATGAACTCACGATCGATGAGACCTGTGTTCGAACCTCGCTAATTCTGACCAGTACCAATGTAATTTTGTTATACGTACTTTAGTCGCTCAGTGCCTGGCTCTATTAAAGAGTGGTAGGCAGACTGATGATGATTATTTGTCCAGTCTGTCGTTCGGGGGCAGTAACCACCACTTTCGAATGTAACACCCGTGAAGTGACCTTGTCGCGTTTCGGGAATAGTTTGAAAGTAGCCAGATATAAGAGAGGAGTGTGCACTGTCAATCTAGATGATACATGCTCGTCTCCTCAAGCCGGCATAGTGTTGAGCTACAATAAAAAAAAATAAACCCATTGCTGATGGCACCTAAAATAACTATTAGAGGAAATTAGGTATAACTAAAATAAATAGTAAATGTTATTATGTACTATTCGAAGTAGTCGCTCAAAACTATGTCAATTGTTATTGATGTTAAACATGACAACCTGGGACAGTCCTGGCCAACACGCGGCCCGAGCCACTATCTTTAGCTCCCATTTCGCTTGATATTTTTGTACATGTTTTGTAATTGGGCTATACTTAAAGCGGAATATTACACGTATTAACTCTATATTGAATTAAAGTAGGTATAACAATTTTTATGGATTAGTGGTCATCTGGTCCCACTGGAAACTGATCCCATTCCACCTATACAATTAGTGTCGTAGAGTAGTAGTCAACTGACCCCACTTTGGGGCCAGATGACCACGATTGTATTTGTATTACCAAATTCTTTTAAAGAACATGTTAGTGCCTAGTGCGGCCTCCTGCAGCGCAGCAACACGGCCATCAAAGTGGCCCGCGAGACAATCTAGGTTGGCCAAGCCTGATCTAGAATCTAGATTATGACGTGATGTCAAAAGAATTATATCATTCTGGTTAATTAGAAGCAACTATTACATCAAAAAACAAGTAGACCGGATCGTCAACTTTGACGAAAATGACAAAAACCTAAATTGCGAATTGTAATTGATGTTTTATTTACTTCCTTCTACAACGATCGCACGTGAAAAGTGAAACTGGTAATGAAATGGGGTAACTTCACCTGTTCGTGACCAATTAGCCGGGAAAGCGCACATCATCTTTATTATTATTTTTTTTACTTACAAACAAATTTTTTAATGATTTATAGCTGTTTTCGTTGAATTTTAATTACATAATAGGGCAACACAGAGTTATAAGCTATAGCGCAACCTGGATGGTACAGATTCGACTTCTCAAGCCGGCCTAGAGAAGGCGACTATGGCCTGCATCAGGCGGAATGTTGTCATATGTCGAGCTATAATAAAAAAAAATTTTTTTTTCTTTGTTCAATAATATCAGACCTATTTATAATATAGTAATGAATACATGGTTCAGCAATTTTTTTTAAATTGTAGCTCGGTATGTGACAACACTCCGCCTGATGTAAAACTAGAGTGCGGTCCATGAATGGAAACAACTGCTACTACAGAGAAACCTCCACTATGCCGGCTTGGGGAGACAAACATGAACCATCTAGATTGACAGTGCACACTCCTCTCGCTATACCTGGCTACTTTCAAACTATTCCCGAAACGTGACAAGGTCACTTCACGGGAGTTGCATTCGAAAGTGGTGGTACTGCCCCAGGACGGCAAACAGGACAAATAACCGTCATCACTAAGCGGCCAAAGTACATATAACAAAATTACATTGATACCGGTCAGAATTAGCGAGGTTCGAACACGGGTCTCATCGATCGTGAGTTCACGCGTCTCACTGCCACACCACGGCCGCTCTCAAGTTCAGTAATTTATATTAATTAATTAAGATGTTTTACTTGATAGCTATTTTGACCCTTTATAAATGACCCTAACAAAAGCCGCTAGAATTGATGGCCATTATAGTTTTCACTATCTTCGATTATCTTGTGGTTTTACGCGTATTTCCTCGCAATTAGATATGAAAATCGAGAGTTCTGTTTTCGATCGATTTCTAAAAACAAGTAGATTAGGTACCTAAAATTTAGTTTAGTAATCAAAACTTTTATCACAAGAATTCAACTTTTTTTTTAAATTGTAGCTCGACATGTGACAACACTCCGCCTGATGTAAAGCTAGAGTGCGGTCCATGAATGGAAACAACTGCTACTACAGAGAAACCTGTGCCTCTTAAGGATTGTTACTAAGTTAATTATGAAGTTTCATTCCCGACCAATCGAATGCGTAGGTATAATATGGGTATTAATTTAAAAGTCAGTCTGCCGTCCCAGAATATAACCACCACTTGTTAAGTACAAGATGTGGTTTGAAAGATATGTAGTGACGAGGATTGAGAAAGGAATGCTTCGATGGTTTGGACACATGGAAAGGATGAATGAAAGGAGATTGACGAAAGGAATATATAAATCTGATGCGTTAAACAAGGCAGACCCAGAAGGGTGTTTTCCGATCAAATCGAAGACATCCCTATGAAAGGTGGGCTGCCTATTGCCCATAACCGTCGGGCGTGCATGAAGAGAATTATGGATGTGAAGGAAGAGAGGGTGTTGTGTCAGGATCGTGGTAAGAAGCGTTCCGTTGTCTTTGCCTATCCCTGTGAGAAAAAGGCGCGACAATTGTATTATATTGTTAAGTACAAAAAAAAAAGAGAAAATATAAATTAAAAAAAAATACAATGTTTTTTTTTTTGCTGAAATAAAAGCATTCAATTCTAACTATGCCTATACTAACTCTAACTATACTAAGCTAGTGTTAGCACTACTAGTAGCAACCAAAGTACATATAATATAATTTAGTGAGACTTGAACATGGGTCTCTCATAGATCGTGAGTCGCCTTTCACCGCTAGGCAACGGCCGCTTTACAAACGGCATTAATTTACCCAAACTGTCGCGTTTCATGAAATTAATAGAAACGTAACTCGTAATAAATTTAGCCTTTACGTATAGAATAGTTATTAGGTGATAGACCATCGCGTGATGTTTTTAAGGATGGGCCATTTAATCGTTAGTTGTAGGTGCGGTGACTGTCTACTAGGAAATACCTACTTCGGTTAACTTAAACCGATAAGACTTGACTAAATGCATTCCAGGAGTAATTTATTTACTTGCGTACTTATCAGCAAATGCATTGCTTACGAATACTTAGCAGCGCTGATAATTGTCTGAGATCTCAGAAGCATGAGTGTGCTTAACGTGAGCCAAGTATAAAGTGCGCACTGTCAATCTGGATGGTGCACATTCGTCTCTTTAAGCCGGCATAGCGGGAGTGACTGCTGTCTGCAGTAGCTTAACAAAATGATATCTTACAGATTTAGAAACACATTTAAATACATACTTCCGTACATTGCATTCAGCGTTATTAACAGTCACATACCTGAAAAAAAAAAGATATTGTTATATTAATGGTTTTTGATTAACATTTTTATTAAAAATATTATTATTTGTATTATTTTACATATATTTTAATCTGTATTTCACTATTATTTTTAATGTTGTTTTTTTCATAAACTTGTTAGTCTTTAATTTTTAATTAGTCTTGTTCGAATTTTATGCAAGCCGTTTTCTTCAACAGTTGGGATGGCATTAAACAGTATCACTGTTCTAATTTTTGCTGCATGTGTTGGTAAATATATAAATAAACCCAACGCTTTTCACCTCGTAAGAAATTTACAAGTAGATGTTTATTTAAATAATTATACAAGAAAAAGTATATAATAGCATTATAGATAAATATTTATACAAGTTTTCTTAACCAACGTACAAAATTAAACACCATCGAATTACACTCGATGCTAACATATTATTATTAATTGACTTAACACTACTAGGGACCTACATAGTTGCAAATAGCACTTAACATCTAGTTTTTCTTAATTAGACATCTAAAAGAAGGTCAAGTTAAACTGGAATTATAATAATAGATTTAGGTATTGTAGTCAGTTACTAATTTTGTTATTTAGTCGATTTTAAGTTGTATATACAACACGCTCCTCGTGCGTACTGCGAAACTGTGGAACGCCCTCCCGGTGTCTGTGTTTTCCGACACTTACAACATGGGTCTCTTCAAATTGAAGGTGAATAGGTACCTCATAGGCAAGCGTGCTCCACCTTAGACCGCACCACTGCTTAACACAAACACTGGTCAAACGCTTGCCACAAGCATAAAAATATTATATACTTTTATACATAGAGGTTTATAACAAACTAACAAATTGAAGAAGAATTTGTTAAATTACCCAAACGATTTGTTAAGACGCATTGTTCCAGCGTAGTTTTTCGAAAAAGTTATACTCGGTAACTTTATCACGTAAGAGTCTAACAAAAAATACACGATTGACCGTTTTTTCGCTAAATCAATTGCAGTTTTGCTCGGTGAAAACTCATCGAATGACATTTTTTTCTACATTGTATATAAAACGATAATAAAGTGAAAGTAATGGGTTTTTTTTGGGTGTCTACGCACTGCCAAGGTCGAAGTGGTCGTATGGTCAAGGTGATCCTGCTGATGCAGCAGTAGGACTCTTATGCAACTTTAAAACCTCTAATGACATTAATAGTATAGTTCAGTTTAAAGAGACCAAAACGCACATAATAATGAACGCGGCCGTGATCTAGCCGGCATAGCGGAGGGGACTGCTGCCTGTAGGGATTTCTCTATAGTAGCAGTTGTTTCCACTCATGGACCGCACTCTAGCTTTACATCAGGCGGAGTGTTGTCATATGCCGAGCTACAATTTAAAAAAATGTATTAAGACATTTTTCAAATGCATTATTAAAAATGATTGCGAATGAAGGGATCTGTGAAAGGTTCGCCTATCATCTGTAATGGCATCGTCTGATGATAGACAAGTAAGATAACCCGATAAAATCAGTGCTAATGTAACAAATCAAGATATCAAAAGTTCAACACAACGGTTCGCTGTTAAGTAACTACCGATTTATTTCATTATAATTAATAAAATTAATTTACATTAGGGTATTATAAATTTATTGTGGCGTAAGAGTTGATACAATTTTACTTTATTTATTTACGTCACGTCACTATAATTTGTTAACAAAAAAAAGTAGACGTTTAGTTAAACTTACACATGCTGAAGGGATTTATTTATCATCGTAGAGAAAAATGAACTGTCCAGAAAGCTAGATTTTCCTAAACGATTTTTTAAATGATATCCAATCAATATTTTTTCTCTTGCAACACAATATGACAACTGCTTTTTTATTTATAAAACTCAACGAGAGATTTTTTTCCATTTACTAAGTTTTCTAGATACATCTACCTATTTCTGAACCTTTTTTAAATTGTACAATCAGCAAAAGGTTAGCTGCATCACCTTTAAGACTATACTATTCAACAATTGGAAATAAGACATCGGTCAGTAATCGGTTTACGATGTAATTTACATCCCTAATTCGATAAACACATGTGACTCTCATGCTTCTGTTGTTTATTAAACATAAATCAAAATCCAAAAGGCAAAACGAAAATACTATAACAGAATGACAAGTTTGCAAAACCACAGTACGAGTATCACTCCTTACCAACTCAATTAAGAAGTTTGAAAATGGGCTATTAAATGGGAGTGGCTCCCAATTGGAGTTAATTGACTGATAGTAAAAGGAAAGGAACCTTCTAGAAACTTTGTACAACTATTTATTAGTAGCTCCAATATTGTTGTTTATTAGATAAGAATTTATGAAAATAAATAAAATACAGAGATAAATATTAATTGTAGATAAATTAAGGATTTTTGTAATGATAGACCGACAACGAAGATACTTACTCACTAAGCGCACAGCGGATAAAAAAATGTTGATTTGGGATTTTACAAAAATCTAACACAACTCAAAAACCAATTAGACATAAAAAGAGGACTAAAGTTTCACATTTAAATCGACTTAATACTTAACATTAAGAAACGAAAGAGAAGTGGGCACTGTCAATGGAAGCTGCATATTCTCTGATCATGGATTGCACTTTAGCTTTCAATATCAGGTGGAGTACAATCACTTGTCGAGCTCTATAATTATTTTTTAATTATTTATTGTCCAACAAGATATTACTGCAGTAATAATTATTTCAAAAAATCCGGTCAATACATATAAATTTACCAGTAATTCAACATTCTTTCCGAAACATGTTTACACTAACAGAGTCGTTTTCTATCGATTTACATGCAGGTATAAGTAACATCGTACAAAAACCGGGCGTAGACAGAATATTATGTAAACTTGCGTGACTACACGGAAATGCGGGTTTCAACAACATGAAATTTATTTTCACCGACACTAAACGTTCTATCTAAATATAGGTCAAACGTGTTAATTAGTGGTAGGCAGTCTGATAGTTATTAGTCCAGTCTGCCGTGTCACTTTCAAGTATAACGCCTGTGAACTGACCCGTTAATAGCGTTAGAATGCAGACTTTTTTATGGTAGCAGTTGTTCCCCCTTATGAAGTCTAGTACTGGGGTATTATAAAAAAAAAAAAACTAGTCGCTTTATAAACACACTGGTCGGCATTTAAAAATACTATTAGTCTACTACGAAGGTAATTTAAATAGAGCAGACAAAGAATATTACACAAGTTCCAATACAAATTCTACCTATTTAAAACCTAAACAATTGAGTCGAAAGTCTAAAGTTAAACTATAACAACAATGACAACGCATACATTATGCAAATAGTTCCCATGTACAATAGATCATGTAATTAACACATTAAATATTCAACAGATGGGAAGCGGTAATATTTTTTTTGCGAATATCATCAACTATACCATTTTTCACAATATGCCTCGTTCTCAGTTTATTTTTTTGTAAAGGCATCTGAACCAAAAATTCTTGCCTCGGTCCATCGAGACGTCTCGGCATAAATACGTCACGATTAATGCACTAATTTGTATGTATTTCTTTCAGCAAATTGTACCAAAATTATAATACCTAAGTCGTACTATTAGGTCTCAAACGAAGACCCTAAATATGCATTACTGTCTAATTAGTTAAAAATAAAGGGGACGTGTGAACTGTGGAGAGTATTGCCTAAAGTGTTGCAGCGCAAGGTTTGCTGATAGTACTTGAATATATTAATTAATTCCTTGACAATTTGTCGTGTTCCATACACGGGTGTGAGTTAATATGGTTGAAATCAGCTTTCACTTAACTTATCCTGCAGTTAGCTACCCATCGCAGATACATAACTTTGATTAATATAAACTTGACATTTATAACTGCGAGACTAGTTCCTCGTAAAGTCTTGTTTACATGTTTCAAGTAACCTATTAAATTCTTAGGAAAATCGAACAGAATAACAAAAGTTAACAGTAATACATGGTTACTTAGTAGCGACAACGGCGGAGTAGTTTAGTGGTCAGAACTGCGCGCATAGGAGAAGAGGTTTGGAGATCAGACCTCGGCTCAGACTGATATAAATAATAAATAAACTTTATTTTGATTTATTTGCACAAAATTGGTTCAGCCCTGAAGCCTGCGCCAGTCTACTGTGTTACAGGCTTCAGTGCCTCTATTTTAATACTGTTTACATTTAACTTTATTTGTATTTGTAATGCCATAATAAAACTTAAATAAATTCACATTACTAAATATAATGAAACGTGTAAGCATGGCATAGAAGAAAGTTCACAACCATGACGGAAGCTTCTCTATCTTAATAGATATTACTAGAGGGATGATATTTCAAGTCTTATTTTATTCACATCCTTATTGCTTTAAGATTAAAGTTGATTTTATTATTATTCCACCTGACATTATCTCGAAAGCGTCAGTTGAACGTTGGCTGCTGACGGTTTGTGCGATTTATTAACACCTACACGTTACGAATATTGAATAAGATAATAATATTATTGTCTACTGTTATTTTTAACACTTCACCTTATTAGTTAACACATTTCATTTCTAAATAGATGTTATTTAAAAAGGTAATATATTAATTTTAATATAAGCCTTACAAGCATTTATAATAAAGTTCAAGGCTTCTAATTTCTGAAACTCTAGGAAAGCTTTTACATATACTGGGATGCATCTGCCAAGCCACTATCAATCTTTTTTTTTTATTGTAGCTCGGCATGTGACAACACTCCACCTGATGTAAAGCTAGAGGGCGGTCTATAAACAACTGCTACTACAGAGAATACTCTACGGGCAGCAGTCGCCTCCAGTATGCCGGCTTGAGGAGACGAGTATGCACCATAACAAACATACGAGTATTTGTGACATTAGTATAACATGGATTTATATTATGGTAACTAAATATAAGATAAATCACGGTCTACCGTAATACGATGCCCATGTCGGAGAACAAGCGATTGTGTAAGTTTGTGAAACTTCCGCTAAACAAAAGGCTGCTACGATTACAGGAGAAAGTAATTAATGAAGGCATTAAGGCATTGCATCGTCGTGACGCATATAAACACGCAATGCAAATCGATGCAAGCTTTCATCTCGTGATTTGATACGCATAGGTGAGGCAGGGGAAAGTTGAACCATATTTTATTAATAAATCACAAAAAAAAAACAGACGTTAAAAATTATTTTAAACATCTTAGTTGGAAAGGACTTACACTGCTAAAATGTTAATCTTACACTGTTTAAATTTTTTTTTACAAAATACAGGATTTCTACAATATTTTACTGCGCGTGCCAACTAAATAAACATAACGAGTTGAAAAACACATTATTATACTGTTTACGCCAGTCTATGACAGGCTGTGGTTGGGCGCCTTGTTGTCTTGTTTGTGGCTCAGTGCAATCTGACAAGTGCAAGGACTTGCTGTCGTCGCCCGCGCTCGACTAGTTAACCGGTTTTTTTATAAATCCTTCGTGAATTTTAATTACCGCAAAAGTACGCCAAATGTGAACAAGTCTCTGGATGCGCATCCATCATCACTAAATTCAAAGGAACCCAGCACAGAATAGCTGCGCCAGCCGAGGTGAGTCCGAACATTTTGTATTCGCGTCGCAGGCAAAGCTCTCCAGTAACCTTAATTCGTTACTAAAGCGACCCACCGCACCGTCATACGGGCCCGATTGAAAACAGGGAGAACCCGTGGCGGCCACATATACTAAAAACCTTTCATATGTAACTACTAAATGTGAATATGACGAATTGAAAATTTTAACTACATTTTTATTTGCTAAGTACAAAAAAGTAATCGGACTTTTTTATCCGGTGGCACTCATTTGACATTTATTCAAGTGAAGTTAGCTGCAAGTCCAGTTCTATTCTTAGTTGGCTCACTATAAGATGTTTTTGTCATTGAGTGTTACATAACGAGCCAAAAATATAAGTAATCGAATCAGGAATTCCAAAATTGGCTTAGGCTGTAGGAACTAGGGATGTTGCGAATATTCGCATCCGCATCCGCATACGCGGAACATCCGCATCGATTTAGACATCCGCATCCGCATCCGCATAAATCGATGCGGAGCTAATGCGGATGCGAATATGTAACAGGTCGCGACAAGAAAGAAAGGAGCGGGCCCGGCTTGTGGCGCGAGTCGACTAGTAAGAGAGTAATAAGCTCACTCAAGCAGCACACATACAATCGCGTCAGGGTTGCCAGACGTCCTGATTTTTAAATCAAAATTCAATGTCCCGCGCGGGACAGGTTCAGTCCCGCTTCTCGGACTTGTGTGTGTATTGTGACGTCGGATAAGTATAAAGCTTACTGTAAACTGTGTAAAAAGAGTTACAATTTGTAACTCACTCTTCAGACTATTATTTGAAACACCACATTTTTCTAACGGACACATTCCCCATACATTTTAATATAACTATCGTTTACGATCTGTCAAATTTGTATTACTCAGATAGAATTAGCAGAAATTCTTAAAAAGTACAGAAAATTACTATTGGAAGGGTTTTTTTTTGTATAGATTAAAGTGTCAGAATTGATACCAATAAAATTTATAAGTGAATATTTGGCGCTAAGGTGCCAAAAAAAAGGTAAAAATGGTAAAAACCAGTTTTTCGCTTCTAGAGGAAAAACTACAGCTCGGACAAAAAAAGTTAAATGCAACAAATGCGCGCAATAAAAAAACAAAGAGAATGAGAAGAGAACTTTATTCTTTGTCAAGTGATTTGGAAATTTGTAGTTCAACTCCTCCTTAATGCATAGGAACCGAAATTATAACGTTTTTCGAAAATTAAAATACCCTCGATTTAAAAAAAGGTTACTTTTTGCAAAAGTCGACGGTTTGCAAAAAGTTTACAACATTTTCATCTGAAAAATTTAACTGTAGTTAGAGGACCACAAAACTGACAGCATATTCAAATTTCAACTCTCCATCACTTCCGGAACGCGAGTTATTGAATTTTATTTTTTATTATTTAATTTCTGGACCGATTTTGCTTTACCGAGGCTCATTCTCTTTGTTTTTTTATTGCGCACATTTGTTACATTTAACTTTTTTTTGTCCGAGCTGTAGTTTTTCCTCTAGAAGCGAAAAACTGGTTTTTACCATTTTTACCTTTTTTTGGCACCTTAGCGCCGAATATTCACTTATAAATTTTATTGGTATCAATTCCTGACACTTTGATCTATACAAAAAAAAATCCCGTCCAATAGGAATTTTCTGGGCCAGAAAGCTAATTCTATCTGAGTATATGGTTATAACGGTTTGTTATGCAAACCGAAGATTTCAGAAACAAATAAGAAGACTCAACTACCTAACGATAGGGTAAACCTAAATCATATTTTTATTAAAAACATTTTCTATGGCTATTTTTACTATCTATTAAACGTAATTTAAATCTCAAAATAAATATACATATTTAAACACTTCGGATTATATATGTTTTTGCTATATCCCGCTTTCGAAGAGAGAATCCCGCTTTTTTCACTCAAAAAGTTTCGAAATTCCGACTTGGCAAAAAAAAATATGGCAACGCTGAATCGCGTACATGTAATTGTGTTGTTTACGTACGTAAGTACTATTAAGTACTACTAAATCCCGAGACATACTTTATCAAACAAAAAAGAATCATCAAAATCGGTTTACAAACGGAAAACATCCCCTAATTTTCCACCCTTAGAGATGGAATATTTTTTTCAAATTGAAACGGGACTAATGCCGACATATACTCTATCCAACAAAAAAACAATTATCAAAATCGGTTCACAAACGGAAAACATCCCCTAATTTTCCACCCTTAGAGATGAAATATTTTTTCAAATTAAAACGGGCCTAATGCCGACATATACTCTATCCAACAAAAAAATAATCATCAAAATCGGTCCACAAACGGCAGAATTTCCTCCTTTTGAAGTCGGTTAATAATTAATTAGTAATAATAATTCACTCACTACTTTTAAATAAAGAAAGGATAGTTCTTACTGTCTTTTAATTTTTTTTACCCACACATTTTTTTGTACAGATCCGCATCCGCATCCGCATCCGCGGATGTGAGCCTCTTAAAATCCGCATCCGCATCCGCATCCGCGGATGTTTAAAAATCTGCATCCGCAACATCCCTAGTAGGAACGAAAGACGCGTTTTTTTTTTATTGCAACAGCTTAGATCTGGTGGTGCGATATGTCATGTGTTGGAATTAATAACATTATAATAGTAAATAGAGATAAAGTTTCAGTTTTAGTTTATCTTAATAAATTAAATAAAAAAATCTTGGGTCTAGTAGAGGCAGTTCAAATTACCCCGTTTTCCCCTAACGTATAGAGCAATTGATCCGATTTATGATACTCGTATTACGTTTATTCCGCATTAAAACCAATTACATTGCATCTGTATATAATCTCGCTACTTGTTTATATGTTGTAATATTTCAAGATTTATTATATTTTAGAAAATGAAAGAGATAAGTTTCTGTAAAATA
This sequence comes from Tinea pellionella, assembly GCA_948150575.1. Lineage (NCBI taxonomy): Eukaryota > Metazoa > Arthropoda > Insecta > Lepidoptera > Tineidae > Tinea > Tinea pellionella. Next base: position 7,834,426 of record OX411252.1, read on the forward strand.
TTGTATTTGAAAATATACTTCTTTCAAATACGTCAATTAACAAAAGGCAATAACGTTTTTCGAACTGTTTTTTCGAAAACCTTGATGGATTTCAGATGGATCACCGATATTTAAATCTGTACGTTTAGATTATAAAAAAAATTGATTATAGAAAAAAAAAACATAACACTACCGAAAGTTCACAAATTTTTATAAATAATTCTGGATTGATATTTTTTAAAAATTGCTTCGTTCGGGCATAGACTAATTCTCTCCCTAATTAAACAAGATGCCAGTTATCAAAATTGATTGAAATTTACGTCGATGTCGCAGTTAAATTATCGCTATAAAATAATTTTGACTGCACCAATTTCTTTCGTTTTTTGTGGGTAGGATTGGCAAGGTCTTACTTTCCACCACCTTACTTACTCTCATATATAAGTGTATTATATCTCTCGACAGTTCAGTCTGAAAGCATATTTGCAAATACCGAAATACATACTAAAAAGCTAACCTAACTGCTACCAGCAGAGGTTTATGTGTAGTAGCAGTTGTTTCCATTCATGGACCGAACTCTAGCTTTACATCAGGCGTAGTGTTGTCACATGCCGAGCTACAATAAAAAGAAGCATCTAACGCAACGTCCCTCTTAATTTATCTAGTTTTATTTTAATTCTAAATTCGTCTCTTGGTTTTAAAGTGTCATCCAAGTCGTGATACCTACCTATACATTTATTATTATTAACTAAACAGACTAATCCTTGTATTTAAACGTAGCGCGAAATAAAAAGCAATGTCACGTAACAATGCTAGGTATTTAAACTCAGATTAAACACTGCTTCCGTTTCTACACAAAAGGCTAATGTAAGTTACCCACCATTACGACTTCCTTTTTCGGCAATAAATACCTCACCTTCATTTTGAATATTGTGTACCATTTAAGCGACGTTTTAGGACACTACTAACAATCTAAATAAGTATGATTAATTTTGTCAAAAGTATGAATGGGACATATTCAAATTTTGATACTTTTAAGAACCTTACTTGTGACTGTTTCCCAACACAGAGGTCGGTGTGCCAGTACCCAGTATCATACCCAATCATTTATTGCTTTAATTTCTTACATTAGTTTTATAAGCGAATAGTTTTTTTTTTTGTGTAAACTAGTCCATTTTGTAAAAGCCACTTAAATATTCACTTTTTAGATTATAATGTTCGTATTCACGTCTTTTTTATCAGCAACCAACCGACATCTAGGTTCACAAAGAACTGAAGAGGCGACTAATAAGTATCTACTGCCTATCTATCCATTGGCAAAGAAAAAACAAAGTCAGCACGCGATTCACGGTTATGCTATCGATTTTATGGTAAAGAGTTGTAAATTTTGATTTTATACTTGATATATTCAATGTGAATTGTTAATATACATACAGATTTTTATTAACGAGAAAAAAGAGAAGAGAGAAGTAAGAGAAAATCGCTACTTGACTCGTAGTGATAATTGTTTAATAAGCTACAAAAGCTAGCTTGTCCGCGAAGCCAGCTTGGAAACGGTCGGGTATGAGAGGAGTGTAGCCTTAGAGCCGGCATAGCGAAGGCGACTGCTGTCTGCAGACATTTCAGCGGTAGTAGTGGTTTGATCGTGGTCATTGTGGTCATTGATCGCCCTTCAGCTTAACATCATATATCGAACATAGCCACTGAAAATACCAATTTATTACAATGGCGTGAATATAAAGCGTTTATGAAGGTATACGTAACCTCTGTTTTACGAGAACTCTAGACTACTGGTAAAACAGAAATAGCTTTGCCTTTTCAGCCCCTGAAATGTTTGATTCAAGTAGTTATATAAGATAGACATGCAAAGCGACTGGGCGGTGCCCTGGTACCGTCAGATGCAGCCTTGTGTCGGTACCGCAACGATAAACGTTAACATTATTGTTTGCGTTTTTTGTAGAAAACGTCGATTGTAGGTCGCTGCTGTATTGTAGTTTTTATAGTCGATTCACGAGTTGAATTTCATACTAACAATACAAAAGTTTAATTAGGTATTAGTAAGTCTATTTTAACTAAAAACCCATCAAGATGTAAAAATATAAATAAATAGTCATATGAAGGTGTTTATTAAGTAGGTTTTCTAAAATATGAAAAATGTATACTAGTTTGCAGCGCGCGTTTTTTTTTTGGTCCTTGGGATGACAATAACGCGTAAAACCCCGAGTGCCACTGGTTAACACAATTTTATTAGATTATTACCTATTATTATTTTAACTTAAACATCTACCGACCTAAAAACATTCTTTATAGCCTAACCTAACCTTTTTTTTTACGTGGCGAAATCCCAATTACGGATGCCCTGGCCCTTGGGGAAAGTGCGGAAATGTCGGGCTCTCCAGCCTAGCGCTGGTATACCGACTAAAACCCCACGGTGTTTCCACTCAACGCATAGTGGACGGAGTCTGGACACACGTTAGTATTCATCCAGACTTTGCCCTGCGGAGGTCCAAGATGGCGGACCGAGCCCCGGACGAGCCGAAACACTCAATTCGCCGAACGCCTCAGTCTATAGGACGTCGAAGATTAGCGATAAATATGAGTGTTCGTACCCACACAGAATTAAACACGATTCCTTAAAAATAAAATAAACATTATCAGCATTAAGTTTCGACTATATTAAAACAAGACAAAAGAAAATATTAACTACTCTTGTTTAGTTTTTTTTTTTAAGGATAAACCATTTTAAATAATTATTCTAAAGATATCTTATGTGATTATTATTATGATCGACACAAAGGCGTGTGACAAAAATGAGCAAGCATTACCACAGCATTCTTTTAATGTTCACTCGTGTTTCTCGCAAATTAAATTGTGTCAGCTGCTTGCCCCACATCGTATTGTCTTTGCGTGGGATCAGAGATAATTTAAATTACATCGTGATGATGGGAGTGGTATACGAAATACAGTTTTCTCTCAAAAACTTATCCTGTACATACTTATTTTTTGAATAACTTTAAGTAGACGAGTGCAGGATGTATTTCGAGATCGGTCGTGGTCTAGCGGTAGACATGAGACCCTCGCTAAATTCTAATCAGTACCAATGTAACTATGTTATATGTACTTTGGTCCTTCAGTGCCAAATTGGACGGTGCATATTGGTCTCCTCAAGCCGGCGTAGAGAAGACGACTGCCGCAATTTTTCTGATTAGTTGTTTACTCTAAATTAAGACAAGACGCAGTGTGGTCCTGCCATTATGACGTGCGAATAGGTAGAGACGTTAAATAGAAACCGGTAGAACAATAGATATGCGACGATTTTTTTTCTCGTGTAGCATTAGAGTAGTTAGTCGAGAGAGACATTCACATGGTTAGATTTTTGGAAAATATTATACCAATTTTTTATTGTAGTTTGGCATATAATACTCCGCCTGATGTTAAGCTAGAGTGCGGTCTGCTAAAAACGTGAACCATCCAGATAGACAATGCACACCGCCCTCGTTATACCCGGTAAACTGATCCCGAAACGCGATAAGATCACTTCACGGGTGTTGCATTCGAAAGTGGTAGTACTACCCCCGATTAACATGGGCTAATAACCATGATCAGTCTGCCTACCACTCGTATTATCTAGTGTTTTTATTGTTCATAGATTAGCTACGTTAACTAGATCGTAGATCGTAAAGTCATGTTACTATTTCACAACTTTTATTTAAACGTTAACTGTAATATATCTTCATCTACAACAACATTCCTTTCTTATCTAAAACAACACCAGCATTTTTAATTATTGCTTTATCACTCGAAATATTCAAAGATCATAAATCTATGTAGATCATTACCTACTGTCAGTTTATTAAGTCATCATCACTATTAAATGGTTGTGTTGATACCTCAGAGCATTACCTGTATTGTGTAATAAGAATACGTAACAAGTAAGGTATAGAACACACTATAGGTTCACTCGAATTGGCTACAGGGTGCGTTAGGAGCGTTCAGTTTGTACTAGAATAGTAAGCAACAATTTCATCTATATGCCACTTACCATGAAGTATTAACAGCGGTGACGGCAAAGTGGCAAGCGGTGAAAAGAAAAAAAATTCAATAGGAAAAATTAACACGCACAAAGCAGAAAAAAACAAGCTTTGTGCAGAGGTCGAGATGGGATTCGAACTCGACGCCCTCCATTATACGCATGGATATTCTAACTACCGATCCCGCTTCAGTCTCTTGCCGTTGTGTTGATTTTTTCTATTTTATTTTCATTATAATTTAATTAACAAAAATAATTGTAAAACGTATCCAATAATAACATACATTTTCAACGTACGTATAGACTACTTTAAATGTAGGAAATTATAATAAAAAGTAGTAAATAAATATCTCATAAAACAATGACATTAGATCGGTAGCTAACCAGTAATTTTTACACAAAGCTTGTCTTGATGTTAGCTCTGATAACTTTCCCTTCATAACTAAATAAACACACCTAAGTAAAGTGCGTTTCATTGCAGCGTTTTATCTCGAATAATCGTGTTAGCTCTTTTAAAGAAATTGCGCATACTTCAAAAAGTTTAAAATATTTTGGTGATTAAAATCAATTATTATTTTCCACGAAATAAAACATCTACCTAAAAGAAATAAAGTAAAACTTCAATTTCCGGAATCAGTTTGGAAATAGGGTCGTAACGAAAGAGTGTATGTTAATCTGAATGGCGCGCATTCGTCTCCTCAAGTCGGCATAATGGAGGCGATTGCTGCCTGTAGGAATTTGTCTGTAGTAGCTAGTAGCATTTGTTTCCGCACTATATCTTAACATCAGGCGGAGTGTTGTCATGCCGAGCTACAATAAAACGAAAAGGAGCCCAAGTAAGCCTAATTGAAATAATTAGAATTCTCACTTCATTCGCAGAAGAGAAATCGTGTTATTTCGTATTGTATGCAGTTCATTTGTTTCCAAACTACAAATTGTAAACTCAGCAATAAATTGCATTAGGTACAACAAGAATAATAAAACAGTTCGACGAAATATCTCGAAACAATGGCCGCATTAGCAGCGGGTACGACAAAACGTGTGTTATCGATACGTTATAATTTCACTAATGATTCCTTATAATGCGAATATTTCTTATGCATGTGACAACACTCCGCCTGATGTAAAGCTAGAGTGCGGTTCATGAATGAAAACAACTGCTACTACAGAGAAATCTCTACGGGCAGCAGTCGCCTCCACTATGCCGGCTTGAGGAGACGATCCATAGGTTACTGTTGCCAGCGCACTTTTTTAAAATCGATTTTACTCGATAACTATTAACCTAACTCTTATTAGTCTAAGCCCTAAGTAAAATATATATTAAACTACAGGATATAAAGCTTTGTCTGATTTTTCTTTTTCTTAACTATGTCTTATAAAACTGAGGAAAAAAAATCGCGAAGTTCTCGCTCTAAATCAATTTTTGATGCAGTTTTGCGAACTGATCGAATAAAATTTTCTTTTTTGTTTTTGCAAAATCATGATCTAGGGCATGGTATTCATCTTTGTAAATTCAATATATATTAATGTGAAAATAATAGGATTTTTTTTGCATATTGAAGATCGGAGCAATCGTGTGGTCAAGGTGTTTGCAACTTTACGCCTACGAATTCAATCGACCGGCGACCAGACCCATGAAGCTGTACAAAAAATAAGATTGTTTATATTCAATGAAACAAACACTACCTGCTTGTTTAAGCTAAAAGAAAAATAGCTCTCACTATTACTTCGTAGTCAACCTTTTTTTCGCCGGTAATGCCTGAAAATGTCAGGTTGTCAAGTTGTAAACAAAACCATTTTAAAAAGAGATAACGTGATAAACATACGATTAAAACAAATCAAATAGGTAATAATTACCTTTTTTATAAATTAATTTATATTATAAATCGAACCAGAGTCTTACTGCGCTAACCACTCCGCCATAGAGGAGAACGTCTATCACACATGTCAAACTGACGTACAAAAAAAAAACATTCCTATCATAAAACATAAACCCATTAATCAAAACATAAAAACACCCGTTAACTTTAACAAAAAACTAGGTTCATTTCTTTTATATAAATCCTAAGTCATTACTTATCATCAAGGGAATATAAATCATAAGCAAATCACCAATAATTTTATTTTATATGGCATTAAAATAATTTGCTAGTGTCAAAGTAAATATTTGCACCATGGGTCATTCATTCCACTAAATAGTCAGGTCAAGTCGGAGTCAAGTCAAAAATAGCTTTAGTAAAATGGTAGAAACTTTACTAAAAGTTTCTACTGAGTTTTGGAGGGAAAACTAAAACAAACATTATCTTCCTATGAATTGTTTGCCCACACTTAATAGTTAATAATACACCATTATTACACATTAACAATCAAAGATACACAAGTTTAGGATTAGGTTATGTCTTCAGATTACCGCCAAAACTCTCACTAAGTCTTCTCGGAATTTCCACTGAGTGATGATGCGGTCTAATCACTGCTTAACATCAGGCAGGGTGCGGTTAAAGGCTTGTCTATTAAGCATTAAAAAAATTCGTTCTAAAACAAACCTTATATCATTATAATAGTTTTTTTTTAATTAACATTTAGAAAAATAAGTTTTTTTTTTCAATATTTTTGATACTGACTGTACACACAAATATGTGCAGTATACATACAGTAATTTATATGTAATATCTCTATAGCAAGACGGTCGTAGCGAAAAGTAGGTTTCTCTGTAAATATGGTAGTTAAAATAACAGGTGTACAAAACGCTAGATAACTAAACAAGTACAGTCAGCTATGATGTAAGTGAAATGGAATGCAAAACCAGACTCTTGATCATAGATTATTATTAACACCTTATTACTATACATATAACTACTAATGTCGATTGAGTGTATCTAGTTTTCAATAATATAATAATTTTATTTTTCATAAAGAACGATCGTGACCAATTTTTTATTATATTGTAGCTCAGCATGTGACAACACTCCGCCTGATGTAAAGCTAGAGTGCAATCCATGAGTGGAAACAACTGCTACTACAGAGAAACCTCCAGTCGCCTCCACTATGCTGGCTTGAAGAGACGAGCATGTACTATCTAGATTGGCAGTGCACACTCCTCTCGTTATACCTTCTACTACTACTTTCAAACTATTCCCGAAACGCGAATTTTTTCTTTTTTTGAAAATTTGCGTTATCTGAGAAATTGCAGAGAGAATGTGTACTGTGGCCTCAGTATGAGTTTGCATTTATGCTATCCCAGTGTATAGTGAAACCTCCCTACCAATAAAATTACTTCATTTGTATTTATTTTTTTACCTTGGCGGTCAAAATAGTGTCTGATTGGTAGAGAGACTTTATAATTTATTTATTTATTTATAAACCTACTAACAAAATTACACTAACACTATAATATTGCTACTTACTATTTTACAAACTAAATGCAATTTCAATTATAGGATAGGACGACATGCTACGATAATAATCTCAATCAATACTACGTCAAGTACACTGTGACAGCGTAAAATTAAACTATACTTGGCCCTTTGTAGACCTTACACCCTTTTTTTATTATCTGAGCATACTGCCAAGCCGTAATTTATAATTACATATAACTATAATATAATTTTCAGTACAAGGATTTTTGTGTGACAATTGACTCTTGCATTAAATGGATACAAACCTAAACCTAACCTATTCGTAACAGGTGGAAGGATTTCTGCCTACAATCCTAAATCTAACCTAACCTATTCGTAACGGGTGGAAGGATTCTGACAAGTAAATGTAATTATGTATTAAAAGTGATTTTAAAATTAGTTTTAAGTGTCTGAGAACCTTTGATACCGCGTTTGAACTCTACCTGGGACTGATTTAATCCAATAATTATCCGCTGGAAGTATCTCAAAGTTTTAAGGTCTGTCCTCTAATAGCTAGCTGAATATAGTTTTAAAATGTATTTATTACATGTATTAGTATCACTAGATATGGTAATAATAAAATGCAATATAATGATGATAAATAATGATAGCACTTCATAAATTAATAAAGTTAATCTAAGAATAACAATTTGGAACAACTAGGCATTGAAGTGTTTCAATATAATATCCTCTGACCTTATTAATATTTATACATATTCTAGTGAAATCGTTATTTAATTACAATAAAACACAAAAGTGACCTTACCGTGTTATAATTGAAAGTTGTGCCAGCAGGGGAGTAATATTCTTGATTCATTTTTTCTGCCATTTTCACAAACAATAAGCTTTTGTTAACATTATGAACTACACACTGATGTTCAAGTTATTGTCTCGAAATGCATATTGTAATAAATTACTAGAAACTTTCGTAAATTAACGCTATCAATTATCATTTGATTAACGTACACATCGATGCATCGTGGGAGGGTTTCGTTTATCAAATTCACGTATTTTCTTCGTTCACAGTAATATTGAATACAACTATATTATTAAAATATTCAAACAGAAATCACAGAAAACACATTTTCCGTAAATATCAACTACAACAAAAAATAAAATAACATGCACCTTGACACAGATGTCAAAGTCGCCATTTTGCTTGTCAGCTAGTGAAGAACAATCTATTCAATTAAATCATTCGATTACTACACCCTTCATCCGAAAAGTTGTATAAAAAGTACGGCAGGCCTAATAAAATACAATAAAACGCAATAGGACGTAATAAATACTTTAATAGCGTTATTTGAAAATTGTGCATATGAATCTAATGCAGGAATACATTTATATAAAATTAGTTTTTAAAATATAATATATTTTCAACACAAAATTGCACTTTTAAGTCATAAGCATAAATAAACTAGACTATCAAATTCATTTGCTTCCGAGTAGGTCATGAATCCACCATCTTCACAGGATACTTCTTCAAAAAGCGCTCAATACCATTTTCACCAACTTTACTTCTAATCATTTGCAAAGACATCGCGAATACTTCATTGGCAATATCCCTGTCTTTAGCGAGTTGTGATTCTTGGCAAAAATAACAATTGTTGAAATATAAACCTGTTACATCTTCAAGTTCGGCTGCTGTAGCTACATACACAGTCGTACTCGCTGCTTGTTGCTGTAGAGAAATAAAAATATACTTAAGTAATTAAACTAGGGTTAAAATGCATCCGCTTGGGGGTGGGATGAATGCGGCCATGAGGGACACCGTGGGGTTTTAGTTGGTAGACCTTGATGTTGATTTAACATCATTTTGTATGCGCGCTGTTTATAAGGGAGCCCGATATAACCCTGGTGTCTTCCCCGCGGTGCCAGGGTATCAATAATAGATTTCTAGACGTAGAAAAAAAGGTTAAAATACACAGCCAGACTACAGGGTACTTAAATCATAAATTAATAATTACCAAAGACTTAGTAAATGGCCGAACAAGGAAGAAAGCCAATTTGAATAACCACCAAGATTCACAAATCTTGGTATAAACCATATTTCCTGGATGTAACGAATTGACAGCTATTCCTTTATTACGCCATTCTTCACTTAATACCTGAAAAACCATAAATTAACAAATAATTTAATGATGATTAAAAAAGCTTGAGTTAATAGATAAATTAGCTGTGGTAAATGAAATGAAATAAACTTTATTGAGTGAAACACGGTGTTATTAAATGGTTACAATTTGTTCACATGTTTCGCCACATTTAGTGGCATGCAAAACTTTCGATAAAGAGAGCTGTGTTAATAAATAAATTAGATACATACGTTTTAGACGAAGTATTTAATAGCATCCTAGCTGAACCAACATTTGCTTCAGCTAGGAAGCTATTTAATTTTTTAAATATTTATTTTAAAACGAGAAAATAGGTGTTGTGACCTACAGGGCTGACGATGGTGCTAAAAACCCGAAAAAAAAAACCTAATTCATAATGTACAGTAGAACGTCACAGAAGTAGACTGCTGCTTCTTAATTGAGGGTCTAGATCTGACTACAGCCTGTAACATTATGTTCAATTACACTCGTCTCCTCAAGCCGGCATTGCGGAGGCGACTGCTGTCAGTAGATATTTCTCTGTGGTAGCAGTTGTTTCCGTTCATGGACCGCACTTTACATCAGTTTACAACCCAGCTTTACATCAGGCGGTGTGTTGTCATATGCCTTAGACATAGAGAATATAGTTAGTAAATAGACGATAATACCTTTGAAGTAACAACATTGAACAATTTAGAATTATTATACGCCATCATTGATGAATATTGATCTTTACGCATCATTAAACTGTTTGATTTAAATGAATTCTTTAAACTTGCAAACCTGTAATAAAATATTAAATATTTTAAGAGGTTATAGGCAGTCTTAGCTTAGTTAAACTTTTAATTCAGGTTACTATAACCACCTTTATTTATTATTATATGCACAGGACATAATTGACGAGTTTCTTGTGGCCATCTTGTCACCATACGCCTGTTAAGCCATAGTATAGTCTGACGACTTGCATATCAAGTGCATGCCAAGCCCATGCTCGTTGCTAATAAAATATAAATAATTTTATTTCACTTGCATGTGGGCGTTAGTCATGTATAACAAGAGTTTGTCCCGTCAACTTTAACAGTGTAAACTCATGATGTGAAGCCAGTATAATAGTGGCAGCTCCTGCCCACAGACACTAAAATTTGTTTGTGGTAAGAGTTCTTTCCACTCACGAATCTCACTCTAGCTTACCATCAAATGGACCGTGGTTATGTGCTGAGCTGCAATAGAAAAAACTTTCAAAGTATTTACCTGTGAGATTCAGATGATACAAACACAACTCTTGATCCTTTCCGAAGTAACGGTTCGAGTAATAAAGCTAAATACATGTGACTTAAATGGTTAACTTGGAATGTTGTTTCGTACCCGTCCAGAGTTTCCGCATATGGTAAGCCGAATACACCAGCATTTAGTATTAAAATATCTATATGACTGGAAAGAAAAATATATAAAATTATAGCTATACCTGCATTAGCATTAATGGCTGCATCTGACAGCACAATAATTAGTGTATTAAAAATCTACAACATACAAATATGACTGCTTTAAAGATTTAACATGTCAATAATGCAATTACTGCCATTTTTTAATCTCACCATGACCACAATGTCCATTAGGCCAGTCTGCCCTCCTGGGGTAGTACCACCACTATCGAATGTAACACTGTGAAGTGTCCTTGTCACGTTTCGGGAACAGTTTGAAAGCAGACAGGTATAACAAGAGGAGTGTGCACTGTCAATCTAGATGGTGCATATGCATCTCAAGCCAGATTAGTGGAGGCGACGGCTGCCTGTAAAATGTATCTGTAGTAGCAGTTGTTTCCTTTCATGGACCACACTCTAGCTTACATCAGGCCGACTGTTGTCATATGCCGAGCTACAATAAAAAAAATATCAGTCAGTCTTAATTTGTGCTACTTTAATAGCATAAATTCATACAGGACTTACTCTGAAAACACAGTCTTGACTGCCCTCGCAAACTGTTTAACATTTTGTAAACTTGACAGATCCACCTGTAAATACTTTAAATTGCTCTCTAGTGCCTTTGTTTCTTTAACTATATTATCTATTGCTTCTTTTGTTGTTTCAATATTTCTATTTGCAAATAAAATGTTGCAGCCATGTCGGGCGAGTGCTTTTGCTGTTTCATAACCAATCCCTGTATTGCAGCCTGTAATTACTGCGTATTTTCCTGATAAATCTACTCCATGGAGGACCTGTAATTAATTTAATACTAAATTTCAAGTATTTTTCATCAATATGTTAAAAAATAAATAATACGTAATTTAACTGACAGTTGATATATGAGTAACAATATTATTTAACAAATATCTAAGCTGCAGAATAGAGTTTACCTGAAAAGCGGTAGTATTGCTATCAAACCGTTGTCTAAAATCATTCACATGCATCTTCTCGTCTTTTGAAAAAGCTAATCTTGGATCGATGTACGTACTCACTCCAGTCTCTTTGTTTACAAATATCGCTTTATTATTACTATCCACAGTTTTTGACCACCCGAATGGTAATTCTTTTGGTATAGTCTTCTTTCTACCGGTCCGTGGGTGCGTCCATTGAGTCTGATTCGCGTATGTACTGAAACACCAATATTTATCTAATCAAAACTTGTTATCGCAGGTTTAATACAAAATTAATGTTTATCTAACAGCAAATAATAAAAATAATGTGTCGTTTGTTCGTTTAATCACGAATTAAGATAAAATTTCACAATCTTACTTTACAAAGTAAACACTGCCGTCTTCTGTGGATTTTTCGGCCCAACCTGGAGGTAATTCGTCTTCGCTATCAGAATCGGCAAGATTTTGCATGCTTTATTGGATATTTACGCACAAACGAATGCAAATTAAATTCGCAAACAATAACAAAACCCGATTTCAAATGACATTAATGACAGTAATTTTTTTAAAACTATGCGGCTAAGAAATTAAAAGCTTTATTTAATTGTGAAAAAAATCAAATATGGCAATCCTCAGTGGACGATAATAAATTACAACGACACTCACGAAGCACTTTGTAACCTACACAACATATTGAAGTAATGTCTTCGCTTTCATCATTTTCATCATGCCAACAATAACAATTCTGTAAGAAATATACATACGTGGTTATATTAGAAATCTAACGGCTCTGCGATGTAAAGCTACGTAAAAGATATTTACAACAATTGCCATTTTCCGACAATAATTACGTCTATCAGGAACAGTTACTAGTTTTCCGAGTAGCGCCCAGGCTTGAGCAAATGACCTATCATACTTCAAGGCTTGCACAGCGCATGCGGCTGCGCATTCCACTGGGCTCTCTTTTTCGTCAGACTTTCCTACATGCTAAGAATTACATAATTATGATTTAAGAAAATAACATATTATAATATTATGTATATCTATATGAAAAAAAAAAGTTTAAAGTTGTACCTGCAGCAGATCATTTGCCAGCGCCATCCAGGCATATGCACTAGGTTGACTCTTCACTAGGTCTACTAGAGTAGTTCTGGATTTCGGATATACCCTGGTTGGCCCAGATAAAAGCAAACCGTATGGTCCGAGACTTAAACCTGCCCTCTTAAAAGCTGCCATTGATGCACTAATATCTCCTAACTTAAATAAACATTCCGCTTCTAAACTGTTCAGGCAGTTTAACTAAAATAATTTGTATAAAATAGTTATCAATTAAAAGTAACGTAAAAATATTGATCGATTAAAAACGGACCTGTCCAAATTTTGATTTACCAAGTCTAACATGACATAGTCCTTGTTCTATATCACCATGAAGTCTACAAGATAGAGCCAGTAAATGACGGTAAGCTAGCGTCTCCCCTTCGACGATTAGAGCTTGAGAAATACAGACATCTGCTAACTAATAAAAATTACTATTAAAGGTTATCTATAAGATATAAATTATTAATTTTAATAATAAATGACACTAACGGCAAATCCTCGAATTCGAAGTAAAAGATCAGCAACATCATAAAATACACTCATGTTTGAAGTAATAGGTGTTGGATCCCACCAGTCACCGAGTTCATGTTCCCATTTTCTAATGTATGGTAAATCTTGTTCCAGTTTTTCTTCTTTTGTTCTATATAAAACACTCGATATAATAAAGTACTGTACCTAACTCGTACATGATTGTATTATAAGCTTTGAAGTACTAAAACAGGCGTCCACGCAATTTGAGGAGCATGTTTAAAAGTCAATGATCAAGTATCTTTCAAAAGTAAATAATAGGGAGCCGGAGCTAGGCAGTTAAACAACCTTTTTCACGTGGGAAAATTCCAATTACAGATGCTCTGGTTCTTGGGGAAAATGCAATCGTTATGTCGGACTCTCCAGCTTAGCGCTGGCATACCGACTAAACCCCCACGGTGGTTAACTCGACGCATAGTGGACGGAGTCTGGGCACACGTTAGCATTCATCCAGACTAAAGTAGCTAAACTACCTAGTACCCAGTTACTACAAGAAATCAACTGTATAACAAATATTGTGTTAGAGGCGATTCGTAAGGCCTCAACACACAAATAAGATTTTCGTAACATAGAAGACAATTATAAAAATAAAATTGAAAATACATAAAAACTTACTGTGAAATAAGATTCATAATAGCATCAGCAATATCAAACAATTCACGTTTGACATAATAGCAATAAACACAATACCATAGAGTTACGTAGAAAGGATATAACGAAAGTATAGCCACAAAAAATGGTTCCGCTGCTTCTACATTATCGTTCATTATCATACAACCCATGCTTAGAAGACTGAAAATTAATATAGGTTATTGAGTTAGGGTTGGGCACATGGAAAGGATGAGTGAAAGGAGATTGATGAAAGGAATTAACAACAATAAATCTGATGTGAATGGATGCGTTAAACTAAGCAGACCCAGGAATACACCCTATTATTAGCAATAGAAGTTAGAAGAGTATAAATAGTAGGTATAAAACAACATTAGGTGAAGAATACCCAAGATAATTAAGGTCTCTGAGTAATATTGTCAGAGGAATTAGAAAAAAAAGGGAGACCCAGGAGTGTGTATTCCGATCAAATCGGAGACATCCTCATGAAAGCTGGGCTGCCTAGTGTCCATAACCGTGTGTAAAGCTTGTATGAAGAGAATTGTGGATGTGAGGGTAGCGAGGAAGTTGTATCAGGATCGTGGCAAGAGACTTGTCTACAAGACCATTAAACCTAAACCTATTCTACGAGTTCTACGACGACTAGTCCTGCTACTTGGCCTTATATAAATGAAAAGTAAATCAAAGTAAAGAGAAGGAAGTCGCCTTTGAATAAATCTGCTAATTTCGAAAATATGTAATATACAAAAAGTAAAAACGAGATGACTTCGTAGACTTAAGAGTGGTAGGCAGACTGATGATGGTTAATTGCTCAGTCTGCCGTGTTGGGGCAGTACCACTACTTTCGAATGTACACCCGTGAAGTGACCTTGTCGCGTTTAGGGAATAGTTTCAAAGTAGCCATGTATAACGAGAGGAGTGTGCACTGTCAATCTGGATAGTACATGCTCGTCTCCTCAAGCCGGAATAGTGGAGGCGACTGTTGCCCGCACAGGTTTATCTGTAGTAGCAGTTCATGGAGCGCACTCGAGCTTTACATCAGGCGGAGTGTTGGCACATGCCGAGCTATAATACAAAATAACCTAACAACCATGAAATGTATGGAGTTACTAACGTCAAAGGATGTGTGCAATCGATTTCCACTGCACGTCTCATACAAACAAATGCACAATCTATATCTAAATCATTGTAACAAGTTGCTAGTTCACGCCAAACATTACCATCATTAGGATGATCTACAAGTACCTGGGGATAACGTAATTAATATCTATATCGCTTTTGCAGTAGCTCTACATGTCGATGGTCAAACAACTGCTATCACAGAGAACTGTTTCCTCCACTGGCACATCAGGCACCTCTCTCGTTATACCCGGCTACTGTCAAACTGATACGGATTGCAAAGGAAATCCAGAGATAAAGAAGGTATTAGCTCTGGTTGAAAGTAAATATTACAACATTATTAACCTGCGTAAATAAATGTTTTGCATATCTTAGACATTGTAATTGACGAGCATGTCTTGCAGCTCTCAATATAGGATTTATTGTCTCAACAGGTTCCTTTATAAGTGCTGGTTCTACTTCTTTCATTAGACACGCATGCGCCATTATTAGTAACTCCTATTTGAAATAAATAAAAGTCTTTTTTATCGCCGTTTTTTCAAATGCCTATACAAAGCTAATGCTTGTATCATGGGCCCTAGGCGGCTACAGTATATACGAGTCTACAGATTCGAATTTAAAGAGATTTGGTCCCGTGTATAAGTGAGTTTGTTGAGAAAAGTTGAAAGATGTCAATCGCTGAATATAAGAAATTCTTCATTCGGTCTTCACTTTGATGCTGATCTTGCAATTTGTTTTTTTTTTCATGTTTTATAGTGACACCAAAGTGCTTGGGTTTTTTGCAGGCAGAAATCGCCTTCGTTAAAGTATAATTTGAGAAAACGACTTATTTACTTGATATGTATCATCAGAATGAATATAACGATCGAGAACAAAATTTTCATTGACGTATTTAGCAGCCTTCTGCCAGAAAGAAGTAAATAGCTCCACACGAGTACGGGATTCGCTCAGCTGTTTACTAAAGCCGTAAATGTCTGTGGTTCCTGAAAATTGTAGAGTGTGCACTGTCAATCTGAATGGTGCACATTCGTCGCCTCAGACTGATATAGCGGGGGTAACTGCTGCATGTAGAAATTTATCTGTAGTAGCAGCAGTTGTTTCCGCTGATGAACCGCACTCTAGCGTTACATTAGGCGGAGTGTTGCAATAAAAAAAATCAAGCAGGTTGATTTTCACCTCGGCTTTTCGGCTCGACAGTCTGTTGTAGATTTTATTCAATTCAATTTTTAAATGATAATTTATTTTAGTTGTTTTCGCGTACGAACTCTTACCATAATAGGGTACTCGTCGTAATGCATCACTTGCCATTTTGACGGTATTCTGCCATTCCTTGTGGTATCCTCTTCCCGTACATACTCTAACATCTGTTGTCTTCTCAAAATTTTCCAGCATATCTTCTATTTCTGATCTACAAATTGAAATTGTATTGAGGTAAGTCTAGTTCGAATTACTTGCTTGGAATTTCCTTAATAAAATAATAATGTTCTACATACTGTGGTATAGTAGGCGGAATGACAATTTTCTTTAACGGCTTATATAAAGCAATTTCAACCAAAATAAAAGCATTATTTTCATCAGCGCCAGTATTTCTAATATCAATTGATATACTTTTTGTACTTAGATCTTGAGATATTCTGGAATAATAATTTGTGAAAGACAGAATGGTGATATTGATAATCTTTAAAAGCATAAGCTTATTTCATTATAAATAATAAATTTATTAGATTACTTTAAACAGGAAGTAAGAGTACAACTGAAAAAAAAAAATACTAAATTCTAGTAAACAATTTATATAATAAATTATTAATTTATGTCAACGACTGTACTTTCTTTGAAAAATATTCGCGTACTACGAATTTTTGAAGGTGTCGATTCGCACGCAAATAAATCGCTTTCGTGCGAATCGCATACTAATTTTAAATTTTATTAGTTTAAAAAACAAGCACATTTCGGAAGAAATTAATTTGTGCAAATCCGCCCCTAACCCGAATTTTTAATTTTATTGTAATTTTTTTTTGACACAATGAAATTGACAGAATGTGCAAATTAGCATGTCAGATATTGTTAGTAGCATACTTAGTATGTTAATACTGTTACTCACTTGCTGGGCTTAGGTGTAGCTTGAGTGGTTATTGGTCTTTCAGCTGATGCCAATAGATAATGAAAACCATACTCCTCATAGCTTTCCGACATTACAAATTGCAACGGTACTGCTAATGTAATTTTATTCTCTGAAACGTCATAAGCCGTAAAACCAACCTCAAAAGAAATCAAAAGGTTTCTTTAAAGTAGATGTCAGGCTATTCCGCTTATGGTGGTTTACATCAGAAGGCCGGTTAAAGTAACTTTAACTATTACTTTTACGGCGACGACGGCCGTTAAAAGTTTACATTTACTCCACACGCGTTGCAATATCGTGTAAATTCACATTGTTATCGTTAAAATGGTGACTGATCTCGAACAATAATAGAAAAACATATTTGGCTTCTTTTCATACATTATACGTTAGCAACATTGGTTTGACGATTACTTTAACTTTAACCAAGCCAAGATTCGCTGATTACGGTTAAGGTTAAAGTAACCGTCAAAAATGACAGGTGTGGAGTAAATATACACCATAATGTAAAAGTAACGGTTAAAGTAAACGTAAAAGTAATAGTTAAAGTTACTTTAACCGCCCTTCTGGTGCGAACGACCCTTAGTGTTAACCACAGAGATACATGTGTGACAGCAGGCGTCTCCGCTTACGCTATCTCCCGCTTGTAGAGACGACTTTCATTATACCCGGCAAAATGAAAAAAAAAAACTTGACTACATTATAATGCGTCACGAGCGACAGATGGTGCACAATATAGTCACTAAATTAATATTAAATTTAATATATAAATTAAAAACTTGCCTCCCGGATAAAGTAAATTGAAAAGGCTCAGAGGACAAAACAATCCAAATCCACCACAATCCCCTGTCAATAGAATTTCCATTTGCCACTTATTAGCTCGTATATAGTTATTAAACCATTTAACCATATCTCCAAAGATTAGAGTCCGATGAAATGATCCCCAAATTATTGCAGCTAAAAATAAGAAATTTTGATAAGAGATGCTTGGACAGTTGCAGTTGTTTCCGTTCATGGACCGCACTCTAGCTTAATATTAGATGGAAAAAATGAATCATACTTTCTTCGTTATTAAAATATTTATTGTAATCTATATTTTCATCATTCGCAACATGTTCTAGATCAATAATTATTTTCTCATCATCCTTGGTAAAGTCATCATTTTTTAACCTCATACTTTCCCAACTCGGTCGAAAGGAGCGGTTGTCGAATCTGCATACCGATTTTTGACCTCGACCAAAGATAAATGTTTCGTATCTCTGAAAATGTTAAATGCTTATTTTATTTGGAGAATATAAGTTATTTTTATTTATTAAAGAGTGGTCCGCCATCCATAGCCCCAATTATCAAATGTTAAAACGTTATTTTTAATTATTATGAATTTTTCAGCCACTAGTAAATCGTTTCCTTAAAAGTAGTAGATCCTATTGGCTATCAAGAGTTGTAGAAATGAATCTATACGCTTTAAGCATTTGAGAATTACTCCCCTGCAACTTTCATGCCTTACTCTTGTTTCAGGATCAATTTGGATGCAGCCGGGAAGAGCACAAGAGAAGTGCCCTGTCAATGGATGGTGTACATTCGTCTCCTCAAACCTGGCTCCTCCTGGCTTCGTTCCAACGATCGTGTATTGTGTAGCTTCCCTCACTAATATTATAGCAATTGGGGAGGTGTATCTGGTGACAGCTATCTTTTTTACATATTTTTAGATAATATAGATTAATTTAGTTGACACGTATTTTTATTAATTTTTAAAAATTGCAATCGTAATATAGTAATCGTGCGGTTTCGTTCGGAATTAAACCATTGCCATTGAACAAGAAAAAATAATCATTTGTCAAAAGTTCAAACAAAATTTTGATTTTTAAAAGTTCCTGTTAATTAAAACATCGTGTTTATAGTGTAGTTTTGTTTTAAAAATTACAATAGTTATTCGTATAAAACACTGTTATTGTTAGGAAACACAAACAAAAGATATTTGATAAACTTGTGAGGCGACAACCATAGACAACAAAATAATCTACAAAACTGTTAGGTTGGTACTTTGTATTCTATCTTGTCAAACTGTCCGAAGGTCGAAGTCAAAGGTCAGTACAGTTTTTCAAAGATCTCCTCGATTTTTAAGTTTTTTCAGACAAGAATCAAAAAATTCTTCTAATTGAAGTGATATCTCGAAATGGTTTTCGATTCACCATGGGTTAGTTTTTTTGGACCTTGCCCATTATAAACAAAGGAAGTTTTGAAAATATTTTTGATATGGATTTCTGTTTCAATTAATCATAATATTACCTCGTCTCTATATAAAGGCATTTGAGTGGCAATAGTATATTCAAAGCTAGGATCGTAACTCAACATATTATATGCTCCAACGACAGTCATTTTCATAAAGTTAGCTTCCCTCAGTATCTCATGGTGATGAGTATTCAATTCGTTTCTTCTAACCGAAACTTCTAGAACTATTAGAGGAAGATTGTCCCAACTTTTGTGGTACAGTACTGATGGTTCAATTGCTGGTTCCATTCGTTTCTCGAACACTATTGTTTCTTGATCTGTAACATTGAAGAATGAGGAACTAGTCGCGTTTCAGGATCTATTTAGATATGACGAGGAGTGTGCAATGTCAACCTGGGTGGTGCACATTTGTCTCCTCAAGTCAGCACAGCGGATATTCATGCTATAGCTACTTCTTTACCTATAAATAAAGGTAAAATATCCACATTACAGCAGCTAACATATTGTTTAGGTAATGTTTCCACATTATTAGAGTTTTTAGACAATGTCGACGGTGTAACTTTCAATGAACTCGCGGATTGTGTTCTTTTTACACTTGCGGTTACTGTAAGGAAAATTACAATATGGTTATCTGAAGAAACAATTTAAAGGCTCATAAAGCCTAACCATAATTGAAGAGTGGTAGGCAGACTGATAATGGTTATTAGCCTGGTCTGCCGTCCTGGAGTAGTACCATCACTTTCGAATGTAACACCCGTGAAATGACCAAATAATTCCTCTTACTAACCTATTTGTATTTATTCAGATACTTGTTAATTTTTTTTATGTGACCATACTCCAGTAACCCGAAAGAAATGACTGAAGGCAACAGTCACCTCCGCCGGCATGGCTTGCACTATCACATTTCTCTTGTCATTAAACTTCTAAATACTAAATATTAGTGATTTTACATACCAATAAGTGGATAATCAGCAAACAGAGACATTTTTTCATAATCAGATGGATCAAAAGACATCGTGCCACTAATTTCACTTGGGCTGCGACTACTCCACTTCGGCGTACCCATTATCGCGCTTTTTATAATCGGTTGATCAAAATAAGTTACTTCAATATTGTAATATTCTTCGCTAATATCGCTTACTTGTAAAAGTTTTACCTGTATATTTATAAGTTAAAAAATTAATTCTTGATTATCTTATGAAATGAAATCAAATTTATTTATTTGTTGGAGCATTATTCAAGTGCTCTGGCTCTCGACATGCAAAAATTACTTATAAATATACACACAATTTATAAAATTAACAAATTATACAAATAGAATCAAATTATTAAACAATCATTAGCGAAAAAATTAGTAAAAATACAAGTATCTTAAAATTTATAAAGGAAGACAATATTAATCTTGTTTTCTTAGTAATCTTGATTAACTTATATCTTTATTTTATACAAATATGAATTTAAAAAGTTGTTTAAATTATTTTATAAATAACTATAATGCAATGATATAACGCAAATTATACGTTTAATTATTCTTGAATTGCCCCTCCTGTGGTGATTTTTAATTTAATTAAATAATTAGTTTAAAATCTATGTTTTATTCGGCACAAATTTCTTTTGAACTAATATTAATGTATACTAAATACTAATATAAATAATAAAATAATAATACTAAAATGAACGTATGTAGAATGAGTTACCAACGTCTATTAAATATTCACCTTCTCTCCCGATCTTTAAATCTAAACTTAAATCCCTCTATCTATCTTTCTGAATTAGGTATTTATGTAATATATATGTATGTATTTATAATGTGTATTTGTATGTATTTTATTGTATTGTATAGTATGTTACGATTATATTATTATTTATATCTTTATTATAAATAATTTTAGATTATTTAATAATAGGTACTTCTTGACTGCATCTCCCGCTTTTTTCTTTTCCTTACAATTTATTTAATATCAATTGGTTGTCTGGAAGAAATTGCTTTTAGTGATATTGCAGTAACTTATTTATGATTTTGTATTTCTTTAACTATGTTAAATGCAATAAAGAATTTATTATTATTATTATTATTAATTTATCATTAATTTGAACTTGCCTTTACAATTAATTCATCTAAACAATCCTGATTATCTTGCATAACAGAATCTGCACTTTTTTTTCTTGTTTGTGACATCTCCGAACGTGCTCGTAATGTTTGTTTACTCTACAACATTTGATTAAAATTATAAATGCATCATTGCTTTATTAACTATGACAACGTCTTTTAGTAGAAACACATAAATTAAAACAGTTTTATCATGAGAAAGTATATAGTATAGCCAAGAGGTTGTATTTACTTAATAAAATAAAATAAATAAATAAAAGAGCTAAAGGGTGTGAAACCATCTTCAACAAACGGATATTCATAAGAATTAAGAGCTGAATATACGTGGTCGACTTTGCTCGATTAACCTTCCTCGCCCTGTACTGATTTATTGGGCGACAGAGGGTTGCTCACGCGATTGTGTGTCGATTTATATTAAAAATAATAATAATTTGAAAAAAATAAACCGAAGATATTGTATTGTCTAATATCATGATGAAAATAAAAAACCTAGCTATTAATAGTTTAGAAGAAAAATGGTTTTGTATTTCTAAAACAGGGGTTACTTTGTATGAATATTAATAATATTCAAAACTATTTTTTATTTAATTTTTTAGGACATGTTTTGTATAGTTTAGATTAACATATATTTTTAAGATAATTTCGTTACGGGTTATGGAGAAAAAAGGTTTTAATCCCCTTCAGTTCCAGCGCAGTTCACATATATGTAGAATGCAGCTTGCGCTTTATAGAGTACAGTTATGTATTCATTGTTTCACTACTTACCTTGGGTTTTAACATGATTTTATTTATAATCTCACAATTAAATTAGTAGACAAACAATACTAGGCTAGGCTCTTTGGCATTTATGACTTTTTTTATTTTAATACCATGAAGGCGTCGTCGTTTGATTACTAGCTTGCACTGCAGACAAACTTCCGCTATTTCTTCTTTTCTTCATCTTTTATTAATATAAAAAATAGTATTCATGATTTTAGATATTATTATGATTTAAAATTGAAAATGTTTGTTTTGACGTACGTCCTACTAGCAAAAGTTTAGGCAATTATGGATGTAAATATAATTAATTGTAAATCGATTTCTATTGGTTGATGTTTAAATGTTGATGGCCTAGAATTGTTGAACAAACACAAATAATTGTAGGTAATGGAGCTAATCTTTTGTTGATTTTACAACCTACTAATATCATATTTTTTTTTACCTCAACGATCATCATGATTACTATGTTACAATTACAATTTTCAAAATCCAATTTAAACATATTAAAGCAAATAAAAATTTTCCTGAAATTTTAATCGTGTCGGTTAAAATTACCTAAAAATTTATATTAAAAACATAGCTGTCATTATTTGTGCATAAAGAACAATTTTCTATAGTAACACGGAATCCTCCTATTGACCTTGAACTGATCAGACTAAAACATTAAGATACAGGCTGTTTGATTCATCGTTTGCCAATGGACAATGCCCATTTTTGGGACTGCTCGATATAGAATAGTCAGTTAACAAAATAATATTCTAATAAAATAACGTGTTTAAATATATATATATATATATATATAATATAATAATAAAATAAATATAAAAAAAATAATACATATATATAAAAAAAAATATATATATATATATACTATATACTATATTCATTAATTTTTAAAGCATTTAATATCTCAAACGTTGCACCAGGAAAAATAAAAATACTCAATAACTCGGATAAAAAAATTAAAACTAATTTGTTATATTGAACGTGGATTTATTTTTCTACTAAGCGAAATAAAAATCAATGATAAACTCGGGAAAAAAGTGTGGGCCATTAACGTTCTCCTTTAAACGCTTTTTCTTACTATTCAGTCCCATATATAACGGGTTTTTAAAATAAAAAAATAGCTTTCTGCCATTTTAATCTAGCAACCTATATATCAAACACCCTTTATTATTATAATAAAATTATGATTAGAATTTAATGTATTTACAAATTATGTGATTACGGATCTAAACGTTAGTTACACTTATAGAGAATTTAGTAGTTAGTTAGATATTTTCTAAAATGAACTCCTGTTTAACTGTTGGGTTATGTTTATTAATAACAATCAATTTAGTAACTACGGCATTTAATAAAAACGAGTATGTAAGTGAAATGTTATTTTTCTTTATTGACCCGTATTCAAACCTCGCTAAATTCTGCTAAGCTAGAGTGTGGTCCATGAATGGAAACTACTGCTACCACGGAGCTTCTACAGACAGCTGTCGCCTCCGTTATGCTGCGTTAAGAAGACGAATTTGAGACGCGTTTTTGGATCTTTATAAAGCAGATGTAAGCTTTTTATATTCTTTTCTTTCAGGGGCCTTACGAGGTTGTATGGAAAGGTTTTAATTTATGCGAAGGGCCAAAAAGAGGCGAATGTGGTACAGTTGATCTTAAAGTAAATAAAGAATTAGGAATAATTAATGTTACTCTTAATATTACACAAGTGTGTTCTATAAGTCAGGTGAGATATTTTAAAAAAATGCCTTTTTTATAGTAACTCGACACATGACCACACTTTGCCTGATGTTAAGTTTGAGTGCGGTTTATAACTATTAAATTACAAAATTTCTTGCATAAGTATGTCTACTAATTTTAACTAATTATTTTATTTTATATAAATATGAATTTAAAAAAATATTTAAAATGAATTCGAAAATTACGATAATGCTTATTGCATAAAGCCAACTACCACTTTTTAAAAATGATAGAATCTTTAAGTTTTAATTCTACTTCATTCGAGCGGGGAGGTAGACATATGCCAGGAAAAAAACGCCGTAAATTAGAATCTCAAGTTTACGTCTATATCAATTTACGTATAAGAGAGGAGTGTGCACTGTCAATCTAGATGGTACATGCTCGTCTCCTCAAGCCGGCATAGTGGAGGCGACTGCAGCCCGTAGAGATTTCTCTGTGGTAGCAGTTGTTTCCATTCATGGACCGCACTCTAGCTTTACATCAGGCGGAGTGTTGTCACATGTCGAGCTACAATAAAAAAAATATCAACTTGGTCAATCAACATTTAATTAGTAATTAAATATGTAAATGTTGTTTAACTATTTCAGGCTAAAATAACAATGTTTTCGGTAAAAAATAATGTGAAGAAAAAAGTTGTCGACTACAATTTGGATAAACCATGTCAACATTTCTTAGTGGGCTCCTTAATTCATGCTCATATGAATGCAACGACCAATTGCAGAATTGCTAAGGTAACTAACTCCACATATAATCTGGCCTATTTTTTATGCGAGTTATGGCGGACTTTCTGGTACACCTCAAGACACGATTAAAAAGTAAATCCCCAAAAAGGTAACGGAAAACATGCAATTAAGTCTCGAGTCTCCAAAGGAAAGTGTGACTGTAGGAGATACTCCACTTTGCTGGTTTTGGTCCACGTCAGGGTACCTCAGGTAGATATTCTCTGTTTACCGCCTGAGGCTCCCTGTGTGGTCCAAACCTACCTTGACGCAAAATTCGACATTATGTCATTTATTATGTAAGGTTGGCAAAATCTTTTTTCACGGGTAGGATTTTTCGGAATTACTTATATCGTTTTTCATTGTATAAAAGCTATTGTATAAAATTCCTTTTCCAGGGCATCTACAAAGCTGAATTAAACCTAAACGAATGTACAAGTAAGTTCGTGGGTGATAACTTTTTCTACGGTGAATATTATTACAAAAGTGTATTTGCTGATAAACAGAAAAATATATTCTGTATAGAAAGCGTTTTATTGTTTGAAAAATCTAGTAAAATATAGTTTCAAATCAACTCCAATTATAAATTCTATTGCTTTACTAATAAATTATATGAAATATTGTTGAATTTTATTTCACGTGTTTGCTTCCAGCTTAATTCAGGCAGAATGTTGTCACGATGTAGCGAAGTACAATGTTAAATAAAATAGTAAGAGTTGTTTAAAACTTGTTGATGAAAACGGGCATTGAACGCCTTAAAAGAAAAACCGTTTGATTTCAATGCAAAAATCGTTTTGTAAAAACCGTTTTAAAATAAGGCGTTTTGACTATTATTGTAGATAATTTTTAATATACAAAATATTTTCAATAACATTTTTTATTTATTAATTGTAAAACAATATAAATTAAATAAATTAAAACATCATACATTATTAACTCCTAAATACAATAAAATACTAACTACATTATTTCGGTGGGATACGTCTTTAATATTTTTTATACATTAAAACATTCGGTGGGTTAATTTAAACTTAAATAAAAAATAAATAAGATTTTATGTAACAAAAAATATTAAAAAACTTTTATAAATAACAAAAAAAAAGTAGCTTGATTATAAAACGTACAAAATATACTAAGGTTAACTAGCAACAAATTCCACAATAGTCAATTTTTATACAAGAGTGTGAACACAAAATTAAACTAAAAATTAATTAAACGCTAGATTCACTCTCTAATATACATTGATTAGTTTGTATTAAAAATAACTTTGAAAATTTATTTAGTAGCATAAGCAGTGAGCAATGTATACTGTGCTCTAACAGACACATCTTCACCTACATTGTTATTAGTTTCATCCATAAATTTCATGTCCCGGACCATATCCAAATAATCTTCGAGAAAATCTTCGTGGAGTTCATTTGGTATATTAAAAGGATTGACTGCCAGCACTGCCTCTGAGATTAAAAAAAAAAACTTATATATTTATACATATTTACGAGTAAAAGCGACTGTGGCGGAAAGCGTTGACTTATCAAGAGTACTTATATCCAATTTTTTTAAGTTTCAGCGGGTACTAATGTAATAAATGTACTATGGTCGCTCAGTGCCTTATGATACAAGCACTAGATTAATATAGTTATTTAAAAAATGTAGTTTCCTCGATGATGGTATAAGACCAATTTACTATCTTGGAGTAGTATCACCAAGTAATATCCGTGTATGAGAAAAGAATGCACTTTGGCGAAGGGAACTGCTGCCCGCAAACATCTCCGCTCACGGACCGCACTGTAGCTAAACATTAGGCGGAGTACGGTCACTATAAAATACAATATTTTAAATTCACTAATATATTCTAGATAAAACGTATAAAACGTGTTTTTGTATTAAAAAATTGAATTGCGGTAAATTTCAAATCAATCATTAAATTTTTGCTTCAATAATTAAACTTACTTTTTAATAATTCAATATCATCAAAAACAAATAGCATTTCTTTGCATTTAACATCTATGTTTTTGAAACCAATTTTCGCCATAACTTTTTTTACGTCTTCATCGGGAGTTTGAGAATCATGATATGGTGATATGAAACGGTCAACATCCCTTATCCAGGGTTTCCATTTCTCCCTGTCTGCCATTATACGGTAGAAATCAAACATTGGCATGTTCCCCAAGAAAATTAGCAGACAATCACCATTTTCCGACAGCAAATTGTAAATGTTTGTAAAGGCTTTTCTGTAATTATATTCAAACATTATTTGTTACAAAGAAAAATAAATATTAATATCTAATTATTTACAACTTGGAGTAACCGGGTATAACGAGAAGAGTGTGCCCTGTTAACTCCTCAAGACGGTTATTGCTGGTTGTAGATTTTTTTTTTGTGATAGCGATTGTTTTAGCTCATGAATTGCATTCTAGCTTAACACCAGACGAAGTGTACTCGGCCGGATTGAGGAAATGAACGTGTTCAATATATATACACTCCTTTCATAACACCCGATTACTTCCGAGCTGATCTCAAAATGCGGAAGTCACTTTATGGGTGTTGAAAGTGGTGGTACTAACTCAGAATGGCAGAGTGGGCTAATCACCATCATCTGTCGGCCTACCACTCTTGAAATTGTTTCAAAAACTAGACCCTCCGTTCAGATGTACGCAGTCATATTGCGTTTAAATAATTAATTGTAATTAGCATCATGAGTTTATTTGTTCCTTCTAGATTTCTAGTTTATAATATTAATTTATTACTGTGTAATCAATACGGAAAATCGGGCTTATTTACATAATTATTTACAAAGAAAAATTGTTTATGTCTGCAATAATACGTAAATCTATAAGTTAATTTATATAAACTTATTTTAAATGTTAATAATTAAATGAAAACCACAACATTAATTATATTAGAATAATAATTATAATAATTGTTATTATTATTAATTTTTATTTATTAATTTCTTTCATTAGAACACATGGTGAATTACAGTTAAAATTAAAAATATTATCTACAATGTATGTACATGTATTAATTATTTTAGTTTATGTACGTACGAAAAACGTTTAGGAAGGCTTCTTTTTGGGGTTTACGCTCACTTACGTGGCGATATCAGCCCCATTGGAGCCTAAATCGAATAATGTATAGTTATGAAATATAACATAAAATTTAATTATTTTAATTATTAACAAAACATATTATTCCGATTTCTTAAAAGAAAGAAAAATTAATAAATAGGAAAATTAAAAAGTTATTACTATTATACTTTTCAATAATGTATATTTTGAAAATAAATAAATAAATTAAATGCTGAATGAGATTAGTAAAAAAAACATTACTCACTCTTGATTTCTAATCCAATGCAAAGTGTAAAAAGAAAAAGCATGATCGAAAGTTCCAGTAAGCTCTTCTGGCAAAGAATCTTCAATATCTTGTACAATAAACGAGGTGTTATCATTTCTATAATTTTCATTTGCATATTTCACCATTTCAATACTAATATCACATCCAATAAGTTTATTTATTTTATCAGAAAAATTGCTTTTTAATATATTAACTGTGATACTGCCATCACCTGACCCGATGTCTATTACGCTATCTTCTTGACTCTTCCAACGTATCTTCTTTGAATATCTTTTCAAAATTTCCATTGCATCCCTTTTCTGAAGCATATTGCTATTTTGATACAATTTTGCTTGATTCATCTTTTAAATAACTTTTTAAATTTTACAATTTCTTAGAAATTCTGTTTCAAATTATTATTTTATTTTTTCTTTTAAGTACAAGTGAATATGTGGTACTTTTTTGTGGATACGCGTACGTTGGGTCGGTGTACTCAACGCGTTTTGGATGTGTATAATCTTTCGGTGTTGTTGTGCGTAAGTATTTATACGTATATTGACGTCGGTTGAGTTGCATCGTCGTATGGGTAAAGTAGCAAATGCGAGAATTAAAGTCTTCATACAAAAGAACATATTGCTCTAAACCTGAAAGTTTAATTTTGATTAGAAAGTTTAGAGACTTCCGACTTTTCGCTTTTGGAGTAAATTTTTAAGTAAAATTTGTGATTTTATTTCAAGATTTTTTTGAGTGTGCTAAACATTAGTTGTTAAACGTTGTATTTGCTTTTATTTTTATTTTTATTAAAATTACAATACAAATCGTTGTTTTAAGAAAAAACTAAATTGAGAAAAGTACATTGAGAAAAACAATTTATAATTATAATATAATATTTTTCAGTACCTTTTTTTCTTCGACAAAATTTATATGCAATATATTATATTATTGTATAATAGGTATATCATATATTTTATTATTATTATAAACGAATTCATTAATAAGAAAGGATGAATTTAATAGGAGTAAGATATATAAATATAATTAATTATATTTAAAGTAAAGTTATATATGTTTCAGTAAGGAACTGTCCTAATAGTCATATGGTCATGAATAACTAAGACTTTAAAAAAGTTCAGTTTAAAATTCATAACTAATTTATTAAATTAAAAGTACAGTTTTCAGAATAAAATTGAAAATCCAAAAGCTACTGAATATTTTAATTAGCTTAAAATTAAATGTTTTTTTTTGCTACGGTTTAAAAATATTTCGTACATATTTTTAAAATGTTTTCTTGATAATTTAAGTAATTATTCATTGTCACAAATAAAAATATTTTAGTTTTTTTTATTTTCCTAAGACGATTAGTATTTCCTATATTTTTGCCTATGGAATTATTTAGAATTAAAGCGAAACCTTGGACTTTTAATTCTCTATTAATATATTCTCTAATAATAGCCCATTGACGAAGATCGCTTTAAAAGAAACTATTTTATTGTACTTGTATCATATTTATTTATTGCATGTCACAGATATATATATTTTTACAATTAATATTGCTACACTGAGCGCTCAAGTTACGGTAACAATGCTTTTTTGGTAATGCCTATAGAAGATGGAGCTTGAATTTGAGGCACGTTGCGATTCAAGTAAATTCAAGTGGAAAAAAATATATATTTCGCTTATATATCGCAAAAACTGGCATGACGAAAAATAGCACCTTTTTCAGGAGGCGCAATTTTAAAATTTAAATTTATTGTATTTTGTAAATTAATAAGGATATAACAATGAAATAGAATTTTCTTGCATAAACATTAGTAATATTGCTACAATAACATATTATTTAAATCCGCGATAAAATCATTAACGCATCAATAATATGTCTCTGCAAGTCTCATGCTAATGCATCCACGTAACAGGCATGTAATAGTATTTAGACAAATGCCTATTACATTTTTTTGCATTCGACTGCACTTTGCTAAGTATCGAAGTTACTTTATGAGTACTTTTTTATACAATGAAATAGAAGGTAATTGCCGCCACCCCCACCCCTCCACGTCTTACTAATGTAAACCAAAAATAACCAATTTGGGGGTAAAAATAACTTTGGCAAAAGATAACTGATAAGTATTTTAAGAGTCATTGATCATTGAATCATTGATGTTACAGGCATGTGTAAGTACACTTACATTGTAACACTTTTTTCCGGAAATAGTATAACTAATTTATCTCGCGAGATCATCTTAAATATTATGTGACATCATTCTTTTGTTATATTTCACTATTGATCGTCTATTTCTGTGATTGTTTATTCTTTCTTATACTTGCGATCATAATTAGCGGGACATTTAAAAACATTATGTGAATGTTTAATGAGAAAATTTATTTTATTTATTTAGAATAAATATATAAATAGATAAATATCAACAACATACGAAACTAAATAAAAAATTGGACAACGACTTCCTTACTCTACTCATGTTTGGCATAAGATCATATCAGGGAAGGTAGAAGAATGGAGCGCTAGTAACTTCTTTGTATTTTTTACTTTGACCACATTACGATAAGTTTGCTGTGTCTTTCGGTCAATTTGATTGAGGTCGACACTGCCATTAATATTTGTACGATAAATCTGTTTCGTTAATCTCCTCCTTAACTATCATACACGCATTTCTACCACATTTATTTTACTTTTCTTCTTTCTGTGTCAGACCCAGCACTCACTAGAACTTCCGATGCGAAGTTTTGAAAGATTTGCAGCTATTGTGGTAGCAGTGAGACTCTAAGTAATTTAGTTGAAACATGTTAGTGTTATTCGTTAAATTATATTATACTTGTTATTTTGGGTTGTTCAGTTAATCATGTCGTTTAGTGTACCTAGATAAAATCATTTTTTGACATTGTGTTAATATGTTGCAATGTTTAGGTTTTTTCTTGTATTACATTGTATGGTTTTACAAACCACATTATTTGCAAGTTAAATGTTTTACTGATGTAAAAGGTATGTTG
The DNA here is from genome assembly GCA_948150575.1 of Tinea pellionella. Taxonomy (NCBI): domain Eukaryota; kingdom Metazoa; phylum Arthropoda; class Insecta; order Lepidoptera; family Tineidae; genus Tinea; species Tinea pellionella. The sequence continues at coordinate 7,865,639 of OX411252.1, forward strand.
GCGAAATAGATTTTTTATTGTTCATATTTTTAGTTACAAAATTAGGCGCACATTGTTTAGGATGTTTACGCTCCAGGAAATGAGTTTAAGATTAGATGTTAGGTTAGATACGACAATCTTTAGTACTGGTCTACTGGTAGAAGTTGGCCAATATTTCATTGTATAATAAAAATAGGCAGTATTATATTTTTTCAATGAAGAATTGAAGTAAAAAGTTTTATTTATTATGAAGAATCTAGTACTCCAGAAGAGACAGATGAACTCAACTCTATGCTTCTTGAGCTGAATGTGGAAGAAACAGAAAGGGGGGTGTAGGAAGATGTCATTGGAGTTGTATGTCTAGGAGTCAGGAGTGCATAGGTATGTATGTAAAAGTTTGAGGCAAATTCTTACTTAAAATTTCTTGTATTAGTCACGATTGTATACGTTTTATCATGACCTCAGTCACATCGCAAAATGTGACCACTATTCCATACATTAATTCAAGTCTCAAAAACTTCTTAATGATAAGGAAATATGCACTCTAAGGCAATGTGCTTACGTGCACTTTTTATTATTTTCCCTTGAAAGGTGTAATTTTGGTTACTGTAAAAAGGAATTTCGACTGAAAGCTGAAGTCTTTAAGACGATTTTCCATTACCAGGTTCAGTTGTCTAATTAATTCTGAAACGTTATAAGTCACGTTTTTTATAATGATATTAAACTTTGAGGGTGAATTGTTAAGGTAGGTTTTCATGTAAAAATGCAATTGGGCAAATTTAAAATTCGGCTCAAGTTCCGAAAGTATGAGACGCAGGTTTATTCTTCATTATATTAAAACGTATTTATATTTTGCTCTATTTATTGAGTAGTTTTTGAATTAAAATTTAATATAAATTACACTTATTAATTCCTTGTATTTTATAATAGGTTAGAGAAAAAGAAATCCATTATTTTTGCGTGAATCTAATGACTTTTATTCAACATATTTCGGATTGTCTGATTTGGGTCAAATATGCACCGTTTTGTTGTATTATTTGTTGCCATTTTAAAAGTAGCTTCATAATGCCTCTCACATAGAAGTCTTGGTCCTACAGCCATCTACCGAAAAAATAATGGTTTTCTTTTTCCCCAACCCAATATTAATTTCATAAAAAACATTTATTTAAATTGTAATTTTTATATAGGTAATAGAGAATATGGTTCCAACTGAATTTCGGCGTTGCAATTTTAGGACCGGAGGAGGTAAGGGGCAACGCACTCATGCAGACGCAGGTCAGGAGATTTTGGCTGATGTTTTTTATACACGATTAAATCTACTTCGTTGGGTTAGTACATGACCTAGGTTAATGTCATTTGTATTGGCAGTTTAAGGAATTATGTAATTTTTAACGGTTGTTATTTATGTGTGTTTTATTCATATAATACATTGTTTAATTATTTATTTATAATTGACTGACTAAATTTTGAATAAGTTTCTGCTACTTTCTTTTTAAAACGAATTTTCGTGAAGGTATGAATACTTGTAAAAGATTTTAAAAAGTACATGTTATTTTGATTATACTAAAATTAATTTTATATGAAAATTTAATTTATATAGTTTTTATTAAATGCATTTTGTTAATTTACACTAAATGAATAATTTAGGGATAAATAATTACCTCTTAATAAGACAAAGTTAAAAACTAAGTTATTCTAAATTATCTTATCAAAAAGCATCAGATAAAAGAACAATTCTTTACTCAAGAGAAATAAATATTCATGCTATAATTATGAACACACAAAAAAGTACTTAAGTCCATTAAAATCCTGCTAAATGTAAGTACTAAATGCAATCTAGACTTCAACCTGAATTCAAGGACAGCGCTTAAATTTGGCAAAAAAAAAAACGACGTCGCGTCGTTGCATCCATACGCACGAAGCAAGTGCATTTCTTTACTAAGAACAAACAATTTTGATTGTTTTTTTAATAATAACTGCATATGACAACATGTTAAGCTAGAGTGCGGTCCATGTTGTTTCCAACTGCTACCATAGAAAAATTTCTGCAAGTAGCAGTTGATTCTGCTATACCTAATGAGACGAAATATGTCTAGGTTGAGCTTGCACACTCCTCTCGTTATACCTGGCTACTTCCAAACGGATCCTGGATGGTGTTACGTTTGAAAGTGGTGGTACTACCCCAGGACGGCAAATTGGCTAAAAACCATCATCAGTCTGCCTACCATCGTTTTTCATTTATTAGAGAGGTTACTACTGTTACCACAGAGAAATAGTCGCATGTAGCTGTAGCTCCTCTGTGCCGGTTTAACAAGACAAATGTACACTTTTCCAGGCCTCTAATCTCTATAATAAATGGTTTTAAAAAATCGTGTTCTACAACAGAATATACATACATAGGAATCAGAAAAAAAACACACTTTTGCTCTATTTCGTCACTTGCAACTGGACTGTAATGGAATGACTAGGATAATCAAGGATGATTGATTAATTAATTTCTTAATCTGTATCAGTCAATATTAATTATATTATATTATTATCCAAGTATCAATATTATTATATCAAATATATTTGCATGCTTTTTACCACGTCCTCCAGCAATGTCACCCTTTAACGAGTTCAACCACCTACCCCACTCTTCAGTTGCATTCGTCCCTCTTGGTACTTGGTACTCCCAAAAATAAATGTAATTGGCTCACGTTTTTACCACAGTCATACGTGCAACTACTTTTATTATCTAATTTGCATATGACAACAGTTTACTGAGAATTATATCATTGTTTTAAAAAATGTTTGTTTAATGCACTTTTTTGGCAATGTTTCAGAGTTTTTTTTTAAACGTTTTATTTGAATTAAATATATTATGTTTGTGTTAAACTTATGATTTTTCTCATATAAACTTTGCAATTTATTTCAATTGATTTGTAATTATTTTTATTTCTTTTCGAAAGCTGGATTTGTTATTAAATTATATTAATAAAATTAAACAGATAAAAATCAAGAGCACACCCCCATTCTACAATCCTAGAGTACTATTACCACCTTCAAGTGTAATATCGGTGAAGTAACGTATATTAGTCGCGTTTCGGAATTACACGTTAACTTGGTTGAAGCCGAAAATAACGAAGGAAATGCCCTGTCAACCTACCCCGTGCACATCGAGTCACCATGCCGGCATGGCGGTATAGCAGAGTAATTTATATAAAATAATAAAATTAATAGCAATTATTTTTTCTATTAAATTTTCATCATAATTTATTAATATACAAATATAATTATTATATACTATAAGAATTATCAATGTAATTCTATATATTTTTACATTTTAGGTATAAAATACACATACTTTCTGGTATATTGGTATCTACGTGAGAACAGCGGCAGCTGTTAACGTGATGTAATCAAGTGTTACGTAACGCCGCGCCGTACGCGGGACAATATATTCCTGTTTGGATTTATCTGACCATTACCTTCGATACTGGTTTAAGATTGATCCCAAGTGTGTTTAGTATAATTGAGTGTTTCTTTCAGAGTTTCTTAGGTAGTAAGAAACATTAAATGATTTGTGCACCTGTACACAGCAATTATGGGAACACAAGCAACTATAAAGCAAGGCGTCTCGGCATAGACGCGTAAAATTGGCCTCCCTGGACCCCAGGCCATTTTTTAGTAAGAAGCCTTAAAGCTAATAACGTGGTAGGCGGACTGATGATCGGTATTAGCCCAGTCTGTCTACCTGGGGTAGTACCACCACTTTCGAATGTAACACCTGTGAAGTGACCTTGTCGCGTTTCGCGTTTGAAAGTAGCCAGGTATAGCGAGAGGAGTGTGCACTGTCAATCTAGATGGTGCATACTCGACTGCTGCCTTTACATTTTTCTGTAGTAGCAGTTGTTTCACGGACCACACTAGAACTTTACACCAGGTGTTGTCATATGCCGAGCTAAAATTTAAAAAAATCGAATTTCACCAAAGAAGTGAAAATTAAATAATTAGGAGTCTATTTAATAATTTATTGAAATAATTTTTCAGTGTCCTGCCAGTGAAAATTTCCTAAGCTTTTCAACTTCTTCCCACATTCTTAATTCGTGGCGGTACCATACGTGTCTATTTGATTAATAAATAATGCAATAATAATTATCCAGGCATCTTATGACTTAAAATTAAAAACCCTAAAGGACCACTTAAAATTAAAACTATATTATAAAAAAACCGATCTACTGATGGGAGATACCACAAGCCCTTGATCTTGGGTAACATTTATATATTATTAGTGAAAGTTGCCTAACTTGTATGGTAATATCAAACTATTTATGTTAGATAGACTTTCGTTTGCGTTGACAGGGTTGACTCTAATAACTGTGCACACAGTCGACTTCTGCCTGTGTTTCTTTTTATTGTAATTCGGACCATGACTATAACTACACTCCGCCTGATGTAACGGAAACAACTGCTACTACAGAGAAATCTCTACGGACAGCAGTAGTCTGCCGGCCTGAGGAGACGAGTATGCACCATCTCGATTGACAGTGCACTCCTCTCGCTATACCTGGCTACTTTCAAACTGCACCCTGCACCCTCGAAAGTGGTGGTACTACCCCAGGACGGCAGACTGGGCTAATAACGATCATCAGTCTGCCTACCACTCTTTAATAGTGCCTATAGGCACTGAGCGACCAAAGTACATATAACAAAGTTACATTGGTACCGGTCAGATTTAGCGAGGTTCAAACACGCGTCTTCCCGCTAGACCACGGCCGTTCTTAAAAGAGTAATTCTCTGGCTATAGAATGGCCGTGGTCTAGTGGTAAAGGACGGATCTCACAAACGATAACCCCGTGTTCAAAGTAGTTGAAACCTCGCTAAATTCTGACCGGTACCAATGGCAATATGTTATGTACTTTGGTCGCTCAGTGCCTGATACAAACACTAGCTTAGTACAGTAATAAAAAAAAAAAAAAACAATTATTATAACTAAAAATTGTAACATTTTTTTATAGTAGCTCGGTATATGACAACGCTTGATTTATATCAAATAGGAGACATCCTCATGAAAGCTGGGCTGCCTAGTGCCCAAAACTGTAGAGCGTGCATGAAGAGAATTGTGGATGTGAAGGAAGCGAGGGTGTTGTATCAGGATCGTGGTAAGTGGCGTTCCGTTGTCTCTGCCTATCCCTGTGGGATAAAGGTGTGACAATTGTATTGTATTGTATTTAAGTTAGAGTGCGGTCCATAAACTACTACCACTGCATGCAGCAGTCGCCTCCGCTAATTATTCCGGCTTGAAAGACAAAGTTGCACCGTTCAGATTGACAGTGCACACTCCTCTAACACAGTATTAAATTCTTAATAATATTAATTAAAAATAATAACATGTGACAACCCTAGTAATAGGTGAAGGTTTAGAATTCTGCTATTAATATTTTTAAATGGATGTCGCAAGGGCCTATGTTGAAATGTGTTCTTAAGGTTTAATTTCTGTAATATTTAAAAAATCTAATATAAGTAAAGCTGTTGAACCTGTGAACGGAAACAACTGCTACCGCAGAGTAACTTTTGCAGGCAGTTGCCTCCGCTATGCTGGCTTGAGGAGACGAATGTGTACTCGAACGAATGTTACTCTAATACATATAAGTAAAAAGTAAACTTTGACAGGTGACAACTCGTTCCCTGTCCACCCCAGTTTAAATATGATGAAGGCAGCTGTGGTAATGTCATTGAACTTAAGTTTGTTTTTAATATAAAATAGGTAGGTAACCTGTTTAAGGAAATTTAAAACAGTATTTGTTACTTTTTATCTTCTGAAATTATTACGTAGTTAGTAGTAGTGTGAAAGTGCCCACTTAAATCGTGTAAGTGTCACTGCCTACCCTAGCTAAATAGGTAGATACATTCTAGCGCACGCAAATTTATTTATTTATTTATTTAGTCCTGAATACAAAGTGCACTGCCATTGAAACTAGTCTGGCGACTGTATCTTTTTTTTTTTTTTTTTTTTATTGTAGCACGGCATGTGACAACACTCCGCCTGATGTAAAGCTAGAGTGCGGTCCATGAATGGAAACAACTGCTAGTACAGAGAAATCCCTACGGGCTGCAGTCGCCTCCACTATGCCGGCTTGAGGAGACGAGCATGTGCCATCTAGATTGACAGTGCACACTCCTCTCTTATACCTGGCTACTTTCAAACTATCCCCGAAACGTGACAAGGTCACTTCACGGGTGTTACATTCGAAAGTGGTGGTACTGCCCCAGGACGACAGACATCTCCAATGGCAGTGCTCGACCTAAACTTAACTTAAAACTTAAACTTAATTAAAATTAAAATTAGCTGCAGTGTATGTACCTGTATGCATTATACGCTGTTTAAATCTTTAATAAAATGTTTTATATATATATTTTTGATTTATTTGTATTATAGTGGCCGTAACTTAGCGGTTGCAAGCGTAAACTCACGATCGACGAGACCTATGATCAAATCACGCTAAGTTAGGCACTATTAAAGAGTGGTAGGCAGACTGATGATGGTTATTTGTCCAGTCTGTCGTCCTGGGGCAGTACCACCACTTTCGAATGTAACACCCGTGAAGTGACCTTGTCGCGTTTCGGGGATAGTTTGAAAGTAGCCAGGTATAAGAGAAGGGTGTGCACTGTCAATCTAGATGGTACATGCTCGTCTCCTCAAGCCAGCATAGTGGAGGCGACTGTAGCCCGTAGAGATTTCTCTGTGGTAGCAGTTGTTTCCATTCATGGACCGCACTCTAGCTTTACATCAGGCGGAGTGTTGTCACATGTCGAGCTACAATAAAAAACAAAAAAGTTTTGACCAATACCAATGTAGTGTTATATGTATTTTGGTTGTTCAGTGTCTTAGTTAGGTACTGGCGTAATATAGATGTTAAAAAACCAATAATTTTCCAAATAAACAAGTAAATCTAGGTAAGAGTATGTATAACGTGCCAATATAGAGTAATTTGTATGTAATATAGATTACTTTTCGTCCTCTAGTTAGACCTGACACGAGGGCAATACCCCGTAAATAAATTTTGACCTTCCTAACGAAAAATTTTAAAACTTCCCTCTCTGTCTATCTTCACTTAATTTTCTGTATGCGTGAAAGGGAGGGAAATATTATTACACTTTAGTGAGTTTGTTTTATTGATAACTCCTCAATGATTGAAACCTTGAGGTAGGTCAAGAATTCTTAATAGAAGTTACTTATGTACGTTTTACACAGACCATAAAGTATTGTTATTTGATAGTCCTTTTCGATTTGACTATAATAATAGCTAGTATAGTGGAGACGATAGTACAATTTCTCGAGTATTCTCTACAAAAATAGATTTCGAATTGAATATTCTATGTGTCTATATCGTCACGCCTTTCTCCCAGTGGCATAGATAGAGATATTGGATCTCTTATATCTATTGATTTACACACTATATAGTAAAATAATATATCATTACAACAATATTTAAGAGTAATATAAATTAAAACTACTTAAAAGTTTCAGAGAACTGAAACAATTTAAACAGCGACATCTATTACTCGACTGCTGAAGTAGAAATTTAGTGGCAAGTTTTGATTTCTAAATAGTTCGAAAGCTTTTTAGTAGATGGCGCTTAGTCGGTTCAAAGTTCGAAATTTAGCAGTTTTTTGTTTTGATAGTATATCTAGGTGATCGCATTCCATTTGATGTTCAGCGATCAATGGCCAGAAACAACTGCTAATATATCTCTTGGGAGTTGTCTACTCCGCTATGCCGGCTTGGCATCTGAGTTGGACGAACCGACTCCTCTCGTTGTACCTAGACAATCCTGAAATCCTGAAAGGTCGGTGAGTGGTGGTGCAACCCGGGACGGTCCACTGGGTAATTAACCAACAGGAGTCTACCTTCTATAAGTTAGCAATAGAAATACAGTTATATATAGATTTATAATAATAATACAATATCAATAAAAAACATTATAATTAAAACAAAAAAGAAAAATTATAGTAAAATAAATTATTATAAAAAAAGAAAATAATATTATTATATTCTACAAGAGTAAACGAGAAATCTAAAATATTTAATTTCAACGAAAAAGAGATGAACAAAAAAAAACGTGGAGCCAAAGCGAGGCCGTTTTATATCCATTTATCCCTCTTCGGGAAAAGACATCTTATACATAAAGTCCATTTATTTACCACCACGACTACAAAAGGTACATATAAAAACGAAGAGAGAAAGCGAAAAATATACAAAAAAACTCAACTTCTTTCCTAAGAATAAGCGGGATGGAATACTTAGTTATTTTTCTGGCGTACGTTTCAGTCGCTCTTCTGGTCGGGGGTGAGAAAAGGGGGATTTCAGGAGTTGGGGGATCCCCTCTCTGCAATAATACTGCGTCACTATTTTGCGCCATTACCTACACTCGCTTCCTATTCTATAAGTAGCGAGCTTAGATGTAGAACGTAACTGATTTTTATAGATTTTGAAAGTCGGATATAATATGATAAAATTATCACGGCCTCTGTGGTAAAAAAGTACACCATCATGGTACCATTTACCATCTCGGCCGACCAAGACTTTTTAAGTGTAACCTAATCGCGTTTTAGGATCAGCTGGCAAATAGAAACTAGTATAAAGAGAGGTGTATTTTCAGCCTTCTAACAAGGACTGTGACATTATTCTCTTCAAGCCAGTATAGTGGAGGCGATGATCAAGCAGTCATTTTTCTGCTCCCTCGCTTAATATCAGGCGAAATATGGTAGTAAACATTAGAAAAAGAAATAGATGCCTAATAATTTTGTGTAAACAAACTCGGTTACGTTCTAGAGGAACATGATTTCGAGTAGGTTCCGTCTTTGTATGTGTTGCACATCGCTATAGCTTTTACATAGAGCTTTTCACATGCTGTGTACGATCTTATTAAGACAGAGTTATATGAGACAAAGATATTGAATTATTAGACGCTCTGGATCTTAAATTAAAATACGACGCCGGGAGATGACAAAATTTATTTTCGTATATGCTAGTTTATTTACTAAGGTTTTTGGGAGAAATTTTCTGAAAGAGGTCGTAGACGTGCTGGTATTTGTTTTATTTCTTAATTTCATAAAACTGTGAAGTGATTTTATTACGTTGAATTTAATCAACGTTTCTTTGATCATTTTATTTCTATTATTTCTTGAAATGTTTATAATACAATTTCTAGCTGTAGATCTATTTCAAAAGTGTTATTGACCACTTAAAATAGGAATTATTGATGTAAAAAGAAGCTAACGTTTAAAACGTATAACAAAAGCAATAAAGAGACCTTAAAAGAAAAAAGAAACAATATTCTACACACCCTAAATGAGAAAAGCACCTACTTTCCTCCAACGACGAAACTCCAAACAAATTTCAAAGGAAAAATAATTATAACTTCTCCAAAACGTTTTTATCATAAAAACATAATTTGCATAGAACACGGTACCTCGCCATCTGTATCGGAAGATACCTGCACAGGCAAATGCAATAGCTATTCAAATCTACCACAGTTCCAACACTTTGACTACGACCCCTTCACTACGCTGCACCTTTCATTCACGACAAAAACTCTCCATCACGGTCCATTGAAACTTTACTTTGTTATCTTTACATATAGAAGTTAAACAAAACGCGCAGTGTATAACAATAAAAGCATAACGTGAATAGTATACGAGTTTCTAGTAAGGGGTAGCAGTCCTTTGATTGTGTTGATATTAAACGTGCGGCAGACGGTGGCGCCTCTATCGATTGTTGTCGTAATTACTGAGGTATCCTTCGCCCAGTCGCAAATGAAATTGTTCCGGAGGCGACATCCTCCTGTATTGGATGCCACTGAATGTCAATATGTGGTAAATTGTCTATTTGACAAACTAACTGCATATGTACACGTAAATAAATATATTACGTATTCATTACATAAATTTAGCACATATTCCTTGATTTTACTAGGGATATATACCACTAGATGTGCAATAACTCTCGCAATGTGTAGCGAGAGAAAAGACGACCGCAGTCACCTTTAGGTTCTCTGTCAGTTAGTATTTGACTTGACGGCAACCTTGTCAACATTGAAGCGGCCTACGTTTTTTTCAAGTCAGATGTATGAAAAAGGTATGAAAGATGTATGCAATCTCTAGTATATATCTCTATGCCTTTAGGAGTTTATTACTGCTAAAAATCCGAACACTTCATTAAAAAAAAATTTGGTCTAATATTGCCTATTGATAGTGAACCTAAGCAAAAAATAAAAAATAGAAATATATAACATTTTACAAAATAATTTACATATAGATTTAAAAAGAAATACAAATTAGTATTAAAAACAAATTTCTATTAATAAAGATAAATTAGGAGCCACAACGTTTGTGCAAATATCTAAAATCTAGACCAAAAACCAACTGGAATTGTGCCAGAGATCTAAAACCATGATTATGCCAACCACTATGTTATCTTTAAAGAATAACTACTCGTATATTATTTTATGAACAAAGATTGTTACAGAAAAAAAAATCACTGGCAATTAAACAGAAATAGTAATCGTATCACAGAATACTGAATACGTTATCCAATAAATAGAGAAAGTACGCCCTTTGTCCTCCTGAAACTTTCAGCAAGCACCGCCTGAAAATGTAACAAAAACCAAGTGACATTTCAGAATGCGCGCATTCGTAGTTCAAATACGAATGGGATCACAGAGAGCAGAATCCAATAGAACAAACCGATTCGAAACGTAACTACGTCACGTAGGCGGTCTACGTTATAAACGCATGCGTACAAACAGCCACAGAACAAACCTACAATTCAAATTACAATTGTACAAAAAAGAAATCATCCATTCCTATTCGTGTTTGTCTGTATAACGTTTCAACGGGCCAATAGGAATGCAGGAAACATTCGTACTGTGCGTTACGATTGGATGGGAGTGGCGAGTGATATCTAGCATTGAAATGTTCGTACTATTTGTTTTGGAGGTTTCGAGTGCGAAGGCTCTATTGCTCGGGGATTCGGGCTGTTTCTCCTCGAGGGTGGCGGGTAGAGTTGTTCCGTTGTGGGATGAGACCTTTCCATTATGTACTTGTCCTGCGAAGCCTTCGGTACTATGTATTGAGATTTTATTTTACTTTTGACTTGCAATAATTCATAGATTTATTATGTAACATACATATATTTTTTATATGGTTAATATGTGGTATATAAAACTTTTTAAAGTATTTATTTACACAAAATAGTAACACACTCAAAAATGGACTATATCTTATTAATATTAAATATATTTATAAACAGAATTATACAACAATATATTTTTAAAGCTATAACTTAAAACACTAGTGAGTGCATCATTCCAATATTTATGTGATAACAAATGCTATAGATAAAAATGCATATGTTATATAAACAAATAAATAAAATAAAAAATAAAATAACGTTTATTTATCTTCAAAACCATACAAAAGAATAAAGTAGGATTCCTGACACTCGTACTAAGATTGACCTGTATTACGGATGCCAGTGCGAAATAAATCTTGAAAAAAACGTTATAACTCGACTTTGTATTCTCAGGTATTGATTTTGCGATAGAGGAAAAAACGAAGGCAACGATCTATGCAGATCTGGAGTACTCTCACATCAGATGGCACCGGCGGGGCAGTCTCCGCAGACAATCGAACGATACCCCACACCCAGTCAGGAGGTGGGGGTGTCTACATAGACTACAGATGTTTAATACTAAGAGATGGGACGATTTTATGTACATTGCGATCACGGCAGTTAAAAAGTCAAAATATACAAAATAACTTTTGGGCAAAAACTTTTCTTATAATAAAATGAACTGTTTATTTTTTTATTTGACATTTATTTTAATATTATCTATACTATATTATGAAAGTGAAAGTTACTCTGTTTGTTACCATTTCACACCTAAACCTCTGAACAGATTTCGATAAAATTTTCTTAGGAGATAATCTATCCCTAAAAAGAAAATCAGAAAGGGGAATAAAAGTTTGTATGAGCAAATAATTATTTTTAAGTGTACCCAAGCATATGACGTTGCAGGCAACAGGTAGTATTTCTTATTAACCTTATTTCTAAATTATAATCTTCTATAAGTAGGGAATCGTATGCGTAGGATGCGAAAGAGGTCTGAAAAGATCGTTGAGGCTGAAGTCTCTACCTACCCATGTTAATAAAGGCGTAATTCTGATACGTACGTTTACGGCTTATCAAATTAAGAGCTCCTGAAGCATGAAAACTTTTCTCCCCATACCTCTTGCTCCTACCCTATGCAAATACCCGTAAGAAAGAGTAAGACAGATGCATGATTGAGAATTTATTTCGATAGATTTAAGTTTTTTTGAAATCGCCATAAGATGACTTTTATCTATAACTTTTGTTCCGGAAAAATCGCCCAGACTCGTTTCGCGATCGCTTCCACTTTAGATCAAAATTTTGCAAAATACAAAAAAAAATCAGTAAATCAGAACATCTCCTTTTACAATACAATACAATACAATTGTCACGCCTTCTTTTACATACACAGATAAAATAAGAAGGGCATACATCATAACAAATGATCGTTTCAAAATGTGACATCTATTCAATTTACAGACAAACATCTGGGCGCACAGATTAGCTTATAAGTACATATCTGGATATCATCTGGACAGTTAACACTCGTCTCATCAGCCCGGTATAGCGGAGGCGCCTACCACCTATGCACATCGTTCTGAAGTGAAGAAGTGCGGTCATATATCGGACTATCATAAAAAAAAAATATTTTGACAGTTCCAAAGTTCAATTCAGGCATTTTATACTGTTACAATTAAAGATAAAAATATTTTTGAAAAATATATGAAATCAACTCTACGAAAGTTATCAATGATATCGATCGAGTCGGCTGCGACTTCCCATCTCGAAGTAAAACACGGTAGGAGACGGAAACCACGGGATAGAACCTCCCTCCTCTAACTCCCACTCCCCCAACACCCGATCTTTACGTTTCAGGAATAAATATTTCAGAGCGTGTGCTCTGTAAGTTAGAGGTTTATGTATCGCTTCGTGCCGCCATGCCTATCCAGCGCTTACAATGCCATTTTCAATTTGTTTTCACATAAATGTATATTATTATTTTTGTACTATTTTGAATAATAATATGATTGTTGTATAGAGTATTAGAGTATATTGATTATCCGAATATAACCAAGATAGTGTGGACACGTTCGTTTCCTCAAGCCGGCATAGAGGAGGTGACTACTGTCGGCAGACTTCACTGTGGTAGCTCATCGATTGCATTTTAGATATACATGACACGTAAAAAATATAGATAACCGTATTATTAATTTTGGTGTTATAAAGAAGAAAAACTAATTAAAAAAATATATGAAAACAGTAGCAAAGAAAAAAGTATAATGTGTTCTTTTATGAAACAAAATATATATGTAATAGTAAAAAAAACCCTTAAATATGGTACTAAACTAACACTATATTTATATATTCATATAAATAAATGACAATTATTTATTACATACCCCATGATTATTGAATAATAATATTTAAACAATTTCTTAAGAAGCACAAGGAAGTATTTATTGAACTGACATTGATTGTAGAATCGTCACAAATGGTAGTAAATATAATAGTTCTATAAATCTATAGGAAACTGTGCTTACGCAATCTAACACGTATACTATTGAACCGCGATTGTTAGGGTTACTACAACGATAGTTTTCATAAATTAATATTTTATACATATGCTATTAAATAAGTTATAATAGTAGCTCTGCATTTGATCACACTCCACGACTCGTGAGCAGAAATATCTGCTACCACAGAGAAATGTCTGCAGACAACAGTTGTTTCCGCTACACAATTGTTATTAAATTATAACATAAACAATAAAAAAAATCAACAACACAGCTTGAACCGAGCGTTTGAATCAACCATAAATAAAATTAAAAAACAAAAAAAAAAAAATTCTTCACTAAATTCTGACCGGTACCAATGTATGTACAATGTACTTTGGTCGCTCAATGCCTATGATACAAGCACTAGCTTAGTATAGGTATTTAAATAAATAAATAAAAAAAAGTCAACCATAATAACATAAACATTTAATAATTTTACAAACATCTACAAACGCTACGTCATTCAAGGTAAAAACGTCACGTTATTACTAAAACATAATCTGTAATTTCGTTTCACCTTTCCGTAACGTAATGATTGATAATATTCAAGGTTTTTTAAAACAAATCTCTACTTTATGTACGTAATTTTACTATTTTACGTGCGTAAAAAACCCACACATTTGTATCCCAAGGGTAGAAGCATCACCGACTTCTTTTTCTTATTCTGTTAGGCTAGTTAGAAAGCGGTCCATGAATAGAAACAACTACCACCATATACAAATTTTTCATTTTTTATTTTTTTTTATTTATATACAGCATAGTCTACAGCTGTTGGCCAGCCAAGTCACTACGTGTCACATCAAATATTATTCATATATTCATTAAAAGTAAAATATAGAAATTAAATTACATAAAAATTAATTACAATATTATGTCAGTTTTTAAATATAGATGTTATTATTGGTATACGTGTCAATATATTTATTTAGGGTCATATTTTTATCAATGAATACGTCGGCATCGGGGAGTTTCAGCGACATATCGTTCATAAGTTGCAGTGCACGAGCTGTGGGCGCGTTACTAGCACGTCGGGAACGCAAACTACCATCGTACGAAAACAAGGGCTGGGCACGACGACGCGGCGGAGTTGTGTATCCGCCGCCCCGCGCCTGCCAGTTTGGAACCACTATTCCCATAAATGTCCACAGGCTGCTTCAGGACACGAATATCCATCCTACAGGTCGACAATAAACACTGTCATATGTTTTTTTAAATTTCACACACTCCGCCTGATAAGCTAGTCAGCCCATGAACAGAAACAACTACTACTACAGACAAATTCCTACATGCAGCAGTCGCCTCCGCCATGCCGGTCTGAGGAGTCGAATGTGTACCCAGATAGACAGTGCACACTCGTCTACTTCCAAACTGATCTCTAAACGCGATAAAGTCTATCAATCGATCATTAAATTGGTATCGCTCAGAATTTAGTGAGATTTGAACACGGGTCTCATCGATCGTTCTATCGCTATACCACGGCCGCTCTAGCTCTAGCCACTACAGTGGAAAAAAACAGTTTGAATTCTTCACCTACACTTTTATTTTATTTTATTGTAGCTCGGCACTCGGTAACCCTCCGCCTGATGTAAAGCTAGAGTGCGGTCCATGAATGGAAACAACTGCTACCACAGAGAAACCAGTGAGAGTTAGACTATGCCTGCTTGAGGAGACGAGCATGCACCATCTAGATGACAGTGCACACTCCTCTTGTTATACCTGGCTACTTTCAAACTATTCTCGAAACGCGACAAGGTCACTTCACGGGTGTTACATTCGAAAGTGGTCGTACGACGTACACAAAGCCACTTTCATTGGTATACGCCGAGAGAGAGACAAACTATTTAATATTTTTGATTGAAAGAAATCTGACATAAATCTGTCACATTTGAATAATGTATTTGTCATATGTCATAAAAGCTTGTAAAAATTCTAATTACTCTCTCTCTGTTATATTTATTTCGTGAATTTGTATTTATGACGTAAACTTCTATCTCTTTCTCGGCGTATACCAATGAAAGTGGCTTTGTGTACTACCTCAGGACGGCAGACTGGACGAATAACCATCATCAGTCTTGTTTACCACTCTTTTAGGTTCAATAAAAATATTTACTCATTAGGGAAATAGAACTACAATTAATTGTAGAATTTCTTGTAACGTGATGTAAACAAATTATCATTTAACTCGTTTGACGAGTTATTGTACGCGTAATGTTATAAACGTAATGAGTTTATTATTGTTAAGTTTCGTCCTACATGGACAGTTTGTTACTAGCCATTGCGACCGCGAGCTTACACAAAAAGTTGGGAATCTACTTCAATATAGTTGATTAAAAAACATTCGAAACTATAATTTCGTGTACGATTTTTGAATTGAATCAATATTATTATTGAAATTTATTTATTTATTTGGAAAATTTACAGGTGCAAAGCGTCAAAGAGTTTTTATATTTAAGTTGATCATAATAACCAGCGCCGGATTTAGACTTCGGCGGCCCATAGGCAGAGCATGTTGTGGAGGCCCTCAAATCGTTTGTGGTTAATTGTTGAAAGTTTCTATTAAGGTCAAGGTAAAGAAGAGAGCAACTAATAAGTTGGCTAGCACAAAATTTAAGACAAAACTCAGTATTGTTTTGTTTCTACTGAGCCTTTATCGATTTAATTTAATTTAATTTTTTTGTGGTGTGGTGGCGGTCCATAGGCAACTGCCTATGTTGCCTATGCTTAAATCCGGCACCGATAATAACATTACTGCACCCTAAAATAATTTATTTGAAACTAAAAAAACTCAGGCAGGCATAGCGGAGGCGACTGCTGCATGTAGGAATTTGTCTGTAGTAGCAGTTGTTTCCGTTCATGGATCGCTTTCTAGTTTAACATCACATTAAAACAAAATTGTACATTTACTACATTTGGGGACCAATTAGGATAAAGACTAAATTATATTTATTATTTACATTCATTAGTCATGTAAAGTGTTGGCGTACAATAAAACTGGTTATAGAAGATGACAATCTATGTTGACCTAGGGAATGATTTATAGTAAACAATATTTATGAATTTATTGTTTCTAAAGATTTTAAATAAGTGTTTATTGTACCTACTTTATACGTTTCAATTTATTTTATAACTTCTAGGTAGTATAGTTACTTTCACAATTCATGACCGTAATTAGACTTTACTCGTATTTTCAAGCCGGCATGTTGGAGGCGACTCCATTTATCATTTACTCAGGGTAATATCCTGAAGTGATACTAATTTATTCCGATTGAAACGAGAAAAATATTTAATTATAGATTTTAATGTTTTTTTTAATTATTTTTAGGTGTTGTAGTTAAATTAATTTTAATCTAGTCTAATTTATATACTTATCTACCGTTAAAATAAAAATGAATAGAATGTTTTTCAAAGTAATCGAGTAACATCTGGCTGTAGTATTGATAGTCACGTGTTTATTCTACTCTTTACAAAACGTTATCGAATCAATTTAATACGTATTGTTACGGAAAAAAATTGTACTTTTATCGTTTATTATTGAATTTAATTTTTTTTCTCGTTCGTAATCGCACACGTAGATTAGATATACATTAGAGTACATAAAAGTCAAAAATTGCGTAGCCAAAATTACCGTTAAATTATTTGTAAAGTTAATATTATAATTCTTGACAAAGGTCGGTGGCTCTACGTTTATTGTCGCACGGTAATTTTGTTGCATAAATGGAACGTATGGATTTATATGTTAGTGCACACATACTCGTATACGAGAAAAAAACGCAGTGATTTTATAATTGTTGATTTTTCCGCGACTCGATTGACGCAAAAGTTAATTGCAGCGTATGGAATAAAATCGGACTGTATCTGTAATCTGATCTTCGCACGCACTGTAATAATAAAATCGCTGTTCTATAGCGTGATTTTTATTTGTGTCACAAGAACTAAGCAAAAACTAAGCTCTGATTTTATAACAGTGAACAATCACATTTTTCTTTTATTTTACTGAGTAGTAATTTTTTTTTATTGTAATTTTCTTTATATTTTTGATTATATTTTTGAGTATCACTGTAAGTCCACCGAACCACACATGAAGATAGACAAAGTAAAGAATGAATGCGACATGATTCAGCAACAATCTGGTCGAGTGTTATTTACTTTTAGAATTTTCACGAGAAAAATTCCATTGAGTTGAAAATACATTAGAAATGTTTGAACGTAGTTTTATGTATTTTAAATAATTTAAATACTACATAAATAGGTAAATAAAAGCTTAATAGTATGTATTCACATACGTTTTACTCGAGGCTCGAATCTGTAAAGAGTTCTTTTTTTACATTATCTATCATCTATCTTTCTATCATCTATCTATCTTTACTTCGGATTAAATTTCACGTTTCGTCTTTGCAAAATCCGCTGTTCGCGAACAAATATAGAAGTTGTGTCAACGCATAACGTGTGATAATGTATGTAAAAATTCCATCAATGACGTTTTTATGATTTACGGTACGATTTGCGATAGATATAACGAGAAGGCCCAATATATCCGTATATTTTTATTTAGTATGACGTTAAGAAACAATTGAATGCACACGAGATTGGAATGAAAGGAAATCGTCTTAAAAATGATGTCGAATGATTCGACATTTCTGTATACAGAACCCCTTCCCGACAATATGATTTGCGTCAGTGGCGATGCGTTACGAACAGATCACCCGAACGGTAACCGAGTGGAAAAAGCGCTTCTCATTGGGATCCTTACGTAAGGGTCAAAGAATAAATATTGCATAATAAATATTATAAGAGTTTAATGATCCTAACAATAATATTGCCATTTATTTGCCTCTACCATACGATAGATTAAATTACTGTCTATTATCGCCCAAAGCAACAATTTCATTTATCTATTTATATTTCTATCTTATTATGTATTAGAATTAAATTAACATATTAACACTAAATTGTAAATATTATCATAATTGATAATACGTTCATAGCTATCATAATAATTGTCAACTTTTTAAATTTTAATGCCATAATAACCAAAACACAAAATTTTATAAAAATCATATAAAAGTACGTTTTGTTTTGTAGAAACATACGTCGTATTTATTTTGACATATGACGAATGAAATATATAAGCCATGCACTTCTTGATGGCTGCAAAGAAATTACTTATCTCATGATAGCTTGCTCTTTGACAATCTGTTGAGGGTTTGTTCGTATTCCAGTAGAAGTTTCTGAACGGATGACTTTTCCCATTTTTTCTACATTCCCTTCCGTAATAGCTTTGTAAATGAAGGTTTTCTTGGTACTCGAATAAGAGCGAGAGGAAGAGAAAAACAACTACAAAACTTCTTTACTAAATTAAGTTACTTTTTTATTGATTATTCTTTATTAACTACATAAAAAAAGGAATAAATGGACAATTTTATTAGGGTAATACTGAGTGGTAAGTGGTTAGAAATACTTATAGATTAAAGTCAATTGAAAAATATTTAATCCGAATTACTAACGAGTTTATTTTGTTTATTCTAAAGATTTGCTGTTGCGTCAGATTAAAATAACTAAAATGATTCCTGAAGAAACCGCACAAACCGCGGCGCGGTGCGGCCGATTTGGGTCGCGGAGAATACATGGCTGCGCCGCTTCTCGTCTCTCAAGTGCAGTTTCCGCTTAAGAAGTACCTTTGCTAAACTCAGAACATAGTTATTTTTCTTAGTAGATTTATCTATTTTTGTTAAGAATAGTAGGCAAACTAATGCTGGTAATTAGCCCAGACTGCCGTCCACTATTTTCAAGTGTGACATCCGTGAAGCAACGTATAACGAGAGCAGTGTGCACTATCAACTTCGATGATGCACATTCGTGTCTTCAAGCCGGCATAGAAGAAGCGAGAGCTGCCTGCAAACATTTCTACTATAAAAAAATAAACTCAGGTGTTTATTATAATACTTTTCTCGGTTAATGACTATCGAAATAAGAATACAAAACAATATTAATTGTGACCATCTTATGCAAATAAAAAAGTGAAAAATGAATTTTACCAAATTGTTCAGTGTTATCATTTCATTAATTACAAAACCACTCTATTCCCCTTTTTTTGAAAGTAAATTAATCCGATTAGAGGGGCGGGGGAGGGGCGTAACAAGAGCACTCCGACCGAGTTTATTCAGGCAAGTTTTCTTTCGAATAATTATTTTTTCGTAATTAAATCCATCAACACGATTTTTTTCTTAATGATTCTCCCGAGAGACCTTCCGATGAGAAGGGGACCTTCTTTTGTTTACTTTCTAAGGTGTCTACTGTGTATGATATTTTAAATGATGACCTCTGTGACAGCGACTTGGTTAGATTTACAGTCACAAATTGCAAAACCGTGCCTATCAATGCAGAATGAGCGATGTATGCAGGGTAAATTTACTTCAACGCGGTTTATATTAAAACTGTACGCCGCTATGACGGTACGCTTCAATAAGCAGTGAAACTAATGAATAAATAAGAAAATATTTCATTATTTTCTTTTAATTGACATGAAAAGCATTCATAAAATCATTTTAAAGTAAAAAAGGCATACATTTCACTTTGTAATGTAAAAGACGGAAAAGTCGTAGATAAAATAAAATATATATAAATATATATCTTCCTTTGTAGCTTCAAACATTTTGTAAACGTAAAAGACTGGAAGATGAAAACATAAAATAAAATCCACATTTTTCTTCGCCGTTCTCCGTTGTACCTCCCCCTCCCTTTGTGGTGTTAATGATATCTCGCTTTTAAAAGACTGGAGCACACAATTTACTTATTCCAACGAAAATTAATTTAAATGAGTTAGGTGTATGAAAAGGTAGTAAATACAAAAGGGAAGCTCCCGGTAAGGTGTCGCGCAAGATAACTTACTTATTAATTATTTGGGAGAAAAGAAATTGTGGACAGAAATTTGAGTCTATTCATTAAAATATGAAAAATATGAATTCAATTAATTGAAGCTTTTCAAGTTTTTTACATACTTTGATGGTTCTACGCTATCTAATTTTATTTAATTAAATTTTGTTTACCGATATATCTAATTTACATTAAATCATTTATATGATTAATTAATTTTAATTAAAATTTATTTATGTCTCAAAATATTAATTACCCAATTAATATTACATATTTTTATTTGAGTATTAATTAGTAAATAAAACAGGCCACAGTCGGTTTATTATCGCCTTAACGAGCGTATTGAATTTTTTTCTATCAATTTTCATCATAATTTATTAATAACTTACACATATTGGAATGCGGCTGAGGTTGTAAAAATCTGAATCCTGAAGGATATTGTGGCAACCTCTTTTCACCTCAACATAAAAAAAGATTGTCACAATGACAATTTAAATTGTCAATTGTTATTATTTTTACAAGAGAATACATTTTACTTTGAACACAACCACTACGTATTCTTTTACCAGATTTTATTTTAATTAATAATGGAGTGTCTCACTCACTTCAAGCGGGTGAGACACTCCAAAATGTAATCATGTCTGCAGAAAAATAAATAAATAAATATAGTGTATTTTAATAATAAAATATATTGTACATATTGTATATATTGTTCCAATTTCCATCACTAAAATAGCTGTACATACCTTGTATCATCAACAACAACAGTCTCTCTAATGCAAAAGAAGTATCCAAAGAAGTATTTAGTTCGTAGTCTATGTCTATGCTGAATTTCATCAAGGTCCGTTCAGTCGTTTGTGCGTTATTTGACAAACATACATACACGTCACTAAACATTAACATATTTTCGGAATACAGAATTCGTAAGCACATCAAGCTGAAACCGGGGCTTTATCAAGCGCTTCATGCTTATATTACGCGCGATGAGATGCGCTTAGCTCGCTTAATCGCTTGTGAGATGGTATAGTATAATATGACATAAATGAGTTATCAACTCATGTCATTGATGCGAGAATTGAATTTATTCAATGAAAAACGCATTACCCCGTTTCAAATACACTTTTAGTTCAAAATTATAGTTTGGAAAACGTTTTATATCGTTGCTCGATGATTTTTTATAACATATACAAATTCTGGAATTACAAATTTAAAAAACCTCTAACATAAATAAAATGAATTCAACATTGAGATATTATACTAGAGGCGCAAACCCCATACATTTGACATGAAAAAGCCGTAGGCCGTTTCAAACGATTTGACAATGTCAATCTTAGTGTTGCCGGTATGGTTAAAAATTTTCCACACACAAATTTTCTTTTTCTTTAGATATTTTTATTCAGTGTCGATTATATTATATCTAGAGGCATGCATTTTCAGCTAAATAAAATAAAGTTCAATGTTCTAATTGTTTAATATAAGTTGAAATTATTCTTTCTTAAAAATAAAATATTTCTTTTTTTTATATTATAATACGGCTTATGGGAAACGATGTTTTACTAGCAACACTAAATGTAAAAATATAACTAATTTTATTTGTTTTTTTGTTGTTTAAGGACAATATAGATGTTGAAAGGATATATTTACGTGTGAAACGTAATTCCGCTTTTTTTGTCGTGCATTTGGGATCGAGAATTGCACGTTTTCACCACATATTTGCCCATTATGAGTTTATATACGTCCTGTCAAATACCAACTGACAGAAAGCTTAATTATGGCTGTGGGCAGATCTTCACTCGCCTCACGTTGGGAGCGTTATTGCGCCTCTAGTATATATCTCAATGGAATTCAACATATAACCAAAAATAAATAAATAAATAAAATAATATTATCTAGAATAGAATACCTCTTTTGATTTAAAACTTTTAAATCTTTATTTTGCTACGGCTCGACTCTTGTTCGCGTTAATTAACGTGTTAAAAATTATGTCGTTAAACTGTCGCATGTCATTATTTTTTTGGTTTTTCTCAAGTTAGTGGTTGACGTCCAATGCCAATAGTATTGACGTTAATAGAACTACGCGATAAAATATTGGCCACATTAACGTAATGAATTAATTATTGCACTAATTAACGCGTTGAGACGCAGATGGGGCCGTAGCAATAGGTACCTATTGAATGTTAATGATATGATATTGTCAGAAATGCTTTTCGTTGGTATTGGGTTACGTCCAGTTATCCCTAATATTATCTTAGGTCATTATTATCAAAGATAAACATTGTAGATAGATGCCATACTCGTTTCATTGTTACCTTCTCATCAGTCATCGCAGATTCACACACACGTCCCAACTAACCTTTCCTTAACTATCTAAAATTTTCTATAGTTATACTTTGACCCTATATTTTGACCTTTATGACATATTTGACCTGTTATATGCCGGGTTGGATTCGAGGAGACGAATGTGCACTATCCAGGCTGACATTCATCCAAAGTGATCTTGAAACGTGACCCTTCACGGGTCACTTGCAATTGGTAGTACTATCCCAGGATGGCAGACTGGGCTTAACCAAAATAAGTCTGCCTACCTAATCCATATTAAAATATTCGATTAATAAAAGATTGCAATAATACAAGTTGGCTTTATATATAATTGTATTTATTTTAATGCCTTATTTTAGATGTTTTCACATATGTCTTTACTTCAAAAAACATCACAGCAAAATGTTTTACAAAGGGTCAAAACTTCTATATCAAAATAGATACCATAGTTCAAGTTATCGCGAAGTAAACAAACTTGGGTCTAAGGGACCTACCCAATTATCCTTAATGAAGACAATGATATAAGCGCGGTTATTGATCTAGATTTAAATTTCAGTACGGGTCAGTCCCTACGCGATGCGTGCCCGCCCTTAATGCGTCTTCGCAACTTTGTATATGACAACTAAATAGTTTTAATACTTTCAAGATGTTAAGTAATTAATATTTCAAGTATTTTATTTTAAAGCGTTCTAGACTTAAGGACACTAGTCACTGTAGAAAGAGATGTGTATCTTGGGACATAAACTTGACCATTTTCCGTCTGACGTTAAGCTGGAGTGTGGTCCATGAATAGAGATAATTGTTACCACAGATAAATATCTGCAGGCAGCGGTCGTCCACTATTTTCGGTTAACGAGATGTTCAGCATCTAGGTTAACTGTAACTCTTCTCTCGCTGATTACTTTCAAACTGATTTCAAGGCGCGACTAGGTCACTTCACGGATGCTACACTTGAGTAACCATCACCACTCTGTATACCACAATGGTAGTATCAAAAGTAATACAAAAAATACAACAATCAAAACTACAAACTCAATCTACAACTAACTTTAATGTCCACTAACTAATTTCTTATCCCCGAAACATAATAATATGGACCGTGTACAGACAAACGTTTGAAAATTATGATTAACGAGCTTTTACACACACATGCATGCATCAACATAATAGAATACATCATATTAATAGCGTATATGTGTGTGTGTTAGAACATATTAATGTCTTGTTAGATTAAAATAAGGTTTCATCTAGTTATAGTGGGGTTATAGCAATAAAATTTTCGTTTGCCTTAGCCTAGGCGTTTATGATATTTTATTATTTATATTTTTGGCTATACAGCATGTTAAAAAAAAATATCCCCGCGAACCAGAAGTTCTAAACGTTACGCTGATGCGGTATAAGTATATATTTTTATTTTTACGATTATAATTTTTATTTATTTATTGCCTCATTTATCAGTGTAATATCAACATTATTGTACCATTATTTGTTAATAAAAAAAAACAATTGAGAACAATGTGAACGGAAGGATATACAGCGCGAGGTTTTTTAAGTCACTGTTATTATAAAGTTACGGTTTGATTTATTTTAAAATGTTTAAAAAGCTAATAATAATAATAAATATTAGTAGTGTAACATATGGTCAAAAAGAATGTCCGCAGTCCTATTACTGTATACGGCGGACACTTATACGTAATATATTTTAATAGAGACAAACAACGGAAATATTTACAATAACAATCTAGTGACGCACCAAGACGCATCGTTGTGTATCGATCCGCGCCTCATCTCAAGACTATCGAGTACTACTACTACTCTTGTTAAGATGCTAATGATTTTGCATAGTAATTTCCTCGAGATTTGCATGTATTTTATTAAAGTTTATATTGTATTATTTAAAATATTTTTTTTTTGTTTTAAAGTAGAGAAATAGCAAGAAAATGGGAAATAGAAATCCCGGGAGCTCGGTACTAATGTATCTTTGTTGTTTGTTTCACTCGATAAATAAATACGATTTAAGTAAAAGTTTGTACATCGGTACCAATCTAGAGCCTTCTTTTGTAAACTCTGAATTTTTATTAACAACATTTATATACAATACTAAACAGACTGATGATGGCTATTAGCAAAGTCTGCCGTTCTGGAATCGTACCACCCTTTACAAATTTAACAACACTCGCCTCCCGGAATTAGAATGGAAGTAGCAAGGTACGACGAGAAGGATGTTGCACATTCGTTACCTCAAGCCGGCATGGCGGAGGTGACTGTGGTCTTCAAATAAATATAGCAATTGTTTCTTACTACTCTAGTTTAACTGAGTGTGGTCACGAGTGGCGAGAAAATTACGACTACTGTAACAAAAAAAATAGATAGATAGAAATAAGGGAATAAAAACAATGAAGCCAGCCAGCCAAAATAAACAAAATAAAATATAAGAGAGTCTGAAAGTTGTATTTTACGAGTAGTTAAAGATGGGATCTTTTGAGAAAGCATCTTTGGGTGAAAGGTTAGCTTTGCACCGATATATCTGAGAAACCATTGGGCTTTTGACTTTTCTTTCTGTTATCGTTTTATTCTGTATTATCTTTTTAATAATTTTTTGCATTTCTTTTTATTTTCCAGCTTAATTTGAAAGAGTGGTAGGCCGACCAATAATAGTTATTAGCCTAGTACCGTCCTGGGGTAGTACCACCACTTTCAAGTGTAACATCCGTGAAGTGAATTTGTCGCGTTTTGCTGTTTGAAAATAGTCAGATATAACTAGAGGAGTTTGCACTGTTAACCTTGATTTTAAACATTCGTTGACTTAACGGAGGTGACTGGTAGCAGTTATTTCTGTTCATCAGACGCCAATTAGTTGTCATATGCTGAACTACAATAAGAAACCAATACCGGCTTGATGAGTCGAGTGTGTACCATTATTCCCGTCTAATTCCAAGCCGGTACTGACTTGTACACATGCATATTATTATTTATGTACGAATAAGTATATAATGTATCATTTTAAAGTTTCATGTTCACCTCACACGTTCTCTGTACATAATGCTATACAAACAAGAGTAACAATTTCAACTTGATCGCATTCTAATCCCCAGCTTTTGAGGGGCCATTACCATTTTTTTTCGCGCCAAAACCATATTTCCGTGCATATCTCGACGATTCGCAGATCCATTATTTTTTATGGGCCGATACAGGGGTGTTTTTGTTACGACGTTTTACTTTTTGACACCCATTCTAGGTATTTTGGGACACACTGTGTCGTAAATATATTAATTTAAATTAGGAAATGTTGGAACTCGCCTATTTAGACTATATTAAGGGTAAACAGATCGGAGTAAAAGAAACTTCGTCTCGCCGTCAAAAGGTTGTAATTCAAAGTGACAATACAGATAGAAAAAGAGAGAACATAATACTTATAAACTAAACCAGTAACAAATGGCCAGTGTGTAATATAAATTAGCAAAAGAGTTCAATCTCCAACACGCGCCCTTAATCTATATTACAACTAAAATAAAAACAACAGCATATTATATTATATATTTTTTTTATAATACCATATTCTGCCTGATAATAAAAACGAGAGTATCATCGGCTTGAGTAGATTTCTAATGCAAATTACAGTACATTTAAGAATTTCTTATTTATACACTTATTTTAACTAATTAAATATATTAATTTTAAGTCATATTTACAAGTATATAAAAATGAAGTAAATACTTTGATAAAGTACAAAAGTATATAACTATTACAAAAGGTTCAATGCAAAGAAAAATCCTGGTAGTGCCCAAATAATGTTGGGACTAAATTTACTGTACGAAAGGAAATTTAACAATTTTATGTACCTACTGAATACACGGTGCGGCAAAAAGTATCAGTAGCTACCTCCACAAAACACCACAAACACCCCCTCGTTGAAGAACGATTCGAGTATCTTAAAACGTTTTCAATATGAACAAAACTATTGCCCGCAACTTTCTATAATTAATATTATGTTATTAACATGCCCGTTACATCCCCAGTGAACTTTTTTATTAAGATAAAATAGCTGTTCTGCGCGGTTTTATCCACGTTCATCTAAAAAAATCTTTCTTATAAATGAGGTATCTAATTAAAAAAAAAAAATATAGGCATAGGATAGTCTTGTTTCACATAGGACTGGTAGTTACGGAACGTGTATGGGACCAACAAATAAACAAACATTATTATTTAATAAACATGAAAATTGATTAGGAAAAAATCAACACAAAATAGCCAGAGGTGAGGTGGGGTTCAAACCCAACGCCTTCCGTTATGCGCACGGAACCACTGACCATTAAAAATACTCCTCCAACGGCGCCTTACATGGTCATGTCAAAATTCCTCCATTCTATTTTTCCATCGGCAACTGAGTGATTGAATAATTATATTATGAGGTCTATCAAATGCAAAAAATTATAAAAATAATACTGATAATTAAACGTAATCGATTTTTATTTATTAGTATTGTTTTTTATTTACTTTTATTTATTCGATTTTTATTTTTTATTTATTAGTAGGTATGTATTGGATATCTTAAATATTGGGGTTTTCTCGTACAATTAAAATGCAAATCGTCTACGAATTTACGTAGACGTTACGACCGAGTGTCGTAGCAACCCAAACAAAACAATAAATCTATTTCAAATTTAATGCATCTCAAAATTCATCTGCATACATATGAACCGTGTAAGGACTTTAAAAATATTGCATAACGATTATTCACACACATTTGCATTGATATTCAAAATTAGACAGAAATACAGTAAGCACTTGTCACCCTCTTTTAAAATTCCTAATCTAGGGGTGTACACGCATATCGACTATCGACAATCGTCACCCATAGAACATGCCTCACCGAGTTACTTAGGTAAATATTTAAATACGATCGAGTACAAGCTATGAATATTTTAAACTTGAAGAAAAACGCTTATGTTATGACGTTTGTATATTTGTTCATATTGTTACGCGTAACGTTGCGATACTATTAAGCGTTGTCGTTTATTTAATTTTATTTTCACGGTATTTTATTATTTTACGCTCGTTGTTTATAGAGTAGTCTCGTCATTTTTTTTAACTTACTTTGATTTGTTTTTTTATTATTTACCGCTTTGTAATTGTGGACACGTTGTAATAATGATAAAGTCCTCTCTGAAGCTCTCCGCCTGATGTTAAAGTATAGGGCAGTTCATGAGCATAATAACTCTTAGTATATCATCATTCTGCTTGCCACTCATGATTCTTATTTAAATATTTCTATACCTATATATATTGTTGTCAGTAATATCAAAAATGAATAATTTATTTTCTTGATGTTTTGATGTTGCGTGTATTAGTGTGTAAACGTCTTTATGAATAACCGATTTGATGAGTGCTCGCAAATTGGTGAACCGAGTCGGAAACAGCGAGTTCTGCTGATTGGATTCTTTCGAGTGTTAGGGAGCGGATCCATGTATAATCGAGTGGGTATTATCTTTAAGTGCCATTCGATTGTTCGATTTTATTATTTTGTAAATGGTTAATTTTGTTTATGTTTTATTAATGTTAGGAAAATATGCCAACGTAAAGTGAATGAAGGCTGAGTTTAGTTCGAACATTTAGAAGCTGAAGCAATGTAACACTCATAAAAATTTAACTTTCATTTTAAATTAAATTTAACGAATATTCTTGCTACGCCTTACCGGGGCGTCACATTATATAGGCTTTATACTAATTATGTGACATGCCATAAATAAATAATTATAAAAAAAAAATCACGCAGAAAAAAAAACTTTTTTCGTTTTGTGTGTTTATTTATAATGAATCAATAATGTTAATTAATGTAATATTGATTTTCAAATTCCAGGTTATAATAATATGACAAATGGAAATGCTTTGCCCTCCCATGTGTTCTCCCAGTCCTTTAACCTTGGCTCCTTCAAGCGGAGTAAAAGCAGCTTCTTAGGTCGGCATAGTATAGTAGTACGACTGGAGTCATCGTGTAAGCGGTTCTTTAGTCGTCCGTCCTCAACAGTCCTCATGGACCTCCACTGTGCTTACCATCATTATCAGGTCAGTCGTGGTCACATGTCGTATCATAAAAAAAATAATCTAGAACTAACAGAAAAAAGAAAAACTATTGTCGTTTGTTTTTAAGTGGGAATTGAGATAGTGTTCATTTACTTACATAGTTTATATTATTATATTTTAACGTGTGCAAAATTGATTAAATTATATGAAATCTTGTTTTTAAGTATGCTCATTATAATTTATTCATTATTTTAAGACAAGATCCTTTAAAAAAGAAACATCAAAATCGGTTCATAAACAGTGAAACATCCCCTAATTTTCTACCATTAAAGATGGAATATTTTCTTCAAATTGAAACGGGACCAATGTCGACATATAATCTATCCAACAAAAAAAGAATCATCAAAATCGGTCTACAAAGTCGGTTAAAAATAACGAAGATCGTACCAATTGCGTACGCACAAAGCTACAATAAAGAGTATCTCTTACAATCTCCTCACACCATTATCTCTCGGTCTCATACCATCCGAGAGCCACTCATCTCTTTCGTTTTGCTTTTGTTGAAGAACTCTTGACTAGCTCTCGATGTCACAAAAGATATTGGTTCACTCCGTAGTGTCGATTCCTGGAGTGTGCTTGCTTTTCATTTTTAGACATTTTGTCAGTACCCTTTCATTGTTTGAGTTCATTTTTAGAACAAATAATTTTGATATCGCTGTTTAAATTGATTTGCTTATTTTGCTTTATCTTCCAAAATCTTTTTTAAAATAAAAGATTCAATAAAAATATGTATCTTAGAAGGTGTCGAATAAAAAAAGTTGAAATACAGCAGTTGTTAACATTTTAGTAAACGCCTTAATAATATGTAACCACTTTTACATGAACTAGATTTTGTATTAAAGGATTATTTTAGGTGTTCCACTTTAATAGCAAGTGGAGTGTGCACTGTCAACCTGGGAGCATTTCCAGCATTGGCATCTGTGGTAGGATTTTTTTATTAACTGTCAAATATGATATAAATAATAATTATTTTATTTTAAAGAACAATATATTTCACACCAACACATGTCTGGTTGTAATTTAAATATGGTAGGACGTCATCTCGATGACATCTCGGCCGCAACGTTCATTTATCACGGACGTAAGCCTTCGTCGATATTATGATCAATGCCCACCCCTAAAAAGGGGGTTGAAACCGTCGCTTATACAATGTGTTCTCAAACCACCCTCTATTGGGTGGTGACACTTTTGAATATGTGACTTTTGCTCTAGACATATTTTGTATGTTTAAAATGAATGAAAATTATTATTACTATTGATTTTAGTGTTTTTATTTAAATTACTTGTATAAACTAGAAGATAATTAACCTAATTAACTAGATAAACAGTTGTAGTTTTATTTCATACACACTATCATTGAGATATATAACTAGAGGCGCAAACCCCATACATTTGACATGAAAAAGGCGTAGGCCGTTTCAAACGATTTGACAATGTCAATCTTAGTGTTGCCGGTATAGTTAAAAATTTTCCCCACATTAATTTTTTTTTCTTTAGATATTTTTATTCAGTGTCGATTATAATATATCTAGAGGCATGCATTTTTAGCTAAATAAAATATAGTTTAATGTTTTCATTGTTTAATAAAAGTTGAAATTGTTCTTTCTTAAAAATAAAATATTTCTTTTTTTTATATTATAATACGGGTTATGGGAAACGATGTTTTACTAGCAACACTAAATGTAAAAAATATCCCTAATTTTATTTGTTTTTTTGTTGTTTAAGGACAATATAGATGTTGAAAGGATATATTTACATGTAAAACGTAATCCCGCTTTTTTTGTTGTGCATTTGGGATCGAGAATTGCACGTTTTCACCACATATTTGCCCATTATGAGTTTATATACGTCCTGTCAAATACCAACTGACAGAAAGCTTAATTATGGCTGTGGGCAGATCTTCACTCGCCTCACGGTGGGAGCGTTATTACGCCTCTAGTATATATCTCAATGCACACTATGATGTAGCAATAAAAAATGTATTTTTTTTACCAAACAAAGGTCATCGTATAAGTTGTTTTATTAAAATATGACCATATAAGTACATAACATAGCGTTTAAGACTGCGAAAGTCTTGATTTGCTCTATAAATTGTTACTGTGGAATGACCTCTGTGCTGTGGCAGTAATTGCGTCACTCTTGGTTAAGATCAAGCTGACTTCTATGACAAGACAAACATAGGATGTTTTAATATATATTAATATAGGTTTTTGTGAGAGTGTTTGGCGCCTTTAGCCCGGGAAGGTTGAGGTGTTTTTTATCCCTTTCCTTAATTAGTTTAGTGGTTATTATTGTGTAAAATTGGTGTTCTTTTGCGTAATTTCATGCTGCGCATGTGAGTAATTGTAGAAACATTAAAATTCACTCTATATGTGGCAACGGAAGCGGTTTTTTTTGTGGTTATCCCACGCCGTGAAAACGCTCATACTGTGACGTGACCGGGTGAATTGCCGCCAAATATTCCAAGAAAGCGTCAAATTGTAAAACACCATTGCAATTTGATACAAAAACTTCAAGAATTTACTACTCGACATTAGCAGAATTGTGGTTATTATGACATCTGAGGACATTTAACAAAAGAGGAAGAAGAAGTAGGTTTTTATAAAATTGTCAAGAGATCAATAATTCATTGGTAACATTGTGACTTTCCCCCCTTAAATTGTCCCCCACTCTGTCAAAGAGAAATGTAATTAACGATTGAAACTCGAAGCGGCTAATCTCGTCAGTTCAAAGCTTATTACATTTATACAACCAACGTAATCTCAGAATAAACTTTTCAATAGAAAATGTCGAATCATCGTCGATTGAAACCGAACCCTTGCGAAGTTCCAAATAAGCGCCTGAATTTTTTACTATTGCAACTTTTTTTTATTATGTTTGGTGTTTGCAGTTGTATTTTAAATATTAAACTATATATTTTTTGTTTTAGTTCGCCTACGTTAAATTTAATTTAATTTAAATAGATTAATATATTTTTATTATTAAAAAGGATTCTCATAAAGATTCTGTAGTTTTTTTTTTTTTTTTTTTTATTTATTTATTTATTTATTTATTTATAATATTTACAACTATACCGTTTGGCACTATCGGATCACAAAACCTAATTGGTTTGTCTGTGATCTTATACATTAATGACAACACCGTTAAAATTATATTTTGATACAAAAGTAATAAATACATTTAATTATGTTAAAAAAAACAATAATTACTAAAATAAATTCCTCTATTCTATTTTTCATCCATGACGTCACATTTTACTGGGTTTTTACACTACAAATTTTTATGTATTTATTTTGTTTCTTTCGGCATTGTGCCTTTTATTGTTTGCGTTTTGTTCCTGTCTTGATAGCCATGATATAGGATATACTAGTTTTAAAATCGAATGAACTCGTATATCTATTTATTTATTTTAATAATATACGGGACCCCAAAAACCACAAAAGCAAAGCATCAATCAAAAGTACTGTCGTCGTGATAGGTATATTTCCACAAAAAAGTGAACAAGTGTTTAAAATTCTAACTTTAACAGATTAAAATCTACCTTACGTCTAGGAAATAAAGTTCGAATTTCCACATTAGAATTGCCTAAAGGGTAAGACAAAAGTAGTGTGACCATAATTTCATATAGTATATTATCGAATGTAATGTTTTATTTATTTAATTTTAGAAACATTGTATTCACTAAAAAAATAAAAAAATAAATGTAGATATTTTTTTCTGTTCAAAACAATAAGGCGAGTTCTGTTTTATTATAATTTGTTAGTACACTTTAGTACACTATACACTTATAAACGATTTAAATATAATATAATTTTTACTTCTTTGCTTTCTACTTCTCAATTTGAATAGACGTTATCATTATAACGACCAAGTACTCAAACGTTACTTAAATTTAAAAATTGCTTATTTTGTGTTCGTTTACTATTTAAATTAAAAAAAAAAACATTAATTAATTAATTACACAGTCCTAAATGTTAAGTAAATACTACGGGAATGTTAATTTTCTACTTTAATTATGATTAAATTATAGGCTATGTTGATTTAATAATAACAATTAGCAATCCCAGCATTACAATACAAATACAATTGTCACGCCTTTCCCCCACAAGGATAGGCATTTATTATCCGTAAAAACAAGAAATTGTGTGTACACTAAAATGATTGTATGTGAGTTTTCGGGAAGCGGCCGCGTATCAACGAGAGATGCAATAAAAAAGGTATAGGACCTTGTACTCCGACGTTAAGGGTAATCCGTACAATACAATCAGTTATTGCTTAGCGGTGACAATGCGATTTTCTAACATCCTCCTTTTCATAAAAAAAACTTAACAAAGACATTTTATACTGTCGTATTTTTAGGCCTTTATTAAATCTTTATTTGTAATTTTTAATGTTGATATAATTTTGTTTATGAGTGTAACTTATAGACAGCCTACTTAGATAATATATCTAGGTACTTTCAAATGCAAATTTCCGCGATAAATGTAGCTACGTCAAATAATAACATATATTTTTTAAATTTAAAATGTTAAAGTATACAGAAGTTTTTAAATAAACAAAAAAATTATGGTATTTTTAACATACCAAGAAATACTTCTAAATTATAACTTAAAAATATAATCTACAATCAAATATTTAAAAAAAGGACTAAAACATTGACGGTCCACTCGAAGCAATCAACTATAATGGGACTTATTCAAATTTTCCTTTCAAAAAATCGTTGTAATAAAATTAAATATTACGAAAGGAGCATCGAAAAATTGCGATTCCTACGATATCGAAGTCCATTTACGATTTTGGACGCGGACTCGCATGAATTTACATCGAATTTTCGAGGCGAGTGTAATAAAACATGATGAATTGTTCAGCACAATGGTAATTACCTTCAACTAAACGTCGCGACTGTCGATTAAAGTTTTTGTAATATCGAATATTTTATTATTGCGCTTCATTTCTCAATAAACTTTATTATATAATTATTTTCTTTGGTTTTATTTGCATTTTATTTTATTAGGCTTCTACTCTTTTGTTTTGCTTATCAAAATCAACGCTAAATCATAGGTTTTTGGGTGAAAAATTGAATAAAAATGTTGACTCAATTTTTATATTCATTTTACACCTCTGTATAGATAGAAGTAGTAAGTAAATTACACAACAATCACTATCACTCAAGCCGGTATAGTGGAGGCGAGGCACAGGTTTCTCTGTAGTGGCAGTTGTTTCCTTTCATGGACCGCACTCTAGCTTTACATCAGACGGAGTGTTGTCACATGCCGAGCTACAATAAAAAAAAAATCACTATACTGACAACCTTTTAAATTGACAGTGCACACTGCCTTCGTTATACCTAGCTACTCCTAAGCTGATCACTTAAAACAATATTAAACAAAAGCGTGAAGAGTTTCAATGAAACAAACAAAGAAATGCATTTCTATGAAAAAGTTGAACACTATTATACGAACTTCAGAAATAAATCGTAGTATACTTTTGTAAAAAAGAAATTGCAGTAAAAACAGTAGACATATTTCTTGGAAACAATTAACTTTTTTTGTTAGATGGAAACAGGGAAAAAACTATAAGAAAAATAGGTGGATGAAGGTTAGCGCTACTGTAGTAATTGTGTCGTGAGAAGTGGCTATACTTCATGGGACGACTACTAAATCTCAACCCCGAATAGAACCCAATTACCTTTTGAGAAAAAATACTGTTATACAATTCCTTTCTTGGACACAACTTGCGTATTATAATCATTTTTGCAACAGTTTATATATACATCCAAGCTCAATGGAGAGTGGTAGGTAGACGGATAAAATTAAGGGTAACTAGTACAACTCTACCATCACTTTCAAGTATAATCCGAGGAGAATAGTCTACCTAATATGTGCACACTCTCACACTCTTTATTATCAAGCCGGCATAGTGGAGATGACTGTTACCTATAAACATTTAACTGTAGTTATCTCCGCTTTTGAGTCGCAGTTTCACTGAGAAATAGTAACGTAATAAACAAGTTATTGATATTTGTAACCGAGTGACTGTTCGAAGGGAGCTTGTAAAGTTTTGTTGTTAAAATTAAACAAGTCAACTTTGTTAACGTATATTGCTTGCTTAATTTTGACATAGCTGTATTGCACGTGTTGAATAAGTCTTGGTTGTATGTTGCCGAATAATTTTGCTAAAAAATTACCAAGACTAATTGGTACTTTGCTACAGCTTCGTTTTCTCAGTGAATACAGAATAGGCTTGACGATTATAAAAAAATCTAATCATTTCAATTTAATAAAGTAGTTTTTTTTTTAAATTGTAGCTCGGCATATGACAAGATTCCGCCTGATGTTAAACTAAAGTGCGGTCGATGAATAGAAACTACTGCTACTACAGATAAATTTCTACAGACAGCAGTCGTCTCCGCTATGCAGGCCTGAGGAGACGAATGTGCACATTCGCTATACCGAGTTACATCCAAACTAGGTACCTGTACAAAATACCATAGGTCCATAGGTACCTTTGAAATTTGAATTTGATAATTTCAAAAATGTTTTAGATTTGTTCCTAAGATATGGTCGATAATCGAGACAGTTTAATTCTTTTTGCACAGAGAACCCCAAAAAATCCAAATCTGAGCCCATCTGATATCAAAAACTACTTAGCCTTATACGAAACCGATTTTCCTTGCCCTTTTATTATTATTTGTTCGGATGAAACTAATTTTTGCACATTCGTACCTACATATATTTTACATGTGTTTGTTTCCATTTTTTTTTTGTAAAATATATTACAATAATACATTTTTATTTGTCATTTATATATTTAGGTTAATCCAGTCTCGCATACTTATATAAAATATTTGTGTTGCTCGGGAATTAAAGCCGAGACCTCCGTATAAGAGACTGGTATAATAACCATTTCCAGAGGTAAATATAAAATAAATAAATAATTTATAACAATTTAAGTTAATAACATAAAATACAGAAATTATTTAATTTAAAAAAAATCAATCTCGTATCGTATAATAATGGAAACAAACACATTGTAAATGAACAAAATATTCCGGGAACTCTTTCACGCTAATTCCATGCTCTGGGCACAATAATGGTGTTTAAAATAATATTACAATCATTAAAGACAATCATAATTATTTTGTATCCGAGCCTTTTGCAAATGTAATTCTAAGAGGAAGATTATGTTTTCGGGAATCGAAGTTGCTACCGTTCGATGGTTATTGGGACATTCTTTTATAAATTCAGCCTGCTAAGTCCATAATTTCAAAGTGTACTTTTTATTTCATTTATTTTATAATTCAAGATATATTATATCAAAAAACAATTTTTCCGCCATATTCTGATACAACTTCATTAGAAGCTAAGCTCACGTATGTTTTAAAATAATCACTTTCCATATTAATTCTTAATTTACTGCATCGTTGGTGCTTGCACATAATTCGATTGTCCAACCAAGTTGGGGGTAAAAAGTATCTAAATATTACAATTCAATTTATACACAATCATAATATGTTTATACAATTATAACTCTTATTTTCAAACGTATTAAGGTATAAGATAAGTTAGCAAAAATATTGTTATTGTGTAACCGATTTTGTGTATATTGGTCTAATGGAGAAATGGGTTGGTAGATGTTTAAGTTAGGTCAAAGATTGTGTCATTAATAAACCTCTTTCGTTTTTAAATATTGTTTTCTGAAGGTAAAAAGTTTATGTAAATTAATTTTTATTTTTACGTAATCGGCGCGGCGGTCCTTACTCAAAGTGTACAGTGTACAGTGCCGGATTTAACATAGGCAGTTACCTATGGGCCGCCACCACACCACAAAAAAAAAATTAAATTAAATCTATAAAGGCTCAGTAGAAACAAAAAAAAAACACTGAGTTTTGTTTTAAATTTTGTGTTAGCCAACTTATTTAGTTGCTCTCTTCTTTACCTCGACCTTAATAGAAACTTTCAACAGTTAACCACAAATGATTAGATGGCCTCCACAACATGCTATGCCTATGGGCCGCCGAAGTCTAAATCCGGCGCTGCCTGAGTACGTAGTTTACCTATATCTACGCGAGAAATATTAATACGCGAGAATATAGTATATAATACGCGACAAAATAGGTAATTAAATATCAATAATAATTAGCGCGATAATCAAAGGGTTAAATTTTAGCTGCATTCATACAAAATTTTCTACATTATCATCAATTTTAAACATTTTATACCCCTTTGTCTTTTACGAGTGGGCAAAAAGTTGTTGGGAGTGGCTTCCGACTAGTCTACATATATTTTAACCCACTCATTCAATTTATTAGCGATTTTTATCAACACAGGAACCGCTATTACTGTAATTTCATTTTGAGTTGATTAAAATAATGTTTTCGCTATAAAAAGGGTTTATTAAAAATTCAGTTAGATTGGTAGTAGCTAAAAGAAAACATTATGCAGTCATTGTTATTTCATGCCATTAATGAGTTTTTCATGTGGTTTCATTTCTTATTTATTTTAGTAACCCGACATGTAATGTTAATAGTACAAATGTTAAGCTAAAGTACGGCCGACGAGCGGAAAAAGTGCTAGTACAGGGAAAAGCCTGTAGGCTGCAGTCACCTCTATTATACTGGATTGAGAGAAATGTGCACTATCTAGGTTAACAGAATAACTTGCATAGGGGTTACTCCGGGATGGCTTCGCGAGGTATGTGCTCGATAGTCTCGACTCACTTCAGCGCAGGGCTGTGCGGATCGTTGGCGATGAGTGGGTGACTAGAGGTCTCGAAACCCTGCAGCTCAGGTGAGACGTAATTCTACCGTTATTGCCACGGTGAATGTTCAGCAGAGATTCATGATTTAATCGCTCCTACCCCACATCGCTTGAGGTCGACGCGTGCAAGTGATCGAATGCATCGCCTCACCGTCGAAACAATCCCCTCGCGGACCAAAAGGTTCGGGCAATCCTTCTTCTGTCGTTCCATCAAATTGTGGAACGACCTTCCCAGCCACGTCTTTCCTCCTTCCTATAACATGGGATCCTTCAAGCGCAGTGTGAAGAGGCATCTCATCAAGCCGGCATAGCGGACGTGACTGTTGTCTGCAGATCCCCTTCTCTGACAGCAGTCGCCTCCGTTCATGGATCGCACTCTAGCTTAACATCAGGCGAAGTGCGGTCATATGACGAGCTAAAATAAATAAAAAAAAAAAAAATTTGTACCATTTGCCTTTGCATCTTGATGACTACTGTATCATTTATTTATAATGATAAAGGCTTAGTGCTAACTTTCTTCTTTCGCTTAAAAACAAGCTGAAAGTAATATTAAAATCCATCAGCGTGTCGGTAAACGTACATGCCTCGCGTTTCATATAAACAACGTAAAGTTGGAGGTTGCAATTCCAACTTGTACGGGCGTCGTTACTCTACGGATTTACACACAGATAGAGGCTCTCTGAGCACACCGTGTACAATAATAATTGAGGAAGTTACCTTGTCAAATACATTCTGTGGTTGTTGTAATAATAAAAGTAGGTTTAGTACAGTTTAATACAGTGTAATACATGTTTTAAATATACATATGTCAAATTAAATGTTTTTAATGTTATTATTTTTTGTATTTTATAAAGAGCCTAGCGATAAGAAGCGTGAACTCACGATCGATGAGACCCGTGTTCGAACCTTGCTAATTCTGATTGGTACTAATGTAACTTTGTTGTATGTACTTGTTATAGGTACTATTAAAGAGTGTAGGCAGACTGATGATGATTATTTGCCCAGTCTGCTGTTTCGTTAGTGCCGTCTGCACTTTCGAACTTTTGCCGGTGACAGTGTATTTGTATTCTAACTGTACAATAGTATTTCAGACGCAATGAACTGTATTTTATAAATTTTTCTTCATTTTCGTTTCGTTTTCAGGATAGTGGTAAATGGCGTTTCTTGTCGCTGCCTATCCCTGTTAGAAGAAGCCGTGACAATTTGATCGATTTTATTAATATAAAAATTCTTTTACTATAACATTAATTACAAAATAGAAACAAAGAAAAGGGTTCATACCCGTACGCACCACTTCCTGTTTAAAGATGTTTCAGAGAATAGTTAAGTAAGATGTAACAAGGTTTCACTGGGATTGGGGGTCGATCTTAAACCCTCGGGATGTATTATTGTTTTGGGAAAATGTCCGTTTGGTTACGGTTATTTTAGTTAGAGTTTGATGTCACAGAGTAGATACATAGGTACTGGTGAATAAGAAATATATGTAAGTAAGATTTTTTAACTTGTTTGAACTGGTGAGAACGTTTATTGGTGACCGACAGGTTTTTAAGATTTCTGATTACTCCGCTTGCAATAGTGAATTTTTACTTTGTATATAATTTTTATCAATACATATTATTATAACTCTAAGAAGGTCCTTACTCCAATAAATTTGGAATTACAGAGCCTTAAACTGTGTTCTGTAAATAATAAAATGATCAAAATAAACATTTTAACCAGAGGAGTGTGATCTGTCAATGGATGGTGCACATTCGACTTTTCAAATCGGGATAACGAGGGAGACAAATCTCTGTGTTCGCTCATTATATTTTAGCTAGTGTGGTTACATGCCAAGATTCTATAAATAAATATAATAATAATAATAATCGTGTTTATTATTTTCTTTGTACCTACTCTGTGGTTAATGGGTAAGTATTAATAGTGTGTACATACATTCAATACATACACGTTTATAATTGATTAGGATAGTTCAGTTATGTTGTTTTAACATTTTAGTTTCCAATAAACAATTGAAATATTAAACGCCTTAGGTATAGTTTTATTTATATTACAAGTCAAAGAGAGGCTGTGGCCTAGCGGTAAGACGCGTGAACTCACGATCGATGAGACCCGTGTTCGAACCTCACTAATTCTGACCGGTACCAATGTAACTTTGTTATATGTACTTTGGTCGCTCAGTGCCTATAGGCACTATTAAAGAGTGTGACTGCTACCCGCACAGGTTTCTTTGTAGTAGCAGTTGCTTCCATTCATGGACCGCACTCTAGCTTTACATCAGGCGGAGTGTTGTCACATGCCGAGCTACAATAAAAAAATATATATATTTCATTATAAGTGTAAGTGCGTTCTAATTGTTTTATAGAAGCCCGCTATATGGAAACACTCTATCTTGTTTTAGGCTATAGTATGGTCTAGGCAGAAGTTCTTTTTCTCGTTATACATCTCTAAACAGACTGCAACGAGTCTTCACAGGCTTAATTTATTTTTTTTCCTTTTCTTTTCATGTCTATTCTTTTCTTTTCTCTTCTTTTGGTTTAATTTCATTATAACAGAGTCGCCGTGGAGTAGGAGACGATCTCCAAGTGGATGAGCTAGATCAGGCTGCCGTCTCTCTGTGGTTCCACTAAAATGTGGAACACCATTTTATAATGCAGAGTGAAAAGGCATCTCAACTAGCATGACTGCACCGGCAGCAGTAACCTCCACTTATGGACCGCAACATAGCTTAACGTAGTGCGTAGTGATGAAGTGCGTAGTAAAATAAAAAAAATAAAAAAACAATTCTTAATAGCAAAATTTTACAATTAAATGAAAAAAAGTAATTGACCAAAAAAATTTTATGCAGCTTACCTTCGCGTTTATTTTAATTAATTACATAGCGCATTAAATCTTTAATACCGATAAGACACATTAGTAACTTTTACGTAAAAAATGTATCAACTACTAAATAGGAGTTTTGGCGGCCATCTTGAGACGTCAGGTTATCTGTTTTGAATTATTTTCCTAAACTTGTGTTTCTTCGAGTGTTAATGTGTAATAATGGTGGATTATTAACCATTAAGTGTTCGTGAACGTGCGTGAGTGTGGGCAAACAATTCAAAAGAAGAGAACCTCTGTTTCCATTTTCCCTCCAAAACTCCCTAGGAAATGTCAGTAAAGATTCTACCGCTTTACTGGAATAATTTTTGACATGACTGAGACTTGACTTGACTGTTTGGTGTGATTAATAAATGACTCGTGATGCACAATGTTATTAACTTGATGCAAAAATATTTACTTTGACACTGGCAAATTGTTATAACGCCATATAAAAGAAAAAGAAAAAAAAACTACTAAATATAAATATCGGCAGTATGATATGATGGAAGAACTATTTTACCTGTCTGGTTAAAAGGGTTGAGATCTTGAGACTTTCCAATCTCACTCACTGGGAAAATTGTGTGTGTGTATGTGTGTATGAACGCGTGTGCAGTCAAAATTTACCGCTCGAGGCAAAGATGATAATCTAAGTGCCTCGTACTAAGACGTCTTCATATAACTGAATTTCAGGCGTTACACCTGAATATTATATTCTACTCCGTAACACAATTATATGTTAGTTTCATACTGCTACGTGTAAGCTTTCCTTGCAGATACACTACTCAACAATACCTAGGGATTTTTATTATTAATTTAATTTTTTTATAATAAGCTGATCCTAATTATTGTTATTATGTTCAACAAAACGACGTGATTTTTTCACGTGTTCGTGAATCGATTTCGAATACTCGTAAATTCCTAAATTGTATACGGTCGTCTCGTTTGATTGCCAATTTTCAGGCATTTATTTAAAAGTAACATTTTTCAAAAATTTTCTTTACAGTTCATCTCTTTTTTATATTATTATACAGTGAAAAATGTCTGCTGTATTCTCTTTAACCACGTGATTTTTCGTTCACAACTAAAACGTTATTGTTAGATATTTTGCAATGCAAGCGTGTTCGGCCGTCTAACAGCTGTGAGTTACGGGGCCGTCGCGTCGCAACACGATCAGTGTATCAATCCTTGCATTCGAATTGCCTGTTTTGATAATTCGATGATAATTTGTGGTTATTTTTTTACAAATAATGGACACCATAATGTTATGTAATTCATTCTAAACCAATAAATGTAAAAAAATATATATTTTTTTAAATTATGGCCTCAAAAAATAAAAAATAAATACTTGAAATGCATCAGTACGATGGATACAACTTCTGGTTCGCGAGATTGCTGTCTTTTTACAGCCCGTTTCAGATGAATGATTTAGCGAATCCTAGTATTTACAGTATTTAGTAAATAATAATAATAATACAATTTTTGTTATGATAATAAAAAGTGTTTTGTAAATTCGGGAGAAACAATTTAAAAGGGCGAAGAAGTACAGTGAAACTGGAACTGTTTTGTTGAAGACCGCCCAAGAGTTCCAGGAATAATGTAAATGTCAAAAATTTTAGGCAAATAATGCCATAAATATTCAAAAGTATAAGTTATATTAATCGATTTTTTATATTGATCGGTTTCTTATTGATTGTTTGTTAATTAGTTCACTATAAATTTTATTTAAAATTGATAATTAAATTATGTATGTATTTTTTTAGAGTAGCTCGGCATGTGTTTACACTGCGTTAAGTTAGAAGAGACATCTGTTGCAACAGAGAACTGTAGAGAGTATAATAAATCGAGAAGTTATTTACTCATTGATCGGCATGTTTTCGCGCGCGCATTACGCTATGTTCGGTTTAAGGACACGAATGTGCACTACTCATTGACAGGGCACACTCTTTACTATTATTTTAAAATTTTATATAAAATAAAATAAAAACTAACGTATGTAACTAAGCGAAATTTGATTGGTTTAAAGATAAATTAATAATTTAAAATTTAGTTAGTTCCCTTCGGTCGCAAAATGGCTATCAACTGTACGTACCTAATGCAAGTATTAATGTTATTCTAACACGCGAAAGGGTGTTGGTCAGTCGCCATTGGTGGTTTAATTTTCTTAGGAATAAGGGTTGAAAATGCATAATGCATTGTTTTGAAACTGTTACTAAGAGAAAAGAGTGGTAGGCAGACTGATGATGGTTATTGGCCCAGTATGCCGTCCGGGGGTACCACTATCATTTTTAAGGGTAACTAGTGAAGCGACCTGGGGAGTAATTCTCGAATTCTTTTTTTTTAAATTGTAGCTCGGCATGTGACAACACTCCGCCTAATGTAAAGCTAGAGTGCGGTCCATAAATGGAAACAACTGCTACTACAGAGAAACCTGTGTGGGCAGCAGTCGCCTCCACTATGCCGGCTTGAGGAGTCGAGCATGTATAATCCAGATTGACAGTGCACACTCCTCTCGTTATACCTGGCTACTTTCAAACTATTACCGAAACGCGACGAAGTCACTTCATTCTGTCACTGTTACATTCGAAATTCTAGTAGATTTAAAACGTATAGACTCATTTTAATAGAAAATCGATATTTATTATTATTGCATTATATTATAGTTTTGTTTGAATATTGCTAAACAAGATTATTAAATTCAAATTTATATAAAATAGAAATATTGGTTGACTTTTATTTTATTACAAAACAATATGGCCTTAGTACTCGTAGTTGTTGTAAAAATCTTATATCAAAACAAAGATAAATGTTATCATATAGTGTTATTAAAATTTAAAATTAGGTCAATAATGAGAAAGTACTATTTATTACGAAATTTGTATAAAATAGAAATCAATTAGAGCAAATTTGATAATAATCGACATTGATTTTTTAGGAATCTTTCAGTACTAATAACTACAATGACCATGTTAAGAAATGCGTTTTTTTTTCGTAATTCATTATCACCACACAATATGTCGTCTGATGTTGAAGAGGCCGGAGTTTGCGAGTCTCGAGCAGGACACAACGAGCATCCTGACATTACGCGAAATAATCGCAAAAGTACGGAACCCTGCAATAAAAATAGTGTACTCGTAAATACATATTATTATGATTAAAATCAAATATCTTTAATAATTTAACAATTAAATAAACTGATAATATTAGATTTTTGTATATAAATAGCAATAATAAAGAATTGCAGTTAATTTATTTAATTGTGTAAAAGATAAAAAATGTGGGTTACGTATTCATTAATTTTCGGTGTTTTTGGAGGTAAGCATAAACTTCTTTGTTAATTTTTCCTTTATTAAAATATAATGAAAGTTGACTAGAAAAAAAATCAACATTCACAAACCTGTCTGGAGGTGGAGTATGAAATTAGCGTAGAGAGTATTCGCCTGAAGTAAAGCTAGATGTAAAGTTCATGAACGGAAAGAACTGCTACTACAGAGAAATATCTACAGGCAGCAGTCGCCTCCGCTATGCCGGCTTGAGAAGACGAAAATCCAGATTAAGCCTAGAGCATTTAAAATGTCAGAAATTAATAAAAATCTGATGTGAATGGATGCGTTAAACAAGGCAGGCCCAGAAGAGTGTTTTCGTTTGTAGATGTGAGGGAAGCGAGGGATTTGTGTCAGGATCGTGATAAATAGCGTTCGGTTGTCTCTGCCTATCCTTGTGGGAAAAAGGCGTGACAATTGTATTGTATTAGTAAAAAATAACCCCTAATTATCCCTTTGTTAAATGATTTAACATTAATAACAAAATTATTCATTTTCAGTAACATGGGGAATTAATTTACCTCAGGATGAAGTTATTCAACCTCACATTGAAAATAATAATCATATCAGTTACTTCTTGTACAGCGGGTGAGCATTGCTTAATTTAAGATTTCTTAAAATATTCCAAATATTTGTTAAACTGAGTAAATATACATAATTTCCAATTTATTAATAATTAAAACATATCTAAAGAGAGAGATAACAGACGAGCGGCAGTTTCTCTTTTCTTCTTAAGCTTCTTTTTGTCGATGAATTCTTCTTAAAGAATAATAGGCAGACTAATGATGGGACAGTAGTGAACTTGGTAATAACTAAGCCGACGTAAAAAAGGCGACTGCAACGGCGGATACAACTGCTACTACAGATAAACTACGGGCAGCAGTCGCCCCCGCTATGCCGGCCTGAGGAGATGAGTATACACCGCTGAGTGTGTACCTGGCTACTTCCAAACTG
The DNA here is from genome assembly GCA_948150575.1 of Tinea pellionella. Classification (NCBI taxonomy): domain Eukaryota; kingdom Metazoa; phylum Arthropoda; class Insecta; order Lepidoptera; family Tineidae; genus Tinea; species Tinea pellionella. The sequence continues at coordinate 7,910,478 of OX411252.1, forward strand.
ATCCCGATACGTGACGAGGTCACTTCACAAGTACCTATATTTTTTTATATCAAATAGTGGAAACGTGACTGAGATTTACTCCGATACAAAACCTGATGAAATTTCATTAAATGAAGATGTCGATACAGTCATACTGGTGCATGGTCATAGAGGACATCACAATGATGAGTTTTCCATTAGAATACGAAGTGGTAAGTTTATACCTTAGAATTTAAATAAATGGGATGTCGGTGTATATAATGCAGCATTGATAGATCCTTTGTCCTACTCTGCTATCGGTATATATAAATTTATTGCTAACATTATTAAAGATAGGTAGTTTGAAAGTAGATTTAAGTATTAGTTATAAGTTAGATTAATTTTTTATGTTGTAAATGTTTAAGTTATGATGGGACTGGCGTAACCTGTCGGGTTAAAAGTCCCTAATTAAAATTGAAATAAAAAAAAATAAAAAAAAAATACCTTAGAAGCATTTCATTGTACTCAACCAATCAACTTATTGCTTTGAGTTTTGTTAATGGTCGGGTCACATATAACATCGAAATGTGTGGCAAATGTCAAATTACCCTAAAGGAGACTCCCGAGGAGGCCCCGGTGTATATTGTTTTATAGTTATCACGCCCTTATTTAGGAGTAAGCAGGTACAATTGTTTTTTGTTGTTGTTATATCTCGAAAAATAGAAGAGTTAGCGAGTTTGTGTAAAAGACGATTTTGTTCAGTATGACGAGCACTATTATTTCTTATATTTTATTTATATTTTTTAAATTAACTGCTATATCTCGGAAAGTAGATGACTGGCGGGTCATATTTTGATGATGTCATAATAAAAAATAATCGTGTTTATATGTACTTTACAAAAATAATCACCATACCTTTATTGGTTCATAGACCACTTTGCCGTCTCCTTTTAAATTTCGAATATAAACACCCATGAAGTGACCTTATTGCGTTTCGGGAATAATTTCAAAGTAGTCAGGTAAGGGCATACTCGTCTCCACAAGCCGGCATAGCGGAGGCGACTGCTGCCCGTAAAGATTTCTTTGTAGTAGCAGTTGTTTCCGTTCATGGACCGCACTCAAGCTTTACATCAGGCGGTGTGTTGTCATATGCCGAGCTATAATAAAAAAAATTAAGTTGTAAGTGCAGTAATTGGAAACTTTAAAAACTATGCGATATGCTTGATAGTTGGATCACGAATTATCTTAACATGAATTGCGTGCAACTCTTACTAGTCTCATTATTGTTCTAATAATTATGTAGAGCTTTTTAATTCGAGATAAAATCGTTATAACACCAAATTAATTTACAGCGTTCATCGAACACCATGACTGTGACGTAATCGTAATGAATTGGGCTTTCCTTGCTAGTGAAAATTATTTGCAAGTTGTGAGGAATGTACGTGTTGCCGCTGAAGATTTAACTTCACTATTAGCAACTATTAACGAAGTCAAAGAGAAAAAATATATTCATATAGTCGGATTTGATATTGGAGCTCATCTGGCTGGTAATGCTGGAAGAGGCGTAAAGGCTAGATTTGATGTCGATAGAATTACAGGTACTTTTAAACATTATATGTCGGAGCAGGAGAGGTACAGATCACTGTCCTTTCACCAACATCAGAAACGGATGTGGGCGTGTCATGAGTAGTTGGGTAAATAGCAAAAACAGCGTTAGATAGATATCTATTTAGATAGAAATAAGAGCGGCCGTGGTCTAGCGGTAAGACGCGTGAACTCACGATCGATGAGACCCGTGTTCGAACCTCGCTAAAAGACCGGTACCAATGATGGTTATTTGTCCAGTCTGCCGTCCCGGGGTAGTACCACCACTTTCGAATGTAACACTCGTGAAGTGACCTTGTCGCGTTTTGGGAATAGTTTAAAAGTAGCCAGGTATAACGCGAGGAGTATGCACTGTTAATCTAGATGGTACATACTTGTCTCCTCAAACCGGCTTAGTAGAGGCGACTGCTGGCCGTAGAGATTTCTCTGTAGTAGCAGTTGTTTCCACTCATGGACCGCACTCTAGTTTTGCATCAGGTGGAGTGTTGTCATATGCCGAGTTACAATTTAAAAAAAAAAAGTTGGAAGAGGGAGACAGGCAGACATTATATTTTGTCATTTAAAAATTCTGTAACTGCGTAGTAAGCTTTTTTATTAGATCCCTCTTTAGTGTCTTGATAAATATTTTTCCCGTGAATTTTTTTATATGTTCTGGTAATTTATTGTAACTTTTTATAGACATAGAATTATAAATATATGCAATGTTGCAAAATGCACTTCTATCTTTCTCAGGATTAAGTCCAACTGGCAGAAGTTATGGTGGGAGCAATACTCTTCGTCTTTCAAGAAATGATGCCGCCTACGTAGAAGTTATCCATACAGATGGTAGTATTTTTGGGAACGGCATCGGTACTGCGATTGGCCATTCAGATTTCTTTGTAAATGGTGGTTTCAATCAGCCTGGATGTTTAACATACTCTTGCTGCCATCGTCGTTCTTGGGAAATTTTCGAGGCATCCCTTCATCCTCGATTCGTTCATCTCGGATTCAGATGTGATTCTATGATACAAGTTAATCTAAATACTTGTCGTGGTCTAACCTTACATATGGGTGATGCTACTATAAACAAGGGAGTTCCGTAAGTTTACTATAATTTTATGAATTACCTACTGTACAGGAGGTTAATGATGCCAATGCTACGCTGCAGTTTAGGGTCAGCCATTAAGAAACCGTAGATAATAAAGTTACATTGGAATTTAGCCCTGGCGATAATTTAGTGACTTTAGTGACATTAGAACATTGATATATGTATATTTTTTATTATTATTATTTACTACCCAAGGTAGAACCTTTCTGCTTCCTGAAGGCCAGCTGGAAGAAAATGCCTTGCGGCATTAAGCTCGCCTTTTGTTCTATGTATAACAATAAAGTTTTAAAATAAATAAATAAATAAAATAAATATATACAACTAGATGTACAATAACGCTCCCAATGTGACGCAAGAGAAAACATGGCCACATCCACGTTTAGGTTTTTTCTGTTTTTTTTTATTGTAGCTCGGCATGTGACAACATTCCGCCTGATATAAAGCTAGGGTGCGGTCCATGAATGGAAACAACTGCTACTACAGAGAAACCTGTCCGAGCAGTAGTCGCCTCCACTATGCTGGCTTGAGGAGACGAGCATGTACCATCTTAGATTGACAGTGCACACTCTTCTCGTTACCTGGCTACTTTCAAACTATTTCCGAAACGCGACATTTATTTTTTAGTTCTTTGTTAGTACCGTTTGAAGCGGCCTACGGTTTTTTATGTCAGATGTATGAAGTTTGCATCTCTTGTATATATCTTTTAGCATTAGAACATGAATGTTTTATTTTTAATTTATTAATTTAAACTTTTCTTTCCAGAACTCCTGACAGTTCCACACTTTATAGAGCGAACACGGGAAGCATATATCCATATGTATAAATTAAAAATGTACTGTTTAAGATTATATTTAAGAATGTAAATTAAAACTAAATTTTTATTAAAGTTACTTTTATTTTATTGAAATGAAAATCCTTTATTAACGTAGGCATGAACTTGGCATGCACTTGCATCGTCAGAATCTACTTTTGGCTTCGGAAAGGCATATGACGAGAAGACAGCCATAAGAAACTCGTTAATTATAGCCTGTGTTTATATTAACACAAAAAAAAAACTGAATTATAAATTCAGAAAAAAAAAAATTATATGCATATTAATATCATTGCAAATTTTTATTAGGAAGTGTTTAAAATGCTAACATGTCATTGATGAATTTTCTATATAAGCTGACACAGCGAAAGCGACTGCAAACATTTCTCTGTTGTAGCAGTTATCAGCGGACATCTATAGTGCTATATTTTTTATTGTAGCTCGGCATGTGACAACACTCTGCCTGATGTAAAGCTAGAGTGCGGTCCATGAATAGAAACAACTGCTGCTGCAGATAAAATAAATCCAGCATTAAAACAGTTCATTTCCTATAATAGTTGTGAGTGCAGTTCCTTTTATAATTAATTAAATATTAATTATCTAAAAGATTAAGGTACTTCCCATCTAACGGACACATTGTGCATTTTTAATCTACAAAAATATCAATAATTAATGGATATTGGTTCATGTTAATATAATCGTAATCAAATCAATTGGCTAATTTTAAAGATAACTTTGTTATATATATATATAAATTGAAGTCAAATTTTCAGAATATACATAAACTATTTACACTTCGTTATTAATTATGTATTTAATATTGGTATTTATTGTTGCTGCAATTGCAGGTAAGATCTTTTTGGGAGATATGTCCCTATTAATCTGTTGTACTTATACGAAATGGTGATATAAAATAATACGAAAAGGAATGCTTTTAATTTTGTAACGGCCATTGTTGACCAAGAACTAAAGTTAGTTTCTATAACTGTTATATATTTATCAAACTATAAGCGACAATATAAATTATTTTATTATATTAAATAATTAAAATCTAGGCAAAAATCAAAGCAAAAAAAGGTTTTTAACAAATTAATGGCTAAGATCATGTATTTTTCAATTTCAGCATCACAGGGCAATATCATCCCTAAAAATGAAAATGCTGCCCTAGACTCTCGAAATAACTTTATCACTTACCGCTTATATAACAAGTAAGTAACTTAACATGGCAGTGATAACCAGCGATGTCAAAGAAGCCTTGATTTTTTTTATTGTAGCTCGGCATATAACTTCACTCCGCCTCATGTAAAGCTAGAGTGCGGTCCGTGAATGGAAACAATTGCTACTACAGAGAAATCTCTGCGAGCAACAGTGGCCTCCACTATACTATACCCCAGGAAGGCAGACTGGGCTAATAACCATCATCAGTTTGTCTACCACTCTTTAAACAAAACAAAAACTAAACTTCTTAGAAACTAAAGAGTACAACGTATTGGGCTATATTTTAATGTTTGAATAACTTCAGCTTTAAGTCTTTGTCTCAAATAAGTGTTTTCATAGAAATATACGTGGTGAAGTATACACATCAGAAGACGAATACTTCGAGCATATGGAATCCCACATACCAACTGTTATTATCATTCATGGCGAAGGTGGTTCCTATAGAAATGATTTCTCAAGTTCTCTGCGATCGCGTGAGTCTGTTAAAATTATCATTTTAAAACTTGCAGATACATGTTATGTTTTATATTATTAAACACTTTTTTACATCTAAACATTCGCCTGATGTTAAGTTAGAGTGCTATCCATGAGGTAATACAATGCCTAAGCTATATGCTTAGATATGCCATACCGAAAGTAACTTTATTTGTCTTTTAGTGTGTCGATGTATAAATCTTCTAATGCAAAAATAAATTTTAGGTTTCGTCGACAACTTTGATATGAACGTATTTGTTATGGATTGGGAATTTTTGGCGGGCCAAAATGATCAAATTTTCGCAAACGTCAGGACAGCCGCTCGAGACTTGATTGAATTTTTACTACATTTAAAAAATATTATTGGTGATCCAGACCACGAGAACGGAGTCCACATGGTTGGATTCGGTATTGGTGCACATTTAGCTGGAAATGCTGGTTTTCAATTAAGCTTATTCTGGCCCATTGCTAGGATAACTGGTAATTCGTTTATATTATTTAGACCTTTGTTACGATAGCTAATAAAGCGTCGCGTAATATGCTAATTTGAGATATTTTAGATAGAAAGATAAGTTAATTTTTATTTAACATACATACCTTTATCTTTTAGGTTTAGATCCAACAGGTCATCAGTTTGGTCCGAATTCACTTTATCTTTCACAAGGACATGCTTTGTACGTAGAAATTATTCATACAGACGGTGGTATAAAAGAGGAGGCGGAAAGTGATACAACAACTTTAACAGAAACAACAGAAATAACAGAAACAACAGAAACAACATTAACAACATTTGAAACAACAGAAATAATTCCTCCATATCCTAATAATGGGATAAAATCTGAATCTGATCACGTTGGAATCGGTAGAAGGATAGGAGATGTTGATTTCTTTGTAAACGGATTTGACGGACAACCTGGTTGCGAAACATCACTTTGCAGACACAACCGAGCTTGGCAATTATTTGATTTGTCATTAGAATATAATCACTTCCTTGGTTATCGATGCATTTCTATGGAACAAATGAAAGAGAACAAGTGCGATGGTCTTCCTTTACTGATGGGTGGAGCTGAGCTCGTCAAAGTGCCGTAAGTACTATTTATTGTTGTTCAACTCTTAATACTAAAGTTACGTAAAATAAAGATTTGGTAAATTTTGAGGGTTTCTTTACCTCATAGCAGTTTTAGAAGTTTTGCTCCTAATTGAATTTTGTACATATATTGGGATTGAACAAACATACAAACCGGTGAAGGCCACCAGGTGTAATCCACCTGAAGTTAAGGCAAAGTACGGTCCATAAGGAGAAAGAACTGCTACTACACATGGCTTCGCTCGTCGATTTGATGTATAACACATCATCTTGTTACTTCCAAGCTATGGATTGCATGGGTTGAAGGTAATGGTACTCGTACCTCGGGACTAGCCTTCTTGCCATCATCAATTTTGAAACACTCTTTAATGTGGACAAATCATTGAAGAACGTTCTTACTAGCCTATTATGTGTAGTTATTGTTATTTATTTACTTTCAGCATGTTACCTGGAGTATATCGTATGAATTCGCCCATTATTACGAAAAATCTTGAAGTGATTGAAGAATAATTTTTGGAGATGAGTACGACTCGTACATCCATGTTATACCTGTATTTAAATTAGATTTTATATTGGTACTGAATTTGAATTTTTTTTTATTTCATTTTTGTAATAATTAAATTTAAACATTGATATTATAATACTAATTTGAACTACCAATTATTATTTCCTTGTATTTTGTGATATATCTGATGCTTTATCGGAATAGGTAAATTAAATATAACAAAAAAAAAACTATATCTTTATACTTTTGTATATAATTTACTTTGTGGTCGTACAGTTGTTTATTTTAAAATGGAAATATACTTGTTGTATTTAAACGGTATATGCCTGGCAGCATTCTGAAAAAAAAAGGATAGGTAGTATTAGATATATATGTATGAATATATAATTTTATTTTAAAAAATGGCATGGCAAAAGTACGTATATTTTATACCATTAAATCATCTTATGATCTCTATTTCTAGCTCATTCCTTTATCAAGCGAGCAGTTTTTATTTAAATTTTCATTTTAATGAAATAATACTCACGGTACTTTCATAAATTCAATTCCACCCAAACCCAAATCAGGTAACCCATAACAATTATCCTCAATCATTTGATTCATGTCTAAACATCTGAAGCCTCTATGGTGATCGAATTCCAAAGAAGCCATGAACAGTTCCCATGAACGGTTGTGGTTACATGCGTGAGACCAACACCCTGGTTGTCTTTCACCACCATTAGGATAAAAGTCTACATGAGCAACTGTCAAACCAATTCCATGGTTTTCACCATTACCGCCATTAGTATGTATAGCCTCAACATAAGATGCGTCTGCAGAACTTAAAACGTGGCTCGTGTTATGACCATCGATACCCCGAGTTGGATCTAAACCTTTAATAACAAAAAAAATATTAACTAATTTTTTCTAAGGTATCGCAAATGACTTAGGATTCATCATTACCTGTAACTCTACCAATAGGTAAAATGCTGTACATATCAAAAGCGGCATTTCCTGCTAAATGTGCTCCAGTACCAAATCCAACGAAATGAACTTGACGATTATTAACAGCTCCTTTAGTAATTCTAACAGTTTCTATGAATGTTGCTAAGTCATTTGCAGCGCTTTGAAGGTTATTTAAAGCATCTAAATGAGTGGCTGATAATTGTGACCAATCCATTACGAAGACATTAAAATCGTGGAAGTTTTCAAATGCTAGAACCAAAAGTAAAATTATTAATAAAATAATTATTGCGTATTATTAAAATCGTAACCTGTTTACCTTTAAGAACATTCGAGGAAAATCTGTCAAACCGATTTTCTGCATGGCTATGTATTAAAACAACAGTTCCAACTTCATGGTCTAGATAAAATATTTCAGTACATGACGAATTATAAATAAAATCTCGTCCTTTGCTGCGAAATAAAAAATAATAATAAAGACCCGTTGCCCTTTTTAATATTAAATAAAATTAACTAAAAAAAACTTCGTCTTCCGCGAAAACCTCATTTCTAGTTTTCGAGAAACCTGACTCGAATACCTATACAAAATGGACCTGTCTGTCCAATTCCAGTCCAAATCTAATCAGACCAAAATTGCACTTTTTTATTGCAGCTCGGCATATAACAACACTCCGCTTGATGTCAAGCTTGACCTATATCATAGATTTCACAACATATATGCAATATTAGGTAACATGAAACCTTTTCGTAAAAATTTTTCATTTTGTGTAATGATTCACAAGTAATATCACTTTTTCTTGATTTGAGAAAAAGAAAACGGAAGTTTGTTGTGCCACGCTCTAAGGTAGGACCGTCGTTTGTATCTCCTAAGCATCACAAGTAATATCTTGGTTAGACTTACGAATTATAAAGATGATACGTGATGTCTAGCTGAGCAGGAACTGGTTCAGTTGTAGTGGTTTCTTCAGGATATATTGTTGTGGTTTCTGTAGCATTCCAATTATCTGTTGTCGTTAATTCAGGATCAGTTTCAGTTACATTAGGATATCCCGGCGTTGTTACATTTGTAAAATCATTTGTGGTGAAGTCAGGGGCTGTAGTATTTTTTATACGATAACTTGTCGTTGTTATTTCTTCTATGACAGTTGTTTCATAAGGTATGTCATCAGTGAACTTTTTACCCGTGTATGCTGACGTTCCACATGTAACTGTTAAAAAAGAATAAGATTAATAACTTATTGTTTTATAGCCTTATGTAAAATATATAGAGATGCTAACTACTATCATAGGGAAATGTCTTCAGGCAGCAGTAGCCTCCGCCATTCCGGCTCAAGGAGATGAATGTGTACCGTGTAGGGTACACTCCTCCTGTTATGCCTGGTTACTTCTAAGCTGATCCCGAACACAACTAGGTCACATCACGGGTATGATGCATACAGCTTTGTGAAATACTACGAAAAAAACTGTTTTTGCCAAAAATATTGTTTTTTTTTTCTATTCAATTTTCATAAAAAAAATTAATAAGAATAACTGAAATCAAATTACCTGCAAAACTAAATAATATCAATACTTTAATCGCTTCCATTGTAAAAATCAAACACCACAACTGTAATATAAAACTAATACTACCTATTATCTATATATTCAACAAATTAGATTTTATGACTGTGATAATATATTATAATAATTAATAAGTCAAATATTATCTGATAATATAAAAATAAGGATATCCTTTTGGGTTTTGCCGCACATATGGAGGGGGTGGAGGGGGTGGCGGGGGGAGGGAGGGGGAAGAGGGGAATGTATTCTACCCTTCAGTACCACTTATACCCCTATACGATGTCTGGTTACTGAAATATAACACTTTGAAATACCCCAAATCGCGGCGATTTTAGATCTCCATTTGGGTTTTGCCGCACGTATGGAGGCGGGAGTAGAGGGTGAGGGGGAAGGGGGGAATGTATTCTACCCTTCAGTACCACTTCTACCCCTATACGATGTCTGGTTACTGAAATATAGCACTTTTAATTTTCAAAAAAACTAACCTCAAAATCTGACATTTACAGTATAAATTTGAGAAGGGCGGAAGAATTTAACCTTCATATTCCCTCACCCCCCACCACTTATTTACTGAAATATGTAACTTCAAAATTTTTTAAAAACTAACCTTTAATGAAATGAATAAGAAGAATCTATTTTTTTATATTACAATTTTGTTCAAGGCAGAGATATCGAAATATACAGCATTTAAAAAACTTAACCTAACCAATTTATCACGTGTAATAGAATTTCTGCAAGGCAATCGCTTCGCTCTTGCCTTGAATGGATACAATTCTTAACCTAACCTATTCGTAGCGGATGGAAGGATTTCTGGGTGGCAATAGCCTCGCTTCGCTCGGCTCTTGTATTAAATGGATACAAACCTTAACCTAACCTATTCGTAACGGGTGGAAGGATTTCTGGGTGGCAATCGCCTCGCTTCGCTCGGCTCTTGTATTAAATGGATACAAACCTGAACCTAACCTAACCTATTCGTAGCGGGTGGAAGGATTTCTGGGTGGCAATCGCCTCGCTTCGCTCGGTTCTTGTATTAAATGGATACAAGCCTGAACCTAACCTAACCTATTCGTAGCGGGTGGAAGGATCTCTGGGTGGCAATCGCCTCGCTTCGCTCGGCACTTGTATTAAATGGATACAAACCTGAACCTAACCTATTCGTAGCGGGTGGAAGGATTTCTGGGTGGCAATCGCCTCGCTTCGCTCGGCTCTTGTATTAAATGGATACAAACCTGAACCTAACCTATTCGTAGCGGGTGGAAGGATTTCTGGGTGGCAATCGCCTCGCTTCGCTCGGCTCTTGTATTAAATGGATACAAACCTGAACCTAACCTAACCTATTCGTAGCGGGTGGAAGGATTTCTGGGTGGCAATCGCCTCGCTTCGCTCGGCACTTGTATTAAATGGATACAAACCTGAACCTAACCTAACCTATTCGTAGCGGGTGGAAGGATTTCTGGGTGGCAATCGCCTCGCTTCGCTCGGCTCTTGTATTAAATGGATACAAACCTGAACCTAACCTAACCTATTCGTAGCGGGTGGAAGGATTTCTGGGTGGCAATCGCCTCGCTTCGCTCGGCTCTTGTATTAAATGGATACAAACCTGAACCTAACCTAACCTATTCGTAGCGGGTGGAAGGATTTCTGGGTGGCAATCGCCTCGCTTCGCTCGGCACTTGTATTAAATGGATACAAACCTGAACCTAACCTAACCTATTCGTAGCGGGTGGAAGGATTTCTGGGTGGCAATCGCCTCGCTTCGCTCGGCTCATGTATTAAATGGATACAAACCTGAACCTAACCTAACCTATTCGTAGCAGGTGGAAGGATTTCTGGGTGGCAATCGCCTCGCTTCGCTCGGCTCTTGTATTAAATGGATACAAACCTGAACCTAACCTAACCTATTCGTAGCGGGTGGAAGGATTTCTGGGTGGCAATCGCCTCGCTTCGCTCGGCTCTTGTATTAAATGGATACAAACCTGAACCTAACCTAACCTATTCGTAGCGGGTGGAAGGATTTCTGGGTGGCAATCGCCTCGCTTCGCTCGGCACTTGTATTAAATGGATACAAACCTGAACCTAACCTAACCTATTCGTAGCGGGTGGAAGGATTTCTGGGTGGCAATCGCCTCGCTTCGCTCGGCTCTTGTATTAAATGGATACAAACCTGAACCTAACCTAACCTATTCGTAGCGGGTGGAAGGATTTCTGGGTGGCAATCGCCTCGCTTCGCTCGGCTCTTGTATTAAATGGATACAAACCTGAACCTAACCTAACCTATTCGTAGCGGGTGGAAGGATTTCTGGGTGGCAATCGCCTCGCTTCGCTCGGCACTTGTATTAAATGGATACAAACCTGAACCTAACCTAACCTATTCGTAGCGGGTGGAAGGATTTCTGGGTGGCAATCGCCTCGCTTCGCTCGGCTCTTGTATTAAATGGATACAAACCTGAACCTAACCTAACCTATTCGTAGCGGGTGGAAGGATTTCTGGGTGGCAATCGCCTCGCTTCGCTCGGCTCTTGTATTAAATGGATACAAACCTGAACCTAACCTAACCTATTCGTAGCGGGTGGAAGGATTTCTGGGTGGCAATCGCCTCGCTTCGCTCGGCTCTTGTATTAAATGGATACAAACCTGAACCTAACCTAACCTATTCGTAGCGGGTGGAAGGATTTCTGGGTGGCAATCGCCTCGCTTCGCTCGGCACTTGTATTAAATGGATACAAACCTGAACCTAACCTAACCTATTCGTAGCGGGTGGAAGGATTTCTGGGTGGCAATCGCCTCGCTTCGCTCGGCTCTTGTATTAAATGGATACAAACCTGAACCTAACCTAACCTATTCGTAGCGGGTGGAAGGATTTCTGGGTGGCAATCGCCTCGCTTCGCTCGGCTCTTGTATTAAATGGATACAAACCTGAACCTAACCTAACCTATTCGTAGCGGGTGGAAGGATTTCTGGGTGGCAATCGCCTCGCTTCGCTCGGCTCTTGTATTAAATGGATACAAACCTGAACCTAACCTAACCTATTCGTAGCGGGTGGAAGGATTTCTGGGTGGCAATCGCCTCGCTTCGCTCGGCACTTGTATTAAATGGATACAAACCTGAACCTAACCTAACCTATTCGTAGCGGGTGGAAGGATTTCTGGGTGGCAATCGCCTCGCTTCGCTCGGCTCTTGTATTAAATGGATACAAACCTGAACCTAACCTAACCTATTCGTAGCGGGTGGAAGGATTTCTGGGTGGCAATCGCCTCGCTTCGCTCGGCACTTGTATTAAATGGATACAAACCTGAACCTAACCTAACCTATTCGTAGCGGGTGGAAGGATTTCTGGGTGGCAATCGCCTCGCTTCGCTCGGCTCTTGTATTAAATGGATACAAACCTGAACCTAACCTAACCTATTCGTAGCGGGTGGAAGGATTTCTGGGTGGCAATCGCCTCGCTTCGCTCGGCTCTTGTATTAAATGGATACAAACCTGAACCTAACCTAACCTATTCGTAGCGGGTGGAAGGATTTCTGGGTGGCAATCGCCTCGCTTCGCTCGGCTCTTGTATTAAATGGATACAAACCTGAACCTAACCTAACCTATTCGTAGCGGGTGGAAGGATTTCTGGGTGGCAATCGCCTCGCTTCGCTCGGCTCTTGTATTAAATGGATACAAACCTGAACCTAACCTATTCGTAGCGGGTGGAAGGATTTCTGGGTGGCAATCGCCTCGCTTCGCTCGGCTCTTGTATTAAATGGATACAAACCTGAACCTAACCTAACCTATTCGTAGCGGGTGGAAGGATTTCTGGGTGGCAATCGCCTCGCTTCGCTCGGCACTTGTATTAAATGGATACAAACCTGAACCTAACCTATTCGTAGCGGGTGGAAGGATTTCTGGGTGGCAATCGCCTCGCTTCGCTCGGCTCTTGTATTAAATGGATACAAACCTGAACCTAACCTAACCTATTCGTAGCGGGTGGAAGGATTTCTGGGTGGCAATCGCCTCGCTTCGCTCGGCTCTTGTATTAAATAGATACACACCTGAACCTAACCTAACCTATTCGTAGCGGGTGGAAGGATTTCTGGGTGGCAATCGCAATTAACGTGATGAATGATTTGCGATGCACAATATTATTTATTTGATGCAAAAATATTTACTTTGGCATTGACAAATAGTTATAATGCCATATAAAACGAAAAAAGAACTTAAAAATTATGAGCAAAAGGATTGAAGAAATATAGTAGAAATCAAGAAATATAGTAGAAATCAAAAAATAAGACACAAGTCGTCAGAATTCTATTACTCACAATTTACGAAATTACATAAAACGAATCTAAATAACGCTTTATTATATTATTAAAAATCATTATAAAGCTTAAACACAAAAACCTGTGCCTAAACAGTCTTAAAAGTAAATAATTGCATGCGCTACCATTTGATTGGTCCACTTACATCATTCTGCAGTATGTCACAAAACCAATGATTTTTATTGGTGGAAAGTCGTGCGTTACTATTTGATTGGTCTATTTACATTACTTTGCAGTACATTCTAAAAAGTAGTCATGGATTTTTATATGTGTTTCTAAATTGTTTTAATTTGTTATATTTTAATTAGTGTAATGAAAAAGTAAGTGTTTCGCGAGAAGTGAAAGTGATTTCGTTATACATTTTGTTCATGTCCGACTCAAGCTGACATCTATATATAAAAAAATCCTACGTGCGGCTAAACCAAAATGACAACCCAAAAATAATCTGTTAGGAATGACTAACTGAAGATCGGATCTAATTATTATTATATATTTTCCTTATAAGATTCACGCTATTGTTCTTAGTAGTAATAGACTGTTTCTAGTTCCACTAATAAAATGCAAAAACCACAAACGATTATTTCAATTATAAAGGAAATATTTATAAACATTAATATTATATTTTTGTTTTATTATAGGCTTTTATGGCATTATAACAATTTGCCAGTGTCAAAGTAATTATTTGCATTGTGCATGGGTTACGGTTTATTCAATCATCACATTAAACAGTCAAGTCGAGTGCCAGTCAAGTCAAAAATAGCTTCAGTAAAGTGGCAGAATCTTTACTGAAACTCCTTATAGGGAAACTGAAAACACACGTTCTCTTCTTTTGAATCGGTTACACACATCGAAGATCCAGTAGTTAATAATCCACCATTATTACACATTAACACTATTGATATACACGAAGTTTAGGAAAATAATTCAAGACAGATAACGTCTTATACGTGGAGTAAAAAAGGGTTTAATATTATTTTGTTAAGTAAGAATTTCTAATGTCCCAATAGGAAGTAAATTTTTGGAGCAACAAATAAATCATACACTTCAATCATTTTTATTTCAAAAAATGTAATAAACAATAAAATAATAAAATATATTTTTAAATACATTCGTCATTTTCTTCTCATTTATACGCGTATAAAGTTATCAAGTCCGAACGGGTATTGTCTACCAGTATTTACGCGATATATTCCTGGTAACATTCTGAAACACAAAAAAATTGTATAAGTTAAATTCAGAAATCATTTTTTAAAATAACTAACGCATCACAACATAAATAAATAACTTACGGCACTTTTAAAACTTCAGCACCACCGAGTGGGAAAGAAAATCCATCGCAAGCATTTAAACTCACATCTTCAAAGGTAATGCATCTATTTCCAATAAAGTGGTCATATTTTAAAGAAGCTGCAAAGACCTCCCACGCCCGGTTATGGTTACATAAATTTGTTAGACAAATCGGTTGATTTGCCCCACGATTTACGAAGAAATCTACGTGTCCTATTGCTCTGCCAATCCCATATCCCAGAGCACCTCCATCAGTGTGAATTACCTCTACATATGTAGCGTCATTTGATGAAAGAAGATGAGGGTATTCATCATTACGATCTCTTCCTGTTGGATCTAATCCTGCATGAAGAAGAATAGAGTTCAAGTTTGGAATTACAGAGACCAAAAAATAGAAAATAGCCCTTGCAACTTCGCAGGGATATAACGTCTTTATGTGTCCTCTATCGCCTATACCATGGTGAATGTTCCGAAGAGCTCTTTAACCTTATTCCTACTTCCTTATTCCACTCCCGTAACACCCGCACTGGGCGGGGAAAGCATCCACATTACGTCGACAGAATTGAAAGCCGAACAAAACGTTTCGGCGCATCCGCACAATCGATAAATGAAATGCTTTGCCCTCCCACGTGTTCTCCCAATCCTTCAACCTTGGATCCTTTAAGCGGGGCGTGAAAAAGCACCTTCTTAGGCCGGTATAGTGACGGCGACTGGGGCCACCGTGTACCGCGGTCCTCCAGTCGTCGGCGCTCATGGACCTCCACTGTGCTTACCACCAGGCCAGTCGACATCATATGTCGCGTCAACATAAAAAAAAAGATACCAAAGTACGTGTAATAATGTAAAATTTTTAAACAGTTTACCATTGGGAAAAGATAGCTAGTACAGAGTTACATTGGTACCGGCTGAGGTTTTTTATCACCACACTCTCCCTGATGTTAAGCTTAATGCGGTCCATGACCAGAGACAACTGCTACCTCAGAAAAATGTCTGCAAGCAGCAGTCGAAATGCCAGTGCACACTGCTCTTATTTTAGCCAGCTAGATCGCTTTAAATTTGATGTTAAATTATTTTACCTGTTATTCTAGCAATTGTAGCTATAATTGCAAGTTTATAACCAACTTCACCGGCAATATGAGCTCCCATTCCAAATCCAACCAAATGAACATCGCTATTATTTCTGTTGTCCTTTAATTGTCTTAAAATTTCTAAAAAAATTACTATGTTGTCGGCAACGCGTGATATAACTTTAAGTACTTGGTAGTAAGGGTCACCGGCTTCGAATGCCCAATCCACGACAAATACGTTCATGTCGTGATTATCAATGAAGGCTGAAACGACAGAAAAAACAATAATATTATAGACCTCACAGACGAGGATTTTTTTATTGTAGCTCGGCATATGACATGTGAAGCTACAGTGCGGTCCATGAACAGAAACAACAGATGAATTTCTACAGGCAGCAGTCGCCTCCGCTATGCCGGCTCGAGGAGACGGATGCACCATCCAGATTGAAAGTGCACCTGTTATACTGATGTACTAGTTATACCTGACTACTTTCAAACTGTTCTCGAAATGCGGAAATCACTTTACGGGTGTTGCATTCGAAAGCGGTGGTGCTATCCCAGAATGGTATAGGGCTAACCATTATCAAATTACCTACCACTCTTTAAATCTATTATTCTCTTTTATATTAGTTTTTTTTTTATATAGTGTTATGACATCACACGTATCATTTTGATAACTAACCTTTTCGGACAGTTCTTGAGAAATCATCACGAAAATGGCCTCGATGATCATGTATAAGAATTGCAGTTGGTAGTTTAGGATTGTATGCAGAAATAGTTTTATTACTAGCTATATAATAAGGACCACTATTGCCTGAACTAAAATAATAAATTATATTTATTAGTGACATAGGCTTAAAAATAATGAAAAATAGACTGGTCATTTTCAACTTAGGGTGGTTCGCACCAGATGTAACCTTAACTATTACTTTTACGGCGACGACGAACGTTAAACGTTTACATTTACTCCACACGCGTTGTAATACCGTGTAAATTCATATTGTTATCGTTAAAAGGGTGGCTGATCTCGAAAAATAATAGAAAACCATATTTGGCTTCTTTCCAAACATTTCACGTTAGCAACATTGGTTTGATGATTACTTTAACCAAGCCAAGATTCGCTGGTTACGGTTAAGGTAACCGTCAAAAATGACAGGCGCGACGATGGTGCAACTCGTGTGGCGTAAATATACACCATAATGTAAACGTAACGGTTAAAGTAAACGTAAAAGTAATAGTTACAGTTACTTTAACCGGCCTTCTGGTGCAAACGACCCTTATAGTTGTAGAATTGTATGTTCAATTGGTTAATCAAAGAATCAGATGAAGGCATATATCATAAGTATTTTTTTATTCATAGCAAAACACATAGAGATATATACTAGAGAAGCAAACCTCATACATCGGACATGAAAAAAACGCAGCCCGTTTCAAACGATTTGACAATGTTGCCATCAAGGTAAATACTAACTGACAGGAAACCTAAAAGTGACTGCGGTCATCTTTTCTCTCGCTTCACATTGGGAGCTTATATAGTTAGCTAGTTGTATATATCAACTAATTTTTTTGGGCGCGCTTCGCGGCGCTGAAAAAGTTTATTTTCGGGTAGTTTTGAAAAAAAAATTTTTTGAAAAAACAAATTATGGATTTCGATATTAGAGGGCATTCCCTATGACTTTTGTTTCGGCACTTGTTCCCTACCTCGTTTCGTTGCCGAGATATCGGTATCGCTTCCGGTCCAGAGTCCACTTCCGGTCAAAGTCGAGGTTTTTCTGGGGTCGCGGGAACGCCCTCTACACGCCTCAAAAAGAATCATCTCTCTAACCCCCCGGCAAGTGCTTCATAATATATGTCAGTCAGTCAGTCAGTCAGTGGTAATCGAGCTTTATATAATATGATGATGATGCCCAAATAGGCAATACAATAAAAATACGCATACCAAATTTTAAAAAAATGGCAATCAAAACTAGTAGAAATGAAAAGTGACAGAAAGCAATGAATTTTGGTACTTTCCAGAATGTGGCTCAACTCAAGCTTGACATTTTTTTTATTGTAGCTCGGCATATGACAACACTTCACCTGATGTAAAGCTAGAGTGCGGTACATGAACGGAAACAACTGCTACTACAGAGAAATCTCTATAGGCAGCAGTCGCCTCCGCTAAGCCGGCTTGAAGAGACGAATATGCACAATGTAGATTGTCAGTGCACACCCCTCTCGTTTTGACGGATAACAGTGTTTTTTGTTATTACCCCCTTTGTTTTCTATTTGGCATTATATTTATTTGACCAAATAGGTGAATTTAGATGAATGCGTAACTTACCTATTAAATAAATAATAGCTGATGAATAGCCTCAATTTTTTACTTTCTTCATTTTCCGATTTCACATTTCCATGTATTGCTGTAATGTAATTAAATCAGTCTGCATTCAGGGGTTCTGCCACAACATTCAAATGTAAAACCTATGAATTCACCTAATACGTTTCGGGGTCAAATTGGAACTAGCCGGGTATAATGACAGAAATGTGCTCTGTAAATGGATCCCTATCAGCACATTTATCTTCTCAATCCAGCATTATGAAAACGATTGCTGCCTGCAAATATTTTTTCTGGTAGCAGTTGTTTTCGCACATGGATTACAGTCTAGCTTAGCATCAGGCGAAGTGTATCGAACTCCAGAAATAAACATGTATTTAAAGACTGTATAATAGTGCACTTGGATGTAGTAGGTTGTTAATCATGAATTATTTTTCTCGACTTGCGTTTTTTTCGAATGTAAATGTAGATTATATAAGTTTGCGTAAACGTGCATGAGTGTGGGTGAATGATTAGGAGAACGTGTAGTATTTATTTTCCCGCCAAAACTACACTGATTTTTTGGTAAAGATTTTAGAAGACCAGGCGACGGGCAATGAGCCCTTTGCCTTGAACAAAGCAACAATAAATAAATAGTTTTAAAAAGTAAAACTATCAAAAAAACTTAAAAGTGTGATAATTGAGGCACCATGATTGAAATCGTAATTAAAATATGAGATATTTGATTAACTTATCGCTTTTCATTGTTCAGTTTCCTTGATATTGAAATTGATTACATACCATTTGAAATACGCATAAAAGTAGCGTGTGTTTAGGTTTGTATTATAAAAACCCCAAACTAGGATATTATTGGTATCAGAACAAAAACAACACAATTTTTTAATACTCTACATCATAGATATACCCTCGACAATCGCAGCGCGGGCGAAGATCTATGTAATATAATAAAAATAAGTATTTTCTAATACATACCTGAAATTATTGCAAATAAAAATACAATATTTTTCAACCACATTTTTATTAGAGTCAAGCGACCGCCCATGAACAAAAACACAATTAAACATAAAAAATACGTTATGTTACTTTATACGAGTGTATTGATAACTATATCTATTAAAATATAAATCATATCTAAAATCTACATCTCTATTTTCTATTTCATTCACCTTAGTTAACCAAAAACAATTTTATCGTTTTTCTACAGCCTCCACACATGCCTGAATGCCGTAGAGGAGCTATTATCACAGGGAAAGTCAGCAAGCAGCATAGCCTCAGCTATTTGACACTATTGACAGTGTACACCTCTCTCGTTATATCCGGTTACTTCCAAGTTGTACCCAAAACGCAAGTAGGTGTCATACTACCCCATGTCAGACTAGACTAATAATTATTTTCGTCTACCACGCCTGCCTTCCCTTTCAGGTTCACTCGTTTAGTGACTTTTAGGAACGACCGGATACAATGACAGTCATCCCGCACAACGTCGTGTGGTTACCATGAATTACTATAAAAAAATAATAATGAAAAATATGTTTAAGTCTCACTATGTATGTGTAACGAAATGCGCTGATGTAATAAGATTCTCTTTAAGTCCTTCCTTTGGTGCTAGAATAAGAGGACGTTATGGAATGTAAGTAACATTCATTTTTTTTAAGTTTTAAACATAAATATAACCATTATAAAAATTTACACAACATTATACAAAGGTAAGAACGGCAATAAAACAAAAAAACTCAATCACGTCTTCTTTATTTTTTTACATTTATTTTATATTAAACAATTTACAATACGTATTAACAATTAAAATGGGAAATTACGTCCAGTGTTTACGCGATAGATACCAGGAAGCATTCTGAAAAGGAAAAAGAGCAGTAAGAAATAACTAATTAATAAAAATTTAAAAAATAGTCAACTAAATTCGGTTTAAGCAGACAGAACTTGGTTCTAAATTTGATCAAAAGTGTTTCGTTGTTTATAGAAAATGCCTAATATGGTTGAGCTCGCCATTTTTATTTGAGCAGTTGTGAATTATTATTATTACTATTATATACTCACGGTACTTTAATAAATTCTTCTCCGCCCATAGCTAGTGGTGGGCCAGAGCAGCTATTTAGATTCACTTGAGTCATTGAATTACATCTATTCCCAATTAAATGATTACGATACAATGAAGCAATGAAGAATTCGTAAGCACGATTATGATCGCATGTTCCTGACAAATTGGAACATCCAGGCTGATTATTTCCACCATTCATGAAGAAGTCTACATGACCAATTGCAGTTCCAATACCAACACCGAAAAGTCCTCCGGAGGTATGAATAACTTCTACATAATCAGCATGGTCTGGTGAAAGTCTTTGAGAATTTTCACCAAAATTTCTACCAACAGGATCTAGACCTAAAAATATAAAATTAATCTTCTATTAAGATTGAATAGGTATTGGTTTTATAAAACAATTGACCTGAAACACTAACCTGTAATTCTAGCAATTGGAGCGAAATGACGTAACTGATGACCAGCGTTACCAGCTAAATGAGCTCCAATACCAAATCCAAGCAAGTGTACATCACTATTACCAATCGTTTCATTCTTCAACCTTATAAGAGTTTCTAGGAATCTGACAAGATCATTAGCAGCACGAGGTACATTTTGCACAACACTATTATAGGATCCAGAAGCAAGAAAGTTCCAATCCATCACGATAACATTCCAATCCTTAACTGTATAGTCTCTGAAAGCTACAAAATATTTTTTTAATAATGGCCAATACCTAAATGTTAAGTAATTTTTGAAAAAAGATTGGTTTGTTTATAAAACAGGCTTACGTAGGTTATTTAGATTTTTATCGAAATATTGGATCGGAGTTTTTATTTAAAATTGTAAATAAAAATAATAAAATGAATGAAACCTTGTCTAACTTGACGGGAGAATAAGTCTTGTGCGTTTCCACTTTGTCCATGAATTAGAACAACTGTTGGACTTTCACTATCAAAACTATCTGGTGCATTTTCTGATGTCGCAGATTCTCCTGTTGCATTTCTAGAAAAAAATAGAGTTTTATATATTATATGCATCAGAAAAAAAAGAATAAAATTGCGCACATATAGATACAAAATAACGTACGAATTATATAGAATGTATGTAATATGATCGTTTCTTTCGGCAGTCAATTCGATTTCTGCTGGAACATCTGCAGCTTGGCTTGCTAAAGAGAAAAAAAGTGAATCATTAATATAAAAAAAATCTTAGTCTTTAGGTTTTTTATATAATAATTTAGCATTTAACCACTCTCTATCTGATGTCAGCTTAGGGTGCGGCTACATCCGCTATATCGCCTTGATGAGACGAGCGTACACCGTCCATTTTCACAGGGCAGACTCCTCGGCCATGTACTTTGTTAAACGTGGTGATGAAAATTTCCACAGAAAACTGGGAATCAATCATCAATGCCATTGTCTTTTCTCTTTTAGCCTACAATGATGAACAGATTTTAAAGTCTATATTTGTATAGACTTATATCTTTTTTTTATTATTGTAGTTCGACATGTGACAACACTCCGCCTGATGTAAAGATAGGGTGCGGGAAACAACTCCTGCAATCTCTACGGGCAGCAGTCGCCTCCACTATGCCGGTTTGGTAATATGTACATACCTGCAGCTACAACAGCCAACAATATAAATTTCGTCACAAACATAGTGACAAACAATAGTATAGATAATCAAATGAAATTATTTTGATTTCATGAATGATTTTGATCATGAAAATTTCATGACTTATGTATATATAGGCTCCAGTATCTGTTTTAAAATCTAGATACATGTTATCTTTAATTTTGATATTGATTAATTAATATGTTATTGTGACAACCTATCAGTATTTCATTTCCTGATTTTCCTTTATCAAAGGTGATGTTTGGCATACAGGAATGTGAGAAAAATGAAAGTGATTCGCAGATGATGTCCTGGGGTAGTACCACCACTTTCGAATGTAAAGTACGTGAAGTGATCTTGTCGCGTTTCGGAAACAATTTGAAACTAGCCAGGTATGAAGGAATGTGCACTGTCAATCTGAATAGTGCACATCCGTCTCCACAAGCCGGCATAGCGGAGGCGACTGCTGCCTGTAGAAATTTATCTGTAGTAGCAGTTCTTTCCGTTCAGGGGCCGCACTCTGGCTTAGCATTAAGCGGAGTGTGGTCATATACCGAGTTACATTAAAAAATGTTACCATTGTCACTCAAAATTATTAAACCATGCATTTCAGCTTTCCAGTGCTTTCATACAGTTATAACGCGAAATAATTTTCCAGCATGTAAAGCAGCAAGTAATAAGCAGTGTATGCTTTATATTTTAGAGCCATATCATTAAACTTACGAGTAATATTCTACTTTTGATACTACAGATCATTGAATTAGAATAGAACCCATACACCCTTTTGATTACTTGATTATTAAAAGCAATGAAAATATTCAGTGTAAAAAAATAAGAAACACATCTCTATGGCGAAGTTAAAAATGATTGATTGCTGCGTCCATATAAAATTGTTAGGTATCCAATTTCGATTAAAAGTAGGTGAAAACTGCTTAAGACCATTATATGAAACAAAACTATAATATAAAGTTGAAGGGAATCGTTTATAGAAATAATTATTATAACTAATTTCCATTTTAGAGTCCTCCGACCGAAGGCAGACCGATTATGATCGCCTGCCTTTTTATTATATAAAATGTACATTCTACTATCGGGATCTACTCGTATTATTAAATCGAGTTTGTTTTTATTTTACGTCAATTATATAGCCTTATTTTTTATTTTCGTAAAATTCAATAATTTTCACAATTAAAAAATAAGTTTATGAATATTATATAATATATAATATTTAATAAATTTGATGTATGTAACAATTAGCAAGTCTCACATTATTTTGACAATTTGATGTGTTAAATATTATGTATTATTTTAAAAATATAAGTGAGTTCCCGATAACTTGACGTTCATATGAATCGTATAGGGTATTATAAAATAAAAATATGATAAGTTTCGGAACGTATAATTTTGGAAAATAACTATTGGGATGCATTTTTACTCATCGACAACCAAAACTCTAAATTTTTATATGTATAAATAATTATTAATTGTATAAATTAATAAATAAATAACGAGATAATTTTTAATAAATAACATTGTTTTTAAATAACATAAATAAAATAAATGGGGCAGTACCACCACTTACAAATGTAACACCCGTGAAGTGACCTTGTCGCGTTTCGGGAATAGTTTGGAAGTAGCCAGATAGAACGAGAGGAGTGTGCACTGTAAATCTGGATGGTGCATGCTCGTCTCTTCAAGCCGGCATAGTGGAGGTGACTGCTGCCTGTAGAGATTTCTCTGTGGTAGCAGTTGTTTCCATTCATGGACCACACTCTAGCTTTACATGCCGAGCTACAATAAAAAAAAAAGATTGCGGTTTATTACGTATATATTAGTTTGAAAGCACGAGTAAGTCGTATAAAATCTTTTACTTTGTTTCTCTATTCGATTCCCACCTCAACTGAGGCTGTTGTGTGTCTGTAAATTTTTTTAGATTCAATATTTATCATAATTTACCAATAACAAAGTCAACAACATGATTAAAATTTAAAGAAAATATTATAACTGATTATATCGTTTCTGTGTTATTGTTATGATTCATATTTTCATTGAGTTTATTATATTATCTATTTATATGGGTAATATCTTTATTTTATCAATACTTAGCTTTTGTTTATACATTCAAGACAATATGTTATAACTTTTTATTAGGTTTTTTTTACTTTTTAGTAAAATGACTACAATTATTTTTTTATTGTTTATTGATTATATTTTAAAAGTATGTCTATAACCTGCTTTATGTTATTAAATATTAATTATATATAACATAATATTATAAATTACGTTTTATTATAGTATCACATAAGATATGCAGAAAGTAGTCAGGTATAACGAGAGGAGTGTGCACTGTCAATCTAAGATGGTAGATGCTCGTCTCCTCAAGCCGGCATAGTGGAGGCGACTGATGCTCGGACAGGTTTCTCTGTAGTAGCAGTTGTTTCCAATCATGGACCGCACTCTAGCTTTACATCAGGCGGAGTGTTGTCATATGCCGAGCTACAATAAAAAAAAAATGCCTGCATGCAGCATTCACCTCCCCTATGCCGGCCGGCTCAATAAGACGAATACGCCTTCAACCATTCATTCACAGTCACTATATAAATTATAATTCCTGCTTACCTCAATCAGACATCTAGTAGTTTTGTAATATTAACCGTAGTTACCTGTACTAGAATAGTTTTTTCATGTTTTAAGTGCCGCGTGTGAGGGCAACCGGCCACACCCTCGTCGAGTACCGCCCGCTCATTTTAAATTGTAATTATAATTTATTATTGTGTCTTTGCCGCCTACATTAGCCGCCATTTTATATCGATAGTCATTGAATTATTTTGAATTGAATATTGCTATGTTTATATAAATTGAATTCAATGAGTCCACTCGGTTGCGAATATTTCTATGACACGTTAAAATTAAGAATACAGTCAGCAACAAAAGTATCGGGACGGATAATTTTTTTTCATTTACAAACTGAAATTTGATTCAGTTTCGGACTACAAACTCGGATTAGAGTTGGTGTCAGATGACTCAAATTCTGAGGGGGCTAATTCTTGTCTAATAATGGAACTGATTGAAAACTTTTGTAAATTATTTAATTATTTAGGTTCTATATAAAGGGTAAAAACATTAATTTAGGATAAGCAATATATGTAAAATATTTTTTTTTATTTTTTTTTTATTTTAGCACGTCATATGGCCGCACTCCGTCTGAGTGCGATCCATGAACGAAGGCGACTGCTGTCAGAGAAGGGGATCTGCAGCCAGCAGTCGCGTCCGCTATGCCGACTTGATGAGATGCCTCTTCACACTGCGCTTGAAGGATCCCCAAAGACCACAAATATCCCGAGAATATAATATATTTTATTTGTCACAATTACAAAATTAGGTTATCTGTCTTGAATTATTTTAATATTGTGTAAATAATGGCGGATTATTCGGGTGTTCGTGAACGTGTGTGCGCGTGGGCAAACAACTCAAAAGAAGAGGACCTGTGTTGTTATTTTCCCTTTAACACGCTGTAGAAAGTTTTAGTAAAGATTCTACCATTTTACTGAAGCTATTTTTGTGTTAACTATGACCTGACTGTTTAGTGTATTGAATGAATGACTCGTGAAAAACAATTAACTTGATGAAAATATTTACTTTGAGACCGGAAAATTGTTAGAATTATTTATTTATTTATTTATTAAATTCGACGCACAAAAGGGCATGCAAGCATATACATGTCATAGTACGAATACAGTCGGGAGTTAGGCTGGCTTGCATGCCAAAGCATGTGCGCATATAATGCTATAAATATTATTTTTTTAGGTTAATAGTGACAAAGGTAAGGTGACAAAAGAGAATTAGCCCGGTATGAGCTCTAACAAATGTTGGAGCGATGGTTTTCAGCTAACACCGCAGGTAGTGACCAAAGGGTTTGACAAAATAGTTTATGAATATATATAAAATAAGAACAATAAAAATATGTATAGAGGTGGATAATAATATCAATATTTATGTATTTATTTGTATTTTTCTTTTTTAAATTGGCTCTCACTTCGTTATGATACAGGATTAGCTTGGAGCGGCCGTGGTCTAGCGGTAAGACGCGTGAACTCACGATCAATGAGACCCGTGTTCGAACCTCGCTAAAGACCGGTACCAATGTAACTTTGTTATATGTACTTTGGTCGCTATTAAAGAGTGGTAGGCAGACTGATGATGGTTATTTGTCCAGTCTGTCGTCCTGGGGCAGTACCACCACTTTCGAATGTAACACCCGTGAAGTGACCTTGTCGCGTTTCGGGGATGGTTTGAAAGTAGCCAGGTATAAGAGAGGAGTGTGCACTGTCAATCTAGATGGTACATGCTCGTCTCCTCAAGCCGGCATAGTGGAGGCGACTGCAGCCCGTAGAGATTTCTCTGTGGTAGCAGTTGTTTCCATTCATGGACCGCACTCTAGCTTTACATCAGGCGGAGTGTTGTCACATGTCGAGCTACAATAAAAAAAAAAAAAAAACAAAAAAAAAGTAGCCGAGTATAACGAGAAGAGTGCATATTCGTCTTATTACACAGCAAAGCGGAGGCGACTGCTGCCTAGATAAACTCAACGATCACAGACAAACTAAACGTGGTTTTGTGATGCAATAGTCTAACAGTCAATGTTGTAAAAAAAAAAAATTAAAAATGAATGAATAATGTTTTAGTTAGTAAATAATTTTCTTGAACATTAATTAGAATTGCACCCCAACGTTACTTTGCTCTTAGCGAAGACGGCTCTCAATTGGATTTCAACAGGATAATTGTCTGGCAGAAGGAATTATCCCAATTGTTTCAAACATAAATGAGACCAGTTTTCTTAACTCGTCTTAGTGCAAAGCTAATTTATTTACTATAATGGTTTAATTAATATGTTTACATACATTACTCGTACTTTAAATGACATATTTTTTATAAATAAGAAAAAAAAAACATAATTAAAAGGGTACTTTTTATTTTTTTATTATGACAACACTCCGCCTGATGTAAAGCTAGAGTGCGGTACATGAACGGAAACAACTGCTACTACAGAGAAATCTCTACGGGCAGCAGTCGCCTCTGCTATGCCGGCCGGTACGCACCATCTAGTTTGTTGTGAAATATAGCCAATATAAAACGTTTAAAATATTTAAAATGCAATGTTATACATATATTCTGTGCCGTAGCTATTTGTTTATTATAGTGATTTGCGATAATAATTATTAGTGCTGAAGTTATAAAATTACTTAATTTCAACATGTTGTAAAACAAAACGTGATGACTTTCACGTTAACATCACACATTTGGTTAAATGTCTCTTCAAGCCGGCATAGTGGAGGTGACTGCTGCCTGTAGAGATTTCTCTGTAGTAGCAGTTGTTTCCATTCATGGACCACACTCTAGCTTTACGGAGTGTAGTCACATGCCGAGCTACAATAAAAAAAAAGTTGAACTACTATAAAAAAACAAAATCAATTAAGTTGCATAAGAGTTTTGTGCCCTCCCCTAACTGTGTCTTTTAGCATTTTACAACAATTGCAAACCGCACTCTCCTGTTAAAACAATTTAACCCGCTCCTTAAGATGGGGTTCACCGATTTGCATTTCATCACACCGTCACTTTGCTTTAATGGAATTGTATAATGAAATCTTTTCGATAAATGCTTTGAGCAGATAGTCCACTGTCAAACCGATTTTAAATACTTCATAAAAACAATTCTTAACAGTATGTGTGGTAGGTCGTAAAATTTAGTATACATTCTAAGTTTTTTTTTTATTGTAGCTCGACATGTGTCAACACTCCGCCTGATGTAAAGCTAGAGTGCGGTCCATGAATGGAAACAACTGCTACCACAGAGAAATTTCTACGGGCTGCAGTCGCCTCCACTATGCCGGCTTGAGGAGACGAGCATGTACCATCTAGACTGACAGTGCACACTCCTCTCTTATACCTGGCTACTTTCAAACTATCCCCGAAACGCGACAAGGTCACTTCACGGGTGTTACATTCGAAAGTGGTGGTACTGCCCCAGGACGACAGACTGGACAAATAACCATCATCAGTCTGCCTACCACTCTTTAATAGTGCCTATAGGCACTGAGCGACCAGTGATTGTGCTTTTCTTAATTTACCTATAAATTACGCTAAATTTTCCGACTATTATTAGTGCTAAGATTTTTTTGCCTCAAAAATTATTGGCCCTGGTCTAAGAGTTATTAAGAGAGTCAAGATATATATAATTGTAGCTCGGCATATGACAACACCCCGCCTGATGTAAAGCTAAAATTTTGAATGCGAAACTCAACTTTGCGGGTGTTACATTCGATAGTGGCGGCTTCTCCAAGCCGGCAGACTGTGCCGGAGTGTGGTTTCTGGTAAAATGTTTTTTTTTAATAATTTTTATTCGTAAAATATCTCATTGATTGAAAATAAATTGTACTTATTAATCTCTTACAATGTGGGCGTTTTTCTTTTTTATAAAGATATTTCTAAATTAATTTTAGTGCTGGATTTGTTTATTAATAAATTATGATAAAATTTAATTACAAAAAACCAACATCCTGATTTTTTTCTAATTTTGATCATAATTTAAATAACACGTGTCGTTTATAAAAACAGCGCAATTTACAAAACACAATATAAAAGTACTTAATCTTCATAGAATTCATTAAAATAACAAAACATCGTGTGAAGACACAATAAACTGTACACATGCATCACCGAGTAGGTTCCGTAAAGCGACGTAACTCAAAGTTATTTAATTATCTACTGGAAAAACTAATCCTTGTTGCGGAGACGTGTGCGAGAAAATTACGCACCCTGTAGTAGGTACGACGACAGGTGTCTCATGCGTTACCTTATGTACAGGTTGATTCAAATAAATAAAGTAATTTAACATTAAATTATGGTAAAAATGTAATGTTTACCGTTTAGGTTGACAGTGACTATTGTTATACTCAGTTAATTTACATATTTTTGATGCCTATACGAGCTAGTGCACTGAGCGACCAAATTACACATAACATTTCACACACACATACACACACACACACACACACGAACACACACAGTGTTTTCTTTGTAATTTTGTTAAAGTGTATTACAAAAGAGCGAGGACACCAGTAATATAGACTATAGTCTAGTACGGGGTCTTCAACTCATGTAATTTATGTTATGTTTTTGTAACTAATAAAGATTTATTATTATTTATTATTATAACATAGTTACGTTGGTACCGGTCAGCGAGATTTGTTTTCGCGAGATCGATCGTGAGTAGACGCCTTCTACCGCTGAACCAAGACCGCTAATTTGGTAGGCGGGTGATAACAATATTATAAACAGACTGACTTACAACTGTTACAACTGCGCTTATACTAACACATACTCTGCATCATCTACACACACTAATAAACCAATTCAGTATTTTAAATGACAAAAAAATAAAATACTGAAAAAAAAAAACAAAAGATAAATACATAAATTTTAATCTGAACGCTTCAAACGTCTATTGTGTAATATAATATTAAACGCACTGATATTGCAAAAGTTTAAAGTAAAACATGCTGTATAAGAGTAATACTTCAAAAGTGACTTGAAAGTAGTACAGGGCCTGTCTCGTACTATATTTATGAGAGCAATATAAACTAGGAGACAAGTCTAAAGGTTTTGCTATTTATTTGAAGGGGTTAACCGATGAAGTGATAATTTAATTTTAATGTACAATATTATGAAGAAAGTAAATTAGATATTAAAATTGATACACACGGTTGTAGGTAGGTACTACCTATAATTTCACCTCACCATCACCTACATAGAATGTGCTGTAGATATAACACACTCAACGACGATTGTGATATTTTCAACGCATGCCCAAAGACATTCATATCCAGATTATATAGTAAATAATTTTAATAATTTTAACAAGAGTGTTGAAGAGTACTGTTTTGTAAATGCCGTGCACAATTATTATTTGATTATAAACACTTAATGAATACTAATATAACTTCTATGTTTAATATTGCCTTATGTTTATAATCTTTTATTGTGCCAAATAAAATAAAATAAATAAAATTTTTGGGATTTAGCCGACGTCCCATTCGGCCCATCACTATGCGTTGCGTGAAACAACGTGGGGTTTTAGTCATGGCAGCGCTAGTCTAGAGAGCCCGACATAACCCTGACACCTTCCCTAAGGACCAGGGCATCCGTAACTGGGATTTCCCCACGTAAAAAAAAGGTACTACCTATCACTACTTTCACTATGCCTATACTAAGCTATGCTAAGCTAAGCTCTCCTTTATTTTATTGTATGAATGTTAGGCAGACTGATGATGGTTATTAGCACCCAATTGTAACAGCCATCACATTTCGGCATTAGCTCGGAAGTCCTTAATAAGAGGAATGTGCACTATCAACCAGGATGGTCTGCCCAAGCCGGCATAGCGAAAACGACTATTTTACTCCCTTATACAGTTAAATATCGAGCGTCTTATTTAACTTTCTTTTGCAATAATGCTTCATTCGCTTTTTTTCTAAAGATTCTATAATACAATATACATGTATCTCAACAAAAGAAATAATATTTTGCTTCATAAATCTCATATAAAGAATACCAAAAAGGTAACATGTTAGAATATCACATCAAATGTCAATATAGGCCCGCTATGACGACTCCGGGGTGTCCAGAATGCTTTCCACACCATTGCTCCATCTATGCCCCAAGCAGAATATCAAAAAAATCGGGTTGATACCTATTTTACTTCTAAATTTGTCCCATAATCCTTAAATTAATTAAAGTGCCACAGGGAATGGATTTTGTTATTTATTTCTGATTTCTGACAGAAAGTACTAATAGTTAAATTATATTCTTTTAATTTATCAAATAATTTTAAAAAATACATTGCTCTTACTGGGCGGGAGTAACAAAGATATATTTGAAAACCAATGTTACTTGTCCTGAATACGACTTTTGGGACACAAAACAACGATTAATACGGAATAATAAATAAAGTCAGTCAAAAGAATAAAAATAAAATTGCATCCCTCGATATTGGTCCAGCGTTCATCGGCAAAAAATCTATTAGCAATAAATATGAAGTTTTCCTATTTGGCCGGATTTAAAATCTTTGCTACGCGAATTATATAAAATGTTTGGGGGCACAATTTTATGAATCGCAAGTTCGATTGCTTTTTACTTTATGATTATTTGAGGGCACTTCCATTCGTATTTTATAAAGCGCTTTAAACTTAAATTAAAAATAGGTATATGTATTATTTTATATTATTAATTTATTTATTGTTTTTAAAATTAATAAAAGAATCAATAGAAAAATCTGCAAAATTATTTTTTTATTCTAGCGCGTCTTGTGCACTTCATCTCTCTGTAAGATGGTACATGCTCGTCTCCTCATTTCACAGGTTTCTCTGTAGTAGCAGTTGTTTCCATTCATGGACCGCACAGCTTTACATCAGGCGGAATGTTGTCACATGCCGAGCTACAATAAAAAAAAAAAGATGGGTTTGCATTTACAGTGTCTGCTGTGTACCGCTGTCACAGCGTAAAGTGATCACTCTCCGCCAATAGAATCGCTTCATTTGATTTTTTTTATATAGGCGGTCAAAATTGTCAGGTAGAGAAACAACGTAAATGTAGACACATATTTGGCCCTCTGAGGTTAGAAAGGCAGCGACTCTTTTTACACTTTTATATTTTTTTTATGCCCTTTGTAATTTAGGTACGTATAAGTTATAAGTAAAACAACAAAATTGATACTTTTACACTTTTTTAATGTTGATATTTTCATCTACGATACAAGGCACACACACAATTTAAAGTAAATAAAATTATAATAAAATAAGAATAAGAAATAATAAATAAACTCCATAATACTTGAATTAGTTGAAAAAAGCCCTAATGAATTTAATAAACATTTATAAAAAAAGTAATCGAAATTGAACTTAAAAAAATGTTTTTTAAACAATTTTGATTCTAATAATGAACGTATTTGGATTTGGATCAAAGAAAATAGAATGATACCACATTCACTCTTTATACACATTCATACATTTTCAGCTAAACATTTATATAAACAACTAGTTAATCCATATTATCGCATTACCCATTATAATGTATTAAATTAATTGAATTAAGCGAACGTATTATTATCGGCGCTTGACTATTTTTTATAACAAAAACATTCAATATCGATACACTACCCGTCACAACTCGGACAACACTACTGTTATCTAAATGATATTTGTATGGCGGTCAGTCTGTCGATATAAAATATTTCTACAATCATGAAACATTTTTAACATTAACTCTTCAACATTCATAACATCAATAGTCCAGCGCCAATTGCATCCAAATCTAAACCTTAAACTATTTCATTAAAGTTCAAAATCAGTTAACTAAGCATTATATAAATAATCGCTATGTACTATCGTAATTCTACCGGATCTTAATTAATTAGCTATACATCGAAACTGCATTCTGGATAATGGGATATAGCAACTTCATCTTTTTACACAGCGTCTAATAATAATCAATATTAAAGTCTGTAGATGACAGACTGTGGTCAGGTCATGACACATATCTAATCCACAGCCTGTACAAACCTTAAGATATAGAACACATTGCTGTAAATAACTTAGTAGCTAATGAACAGCAATGAAATCTTTTTTATAGAAAACACTTAGGTAATATTGAACGATCTTGACTGCCATCTCGCATTCAGTCAATGTTTTTAAATTTAAAAAAACTTTAATACTACGAAACTTATCATTTCTATACATAATTTAGATCGTGATTATGATCTATTTATTATATCTAATCATTGCACTAGGTTCAATAAATTACATTTTAATTAATGAAGTTGTAATTAAGATCATATTTTTATGTTGAGAATCTTACTCAGCATCTTAATAATATATTGCTCTAAATCAAAACTGTAACACATTAAAAAACGTGATTTTTGAGATAATATTTCAAAACATGTTATATTAAAAAAATATTTTTGTAGAAATAATGTTTTTGTTTGAATAAATATTTTTATGAATTGTAAAAAAATGTTTTGAAAAAAAAAAGAAACAGTTTTGATTTAGAACGAGATATAAACGTTAATTGGTAATTGGAAGATTTATTAATTGAAATTAATAGGAACTAAAATAGAAATCAAATAATCATTAAACGAAAATATTGTAAAAAACATCATGTTCCAAAACCAGTCTTAGATCAATTCCAAAACATCTCATATAAACGGCGATAATAAATTTATTTTCCTAAATGTTCTTTTATAAAGTACTTGATATGTACAAAGTAGAAAAAAAACTTCATAATTTATATTCGATTTGACATAAACTTTGCATTAATTACTTATGAAATAAATATGGCATTTGTTTATTACGTCAAATTTTTAAAGGTACATTTTTTTTTATTACGATTCATAAAAGATTATTTTTGTTGACGAATAAATAACAATAAATCCGCCGGCAAAAAACGTTAAAGATCTTAAAGCTAATACAATTGAATATTTACAAAATATTAACTAATTTACTATGGAAGAAGAGTTCATGCGATTATGTCGCCTTACACCACGAAATCTTCTACAACTTATAACAATATATACACAAACAGTATAGTACTGTAGATCGTCGAGATCGATTTGAACGAAGACATAAGAACCGTCACATCACCAGTTCATTAGCACTGCACTATTTCTCCCTAAATTCAGGTTTAACGCTGATGATAGGTTTCCTTGGATCTCCTTCGTTGTCATTCCGGCAGTCGTACTCGGGTGTTTCGGGGTGATCGGTTGCCCCGATGGATGATAGCTAAGTGGCTGAACTAAATAGAACTGAATTTTTGTAATAACCAGCGCGCTCTGAAAGAGGACTTTTGACGTCCCTCTCGAGGGCTTGCTGTCGAGATTTGCGCTCCATTTCAAGTTCTTGTGCGAGGGTTTCTGTTGACAAAAGAAGATGCACGTTATTTATTGTATAATTACAGAAGTGAGTTCTAGATAATAATTCGTATAATACAAAGGTTCGAATAGACTGTATTCAATACATTTAATATGTACCTCGTGTTCATAAATATCAAACAAAGTAATTATAACATACAAAACGACACTTTCGTATGAAGCCAATACGAGTGTGTCGTCCCGGAAAATGTCATTAGCATCCCAACCCATGCGTCGAACATCAAACGGACTCTACATTTCTGTATCGAGAAGGAATTGCTGGCACTTTATAATTTAATAACATCACAAGCCCCTTTGCTGGTAAAAACTGGTATTGCACGTGATTATTAAATTGTGTGCCGTCTGGAAGGGTTCGAAGTTCGAGCGAGGAGTCTGTAATTTGAATTGCTTGTAATTACGTATACATAATATTACTACAGCTCGATATCGATGATAAAAATAATAGAGTTGCGAGTTCTCATAAAGGAATATATTGAATTGTTCATAAGTACAGACAGAGAATTTGTAATAAGATTTTAAGGAAATTGACAAAGTTCGTGAAGTGTAGGCAAGAGTAGGTGAGGTAAGGCAATTGTCTCCAAAAACGTCGACATTTTACGAAATATGCTTATTCAATTTCATGCAACGCTTGCCGCCTCCTGCAATTTACGAGATATAAAAGACATAAACGGAATCTCGTTTTTTGCTTACTTTGATGGAACATTTTCTCAACGGAGAATTCAATTTCTCCCTTGGCATTCGTTTACAATTTATGTTTTGAGTGTTACAAATTTTCTTGTCCGAAAACTTTTACATCTTCTGTTTTCTTACAATTTGTCATTAACCAAAGAGCTTAAACTACTTATGTTTGAGAGTTATTTAAACATGATAAATGCAATAATAATCTTATTTGTCTCAGTTGACGAAACTCCAAGTAAATCGCCGGAAGGCATCGAGTCACACTCCTGAGAGTCGCGCCTTCTCATTTCGAGGGTTGCCAAAACAGAAA
This sequence comes from Tinea pellionella, assembly GCA_948150575.1. Classification (NCBI taxonomy): domain Eukaryota; kingdom Metazoa; phylum Arthropoda; class Insecta; order Lepidoptera; family Tineidae; genus Tinea; species Tinea pellionella. The sequence continues at coordinate 7,945,315 of OX411252.1, forward strand.
CCTATTATCTCGGGCGAGATTATACGCCTTGGGCGTTACAATTAAATATTATACACTTAAAAGCTTCGGCCTTTACTGTGCCACCCCTAAATGTCCCATTAGGTTTGTTTGAATACGTAATATTTTTGCATTTGCCTCCGCTAAAATAGAATTGCTTTCTTTGAGGCCCTTAATCTATTTTGTTTCTTTGAATGAGATTTGACGATGCTCGGGCGCTTCTGAAAATCAAACGCTATCCCTTTGCTTTGTATTATAAATTGAAATAGCTTTAATAGGAGTTTGATATAAATAATAAATACGTATTAATGTACATTTGACGGGTTAGGTAGCGTGCTTCTTTTATTCTAATAAAATATATTGACTATGTATTAAACTGATGCAGTTTTCAAAATTAACCGTAACATCATCTCACAATATCCAACGACTCCTTCAACGTGCTCCTAAGAGGATTGTGTACGATACGTACGTAACGCGGCAACAGTAAGGGATCACATAATACGAGTGTAATTTTATTAGACATCTTCAACTATAAGTTTCTAGTGAAAATGTTGGTTATTTTAATGAAATTATAATTATTTCGGCTAAAGGCAAGTTGATTATAGTTACCATGCTAGATTGCCCCTTTTCTCGCTATATATTATAGTTGATTACATTTCTTATCAATTATTATTTGTGCAATTATTTTTGGAACGTAAAGTGTCGAGAGAAATAATCATCGAATACTCAGTTTAGGCTGTTTGTTGCGTACGCGTTTGATTTTTGACTGATGCATTTTAGTGAGGTGTTAAGCTAATACCAACTGTATCATGAAGTAGTTTTTTTTACTAAAAAATTAAACTTTAATTGCCCTCCGATATAAGAAATTTATGCGAAATCATCGGCGTTTTTACAACGTAACCATTTCTTTTCATTTAATACATAAATAAAATAAATATACGAGTCTATGGATAGGTACCTATACAATTTAAAAAGTTTTAAAAATTCTCTTTCCAATAACTTTTTTTGTGTAAAACTAAGCAATAAATAGATGCTAAGATATAACACAAACCGTGAATTTCTATCAAAATTTGAAATCGTTGAGTACGGTGACAAAAAGTATCTGATTCACTTGAACGTGATTCGATTTATTTGGACAAAAACAAAAAGAAAAAGTAGTAGAAGAAAATAGTTCACGGCACATCTGTTGATGATTCGGCGGTTTTTTAAAGAATAAAATAATTAGTTTGATAGTGTTTTTTGGAATTCGAGTTAAATAAAATTTAGTCATTCCCTGATACCGATGATAGTATTTTATATTATTATTATTATTAATAATAGAAAGTTATTGTCCTATTGGACAAAGGCCTCGCTCCCCCTTTCCACAACTCACGGTTTTTTTTTGCGAGTTCCCTCTATTTATATTAAAGTCGGGATGAATTTGTCTTGGAATCTGAAATCATTTTTAACCGTTATAACGTTTTTCTTAAAAATGGAGGAAAAATATGTAAATTACCAAGTTCAAGTATGTTCAAATGTACAAAATAGAAATATTGCACATTAGATCCTTCTTTTTGGTTTTTCTTGAGTATTTCTTGAGACAAATCTCTAATCGATTGAGTATACCTCCATACTAACACATAAATATGTTCCCTACAAAATTTCCGACAAGGATATGTTGCGAAAATCTGTTTTTTGTTTTTTAATGGCATGAACTTCAGTTACAGTTTTACATGGGGTATTTAAGGTAATTACTAATAATATTACTATGCAAGCGTGAAATATAATAACGAAGATGCCTCTGTGGATAGTGAGCCTTAGGCGATTGACAATTGAAAGATAGAATCTGAGAGTTGAATAAAAAGTTTGAATGCGTCATTCAGTTGATAGCGAAAGAAACGAATTGATTTTGTAATAGAGAATCGAGCAAGAAATATTGATTCGGTTTGAAGTTCGAACGTGGCGACTGATTGTCTCTCTTGAATTTAATCTACGATATTTTTTTAGACATTATAATCAACAATTTTACAAAACGGGGTAAGGAATCGTTGAGAGCTCAAGAACAGTATTGCGACCAGAGTGGAAAGGAGTATTCTGATATAGGTCATTTGAAAAGAAGATTAACTAAAAATATTTATTGCGTGTAAGTGCATGGCATTATCGGAAGAGGGCGCTTTAAGAAGACCTTTTTCAGCCAAATTAGTCAACAGTTTAGAAAGGGTTAGGTGAGAAGCACCCTCAACTCAAGCATGAAGTAATGGATGTAGAAGTGAACGTTGTATGTAGATACAGGAGTCGCTGGCGTTTCATAGTTTCTGTCTACCCCAGTGGAAACGGGGCGTGACGTAACAAAACCACTAAATTACCCAGACGATCCAATTAAACAATAATTTTTAGGTTACTAAAGCTTACTTAAAAAAATTTGACATTCAATATGATTTTTTTTTTCGATAAACTTCGAAACTCGTTATTTTGTGAGAAAAATTTTTAATGAACAGAATTATTATCTTTTTTTAAAAGCAATCGACACCTTTACCGCGGTGTTTGTTAGCGTGAATTAATTATCTTTTTTTTAAATTAGAGTTTTTTTTATGGCTTTGGAATTGGAGAAGCTTGAAGTGTACTGAAAGGGGTTGGTTTTATGGGTCATCAAGTTATTGTACAGTAGCATTTATTTTAATACTGACTTAATTAATAGTGATGTATAATATTATTGCTCTATCTTTTTTTTTGTACAACTTGGCTTAGTCAATTTTTTTTAATTTTTACATTTTTAGCAAATAAAAAGAGAATGCCCATTCGCCTAAGAGAAATGGGCCCACATTTTTTTTTCTTGAGTTTGACGATTATTTTTAGTTAATTTTGTAGAAAAATAAATCCAAATTCTTTATTACTAATCAGTTTTAATATTTTCACCCGGGTTATTGAGTAATTAGATGTTTTCTGATGCAATATTTGAGGTTATTATTATTTTTAATGCATTAATAATTGCCTATATCTGTTTTTTATGTAATTAAATGATGTTTTGACTTTTGATATAATTCAAATGAATTAATAAAAAATAATAATATAAATATTGTTACCAGAGGTATAAGGTATCGAGTAGGCCCAAAAATGGGGATTCTCCTTTAGTATAAAAATAAAATAATATAGTATAAAAAAAAATGAGCCACTAATAGTGAATAAAAATTTTGCAAATGCCTGAATATAAATGACAAAGTAAAATAAAAAAAATAAAAAAATAATAAAAAAATATTAAACATTTTTTTTACATAGTTTCTATTTTGTTTCAATTGTGTTTAAAGAGTTATGTATTAATTTTAAATGAAATATAGTAACCATTCTTTTACGAGTTTGTCATTGTATTGTTTAATTAATCATAAATATTGCATGCCCCATGGGTAAAACATATAGACACCGAGATAAAGTATTTGATTTGATTTGATAGTAACAATCTTTATATAAACTGGTTTTAGTTTCATCGATACAAAAAGTGTAAGCCCATCCCTAAAAGGACAGTAGTCAGTAACCAATAGAAAGAAGGTGCCACTGTAGTCAAACTGAACCGAAACTAATGTGGGCCACGATTGAATTCTATTACCTTGTTTTTTATCGATGTATATTTTTTACTTTTATTAGATAAATTGATTTCTTTCATTGATACACCGATACGGTAGCTATCGATTGAAACCTTACGTTAATTTTTTAGAGCTGTCTAACATTTATATGTTTTTATTCACCGTTAATCCCACTGTTTACAGAAACTGTTTTAAATAGTGGTAGGTAGACTGATGATGGTTATTATCCCAGTCAGTTGTCCTGGGACAACCACTATCGAATGTAACACCCGTAAAGTGACCTTGTCACGTAGGTAGTATAACGAGAGGAGTGTGCACAGTCGAACTGGATGGTGCACGTTAGTCTCTTCAAAACGGGATAGCGGAAGCGACTACTGCCGGTAGAAATTTATCTGTAGTAGCAGTTGTTTTCGTTCATGGACTGTCGTCTAGCTTAACATCGGAGTGTTGTCATATGCCGAGCTACAATAAAAAAATACTTTTTCGCAATATTACTCTCTGTTTTATTATCATCTTGAAAGTAATAGCTACGTTTTATGCAACTATATTTTCATGATATAAGTCGAGCTACTTTATTAATTTTTCAGTTTTATATTACATTTTACAAGTTACAATTTGCATCACAGGTTTTATTAAATATATAGATACAGATTTAAGAATAAATTATATTGTAATCTTATTTGTGTACTATAGTAAAAAGGATACATTGTTACAAATCTAGGTCGAATGTGAGACTATTAAAATTGATTTTAATTGGTCAGAATATTGATATTTGTCTAAATAATATTCTGTGTCATAATTCGTAATATTTTCCCGCCTACAATAAGGCGTCTGACTGATTTTGACATATTGATTTGAACATTAAATTATGGTGGACACAGGTACCTTAGCGCGAGCTGAACTAACTTTTTATTCCACTACATAATTATTATGATTATTTTAATATTAATAAAAATACATAGATATTAACTACATATACATATTTATGTATATTATGTTAATAGAAAGTACAAAATGGACTTTCTCGGCAATATTTGTATGTATGTAATTCTTTTTCTATTTTAACCTGTTTTTTTATGATTTTTTTTTTATTGTAGCTCGACATATGTCTGTTAGTTGCCAAAATTCAAAAGAAATGAATAATAATAAATTTAAATATCTATAAGTGAATATCTGAGCAATAACAGAAAGTATTAAAGATATCGCGTGTTCGCGTGCGTTGTAACAAAACTTAGGGTTGGACTCTTAAATTAGTGCAATTTCACTACTTTAAAAGCACTTGTGTTTCGAATGCACAGGAAATTATTAATTCCATATCAATGTTTTTATTGTGACTGCCTTCATTTAGATTTTCGTTTAAAACGTTTGCTCTTTTCTATAATGTATAGCTTATTTTTAGTTATTACTTCGTATTATCCTCCTTAAAAATATTGGTAATTAAATCATAGAAAAAAATAGTAAGACTAAATAAAAACAAAAAAAAATCTATAATTTCGTAACTAGAACGAACTTTTTCTCGTAATTTATTAAAATCATTATTTTGGAACATCATTTTTTGGAACAACATTGGAGCATCGAGAAAATGGTCAATCAGCGCGTCGTATTTGAATATGTTCAAAATCAGCCTAGACTTTTTGGCGCCAATGCAGCCAAAGAAAGACGTTATTTTAGAACCACGTCGTTAAAACTTAAAAACTCTTGTTATGTGTTATTTATTACGTTTTAATATTAATTACTTCCCAAGTTTCATGTTGAACTTATTATTGTTTTGATTTTCTTTTCAGTTATTTTTTTATGACGTGTGACGTCACAATACTGATGTTCGACGTTTGATAATAACAATAAATAAAGACTATACGTTTTAATAACAACAGATTTTTCAATCAAATTTCAGGGCTTTCCACAAAGCGGTATATACAGTGGGAGCTAAAAAATGAACATTCTCCTATACGGACCAGCTCGGGAAATGTATTGCATTCTTTCAATGGGGCATGTAAAAATATTTGTTATGAAAGTTTTTGCATTTTTATTTTATCTATTATTACTGGTTTATCTCTACGATTAAGTCTTCTGGTAAATCTAATACATCGCTACTCAGATTGTAGAGGGATCGAATTGAATTATTTTATGTTAGTAATGATGAAGTGTTCGTAAAGTACGAGTGGGTGCAAAAACAATTGTGCAAATGATTTTTTTCAAACTTCTGTACTAAGATAGTGCTGATAGTGAAACATCCTCTTGTACTACAGACGCTGAACGACCAAAGTACATATAATATAGCTACATTGGTATTTAGTGAAATTAGAACGCGGGTCTCATCGATTGTGAGGTCCATCCACTCCCGCTAGACCACGGCCGCTCATTGTGTGTAAATAACTCTTCGGTATGCTAGAGACGCTGGATATATACTCCACATTCTCGCTATATGTGACATGATAGTGTAATATTTTGTAATACAAAGTTATACCTAACTGCTTTGAGGTTACATATAATTTTTTTTATTGTAGCTCGGCACATGTCAATACTCCGCCTGATGTAAAGCTAGAGTGCGGAAATGAACGGAAACAACAGCTTCTATAGGAAATCTCTACGGGCAGCAGCCTCCGCTATGCTGGACTGAGGAGACGAGTTTACGAGTATGCACCACCTAGATTGACAGTGCACACTCCTCTCGCTATAGCTGGCTACTTTCAAACTGCTCCCGAAACGCGACAAGGTCACTTCACGGGTGTTACATTCGAAAGTAGTGGTACTACCCCAGAACGGCAGACTGGGCAAATAACCATCAACAGTCTGCCTACCACTATTAACTGAAAAAAAAGCATGCACAATTACCTGAATAATTTTGCCAAAAGGCAGCTCCTCCGCTCATGATATCGACGGGAGGTGGGGGATAGTTCCATTGTGGTTTATCAGGGGTGCGCGGTGGATCGCGTTGGAAGGGTGGTGAGGCTGCAGGTGGTTCCGCACTCGCTGGTTGACTCTCAGGTCCGTTCTCACGGTCATTGCGCGGTTGCTCTTGCTGTGGAGGCGTCAGATTTTCTGTGAAATAAATATTATAATGATTATTGTCCACACTATGTTTCTAGTAATCTCAGTCGATCTACGGTCGGAACATTTTTTTTAAATTGTAGCTCTCATGTTAAGCTAGAGTGCGGTTTATAAATGGAAACAACTGCTACTACAAAGACATTTTTGTAAACAGCAGTCGCCTCCGCTATACCGGAGACGAATGTGTACCGATATGTATATTTATTAGATGTACGTAGCAAAAGTTATATAACGATTTTAGTGTCAGGCTTTTATTTATTTAAACAATTTATTCAATTAGTCTATTATATAAAAATCAATTGCTGTTCGTTAGTCTCGCTAAAACTCGAGAACGGCTGGACTGATTTGGCTTATTTTGGTTTTGAATTATTTGTGGAAGTCCAGGGAAGGTTTAAAAGGTGAGTAAATATGAAAAAAATGCTTGGAATATAGTAAAAACAACAATTTCGCTTTCTCTTAGAAACTATTCCTTTGGTTTTGAATGTTAAACATTTGATGTTCGTCGCGTCGTTTAGAAATCAATTAAATTTAAAAGACGTTCAGAACTGCTTTTTTATTTATTGATTCTGAGGCGGTACGAAGTTTGCAAGGTCAGCTAGTATTAATATAATTTTAAATGACAAATATATTATTATATGTCTTATATATTATTTATAGTACGGTTTATTAAATATATTACGTGTAAAGCGGCGTCTATAATTAAATTTCCATACGCTATGAAGTATGAAGTAGGCGAAGGCGGCGCTAGACCAAACCCTCACGTACAACTAGTTATGCGAACCCAAACAGACGCGAGGCCGAACCTGACTGTATCAGTTTACATTTACACCGTCACGGCGTAAAGTGAGTCCTCTCTACCAATCAGACGATATTTGGTTAAAAATAATTCAAATGAAGCAATCTTATTGGTAAAGAGATTCGCTTTACCGCCATCCTGGGGTAGCACCACCACTTTCGAATGTAACACCCGTGAAGTGACCTTGTCGCGATTGGGGAGCAGTTTGATAGTAGCCGGGTATAAGGAGAGGCGTGTGCACTGTCAATATGGATGGTACATGCTCGTCTCCTCAAGCCGGCATAATGGAGGCGACTGCTGCCCGGACAGGTCTCTCTATAGTAGCAGTTGTTTCTATTCAGGGACCGAACTCTAGCTTTACATCAGGCGGAGTGTTGTCACATGCCGAGCTACAATAAAAAAAAGTCTCCTCATTAATTTCTCAGTTAATGCTGTGCCGCCATGGCGCTATTAATTCAGCCTAGCTCCTCCACTGCGCATTTGTAACAGCAAAGCGTATTAATAAAAGTAACTATGGTACAATTATTAAGGAAATTAAAGGAGTCAATTTAATGGTTAATAGCATATCAAAGTAAACAGCGATTATTGCTAGAAATTTAACTCGAATGCGTGTTACCTGTACACCACTTACGCCCTCATTTCAAATGGCCTATGCGAAACGATTTCCTGACACGGAGATTAGTACAAGCCTTCACCAGCATTTATCCACCCTTCTTACATCACGCACTCTAAGCTAATCTTAAAATACAGAACGACCTAACCACAATAGGCAACCACGCGAGTATAAACCTTAATTCGTTGACATAATGTTTGAAATGGTTTGTGTTGTAGGTTAGATTATGAGTTAGGTTAGCTCATATGCGGACTGTTTGACAGACGTTAAGTTAACATGTCAGGGGCATGTATTCCTAGAAACTGACTTTATGTTGTTCACTTTATGACTTGTTGAATAAGTCCAGGGATGAGATTGACACGTAAGAGGTTTCGATAACTTTACATAAACTTAATATTGACAGTTTGACGATAACCTTAATTGTAATGGTAATATGGTGTATGGTAAAATGGATTAACGTGTAGGCAATGATACTCTGACTTGCATGTTTTGCCTAAAGATTGCCCTCCTGGGCTTGGATTGCACTGTGTATAGCATATGCACTGTCAATCTAAGATGGTACATGCTCGTCTCCTCAAGCCGGTATAGTGGAGGCGACTGCTACCCGCACAGGTTTCTCTGTAGTAGCAGTTGTTTCCATTCATGGACCGCACTCTAGCTTTACATCAGGCGGAGTGTTGTCACATGCCGAGCTACAATTTAAAAAAAAAATTGTACCCGTGAAGTGACCTAGTAGGGTTTCAAGATCAGTTTGTAAGAGAGTGTGTGAGATGCTGTCTGCATAGATTTCTCTGTGGTAGGAGTTGTTTCCATTCATATTTCGCATTCTAACTTAGGCTATATCAGGCTATACTCTTACATGTCGAGCTTTTTTTTTATTGTAGCTCGGCATGTGACAACACTCCGCCTGATGTAAAGCTAGAGTGCGGTCCACGAATGGAAACAACTGCTACTACGGAGAAACCTGTGCGGGCAGCAGTCGCCTCCACTATGCCGGCTTGAGGAGACGAGCATGTACCATCTTAGATTGACAGTGTACACTCCTCTCGTTATACCTGGCTACTTTCAAACTATTCCCGAAACGCGACAAGGTCACTTCACGGGTGTTACATTCGAAAGTGGTGGTACTACCCCACGACGGACAAATAACCATCATCAGTCTGTCTACCACTCTTTAATAGTGCCTACCACGGCCGCTCTGAAGCTACTATAAAAATATGTGTGTAAATACATACCTGTAACAATTCGTAGTATTTCCGAAGGAGCTCCCGATTGCTTCAAAGCCTCTTCAACCTTTTGTCGCCTTTTCAACTCGACATCCAATTGATCCTGTATATGCTGCCTTTGTTTTCTTTCCTTCTTTAACCTTTTCTGATACATTACTGCGAACAAAAAAGAAAATTAAACTTTAGTATATTTAAAAAAGTGGCAAGTAACCCTTGCTGTAAGCCTGAAAGTCCACCACGGTTTGACATTTTGTAAGAGACATTGAGAGATGAAAAAAAAAGACACCGACACACTTTTGATTCTGAGAGAAATTAGAAAGAACTGTGTGTTGTGGAAGGGCTTTAATTTCGGGAGTGGAATATTATATAGACTTTGAGCGGCGATTGATAAGACCCGTGTTCGAACCTCGCTAATTCTGACCGGTACCAATGTAACTTTGTTATATGTACTTTGGTCGCTCAGTGCCTATAGGCACTATTAAAGAGTGGTAGGCAGACTGATAATGGTTATTAGCCCAGTCTGCCGTCCTGGGGCAATACCACCACTTTCGAATGTAACACCCGTGAAGTGACCTTGTCGTGTTTCGGGAATAGTTTGAAAGTAGCCAGGTATAACGAGAGGAGTGTGCATTGTCAATCTAGGTAGTATATGCTCATCTCCTCAAGCCGGCATAGTGGAGGCCCCGCACAGGTTTCTCTGTAGTAGCAGTTGTTTCCATTCATGGACCGCACTCTAGCTTTACATCAGGTATAGTGTTGTCACATACCGTGCTACAATAAAAAATAAAATTATAATATCATTAACATTTTTTATTTAAAAAAAATTGTCACATAAATATGTAAACAATAAAGTTAAACTTTAGAAAAGGTTAAAGGTTTGATTGGTATTATTGATCGTGTAGGTACATAGATGCCTCCATGATATTCATGAGCAAAGTGCAAATTGAAAATTGTGAGCCACAAGCAACAAAACAACCGCAAGCAAAATGAACGGTTTAGGTGCAATTCACGTGGAGTGCATTCGTCGAGCGCCATACTTTTCATCCACCATACATATTCATGCGCACTTCCAAACATACTCGTACCATCATCCATCCTTTTCTTACGTCTGTCATCGGACGAGCGTCTTCTTTCAATCGAAAATTACCGCAAAACGTAAAACTTATCCATAAAAGAGCAAAACGTCTTAAGTCCCAAACCACACCGGTCTGTTACTACTTTTCGTATTTACCGCGAGCCATCAATAATCGACAGATCGTCCACGCATCGTCGTATCAGCACGATTACGTTTCTCTCTTTCGCGGTCACTCGTCCTCGCCGGCTATCTCTGTCCGTCTTTGAGTTTATTGACGAATGATTGAGTCGGTGCACGTGTGGAGAGTCGCTCGAGGCCCTTCCTTCGCGGGAGGGGGACTCCGAGATCCGTATCGAGATCGACTAACATCGGATAACTCGTTCGTTTTATGAAAACGGTATGAATAATAAAATTATTTTGAAAAAAAAAAACAAGTTATTACCTTTGCCGAGGCGAGCACGGACTGAATTAAAGATTTTTGCGGATCGATTGGTAACTTTAGATTATAAGTTTAATAGACTCTCTCTTTGATAGAGATGTAAAATATTGTATTAGCATTTTAGTCTTATAAAAACTCCAACAAATTCATAAAGTAAATTTTATAAAGTTTTTTGCAAACTAATAATAGTTTATTTCACTTTTATTTTATTTTTCATAAATTACTAGCTGTTAATTTTAAGCGTTTATGTACAAAAATTATTCTTATACAACCTTTCATCCCCTATTTCATTCTCTTCAGTTTTTTTAAGGCATATGTCCTTCCTAAGGATGGTTGCCAAATTTTGTCGAAATTATTCAGCGAGGTTTTTTGTTTATATCAGTATAGATGATCAGTTAAGATTACTCCATCTTAAATTATAAATATAATATATATTGTTGCGAATAGTTGTGATCTATACAAGCGGATCATTTGTCTTTGTACGACCTTCTGACATGTAAGTGTAATTACGAATATCGGATAGTTAATCGTTTTCCCATTTCAAACTGCAAATTAACCAGAGAATTATTATGAGAAAGCTATGATTCCCAAAGTGGTCCACGACGATATGCAAGGGGTCCATGACAGGGGGAAAAATTTTAGTTCTATGAGATATAAATGGGGGTCCAAGGTGATATATATTTCAAATGCCTTTACTAAACTAGTGCTTGTATCAAATGCAGCTACTCTGCCATGCCGGCTTGAGAAGACAAATGTGAACCTCCAGATTGACAGTACACACTCCTCTCTTTATATCTGGCAATGTGGTTGGTTAAAAAACATTCTAAATATCAGTCTGTCGTCCAGGGGTAGACCCACCACTTTTCTTAGCACGTGAAGTGACTAGTCGTATTGCGGGACCAATTTGGTAGTAGCTAGGTGAGAGAAATATGTGCTGTCAACCTAAATAGTGCACATTCGGCTCCTCAATCCGGCATAATGGAGGTAACTGCTGTAGAAATTTCTCTGGTAGCAATTGTTTCCGTTTATGGACCGAACTCTGGCTTAACATCAAGCTGACTGTTATTAAAAAAAAAAGAAATATTACTTGACATTTAAAAAGATAATCTTGCGGTTTTAAGAGAGGCGTGAAAGGTCGTTTTTCAGTTAATTTCGCATCAATAGAAAAGGTTCTAAGCAAAAGACTCTGCCGGGTGGAAAATACAACGGACGAATAACTTTGACCACTGATTCGGCCATACCTTATGCCTATGTAGCTCAGAAAAACAAAGTGTTTATTATTAGCTAATTATAATATAGACTTTAGACAAATATCATCAAAGAACTTTTTTTGGGTTAACCCTTTTTACCGAGTATTAGGTATTAAATGGGGGGTTTTATAGCGGCCATAGCGGAGGTGATGGTTGTCTTGAGATATTTTGAGGTAGCTGTTGTTTTTACATAAATTTTTACAGGATATTAATTTGATAGATGAAATTGTTTATAGTAGCACGGCATATAACCATAATTCGATCCGTGAGCGGAAACAATTGCTACCACCGACGAATGTTTACAGGCAGCAGCCATCTCCACTATGCTGGGCTTGAACAGACGTATGTGCACCGTCTATTGACTGGACACACTCATTTCGTTATACCCGGTTACTTTCACTACATTAGATAGTGGTGTATTGAGAAAACGAAGCTCTATCCAAGTATCAATTTGGCTTGATAATTTTTGGCAAAATTATTCGACAAAATACAACAGAGGCTTATTTAAAACGTGCAACAGTTGTGTCAATATTAAGTAAGCAATGTACGTTCAGAAAGTCGACTTGTTTAATTTTAACAACATACTTTGCAGGAGTGAAATCACTCGGTTACAACTTATTAATTTGTAGCCGTTACGTTTTCCCAGGATTGTAGACTCTTCACACGAAACGCTTATTTAATCATTTTTTAAACATTCACAGTATATTTTTAACTACAATCCGAAACCAAACAAAATACTTTATCTTATCAGTACTGACAGTAACTAATGCCTTTATGCAATCAAGTGAAATTGGAACAAAATAACATATTAAACAAACATACTGTATACTGTACCGTAACTAGGTGTTTTGTTAAAAATAAACACTTTGGTTTGCCGTATGTTATTACCTTCCAGAATTTGATCCTTATTACCGACACTATCGAATGGTGCAATAATACAGTATGTATTTTTTTTAAGTTCAGATGATGCAAAATCGGCCTCGAGACTCCAGAGTATTTTTCGCTATCTCTCAAATTTCGGATTTGCTCATGAAAGTACACTTGATTAATTGAAATTTAATTTTTAAACGGTTTCTATTTATTAAATACGACACTCTAAAATAAAATATAGAAAACGCAAAAAGAAAACCTATTAAAAATGTAATAAAATAAAAATCTTCTGCAGACGTATTTTGTCCGAGTACCTATTGTTACTGAATGTCAATATTTGTCAGCGGCTTTAACTCTGCTTGTCGGCATCACTTTGTATTTTGAAAATCCTTCCTATTGCTTCCTAATAACCCACGATGAATTGTAATAATACCTCCAATTCATTTGTTCATTGAAAAAAAGGCTTTGTGTCTTAATTTCCTTTGATAGATGAATTTAATTTCAATCTTCGACTCGTTAATTGATTCTTTCTATATTAATATTTGTTTTTTTTAAAGTACGAATAGTAAATATATACACATGAATATGAAGACAAGAACAATACTAATTAGTACTCGTAATCGAGTAAATAATGTTTCGATCGGTAATCGAACCTAGGACCACCGCGTTTTTTACACTGGCTCGCTAAACACTGTGCGACGGAACTGTCATCACATCGAACAAAAGTCGCAGTATAACAAAAAAAAATTCAATAAAATTTTTATATTAAACTCTGAACGATATCAAAAATTGTTTTGGTAACTTTCAAAGGAAAAAATACAATGTAACCTCAATAACTTATACCGCACAGTCGCATCATCCGAATAATCGTCGGAACACATGAAGCGTAACAAAACGTTGACCGTGAGGCATACGAGCAAAAACGAAACGCCCAAAATATTGAAGGAATCCGCTCAAAGGGGAAAAAATGCAATAAAATTTTGATACAAAAAGTGAAGAGTACAACATGCTCGTTCGACATCTAACATTCGCTTCGAATTTTCTATGCAAATTATATTTGCGGACCGCGATCTTTGCTAAGCTCCATTTCTTTACATTTAAGTTGTATTCTTTATATTTTCTCATCCGATTTCCTTTCCCCTTGTGGCGTTTTTTAAAACTCCTCCTCACACAATAGAACGCATTTCCGGAGGCCGTTTTCGGGCATACTTTCTTTCTTTATATTATAATACTGGGAGTTTTTTAATACTTCCTAGTCATAAATGGCTGATACGAGTCCCCCTCGGGTATGTTTCTGAAATAACATGTAAATGAGCGAATGTAAAAATACAAACAATTTCAAATTCGATGCGCTATAACCGATGTAGATGCAGATCATTTTTTTAATATTCAAATTTCTTTCTTGTATGTTGTGTTTCTTTTGTTTTAACTTAAGGAATAATGAGGTTATTCCTAATGCCCGGCATACACGAGGCTAGTTTTGCAATGCACTTGAACTTTCCTGACTTGATGAAGCTAGTTAGAAAGTTGAAACGCATAAACATGTTCAAATAAATTTAAAAAATATAGACACTCCGTTAAGTTAGGTAGTCAAATAGGTGACACTTCACCTGATGTTAAGTCAGAGTACGACCATAGAGAAGGTGACAGCCGGCTTCAGGTACTTTCTAAGCTAACCATCATCAGTCTGCCTAGTCCTACCACTGTTAGTTTTTCACATATTTGTGTTTCGTTTGTACATGTAAAACCATATTTTTTTTTTATTTAATACAAATATTTATTTTAATGTGTACGAGTATACTAAGCTAGTGCTAGTATCATAGGCACCGGAATAAACATCGGTTTCGTTCTTTGGCACGCATTGCCACTAATTCCTACATGATTATTTTATAACTTAGAAATCCATAATGGTATTTGAAACATAAACTTTAACAGTAACAATAATTAGTTAGCAATATTGTTATGTTTTTATTAAATTAACTTTCTTTTAAATACTTATTATCGAATTATTTTATATTATAACTATTATAGTAAAAAGTATATTTTCCCCTATCATGCCTCAGGGTGACGATATTTTCATTGGAGTGTAGGTCAATAATTTTACATATTTAAGAAGTTTTATGTTAATTTTGCCATTTAAATATAATGTTTAACATAATATTTTTACACCCGTTCAAAGGTGTATAAATTGACCAATCAGAGAGCCTTTCTTGCTAAAACAATATAATTTAACTCTTTCCCAAAAACCGATAAAAGTTAAACAAAATATATTTAATTTTGACATTATTGTACAGGTGAAGTAAAATAACTTTAGATTTAAAATGACGGTGGATCATTTGCCAGATGCCTACATGGATAGCAAAAAAAGTTTTCCAAATGATAAATGCCATCTTTGTCTATGAAAGTACATATAAAAAATATTTTAAAAAACTTAAGTAAATAGTAAATAATATTTTAATAGATAAGTTATATTATTAATATTATAACAGTATCTACACGAAAAAAGCAACAATTAAGATACGAATCTATATTGCGGAAAACGTAACTGACTAATGTGACTCCCCTTATCCCGGCTCCCAGTATGGCGTAAATAAGTTTCGACTTTTATGACTAAGGAGCGCCCTCCGCGGCATCTACACGATTTAGATAACACTCTTTATAGTTCTTTATTGAAAATAAATTGCCTAGAATCGAATCAGAGATCGTAGGAATCGAATGTTTCAATAGCTTTTCGATAGGTGAGATGATATAACGGTTGTATGAACCACTTATCTTCAATGGCGTATGCTGTGATTATTTCGAATCGCAAAATCTATATTTTTAGTTTTATTATAGAGGGGTGGATAACTTAAAGTCCATTTTTGTCAGCACATTTTTTTTATTGGATCATGAAATGTTACTTAAAATACCGAAATAAACCAAATTAAAAATTGTTTTCAATAACTTAAACACAACATAAAGTTTTCAAAAATATAAAAATTCATATGATCTAATTTAATCGTGTTTCGGGAGCATCTTGAAAGTTGTCAGGAATATCGAGAGGACTCTATCCTGTCAATCTGGACTGTACGCTAGTTTTATTAAGCCGGCATAGTTAAGGCGTCTCCTACTGTGCCCAGTCTGCCCAAATGCCCAATTAATATATTTAAAAAATACACGATGAATTGATAATCTCCTCCTTTTGAAGTCCGTTAAAAAAACTGCAGTACAGTACTAGATTATTTTGTTTTTCTTAAAAATACATTACATTTTTATTAAATCGTTTATTTTTCAATAAAGAACTATAAAATGTCAATAGTCCCGTTGACACACTATCGGAAAAGGTCGATCAGAAGCATAACTCAAGGTCCCTGTTGAGACCGGGAAAAACAATAATCTGCCCAATTTTGGGGTAAATTCTTATCTCGCTGGACACCCGCCTCATAAATATAAAGCTTGCTGAAATAAAACTTGTGGAAATAGATAAAAGCGCAACATTGTTGTTGCCATGATGTATTTTCGTATTTGTCCACTACTTACATATACATATACAGGACGAAAGAAATTATGTTGGGTTATCTAAAGGAACTTTAATCATTTTTTTATTGTAGCTCGGCATATGACAACACTCCGCCTGATGTTAAGCTAGAGTGCAGTCTATAAACGGAACAAACTGTTACCACAGAGAAACTCAGAAAGAAAGACAGCAATTGCCTCCGCTATACCGGCTTAAGAAGACGAATGTGCATCCTCTAGATTCTAGACTAATACTTGTCTAATTCCGAACTGATACTGAAATGCAAGAAGCTCACTTCAGGTGTGTTACAGTCGAAATTGTAGATTGCCTCCCTGGGGTAGTGAGACCACCTTCGAATGTAACACCCGTGAATATGAGTAGCAATTGTTTCTGTTTATAGATCGCACTCTAGTTTAACGTCGCTTGTCATACGCCGGGCTACAAATAAAAAATCGCTTACGATTATTATTTATTTTATTAGTGCGCTTTACAAAAAGTGAACATTCTCATAAGTTACTAATCACAATAAAGATAAAAATATCATGACAATCAAAAAATTTTATACGCACATACAAAAAAAAATCCACATAAAAATGAAAACATAAAGAAATTCGCACGTACTTCTGACAGTGATACGAGGGTCCCAAATGTTATGGACGTTATATTTTTTTTTATTTGAGTTTATTCCACATATTACTATGTGCGACTTACGCATTAAATCGAGTATTAAATCTAAAAAATCTTGTACGAGTATAACAAGAACTAAGCGCCAAAGTACTTGTTTTTTATTGTAGCTCGGCATGTGACAACACTCCGTTTGATGTAAAGCTAGAGTGCGGTCCATGAATTAATACAACTGCTACTACAGAGAAATCTCCACAGGCAGCAGTCACCTCCACTATGCCGGCCTAAAGAGATGAGCATGTACCATCCAGATTGACAGTGCACCCTCCTCTCGTCATAACATGGCTACTTTCAAACTATTCCCGAAACCCGACAAGGTGTTACATTCGAAAGTGGTGGTACTACCCCAGGACGGCAGACCGGTCATCAGTCTGCCTACCATTCTTTAATAGTGCCTATATATTTAGTTGAAAGTTTCAGTAAATGTTCAGTAAGAAGTTTGTTCTGAGGAAACTGAAGAAACATAAAAGGTCCATGTCATAAATTCCAAGTGTCATATTTAACGATGATTGAGATGTGTCAGAATTGTCTCACACGTCATTTGACAGGTGGCGACTTTTTTTATTAGAAATAAAAATTTATTATCATTTTCTGTATAGCACTGTCGAATTTTGTAGGTCTATCTTTATGTTCCTATATTTTTACGAATTCAAAACCATTTAAGAGCCAAACATGTCTTGAATTTGATTCCAAGTTAAACTATAGTTGCAATCTCAATAATTTAAAACATTTTAAATAAGAAAACCAATACAATGTAATACGATATCTAACAAAAAATAAATAAATATTTAAAGAATTCGAGACGTTTTTAACATCGATTGTAATTTTGTAGTATTCGTTTGTCCATTCGGGTGTGCTTCCTTCGAAGTTGTGTGGTCGAAATATGATACCATAACTTAATAAGCCTGAATTAATTTGTAACTGACTTTGTATGCAGATTTCGATTTATTCATTCGAATACATTGATCGACTTACATCCTTAACCTATCCATAACAGTATTCAATTAATTTTGTTAAACATTTTGCAAATATTTTTTACTTTATTTAGATATTTTTTACGTAATTATCGTTTTTTTAATTAAACTTTTAATGTTATCGTAATAATTGTATCTATTCGCCTCTCCCCAAAATGATTAAAATCTTTATTACCATTTCATTACAATCACTTTTATGGGAAAAAATAAACGAGAATTGATGTGATAGGTCGTAACTTAATTTATTATCGACGCAATTTTCTCCATTGATTATGAAGTTAATTATTAATAATACAATAATATACAATACAATAATAATAAACAAAGTAAGTAATACGAAATACCTACCACTATCGACAATTTTGAGTTTAAAAAGTAAAATAGATATAAATGAACGACAGGTAAACAGAGTAAATATTTACAACGGGTGATTGCACCACCTCCCCCAACAAATTAAAATTGTGGATACTATTAAAATTGTGGATTATATTAATCCTAATGCGTTATTAATGAATCGAAACAGACTTCAGACAACAAAGAACAAGATATCTACTTTATTATTATTCAAAATAAAATCCTTAATTATTATAAGAGCAGCATAGTTATATACGCCAGTGAACGTGTTTACACGCTCCCGGTACATACTCGTTTATCATAAACGGTATTCCGAAACAGAATGGCGATGAAAATTAAAGTTATATTGCACTTCACATAGACGGAAGCTCAACTACAAAGCACACAAGCGCGCTGAAAATGCACACCTGAAGTCTAGAGCCTCGCTTTTGCATTAACGAATGCGGAAACAGCTCCGCATACAGGACGAGGTCTCTCTCGTTCCGTCCTCCCTCCTCTGGCAAACACACGGCGTGTCCCACCCGTACGTTCATTACGTCCGTACCCAGTCCTAACAATTCAAGTTTACTTTCCGCCTCACACAATCTCGGCTACCAGACGGTCGCCTATACACCGCACACTAGAATAATAAGCGACGAGAATTAACCCCGTGGTCCTTGAAAAGAGGAAACTAAGTGAAGCTATCTTCGTATGAATAGGTATTACAAACCTCACCACTCGGAGAGGAAATGAAAAAACTCGTCGAATAATACGAACGTGGAAACGGAGGGGTAAATGTCAACTGCGGAATAAAAACAGTCAACAGATAAATGCGCACGATAAACACACGCGAAACTGAAAAGCGGTGAAGAGAAAGCATTTCAATGTTACACTTTCTAAAGTACGGACGAGTGTTTTCTTTCGAGATGTGCTTGACGTTATAACCGGTGACACTCGAGAAAAATTACTAAGCTGAATCGTTTCTATTTACATACAACATCGCACACAGGGGTAACACAAAGATGTACGAGTATATGTATTCTTTAAGACTAGGATCCGAATGTGGTTTCAATAAATAAAATAATTCTCACAGAATTTGTTGTCGCTCATAAAATATTCAATTACGCATAAGCACACATTTGCTAAGGCCAACAACGACCACGCGGCACCCCCATTATAGACGCCTAAGGGCCATTTAATCGGTCAGCGGATGTAAATTTGGTGGCCCTAAAACAAATATCCCGAAACTAATAAGGAAACGAAATATGTAAATCGTCTACCATATTGTTTCACAAGTGAAATCTTCCTTTAATCTTATAACAAATCTGTGTCCAAATGGCCGGCTGGGGGATGAATTTGAATATCGTGGAAGGGTTGCGCAGTTAGGGTCAGACTCAGGTCGCTCTCAAATATATGCAAGACACGCACGGAGGAGATAGTAACGGTAATGTTGTCCTATGCACATATTGCATCAAATTAGTTGTCGACTTGTAAACAACAAGCAGGAAAGTAAGGCCGCTAAGACGGCACTAGTTTGCATGGATATGAGACCGGCAATAAGGGGCTCCGCAGCTGCTAGCTACGCTCATTAAGATGTTTTATGGGCGGCCCGCCGGACGGTGTTGCCAATTTAAGATATTTCTATGCGGGACGAGCGACGCCGCGTTAGTTTGGCTTCCGATTTAGGGAGTTTAGGCGCCATTGTGAGGTATTAGTGTAATTATTGCGGTACCCATTATGCGGTTACGATTGTCCTCGAGATTTCCCTTGCCAACAATTAGTGTGAGATCGTTTAAACTATTGCCCCTAAATGAGGATTATAATATTGAAACTTATTCGTTGGGTTTATAGAATAATTTTAGTGAAGTTGCTAATCAAAAGATGGAGTCGTTGTAACTGCGTTATCGACGAGCAATACTTCCTCACGTAGCAAGTAAATCAAAGGGTGTTGAAACTTTACACCCACTTAGAGCCGGACACTGTAATAAAGCGTTCGAACTTTGCAACATCAAATGGTGCGCCCCTTCCCCGTGCAAAATGAACGGGAGAAAATTAAAAGTTCACAGATGCTGCACGTGGACACGGGATGATTGATAGAGTGACCGTTTTAAAGTAAATGATGCAAGAAAAGATAAATCTACACTTAATAACGACAGATTCATATTAGCAATTTATGCAGGAGAATAGAGAAATCAAAAAAAAATTAGAATTAAAATCTAGCTCAAATGATCGGGTCCGAAATTGCATTACCGCAATAAATTAATTTAAATATTGTTTCTAAAGAAAGTTTTATGTAAACTAGAAAATTAATTATTCTAAATGTTGTTTGTAAACTTTCCCAAAATTATAATTAGGTTGAGCTGAATCCCAATGAGTTCCTCAAAAAGTGGTATTAATTAACAAGGATACCTTAGCAACAATTTAATCTTCATATAAGACGAGTGCAGTTCATCAAGTCGATGATGAGGTAACGTTAGTTTGTAAGGTCCTCATAGACGGAAGTCCTACAAAGTAATGCTCACTTAACAAAGATCGAAGTGCCGACCACAACTTAGCTTTACAAGTCAAAGCGCACAATTTTCAGAGCCCCAGTCGAAGTTGAACGAGGCGCATACTGAAAGCGCCCTTGTGGTAACTGATCAAGTTTCTACTCACCGATGTTAAGTTTTAATAAGTTTTCTTTAGTTTAGCAAGGGGGCGAAGAAATGAGAATGCTGGCTTTGGTTTCATAAGGAATTTCTTTGCCGAATATATGAGTGATTTGTAACATAAAAAGAAATTAATTTGCTTTGTATATTCCTGCAATAAATTTGCAATAAAATCAAGACCTTTTTGTTATCATTATAATGCATAAGTATAGTTTTATTAAAACTGGAAAATGGTTAAACACTTAAATTAGGGATAGTTAAGTAGTTGTTTACTTGACACCCCGGCCAGTGGTCAAGCTAACGGACGAGACGGATTACGGAATAGTAATTACAGATGGAACTTCTATAACTTGAGACGCTTTGAAATCTTATACCTTGACTAAATTAAACTCCTCCTTACCTCTGGTTTTGTTTATCCAATTTTATGTTTAGGTAAACTTGAAACTATCACAATAAATACAAACATATTATTCAGAACAGAAAAAATACCATTTTAAAATTATATAATTGTCACCAACACAGCACAAGTCTTTCAATTAGTATCTAACTTAAGGATCACAAAGCAGGGAAGCTTTGAAATAAAAGCGTCGGTCTCGATGAAATCTGGCACAACCATTCACATGTTTTTCTATTATGATCATCATCATCCTTTATTGTGTCCGTCTTCGAACATAAAACTCCTCTCCATTCCTACTTCTCTCTCTTCATTGCTACCTGTATTCAGTTGGTGCCGGTATTTCTCTATAGACTGTCATTTTATTATAAACTTATTTTAAATACAGAGAATACAAATTCCTAAAACTTATTTCAGTAAGAATTAAATTAGAAACTTAGAATCAAATGAATGTTCAAAATCTCGAAACATTCCATATATCACAAGAATCTTGTAACCCCATATTAGCAGGGTCATAGATGTCTACAAACTGCAAAGGACCTTAATCAAGACGAATTAATTGCTACTAAGAGGTGATTTGGTCAAATATATTCTCTGATTAACTTCACGGGTTGTGTTAGAACCCCTTTACATCTTAGATTAACTGTTAAGTTAGTGGGTTGTATGTAATTCAACTAGTGAAGTTCTCGGTGTATGTAATGAACAATATAAAATAGAATAAATTAATAAACAAACTGAAACAAAAAGTCTTCTTATAACAAAAACAAAAGCGACGCGACGCAAACGAAAAACAATAACCCAAAATTTGAAAAGTTGATTGAGTTTTAGCTCGTACCTTTTATAGCTTTCAAAAGACATTTCACGAGCTGTCAACACCAAATTACGTTGGCTAGCCAGTCGCTCTGAAAAATCACTCCCAATCGAGTGTCGCCAAAATAAAAGGTTAATTCATCATAGGGTGCGAATTGTAGCTTTGTAACCTTCCCTTTCCGATCAGAGGGTGTGTTTGGGTTAGTGCTTGTCGCTCTATAATTTTGACACATTAAAACAGGGCAACGTGTCCAATTTATTTATCATAGACACGATTATCCTTCTTCCAATTTCGTTTGTTATTGAATACTGTATTTTAGATGACCAAAGCCAATCTGATTATGAAAACACTCCACCTGATATCATCGAGAGTCCATGAACGAAAACAATTGCATCTACAGAGAAATCTCTACAAGCAGCAGTCGTCTCCGCGATGCCGGCTTGAGGAGACGAATATGCACCATCTTCATCACTATACCTGGCTACTTTAAAACTGTTTTTTATTATTTAAAATAAGAGCCGAATTGAAATATTTTAATATTTTTCAATAAATGAAATTTTTACCGTTTTGTGTCATAAAGTTGTTGTTAGGGAAGAGAGCTACCCTTATATTGGGGTGAGTACAGTCCATTTGTAACAGGCCTCTAACAGGTGCAGACGGGTTATTGAATTAAACGGTCCATTTTATTGTTCCAGAATTGGATTGGATCACAAATTCTAAATGATGGTTCTGTTTTGATATATGAAATAGTGTTTTGGGCAGTGATTGATGTAGTTACCTACTATGAAATTATTTATGCAATTTTGTTGTTATTATGTATTATAGGTTCCCATATACATATAGATAAACGGAGACAAATATTTTTTTTGGTTCCTTAAAATTATTGTAATAAATTATAGTTAAATGGATATGTAGGGTACAAGCTTTTAAAAAATATTATTATGTACATAATAAATAAAAGCCATTAAAATAATATAGTCGATATTGTGCGAACAATTTAATAATGAAATGGACGTGCTTGAGTAAATATATTTTTTCATAAAAGTCTATTAATTGAATACGTCGTTGTCCAAAGGTCTGATGTTACAGACGATTGGAATTTTTCAATAAATTTTTAAATCGCGCACCGCATCATAAATTGCATGCAATCAAATTTGTGTACGCAGTAAACAATTTTCAATCAATTGCCATAGACATTTTGACAGTATCTAAATTGTTATCGCGGAAACATTTTTAGCTGTGGCTTCAAGGGGTTGAAATGGACATTCGAAATTTGGGATGGGTTCACGAATCAATTTAGTCGCACGTCATTTGATTATGTTCACTCATGTAGTAGATCCAAAAGGGAAGCAAAATAATTCATTTTTGTACCAATATGGTGGAGCATTTCCCTCGAGGGCATTTGCTAGATGGCCTTAGTCCGTTTGACTTTTTTTTTTTTCATATAAACACCACTACCTCAACATATCTTTTTTAGGATTATTTTTAATGCATAGAACATACGGCATGGCTTTATGAGATGCTAAAATCGCAGCTCATAGTAAGGACCACCATGGAAGGGATTTCATTCAGAAATATAATTTCATTGATTTATAAACAGACGGACATAACAATAAAAACTATTCAGATGATAAACAAAAAGCAGGCGAGATAGAAACACATTGTGGAGAAGAAAGCATTAAATGGTCTACAGAGATCTAAACAAGAATGCGTCATAATAATTACTTTTACTTCCATTGCTTTGTTATTATTGTTAGCTTTAATTTTCCTATCAGTGCCTTATTTCAGATCAAAGATCAGTACGTACTGTGAATAATATGTATAGGAAAAGAATATTGGCCTATCTAATACCAAAAATTTACAATTTTTACCAACAAACACGCAGGAAGAAAATAAAAAACGAGATAAAAAAGGGCTTAAGTTATTTTCTCTTAAAAATATAGATATAGATCATGAGTTTCTGTTGTAATATAGTTGTTGAGTGTATTATAAATGCAAAGTATCTATATAGTTCTGCATCTATAATTTTCTGTATATTTTTCTCTGTTGATTTTGTTGAAAATTTTTATTTGATAAATAGGTAGTTAAGGTGCTGTGCCTCTCAAATAAGCCCATGTAGGCTTTGAAAGGCACAAGATTATTTTATTTATAAAGTATAAATACAATTTTTTAAAAAATTTACCTAAAGACAGACTTATAATGGTTATTAGTCCAGTCCCGGGTTAATACCATCACACACCACGGGTAGCTCCCATGAAATGCATTCTGGGTTCGCTTGGCAATAGCGGAGGTGACCAGTGCGGTTACATGCCAGACTAGTGATAGTATTAAGGGTTTGGGTGGATTGCGCTAAGATTAAGAATTGTAGATCCTGCATTGTCTTCTGGTTTCCGTTTTGTGTTTGTAATTTTGAAGTTTTTTTTTAATCTTTGCCTAATTCCTTTTAAATTTGAAAATAAATAATATATATTAAAAAATATATTTTTTCATTAAAGCAAGAAATGTAAAGCATCCCTGTGCAGATAAAGTTTAGGAGATTTGCGGTCGCTACTGAATCCTATAATAGATCTATTCATCTTCCTCGGCTCGTCGGGTGTTCTCACGTAAACAATTACAAGTTAATGAGTTTCATTCGGTTTCATGAGTTTCATACTTTTATTTGTTTGTTTATTAATTATTTATTTATGCGCATGAAGAAATTTATCAGTTCGATTACTACGCTATATTATTTCAATGACATTCACCTCACTAATTTAATATAACACCGAAAGCTATCGACACTATGATTGGTTGGTGGAAAGCTTTACAGGCAGCAGTCGCCTCCGCTATGCCGGCTTCAGTAGACGAGTATGCATCTAGATTGACAGTGACTTGGCAGGTATAGAGGGACAGTATTCATGTGACGCGATCATTTCAGGTCAGGGCATTTAGATCAGATATCGATACTTTACTTGTGAAAATTATTATCGATAACATCAAAAGTAAACACCATATAGAGTTTTAAAGTATCCCACACGTGTTTTATTTAAACGAAATGGATTTTGGGACCAACGACAGAAGTAAAACTTCGTAGGAAATTTTTATTTTTGTCCTATCTTGTTTTTCTTTTAAGATACGACATTTTTCTCTTTGAAAAAAGTAATCATCACCTTTTAAACTTGACTTAGATAGTAACTAAAGACTAATAAAGAAACTAGTATATTTAGTTCATCTCAAACGTGTGTGGCGGACTATAAACTTAATGATCGCTCGATGAACGTAAACAATTTATTGGTACACAATCGATTTTGTCGTTTCAATCGAGAACTCGATCTGAATATGTTCGTTGATTCATTTTAACTGATACTACCCGGGTTTAAGGCTGTTGTACACCAAGATTTTTGACCCGTATCTTTAACGTAAATTATGTTGAGAATATTTTTTTTTATTATATAACACTCCGACTGATGTAAAGCTATAGTGCGGTCCATGAACAGAAGCACCTGCTATGCCGCCCTGAGGAGACTAATATGCACCATCTAGATTGACAGTACCTACTCCTCTCGCTATAGCTGGCTACTTTCAAACTGTTCCCGAAACGCGACAAGGTCACTTCACGGGTGTTACATTCGAAAGTGGTGGTACTACCCTAGGACGGTAGACTTTGTACATATAACAAAGTTACATTGGTACCGGTAAGAATTAGCGATGTTCGAACAAGGGTCTCATCGATCGTTAGTTCACGCGTCTTACCGCTAGACCACAGCCGCTATTAGAGTGAATTGTTTCTAATATCTCTATAGATTGGCTTAATTAGATACATTTAAATATATATTTGTGTCTCAGATAACCGGATATAATGAAAGGAGTGCAGTCAAATCTGGATCCTGCAGACATTTCTCTGTGATAGCAGTTGTTTCTGTTCGTGGACCGCACTCTAGCTTAACATCAAACGTAGTGTTGTTAGTTACATCCTGAGTTTCTATAAAACAAGGTAGAAAACATATCAAAAATCTGGTTGTGCAGTTTCTTCTGACTTCAAAATTTGTGAGACATATATTTCCTTTCACTGATCCCTTTGAAATATTCACCAGCATAGTGTGTACGCATCCTTATTCGTTGAATCGAGAATTGCTTCCGATGTCTCGATTTATAATTGTCTCGTAAGCCGATATTCGTTCAGCAATAAGCAATTATTCTTCTTAATTAGTATGTATAAGATTACGCTATGCGTTTGTGTGTTTTATAGTTTATAACTCTTATGTAATGTACGTTTTTAATGTATTACTATTATTTACTGTCTGTTGTCTGCTCTGCGTGTGTGCAACATCTATGTTTTATGAATAAGAGAAAAACTTTATAACTATTTGCTACTTAATTCGCTTTGTTCAAATTGATTTTTGAGTTTCTATGATTATATTAGGATTAATATTGTAATGGCTAATGGTCTATGGCCTAAGGCTTAATGATAATATAACCTAAATTAATTGATTGGCAAAATTAAAAAAAAAAATCAAATAACGGTAGCTCACTTTCAAGTATAACACCAGCGACCGGTTGTAACGTGAGGAGTTTGTACTGTCAATCTGGACGTGCACATTTATCTCCTCTTTTAGCATAGCGGAGGCGACATGGACCCCCGAGTATGGTTACATGACAGATATAAAAAAGTGTAAAACAAACATTACTACTAAAATTAAGAAATTGTTTTTATTTAAAAAACAATTACAAATCGATTTTATATCAAAGTGAATACTTAATAGAAAGGGAAACAATGTAAGATCAATAAATGAAACCCCTTAGACGCGGTCTACCGATTACAACTTCAATTATTATTAAATTTCTAACATCCGGATGGGGGACCAAAACTTCGTACAACTTATAGAATAATTTCTACTAAGATCCATCTTAGTCTAAATGTCTTGAGGATACATCACTTTAAAGAAATTTTAACTTTATTATTTCTTATATTAAAGTTAACATTCTATAGATTGTACAATGTACATATACCTATAAAATTTGGCTAACACTAAACTAGGATATAGCAGGGCAAGAACAACATAGTAGACCATATTTTTATACTTTTATTTTGGTATAATATCCTTTATAAAAACAATGAAGTTAAGTATTTTTTAATGAATAGAATTCATAATTATTTATTTGCACAACTCATTTTTTTTAATTGTAGCTCGGCATGTAACAACACTCCGCCTGATGTAAAGCTAGAGTGCGGTCCATGAATGGAAACAACTGCTACTACAGAGAAACCTGTGCGGGTTGCAGTCGCCTCCACTATGCCGGCTTGAGGAGACGAGCATGTATCATCTTAGATTGACAGTGCCCACTCCTCTCGTTATACCTGGCTACTTTCAAACTATTCCCGAAACGCGACAAAGTCACTTCACGGGTGTTACATTCGAAAGTGGTGGTACGGCAGACTGGATAAATAACCATCATCAGTCTACCTACCACTCTTTATTTACGAAACGAGCAATTTTTTTCTTAACTTATAATATTATCGTATTAAATACAATTGGCACATCTTTTTCTCACAGGGATAGGCAGAGACAACGGAACGCTACCAACCACGATCCTGTCACAACTCCCTCGCTTCCTTCACATCCACAATTCGTATTAAATAATAATCAAATATCGTACTTCCGTTTAACATAATACAAAAACCGTAATGCAAGAATATCCATCCTTTATTCCCTAAACCATGAAATGGGTAATGTTGTACAAACAGAAGCCGATTTGGATTTTATAAACTCCGCTAAGTCACTCCGGGAGCTGTTTTTGTTTGTTTCTTTAATTAAAACTCGACTTAAACACTTTCTTGATAATTATCCAGCGCAGAGAATTCGGATTTTGGCTTCGTAATTATTGAAGTTCCACCAAAAGGGGGGACCATTTGATTTCAATTTAATTTGCAATTATAGCTTGAAGGTTTTTAGAGAAAGAAAAATCGTTGATGAATTTAACTAGAATTAGTTTTCACAAAATCCTAATCAAACAAAAAAAAAATATTGCAAACAAAAAAAACAAAACATTGTAATTAGTTATTTTTTTGATATACATAGTCAAAATTACAATACCCATGAACAATTAAAAACAAATTTGTTTAATAAAGAAATTTCTAATATGGATAATTAACTTCTAAGCCCTGCGTTCAGGATAAACATCAAAACAACACTCGACAAATTAAAACATTAAACAAAGCACGACGTGAAGAAAAGAAGAAAAATAATTACTTTACAAAACTTAAATAATTCTTATTATATTACTATTAGATAATGTCTTTATACACTTTGTACGTATAAAACGACATTCTAACGCGATTTTTACGGAATATTTTAAGTACTACGCGATTGTATTTGAAACGGACATTATTGTGACTTATGATAATCTATATAATAAAAATCAATTAGTGTTTTATAAAAATCAATAGAGCTAAAACTCGAGAGCGGCTGGACTGATATGGCTAATTTTGGTTTTGAATTATTTGTGATGAGTAAATATGAAAAAAATGCTTGGAATATACAATACAATTGTCACGCCTTTTTCCCACAGGGATGTAGTAAAAATAACAATTTCGCTTTCCCTTAGAAACTATTCCTTTGGTTTTGAATGTCAAACATTTGATGTTCGTCCTGTCGTTTAGAAATCAATTAAATTTAAAAGTCGTTCAGAAATGCTTTTTTAATTATTGATTCTGAGGCGGTACGAAGTTTGCCGGGTCAGCTAGTTAAAAATAAAAATTACAAACAAATTGCTGGATACTGCACATTAATTGTTATTGGAAATAGTCGAAAAGGATAGCTAGGAATTAAATATTTAATTTCACGTCCACTTATTGTGTTTAGAGTATTATTTCAAAGTATTGTGACATGTCTATAATGACGTATCCTCGAGCCGGCATAGCAGAGGCAACTTGCGACGGAAACAAATGCTACTACAGATAATTTTTTACAGACAACACTCGCTATTACGTGGAACATATAGATTGACAGTACACGCTCCTTAAAAAATGGCAAAATAATTTCTATTAAAATTATCTTTGCAAAATTATTTGATATTGCTAAAGCTCCTCGCACAAATAGCATAAAAATATCAAAAACTTAATAATATCTCATAAAGTACTTTATCTATAACTAAACAATTAAAATTAACTCTAAGCATCAATTATCGTTATTCCTCGCAAGCTCATTCAAAATGCCAATCCCAATAAGGTCGTTGTTAGCTCGTACGTTAAAGGGCTTCCCTGTCCATCTGTCCATCCTCAGGCAACTGGTTCCTGTATCTACAAGAGTTTCTACTTAGCGGTTCAATGTTACAGACAAAACGTATACTGTCGAGTTCCATTTGTCACGGGATCTCTTTGCCTTTCGAGCATCGAATTGCTAGCTTTTAAGATAAGCCACTTTGAAGTGCTTTTGCTAATTTGTTAATGTTATTAGAGATGTGGTAGCGCCACTCTACTGTCGACTCACAGAATATATCTCAAATTTATCATTATATATTAATAAAATAATAAAAAAGTTAATAGATAGATGCATATTCGTCTCCTAAAGCCGGCATAGTGCTGCTGGAGGACTGCTGCTTGATCTTGCTCTAACTTAATATCAGGCAGAGTAAGGTCGCATGTCAAGTTACTATAAAAAAAAACCGTAATGTATTACGCAATAATTTAAGTGGCACAGAAAAAAGTAAATAGCTGGTTTACTGTAAAGCCCATGTAACGAGAATATGTTATCATATTTAAAAAGTATAAAGAAATTGCAATGTTAGACAGACGTTCAATTTAACTAGCCATCAACATTTGTAAAGATAATAACTAAACGAAAACTCGACGAAGCCACGCTTCAGACGGCAAGAGTAACCAACCTTATAATTACAACTACTCTAATTATAAGCCATGTAGCGTAAGAGAACATATCCGAAGTACACAGGAACGATGCTAATCAAGACCCTATTGAGATTCATTATACAAGAACGCACGTAATAAATATAAGCGCTAATAAAATCTTATACGGCAGCGAGTAATAATAAAATATTACATGCTACGAGATTTCGTCTAATTAATTTTGTACGTATGCTTTGGGGTGCAATGTCTTGGGAGTATGTCGGAGTAAGGGTATCGGGAAGACACGAACCTTGGTAATTCAATACGAACTGCTAAATTAGAATTTATGAATGTGAAATTGTATGAGAATATCGAACTTTGTTTCAGGGTTTCTGAATTCATGTTTCACCTTTATGGTTGGGAAGCCGTTATCTTGTACACGCTTTCTTGTTATATTTAATTAAATTGATTCATATAGAAACCGAGATATACGAGTATATACATATATAGATACATGATTTAAATACATAAAGGCTTAAGGAAAATTCTTCACCGATAAGGGATAAAACCTATGTAAATAATGCAAATAAATCATTGTAAATATAAACTGAATGTCAACAAAGTCTTACTCGCGGAATTGTTACGGTAGTCAAACGAGTATCCTTCAGAACGCCTTAGCTACAAGTCATTGCACATGCCATGTGCGAAGCGGACCCGTGCTCGGTAATACGATATTTTGTACACTTTACCTTATTTTAGCCTTTGTTTTCTGTCATTTTATGTTGTGGTGTAATTTCTAATTCGCTTTAATTAACTACATTTCAGTGCGTTTATATTGTACTATTTCATTATGCTAACTAATTTGCTTATGGACAAAACCTTTGGGAAAGTAAAAATAGAGTAAAAGTAAAAATTTTGAAACATTAAACATAAACTAGAGTTTGTAAACATTAAAATTTGAGCAGTGAATATGAAATTGTTCATCGAAGCGACAAAACTACCGAACCGGACAGGCTCGACGTGTCAAACGCTTAGCTCCAATTGGAAGGACCTACTGTCATTGGTCCGACGATCGCATGGCACGCAACCACCAACGAAGCCGACTAAATGAGTCAACAGCAGCTGTTGCTCAAGCGAAAATAATATGCTACCATAGTGTGGTCGAACTATATGAATGCTGTAGCGATATCATGAAGTACGGTTTCGTTGAATTTCCTTATAATTTGACTAAAGTCACAACTGTTAACTGTCGAACAATGGCATCTGCGAGTCAGGCTTGATTGACCTTTTGCTGGTGACAGTGTTTTGTACACTAGCTTTTAAGATGAAATAAATTTTCATTTTCAAACAATACCTAAAGAATCCTATTATATAAACATTGATATGCTAAAAATCATTAGAAATTCATACAATATAAATGTATAATCGTGCAAGGGGTGAAAGCTCATAGGATTTCGGTTGGGTAGATCTAATCGCAGTTATTAGTGACGGTCGGCCGAAATCCATTCTTCGCTTCATTAGATTCGAACATTGAGTCTGAATTGATTGAGTCCTTTTGCTTATGACTTTTCTATTTAATTTTTACGTCAACAGCGACATTTAAATAAACATAGTATAGTATAGATGCTCTTATGGATTCAGAACTCGTATAACGAATTAAGTGTTCGACATTTTCAGCATAGCACAATATGTTGTCCGTCCTGGGGGAGATCGAAGTTGACATCTGGGGTAGCTACGACCGTCAGGTGACGTGTTCCGCATTTCTTACCATTGGCAAATCTGTCACGTCCTCACAGGGGATCTTCGGCGCCGTGATAAGAACTCCGTAGAGCATGTCCCAGAATTATATCGACATAACTTCTCAGACGAGGAAATCGTTTCAACAAAAAAATTCCAATACAAGTTTGTATCAAGTTCAAAAAACAAACAAGGTACACGGAAAGGAAGTGTCAGTAATGAAAGAATAAAATAATTTTCAAAAACGCAACAATTTGACGTAAGCCACAAGCATCGTTCAGATTCTAACTAAAAAATCAACTCGAAACAAAACCACTGGTTGAGGGAACGTTAAACGTAAATATTTACTCGGCGCCGCTCGTGAAAACTTTTGCCATAGCGCCGATAACTTCGTTCGACCTCAGAACTGCAAAAAATTACACAGCCACATTTCCGAAATGAGAGACTACCCAACAATTTTAATTTAAAATTGTACAAACGTTCCGAAACTCTGTAACACACTTGTATTATTAAAAAAATGTATAACGCAGAAAGTTCCCGAGCGGTCTCTGCGGCTCCGTTCGGAAATGGCGCTTTACTTTTGAAAAAAAAAAAAGATAGAATAAAGAGATATTACGAGTTGGGCTGTAATCGAATTCCGTACACGGCGCTCGGAGGTTCCTCGTGGAATGCGTCCGAACAAGCTCGCACGTCGCATCGCGGTCAGGATTCACCAGTTATCAGAAATATTTTTTGGTCATTAGTTCTCACCAAGAAACTTTGTAGAGGGTCGCGCGGTGCTCCCATCGTAATTTCGTATAACATTTCATAAAATAGTCGTTTGCAGTGACGACAATATAAAAAAAAGAACTATTGCAACTGAGTGTATATAGAACTGAAATTGAATTATGCATACAATAATATGATATTTGAAGAAATCCAACACTGTTTTCATGGGCCGCGTTGCATACAACTCTAATCTCCCCAAATAGTAGATTAGCATTATTATGAATGACAGCTGAAATGTGCTGATAACGAGTATTTCGATATTGAATGCATTTGAAAGGGAACCCTTGTGATAGTCCACAAACATGGGCTAGTACGTAAATCAACTAGGAACGCGAGGGTTTGCGGTACTAATAAATGCATACTTAACTTGCATGCAAACTTGTTCAAAAAATAGACTTAACTTTTGCGAGAACGTTTAATGATTGATTTTTTACAAAACCTTTTGAAAGGTAAATTAGTTTGAGTGCTTAGTTTTTTTTATATGATATGACTACACTCCTCTGCTGTTAAGTTATAGTGTGGTCTATAAACGAAAACAACAACCACAGAGAAAATTCTGCAGACTGCTCGCCTCCGCTATACCGGCTTAAGGAGACAAATGAGCACCATCTGGTTGACAGTACGCCCTCTTCCCGTTATATCTGGCTACTTCTAGAAATAAATCCCGAAACGTGACAAAAATTACCCTAGGACGGTAAACTAGCCTAAAACCATCATCAGTCTACCTACCTATATATACCTTAGGCACTGAGGAACTGAGCGACCAAAGTACATAGAATTTAGCGATGTTTAACCGTAGTTTTGGCATGGACATAGCGGTAACCACAAAGCTTTCGAAATGTGAAAAGAAAATAATTAAAACAAACGCGATAGTAAGACGAATAAAATCTTTTAATTTAGTTAAATTCTTTACATTTACTTGTCTATTTATCAGTGCTTGTATCACAGGCATTGAGAGGTCAAAGTACATATAACATAGCTACATTGATACCGGTCAGAATTTAGCGAGGTTTGAACACGGGTCTCATCGACCGCTAGACCACAACCGCTCTTTTAATTGTATTAATAAAACGAGACTTTTTACGTTGTTATGTGCTAACCCTAAACAATATAGTTTAGCATGTATTCGGGATGTAATAGAATGTTTCCCGTCTAATGCAACTGGACAATGGATTCGAATCACAATACATTGCGTTATTGTATTTAGACGTGTGGCTGCATGGACATTAATTTCGTTTATTAATAGTAACTTTAGTATAGTTATGTCTGCAATTGACCGAGTTATCAGTTGATTGAATTTGTTAAGGTTTTTATAGGTCTAGCGGTAGAACGAGTGAACTCGCAATCGACGACCCACGTTCGAACCTCGCTAAATTTTAACAGATATCAATGTAACTATGGCATTTCTAAAGAGTGGTAGGCAGACTAAAAATGGTTATTAACCGAGTATGCCGTAGTGGGGTAGTATCACCACTTTCGAATGTAATACCAGTGAAACGGTGCACATTTGTCCCCTCAAGTCAGCATAGGGGAGGGGACTGCCCACCAAAAAAAGTAAGTCAGCTTGTGACTACACTCTGCCTGATGTAGCAGTAGTGTACCTCCTTGAGAGTCGGAAGCACTTCATCAGTTTTAAAATTACCGCGTTTATTTTGAGCCGTTTTTCATTATATCTTTCAACGTATTACATAATACATGTATTATTTCAATTATTCTATATGTGTAACATTTGAGAAACCCTTTCCGAAGGGTTAGGAATTAGTAACATATAAGTACAACCTCTGTTATTTAATTAAAGAATCTTACAATGGATGGAATGGAATCACTCCTTAGATGTTTCTTGGCGTACAGGGATGGATTCTATTTAATTATTTAGTAGTATTAATTAATAATAACTGGATAAATGTATTTTTTGCTGCCCATAAAGTCATAAGATCAGCCTTTCAAGGGGGCTAACGACTTGATATATACAACTAGATAACCAATAACGCTCCCAATGTGACGCGAGAGAAAAGATGACCTCAGTCACTTTTAGGTTTTCTGTCACTTAATATTTGACTTGACGGTAACATTGTGAAATCGTTTAAAGCAGCTTACGCTTTTTTCATGTCCGATGTATAAGGTTTGCTCCTCTAGTATATATCTCTTTTTTTCACATTTATTTCATACTGTTTTTTTTTCAATTTTCATCATAATTTAATAATAATCTAATATTTACAATAAAAACTAATAAATTAGTCTAATACGACCCTGTCAATGAGAAAATTAAATGGTGCCCAAATTTGACAATTATACCGTTAAGGATATGGAATTTTAGTTATGTTTCGTGTACATTCCATTCATGTTAATATGTCTAAATGTAGGGACAAATGTGAATTTAATATATCACATATCCTAATTTATATATGTATCTAAAGTAGATATAGATTTTTTTTATTGTAATTCAACATATTATGACAACACGCTACCTGACGTTAAGTTAGAGTTAAGCTTTCTCGTTCTAACACCATGAAAGCTGTGCCTCTCCTTTTTGTAGTTCTATACATGCTTAAATGTATATTTAATATTTAAATATATTTTTTTAAACATTTCAAGTACAACCAGCAAAAGTTTAGCTGTATCACCTTAACCTTTAAGTATGGACACTTTTTTTTCTTATCACTATCATGGACATGGGGTCTCACAGACTCCTCTATATTAGAGGTAATTTTTCAGTAATTATCAATCTAACTAATAAAATAGGGGTTTGAGAAGAATGTATGAGTCTTTAAGGAAAAGATTACGAGTAAATATAATCAACTTTTATGGAAAGTTGTATTTTTTATCAAAAATCAACTAATACCTTTCAGTCTTAAATAGTGTCAGTGCTAAATTCGAAGCTATATAGACGCTCGGTCACAGGGGAGCGCGGGAAGTATATGATTCTCGAAAATCGAAAAGTACGAAAGGTCTGTGAGACCCCATGTCCATACTTAAAGGTTAAGAACTATTTGTGGACATCGACTAATAGAAATCGGTTTATAACCAAATTTACTTTATTTAAAAAAAGCTAAAAAAAAATCAACCCAAAAATAAACTTGTAATCTCTCAACAGTTAAGCACGATACCAATTTTCTATATCCAATTTCCCGTAAGAATAATACCCGTAACATGCAAACTTAAAGTTTAATAAAGCATGCAAGACTTCGCTAACTTCAGATTTGAATCTGATATGAGATTGAATACAATCTATTATGAATGAAGCGGTCCGAACCGCGGTTCTTGATTAGCCACACTGTATTCCAATTTTGATATCGAGCAACCTGATTGATTACTTTTGGATGGACGCAACGGACGACCGAAACCCATATGGGACGTACTGTGTGTGGGTACTGTGGTCAGATAACTTATGCAGGGATATTAAATCTGTGTTTAGACTGTGTACGAGTATATATTTAAATTTAATTTATATGTTAATTATAGTTTGCATTTATATTTTCAGTCTATACTAGCTGGTACTTGACTGAGAAACAAATGTATATAAAACAAAGTTACGGTAGATTTAATAGATTCTTAATTGCGAGTCTACTTCGCGAAATTAAAGAAAAATAAAAGGACTTGTACTTTAGTTAGTTTTTAAACTAAGTTTATATCTAGCTGCGACTACAATAGCTTCTAACGTCCGTTCAAAATAGTCATAATAAACGTGATAATAAGTCACATAAATTGTTGATTTATTACCTTTTTAATAAGCAATGTAAAAGATAATCGTGAGCCTAAATAAATATTTAATTTTATTTTTACAAGTAAATTTTGTTTCGTACGTTAAAATATCATATCTGTGGTATCAATTATTGACTCTATTTTATATTTTATATATTTATAAAAATTTATGTATAATATAAAGCTATTCGATGTCCTAATATATAAAATAAAATAAATTTAAACATTATAACTCGAATGAATTCAATACCACTAGGCTAACGAATATCGTTTGATGTCTAATCAAAAAAACCCAATTGAGAGAGTTGTCAAAGACGAAAATCTATACACCATTTGTCGCAACAAAATTGTCCGTTGCCATTGTCTGGTAAAATTACAAGTGGACTGAAAGTTGTAACTCATACTGTTGGGCGTAGTTGGTGACACTATCTGATGATTGGTTTTTGGCAATTAACTGTATTGGATAGGAAACCAGTTCATTCTATCGTATCTACAGATCATCACTTCACTCGACAATTGATGTAAGAATGAGGTTTTTTTTTAAGATTAGGCAGACTGACGATTAATAAATTATTTCATCAGTATTAGATCCGTTAAGTGACCTATTCGCGTTTGGGGATATCCGATTATGACGTAAGGTCTGTCTTTTTTATTGTAGCTAGAGTGCGGTCCATAAACGGAAACAACTGCTACCACAGACAAATTTGTACAGACAGTTATTAACAATGCACACCCATCTGATTAAGAAGACTTAGAAGAGACTCCAACACTAAAAACCGCATACGTCACGCATGTACGCGTCCTTGTGGTTAACTATTATAATTTAGTGTTTTAGACCGCTAATCATATATATTTCTCTCTCTAATGGATTTTTCTATTAACACTATGTCTAGATTTTTATTTTTAAAAGCTTTTTGACATCTGTATTGGCAATCGATGTTAGACATTTTTTGTTTGGTTCCTGATGAAATAGGTGTTTATTTTATAAATGGTTTCTTAGAAAATTTTATAGATAATATATTTGAGAGACATTCGCACATTAACTATCATTAACATCGTTTTTTCCTTTTTTCTTTTCTCTTTTTTGGAGGTGGGGAGAGGGATTGATGTGGCATGTTAGACTTATAAGAAAAACTAACAACTAAACAATTAAAATTTAAAAAAAATACGATAGATAAATTTAAACCAACAAATATGCCTATAAAATATAATTAACAAAAGATAAGAAACAACCATTGCATAACCTTCATTTTAATTAATCAATAAAAAAAATTCGTTACAACATTGTCATACGTAAACTAATGTTTATTAATAGCGTTGAAATAATATAAAACTAAGAAAGTAATTGGCATATAAATTGTTTGGAATACTAAATTATATAGCGGTTGTTTATAAGTGAAGTCAAGAATTGATAGCGTCCATTATTTTCATTATAGTCGGAGACAACTTGTTATTTAACCTATCGTCTCCTTTTTTTTTTTTTTTTTTTTTTTTATTGTAGCTCGGCATGTGACAACATTCCGCCTGATGTAAAGCTAGAGTGCGGTCCATGAATGGAAACAACTGCTACTACTACAGAGAAACTTGTGCGGGCAGCAGTCGCCTCCACTATGCCGGCTTGAGGAGACGAGCATGTACCATCTATTGACAGTGCACACTCCTCTCACTATACCTGGCTACTTTCAAACTATTCCCGAAACGCGACAAAGTCACTTATTAAATGTATATACAAATATATATACATGTGTTTATACCAGGTGCTGTCAGGTCAGAATATATTTATTTAGACGCCGTTATAAGCAAATACGGCAGGATTGTTAGAATTTAGGTACCAACAGCAAAGCCGACGCTGTAACACTAAAATAATCGTCTGAGATATCAGAAGCGTGAGACTCGCCCTTTATTTTTAGCTAGTTACGGATGTAAACATGATATAAAGCTATTCAATCCACGAGTTTTTAAGTCACGAATAAAATACTAGCTAATATTAGCTATAATATTGATTGTCAATGACATGATTAATAATTTGTTAAATTTTTATTTTTTTTATTTTTACGAGACATTTTGATTCTAGTTTGACATTATATTGTTTATTGTATTACAAATATCGTATGCCCCACGGGTAAAACATAGAGAACTGTAAAAATTATTATAAACATCTACAACAAATGTTAAACCTATGTTTACAATATATTATTTGAATTGATTGAAACCGATTTGAATTGATCGGTGTCCAAGTGGCCGAGAATGAGCTTGTTGAGCCCGTTTAAGCAGAAATAGTCCCTAAAGTCCTGCAGCAACCTATTACTGACCGTACTTATGGTTTAACTGTTGATAGCGAACGCAGAAAACCGCGTCAAAATTAGTAGTTTATAAAAAACAATATAATTAAGAAAAAAGAATAATAATACATACAATAAACCCTGACTCCAACCTAGTGTATACCCAACCACACTGTAATGGGTATTAGAACTAGGACAACACAAATATATACCAACCAGTCTTGATTTCTTTACTGTTTATTAAGCATAATAACATCAGCAAATCCTTTTTCGACTGGGATTCGAACCCGGGATTTTAAGACTTACGCGCTAACCACTGCACTATAGAGGTCGTAATACATATAACAATTTACATGATAAAACTAATAAGTAAGAATGATATATTTATGTTGACATATTACAAAAAGTCGTATTGCCGTCGGAGCCACTTAAAATTATAATAATCCTTTTACCTATGACAATAAAGTTTAAATTAGTTTTAGTATTAGTTGTAAATGAATTAAACCCTTTGTCTCAAGGCGTATTGCCTCAGGTCACCCTGACGTTTCGACGTGACATTTCTTAAAAGGTCACCATATTTCCTTTCAAATGCTTTTCTTTCGTCTGACACCGTGTTTTATTGTCAAAAGGGTACGTTTTCTATTGTTAAGATATTAACCTTTTCTTTCCGTAAAGGGATCGTTTTTAATACGTTTAATTTAATTGTTAAGGGCCGTATATTTTCCAATCACCTTGACCATACGACTGCTTCGACCTTGATTGATCGTAAACACACATAAATCCCTATTAATTATACATTACGCCTAATATATTGAATTAAAAAAAAAAAGAAATGCCCAAGAAAACCATGTTCTAGATCATAATTTTTCAAATATAATAATGTAAAAGGAAATTTTATTAGACGAGTTTTCACTGAGGAAAACTACATCAAAAATTTATAAGACATAATTAAGAAAAAGAAAAAACTAGGCAAAACTTTATACAGCCGCTAGCCGGTACCAATGTATCTACGTCATAAATGTACTTTAGATGCACCGTGCAGTGCTTAGTGTATAACATAGAAAATGGAAAGGACTGGAAGGCTACCACCACTTTCAAGTGTAGGGACCGTGTGGCAGATATATCTTTTTCATAGCAGTTGTAGTAGGCGAAGTATAGTCAGATACTGAGCTACATGAAATAAAAATATGCAAACGCTAATTAAGTTTGCTACAACATTACATTGTAACAATAATTACAGAGTGTATGTTTATGTGTATAAAAAGCAATTACTCAGTTGGATAAAAAGCGTCCCGGGTTCTGTAGATTTAATATTACGTCTCCCTAACATGCCACACTTGTTTCCAATGCCATACGTATATCAACATGAACTCTAGCGAAGTAAAATTGTCTTAATAAATAGCGTAATTATGATGATTACATAGACGTCAAAGGAGCTCATAAAACTATCAATGAAACTATAAATTCTAGAAACCGCTTCAACACGCGAACCACCTTCGGGCATGGGAAAGCACAGTCAACAAAGCATATATTACAAACAAACAAGAAGCTATCAGAACATTTCGTGAGAATGTGTTCATAAAAATGGCATCAATTAATACGCCTACATTGTTGATCTACAATAAGTAATAACAGTATATAAGCTACCTAGGTGTAACTAGAGGAGTATGCACTGTCAACCTGAATAGTGTACATTTGCGTCCTCTAGCCAACAGTGGTAGCGGTTGTTTTGAAAATTTAACTCATTTTGAAAAGCGCAATTTGAGTTAAAACCGTTTTGATCTCAATTATTCGTGGTAGAGGACGTCCAACATGCTTTAAAAGTCAGAAGGAGTGAGATTCGCTGATGAAGAAAGTTGGTTTTTTGGTTAGGTTTATTTACGTATGAAAATAAAAAGACATTGATAGCAAATGGGGTTAAATACAAAGAGGAGGTGGAAAGTAAGGATGTAATATGAGAAAATAATAGTTGTATTATTGGAAATAAATAACGTGTCTAGGAAGTAGAAGACAATGGTCTTGTAATAAGATCTTCTGTTTGCGAAGCAGCTAATTGTGGCGAATGCGAGGAGCGGGCGGCCGGCTCGTGATCAAGCGATTTATGGCCGTATTGAAATTACACCTTATTTGTTCTTTTCAAAGACCATAGAGATCGTTACCGACCGGCGCTGTCTAATATAAAATACTAGTGTAATAAAATCTATGAACAATAAAGAGCGCGTAACACATGTTATTTATCTATTATACAATACAATACAATTGTCACGCCTTTTTCCCACAAGGATAGGCAGAGAAAACGGAACGCAACTTACCACGATCCTGACACAACACCCTCACTTCCCTCACATCCACAATTCTCTTCATGCATGCCCGGCGGTTATGAGCACTAGGCAGCCCAGCTTTCATGAGGATGTCTCCGATTTGTTCGGGAAACACCCTTCTAAAGTCTGCCTTGTTTAACGCATCCATTCACACCAGATTTATATATTCCTTTCGTCAATCTCCTTTCATTCATCCTTTCCATGTGCCCAAACCATCTATGCATTCCTTTCTCAATCCTCGTCACTACATCATCTTTCAAAGCACATCTATCGCGCACAACACTATTCCTCATTCTATCCGCTACCGTGACTCCACATACACTCCTTAATGACCACATTTCCACTGCATTAATCCTGCTCTCTTGCTTCTGCCATACCCAACATTGACTTCCATACATCAATGTAGGAACAAGTACCGCATTATGAACAGCCATCCGTGACTTTTATAGGTCATCATATTGACAACATTCCGCCTCATGTTACACGAGAGTGTGGTTCAAACAACCTTTGCTATGGCGGTTTCAAGAGACAAATGTGCATTATCCTGATTGATAGTGCACAGTGCACACTCTTCTAGTTATACCTGCCTA
Organism: Tinea pellionella; assembly: GCA_948150575.1. Taxonomy (NCBI): domain Eukaryota; kingdom Metazoa; phylum Arthropoda; class Insecta; order Lepidoptera; family Tineidae; genus Tinea; species Tinea pellionella. The sequence continues at coordinate 7,986,751 of OX411252.1, forward strand.
CTTCGAAACTGATCTCGAAACAAGACTAGGTCAGTTCACGAGTACCTATTACACTTGCAAGTAATGGGACTACTCCAGGACGGCAGACTGGGCTAATAACTATCATCGGTCTGTCTTGCAATCGAATGTGTTACATTGTAATTTTATTAATTAATATATACTTTTTTAAAATGCCTTTACTAAGTTAGTTTTTGTGTCTTAGACACCAAAGTACATATAACATAGATTGGTTATGGTTAGACATGAACACGGGTCTCATCGTTCGTCGAGTTCACGCCTTTTGCCGCTACACCATGGCCGCTTTCAATAATAATTTAACTGAATTATATTTTTATGATGCACTTACCTCGCATTTTCTGTTCGTCGAGAAGCTGCCTCTCTAAGCTGTCTTTTACTTCCCGCTCCCTCAGGACGTCCATTTTCAGTTCCGCTGTAAATAAAAAAAATACTCAAACTAAATAAGATGACATTGGTAGAACGATCATACGTATTGATCAGATTCAGACGGCTTCAGTGACAGACGGAGTTGTTAGCGCATTATACGGCAGTCTCGAGTTTGATTCCTGGATTATTATATTCTTTTATTATTATTTAATTTTTAATTACTGATGTTTTAAAAAAAGGTAAAATCTGGTACATGAAAGAAGAAAATAACAGAGAAATGTCTTCAGATAGCATTTTGTAACATTTAGTTTTTCTTCTGAACTGCGTTTCAATTTTTCATGAGCATTCGAACCCCACAATAACCTACTAAGACTTAGCATGATGTGCAGTGTACACCTCTGATATCAGACTGCTTTCAAGCTGATATCGGGAGGCGGCGCGAAGTGCACATTAAAAGGTAGTGGTACTATCCCGGGATGGCAGCCTACCCACCACTTCTTGACTTGACAGTCAAAGTAGGACGTACAAGGAATCTTGGTATGTATGTATAATTATTAACTTGTTTATAAAATATATATACCTAATAGTAATATTTATTTATTAACTAATTTAATGAAATAACAAACCGTTATTAACCGTAGACTAAACAAGTTGATCTGAACACAAGTTATTTAGTGAATAAAACGTAACATAACAATGCTTAATCAAGGGATCTATTAGAAACATAAACACGGATTAAGTCAGTCGGAATCCCGGAAAACCATTGTGAAGCTGGTGAATTGTTAAATTTGCATAACATTCAATTAAGGATGATGAACCTTAGACTTTATATTATCTATTGTTTTAATAATTAAATAATTTAAGTTATTATTTTGTGTTTAATTAGCATTTTAGTATTGTTTGTTCAGTATTTTTTTAAAAACATCATCTTTTCTTTTCGAATTTGTTTAGGTAAAATTTTATTAAGGAGAGTCTAAATATTGTCTGGTTTAAACAAAAATCGCAAAGTGAGCTTCTAAATAATTTTTTGATCAATTTTTTGGTGCAGTTTTTCTTGGTGATAAGTTGCCGAATAATTTTTTTACATCATTACATTTGTAAAATCATGATCTAGCTAGAGTAATCTAGGTCATCAGTTCTTTTTTTTTTTAATTTAATATACGCATTAATTATATTAGACGTAATGTGAAAATAATAGGATTTTTCGCGTGTTTACACGCTGTCAAGGTCAAAGCAATCGTACCGTCAAGGTTATTTGACAACTACTGGGCTAAACCACCATAAGTCTGCCTACAATTCTTTAATTAATTCCTATATACTTTAGGCACAAGTAGGCATAATTTAGCGACGTTTGAACACAGGTTCACGTGTCCTACCTACTAAAAATAAACATTTAACTAAGTAAGTAAAGTTAATTATCAAGGAATCTTTAGCAGTTAAATTTAATTAAAACTATTACTTCAATGTATGTAAAGTGTTATCAAGAAATAATCTCATGCGTTACTCTATAGAGGTTGTGAATAAATGACTTTTAAATAGAAAGAGGTCATGACACCCCGTTACCGTTACAGTTTAATTTCATCCCTTATTCAATTAGGTGAGTCGCTTACTTTATGTACACGATCTCTGTCAAGATCCGTGTGGTGTGATAGGGTTGTTAGATTCATGTTTTATTTTTTTTTCTTTGTACGCATTTAATATTATGAAAAGTATATGCTACTATATAAAGCCGCAGTTTTGTTTGTATGTCTGAATGCGCTAATGTCAGATAATACTGATCTGGGGCTAAAGACAAAAGCCAAGCGACAGTTGTCAGTTGTTCGAATCGACAACAAAATGTATGGAATTTCACGTTTCGTTATCACTTTTGAGCTCAAACGGCCGTGGTCTAGCGGTAAGACGCGTGAACTCACGATCGATGAGACCCGTGTTCGAACCTCGCTAAAGACCGGTACCAATGTAACTTTGTTATATGTACTTTGATCGCTCAGTGCCTATAGGCACTATTAAAGAGTGGTAGGCAAACTGATGATGGTTATTTGTCCAGTCTGTCGTCCTGGGGCAGTACCACCACTTTCGAATGTAACACCCGTGAAGTGATCTTGTCGCGTTTCGGGAATAGTTTGAAAGTAGCCAGGTATAAGAGAGGAGTGTGCACTGTCAATCTAGATGATACATGCTCGTCTTCTTAAGCCGGCATAGTGGAGGCGACTGCAGCCGTAGAGATTTCTCTGTGGTAGCAGTTGTTTCTATTCATGGACCGCACTCTAGCTTTACATCAGGCGGAGTGTTGTCACATGCCGAGCTACAATAAAAAAAAAACCTAGGTGACACCGATTTTAAAATTATTTTTGAGTTGAAATAAAATTAAAATATTTTATTAGCATGTATATGGGCTTAGCGTGCACTTAACCAGACTCTACAATTACTTCGAAAATTTTACATCCATTAAAAAAAAAAAACTGAAATTTAATTCAGAAAAAAAGCAAATAAACGGAACGGAACGGAATTAAATGCGTAATATTAATTTAACGCGTACGAGGTTGCAGGCAACAGCCTTAGAGCCTTCAAATAAGAATTTAATCTTATTTTTTAAACACAACGAATCTTTTTCGAACATTTTACTTGTTTAAAGTTAAGACGTTTTACCTACATTAGAAAGTGACAACCCTAAAGTAGGGTGCGATGTTCTGATTAACTATAGATTGCCATTCTCCTTCAATAGGTGTCTAACAAGTGTGATTTTGTGTTAATGTTATTGTAGGTTATTGTCTTGTTCACAGTTTGATTCCAAGTCTTTTGTTTACTTGTAACGACCTTCCAAGCCTCGTCTTTCCTCCTTAGTACAACCTGGGCAACTTCCTTCAAGCTCGGTAGGAAGAAGCATCTCACAAATCCGGCATAGTGGACGTGACAGCTGTCTGCGTTACCCCTTCTTTGAGAGCAGTTGCCTCCGTTCGTGGATCGCATTCTAGCTTAATATAGGCGGAAAGTGGTCATATGGAATATATAAAAACATCATAACGAATTGACGAGAGGAGTATGCAACTAGATAGAGAACATTCGTTTCCTTAAGCCAGCATTACGGAGACGATTGGCATACATTTCTCTGTAGTAGCAAATGTCGCTGCTCCAAGATCGTACTTTAAAATGACGTTAATTTAGGAGATATGATAAGATAAAGTCTGTATTGAATTCAAAAATACAATAGAGTATATGGTGAGTGCAAAAGTTCGTGCCATAATTATAAAATCAGATTTAAAAAAAGACTTTTCGTGATTCGAGTAAAATGTCAAGTGAAAAAATCAGGAATTAGAAAATTAAAAATAAAATTTCGTAAATTGGTGGTTTTATTTAAAATCAAAAGTGTATTATATATAATATTGCTTTAAGTTACTTAAGCTTGTAGCGAACGAGTTTATTTATGCGAATGGTTTTCAATTCAATGTTACAAGTATTGCCAATAATAATAATAGCTACAGCTCCACAACTTCGATGTACTCGAAGCTTCTATTAAATTATTCTACTAAGCCTTTTAATTATCCTTGCGGATTCTATCATAGCGTTTAACTATATTAAAAAGGAATGTTGTATTAAAGTTTTCAGACTTTTTCTATTGTAGCTCGACATATGACAACACTCCGCCTGATGTTAGAGCTAGCTAGAGTGTGGTCATTTAAAGGCAGCCGTCGCCTCCGCTATGCTGGCCTGAGGAGACCTCTCGTTGTACATGGCTACTTCCAAAGTGATCCCGGATCGCGACAAGGCCACTACACGGAATTTACATCCGAGAGTGGTTGTCTGGGCTAATAACTCTATCATCAGACTGCCTACCACTATCTTCCATAGCTGTCAAATCTCGCTGACCAGTACCAATATATGGACAACATTATTACAGCGGGTCTTTTTACACCCTGTGTATCAAAAATAATTAAATAAAATTGTAATTTCGGTTTGAAAATGGACCCTTTTGTTTATGAGCCGATCCTTTCCATCTAACGTATCGATATTCTAATAATTACATATAATTATATATTCCTCGGCGAGCTCATCATTTTTATTGTTATTTTATTTATAAAGTTCTTTTTTTTGCGACTCAATATCGACTTGGGTTCTTATAAAAATTTGATTTGATTGATCCGATATAAACAACGATTAATGTTGATCGTTTATCGCTTTTGTTTTGGGCATTTGTTTCCTACAATAAATTGCTTTTTGATATATTATTATATAACATATATTATATATGAATAATTAGAATCAGCCTTTTTTATACTTTTCTATGAAAAGTTATTTTAAAGTATTCCAAGGCCTGAAAAAGACCAGTAGAATTTGCTATAAAATATATGCCATTGGATTGTTCATAATCTTGGGACATCCCAATGTATCTTAAAATATTAAAACAATATTCTTCTTTATTTTTTTGTCAGAAATTAAGAGATATAACAATGTAGAAATTCCATAAAAAATATTTTAATTGGTACATTCAAATGCTGGATATTATTAAATATATAGTGAAAATGGAACACAAACAAATCAACACAGCTGAAATGGGAATTGAACCCACGCCTTCCGCTTTGCTCTGGGTGCTCTGCCCAAATTTTTTTTATTGAAGTAACATAATATATTAAAGAAGTAAAGAATTACTTATATTTGTTTAAAACCTAACAAAAATAAGTTTAAATAAATGACAACTCAATAGTGATTTCAAAAACGATATCTTACATTCTCCCAGGTATGGAATCTTGTACCTCTAGGTACTCACTACTCAACTACGTAAGTTAACTTGTTAGTGCTGGCTTATCTCTCGCTAAGATTTTCATAAGATTATCTCAAGTGCTTTGTTGTACAATGTAATTGAAATAAATACCTATGTTTTAATTAAGTTTTTATTTTGTTACATTCGAATGTGGCGGTACTATCCCAGCCTTTTAATACACCACTCTGTTAATGTACTTTATTATAGCATAGGTACTGAGCGATCAAAGTAGGTACATTAGGCATGGCACTATGTTCTTGTAATTTTCGGATTCTACCATAGCTTCGGAAATACGCCTTACGATGAAAAGACTACCACGAGAAACTCTTAGCCTGTGCATATAATAATTAGTAATATAAAAAGATAATAATAATAATTACATTATTAACCAAGTTACATTGTTACCGGCCAGAATTTTTGTTACTCGTAAATTCGAACATGGGTCTATCGCATGTTCAACCGCTAGACCACCGTCGTTCTATTTAAGGTTATTTCATAAGGAAATAAATAGCCTTAAGATGTCCTCTGAATGTTCACTTAATATTTAAGTATAAGTTGTTAAGTCTATTGAAATAATATAATTTTCAATACAGAGATAAAGTAGCAAAGAAAACATTGCAATAAAATATAATGCCACAAGCAAATCGATTATGACCCCTTTTATTTTTCTTGTCGCTGAATAAAATCGGATTCCCATCCCGAGGGAACGTTGAGAAAATTTTATTTCTCTTCAATTTCATGCACTAAGCAAAAACAACAATAATATTTAAATTTTTCATCGCGAAGCCGATGGCTTTATACATATATTTTTTAAATAAGATTAATATTTCAAGTGTATGGTTTAAAAATAAATAATATAATTTCGTAGAAAAGAAACGACGAAATAAATTTACTAAACAATATCAATAATTCAATTTTATTGCAACATTTTAATGGCTAAAAGTTTCCATTTTCAATTAGTTATTCGAAGACAAAACGCAATAATAATCCCGAAAGAAACATAAGTCATAGGGTAAGAGAATGAAAACATATTTCAAGAGAGCATTAAAAGGGAAGATTTGAAACGCGCACTTAAAATTACAATTAAATCTACCTGAAATTTACGACACAAAACCGCCGAAATAATTTTAATCTGCATTACGCACCATAGGACGATTCACGCCCTAATCTGAGTCAGTCTCAAAGAAGACTTTGAGGCTTAAATATGAAATTTTAATAGTAAGAATATAAAGAAATATTACTTAGGGAAATTGTACATTTTGAATGCGAATTTCGCACGAAATTTGATGATGGCGTAAATTATTCAGGTTTACCACCACCATTGTATTCTGCGGTTGATAATATTCCTTCAAGTAAAATATATAATAAAATTTGAATTTTAAAATAAATTGTTTTAGACTGTAGCGTTAATTAAAACTTTCACAAATAACCCACGATGTTTATGTTAGGGTTGACATTCGACATAATTAGAAATTATAATGTTTAATTCCGGAACAAAGAAGGAATTGAAATAAAATAAGTGATAGCATGCACCTGCCGACGAGGAGAATCTTCCTTCGAGGCATTAATAACCTTTATATGCACTTAAATTTTTGTTACGCGCCCGTAATACCATCAGAACTTTGTAGAAAAATGAAAAATTACCGGTCAGGGAGCGGAGACCGCAAAAAAATCTCCGAATAAGAAACAACTAATGAAAGCTTAGAGCCATTCGCATAAATCTCTCTTACATTTTTAATACCAATATCGTACCAACAGGCGAGGGGAACTTTCCCCGGGAAAAGAAAAAATGTAAAACAAATAAGCCAACTCCTCGCGTTTATATCTTATTTAAATACCGACAGATGCGGCCGCTTATAAATGCGGATATTTTTTTTAATCGGTGCCTTACCTGGAGACATAATGGTATCGGAGGATCTGCCGTCAGCTGGCTCCAGATATCGTGAAGTTTATCGTGTGCGGGCAACGCGACAATATCGAGGAGTCATACGACGAGAACAACTTTCAGTGGCGCAGTGTGATCGTCCTTCTGTCGAGTTACATTTTTGTGAACCTCGAGCTGGAGCCCTTGTGTTTTTGTTTGGCTGAGCATATCGTGTCGAATCTCTCGGAGTCGTGTCTCTCATTAAAATAATACGAAGCTACCGGATAATCTTATCCAGTTCGTTTCGATCGCAGATCGTTTGCGCGTGCACCGATAGTACCTACCCGAGTTATTCAGCCGGAGCATGCGAGCTGCGACTTTTTATCTCATTTTTGTTCCACGACAACTTCATTATTACCTCTGTTTCGACGATAATAAGGTGCCGCGACTCAATAAAGCGTATTCTACTTTTATGAGTCAAAATTTAGAACTTCACATATGAAATGCAAATCGCTTATAATATATTCATAAAATTACTATACATATATATAGAGAATCTTTTCCTATTACACGATTTTCATATGAGAGCTTTGAATAAAAATAGACTTTATTTCGTTCTGGGTGATAGTCATTTTCGCGTGTCGATACTGGAGGGTGTCTCGGGGTTTTTATTTTAAATTTTGCACATAATAAAAGGAAACAGTTCTTATGATTATTAGTCGAGCGTCGAAGCAGATAATCTGGTGTACAGACATCGCTCCTCGGTGACATAAGCCGGGAAAATGTAATAACAATAAAATAAAATTACTCGCTTTGTAAATTTCTAAAGGGAACTTCGTTTTCCGCATCGTGTCATTCCACGCCGTTATTGGAAGATATTTCGATATAATCTTGACACTTGAGAAAATGTTAATGTGAAAATATAATTGGAAAAGGCCTATACGTTTTCCAAGATATACTCGTACTTACCTACCTGTTGCCCACAACAGACTTTGTATGAGTATACCGTATAATTAATAATATGCGTTGAACTTGAGGAATTATGTGTTTCCCATACAAACTTCCCTTCAATAATCCCCTTTAATTTTTTTGAGACAATATATAGTTTGTTTCTCCGAGGGATGCAGTATATCATGACAAAATTTACTAAAATCTATTCGGCGGTTTAGACGCTAAAAGGTAACAGACAGATAAAGTTATTTTCGCATTTATAGTATTAGTACTGAGAGCATCAAAAATCCTCGATAGATAGCATAATCCTCTAAAATAAGTAGTCATGTTTGAATAATTCAAGAAGTGACCCTTGCGTTGGACCACAAACAACCATGTCTGTCCATTTATCAATGAATAATTAAATACAACGAAGAGATATAATAACGTAATAATTATTTTATTCACAAACAAGGAGAGAACAACCAAACCCCTTGTTACAACAATCATAAAGAGGAATGCCCATATTTCCGCATGTGATTCCGCATGTAAATTACATCTACAAAATAAGGGAGACCGGGGCACTATGCTCCCACGGCCACTTTCAAACGCACACATTTTATCAATACCTACAATTCAATCTAAACTATAAATACTTGACAATAGAGTTGAAATTTGAAGTTTACGCATGAAGAATATGTATAGTAATTATGTGGGTGTTCGTACTTAGGGGATGAAACTGCCCTGTAAACCCTACTTTATGTCGGGTTTAAATATTAAGAACAGGCAAAGGATTCGAAACTTGTCTGTAAGTAAGGAAGAGCTTCAAAAGGATTCTTTGGAATTTAATATTTGGAATTATTGTTCCGCGTATGTTTCCTTATGAATTATTAGATAGAAATAAAATTTTATTATATTAGTCCTATTGATATTTGATTATAACTTATTTTTTACTATAATATAGTCAACCACCGATGATGGTTATTAGCCCGGTCTGCCTTCCTGGGGTAGTACCACCACTTTCGAATGTAACACCCGTGAAGTGACCTTGTCGCGTTTCGGGAACAAATTGAAATTGCCAGGTGTAACGTGAGGAGTGTGCACTTTAAATCTACTCGTAGATGGTGCATATCCGTCTCCTCGAGCCAGCAAAGCGGAGACGACTGCTGACTGTAGAGATTCTAGCTTTACAACAGGTGGAGTGTTGTCATATGCAGAACTACAATAAATAAAAGTAATGTGTAATTTTAATTTTTAGGTTCATTTAATGAATTTTTAGTTATTACACATTGTGGAATCTAAACGTGGATCATTTATCTTACTGGCAAATAAATTGTTTGTTAACATTGTGATCGCTCATAAAAATAAATAAATAAATAAAATATTTATTTTTATATCTTTTACACGTACTGTGTAAGTAATCAAAAAATAATTATTGCTCGTAGCAAACTAGAAATTTATTATCAATATCGGTGAAGGATTATCAAGTAATTCTTACATCTAGAATGGTCTACTTGACCTTATGTAATAATGTTTATGACCAAACCTATAAAAGATATAAACACGGTATCGCAGCCTCAATCTTTGACTGCAAAATATACAAATTCCACATATAGTACAATTATTCACCTGTAAAAAAAACGCAAGCCATTAACAAATTTAACAGTTCAACAATAAGGTGTGTTATTCGATACAGAAGTTATACGTATGTTTAACTGGGACTGATACAAAGTACGTCACATTAAATTATTTCAACTAAGTAATTCGGGGCGGTTAATTATTTGCGCACAACCGGAGAGGCAGGAGAGAGTTGAGAATGTAATTATTATTAAAGTTTACGACGATTGTCTCGCGTTACCCCATATTCCCCTAAGGACGACTACACACATCTAAGTACAATTCGAATACACACCATTCACAACTCTATTTCTATTTTCATTGTGTTTAAATTTCAATAGTCAATAACTGCATTTATCCCTTTTGTTAATTAAGAAAGCTTCGTTCTTAAGACGGTGAGATGCCTCTTCAGCTCGTTGTGGTATATGTCTCATATTTAATAGGATAGTTCGAAAAGGTCTTAAGTAAATCCAATTTGGCTGTGTTTAAAGTCGTTCTGTATTAATAATGGGCTAGCGTACCAAATAACAATGTTATTTTACATGTAATTATAGCTCATTCTGGATGTGTCGAGTTTATTATGCTGTGTACGGGGAAATGGATTTAGATTTCATATCGGAAATTAATTGAATGCAAATGTAATTTTCCAATAACCGTAATTCTCTGTTAGTATGAAATTGTGTACGTTAAACTATTATATTACTCCCCGTGTTTATGGTTTACGTATTGTAATTTGAACTATATTACTATGTTGATCATTATAAAAATATGATGAAAACTGAATAGGAGAAAAGAATGCAAATAAAACTCCAATAGCTGTTTACAATGTTGCATGTAGAGTGGGTTGCGTAGGACTTGGGTTCATTCCCATCCTCAGCTCAGGCCATTATGTGTATAAATTTTCATCATAATAATAAACTAATCTAGCATTTTAATAAAATATCTGAATTTGAATTGAAAAAAAAAGAAGAATGAAAACTGAAGAAAAAAAAAAGAATTATTTTTAAATATAAGTATCTGTTAATTAAATTAAAAATCAACATATAATTATTTTTTTTTATTGTAGCTCGGCATGTGACAATACTCCGCCTGTTGTAAAGCTAGAGTAGAATGTAAAAAACAATAGCTTTTAAAGCAACACAGTCCTAAGTCGAAAGTTAGAAAACTAAATAAACTCGTTCGTAAACCAAAACGGATTAGTTGCTCGCATCATCGAGTTGATGAATTCAATAGTTGTGTTTCCGCCTCGGGGTTTCTGAACGAACCCATCCATTACCTTTGGGGAGAATGAGATTAACATATTAGATATACAATGTATTATTTAGACACTCTGTTATGGTATTAACTATTTCTTATTAAATAAGAAATAATAATAAACAAAACTGTACCATTTATAATGCCACTTTCACACGTGAAGAGTGGTAGACAGACTGATGGTGGTTATTCACAAAGTCTGCCACTGTCCATTGTAACACTCTAGTCACGTTGCAGGACGTTTTTTTTTAATGTTGCCTGGTACGAAGGGAATGTGCACTGTTAAATTGGATGGTGCACATTCGTCTTTTCAAGCCGACATAGTATAGACGACTGCTCTTGTAGTAGCAGTTGCTCCCGTTCATGGACCGCACTCTAGCTTAAAATCAGGCTAAATGTTGTCATATACCGAGCTACAATAATTTATTATATATATTCAACTAGATGGGCAATAACGCTCTCAATGTGACACGAGAGAAAAGATGACCGGAGTCACTTTTAGATTCTCTGTCAGTATTTGACTTGAAAGCAACATCTTATTGTTTTTGTTTCTTTTGTTTTAGGCTAAGTTGAATTTTTTAATTAAATAAAGTTATTATTATTATTATTGTCAAATCGTTTGAAGCGGTCTACGCTTTTTTCATGTCAGATGTATGGTACTTGTTCCTACATTAATGTATGGAAGTAAATGCTGGGTATGGCAGAAGAAGCAAGAGAGTAGGATTAATGCTGTAGAAATGCGGTCTATAGGAGTGTATTTGGAGTCGCGATAGCGGATAGAATGAGGAATAGTGTTGTGCGCGATAGATGTGGTTTGAAAGATGATGTAGTGATGAGGGTTGAGAAAGGAATGCTTCGATGGTTTGGGCACATGGAAAGGATGAACGAAAGGAGATTGACGAAAGGAATATATAAATCTGATGTGAATGGATGCGTTAAACAAGGTAGACCCAGAAGGGTATTTTCCGATCAAATAGGAGACATCCTCATGAAAGCTGGGCTGCCTAGTGTCCATAACCGTCGGGCGTGCATGAAGAGAATTGTGGATGTGAAGGAAGTGATGGTGTTGTGTCAGGATCGTGGTAAGTGGCGTTTCGTTGTCTCTGCCTATCCCTGTGGGAAAATGGCGTGACAATTGTATTGTATTGTATGTATGAAGTTTCCTCCTCTAGTATATATCTGTATGAAAGAAACGATAACAATTATATTATCAGCCAATGGCATTTTGATAGTCCTGTTCTTGGTTGGCTAGCGTAGTACATGATGACTATTTCTATTTTCTATGTGGGGGAGCAATAAAAATCTTGTATTTATTGTAATGTTGAAATAAATAACTTAATACGTGAAATGTACGGTGAAAATTTAATATTTCCATTGTTAATATTTGAACACATGAGAGCCACGGGCTCTTCTGTAACACGCTTTCAAAGTTTCCCCTAAGAAAATAATTACATGTACGAACGGTGACTTACATAATTTTAACTTGAAAATTAATTACAATTTGACCTTTATTGTGTAGGTAATAAGAGTTTGTTTTTAATGTGTCTAACTGAGACTGCGGTCGAAATCCATTGCTCGGAGATTATGAAAATGTTTTTGATTTTAATAATAAAAGAAATTGTTTCAACAAACAAAAAACGGGGAAGTTTTGCGGCCATTTTTCAATAATTCATTTCATTTTCTGGAGTCTTAATATAATTAATTCAATTATACGATTGCAATTATCTTTCAAAGAGTGGTAGGCAGACTGTTTATGGTTACTAGCCCAGTCTGCTGTCCTGGGGCGGCATCATATTTTTCAACTGATTTTGTCCTAGTCGCCGTTTCGGTGTCAATTTGAAGATAACTGGGTAACGAGAAAGGTGTTCTGTCAACTTGGTCAGCATAGAGAAGGTAATTGTTGTCTGCAGACATTTATTTCTCTGTATATATGTAGTTAGTAATATTTATATCTACCTAAATAAAATATAAAGTCGTTACACACACAGGAACATTATCGGATATCAGTATGTACGCGATTCCTTGTCGATATTAATTAAATTACGCAGTTTAATCAATAAGAAGTTCCATTTTCAAATGAGCCAATCGCAAGTTAGGCTCGTGTGTGGTCGTGTCGCGTGCGCAACGAAACCGGAGCGAAACACGCGCAAGTAATCCAATACGAACTGATGTCGCCTCTATACGTGCGGTCTATTTCATTAGACTTTACCATGAAATAAAATATGATTATTATTATTTGATTTTATTATTATCGTTTTTTAAACACCCTGTTTTTCATATACTTTTGGGTAAATTTTATTTTTTAAATAACGAGGAACTACCAAAATTGATTGCTGTTTAATATTAATTTAAGGCAAAGAAATCATTGCCCATACAGCCTAGTCTTCAGTAATATTTACACGTTTTATTTATTATATTATTTATTCTAAATGTTTATAAAGTGCATAAAGAGAATTGTGGATGTGAAGGAAGCGAGGGTGTTGTGTCAGGATCGTGGTAATTGGCGTTCCGTTGTCTCTGCCTATCCCTGTGGGAAAAAGGCGTGACAATTGTATTGTATTGTATTGTTTATAAAGTTTAATGTGTCAATTGAAATGTAGTATACAAATAGGAATGTCATGTTAATACTTAGAGAATAAACCTCACCTATTGTTTATAACAGATTTATAATGACAACCAGTATGGAATGCAAAATGTTATTTTTATATGTTTTTTTTTTATTATTTTGTTTTATATGGCATTATAACAATTTGCCAGTGTCAAAGTAAATATTTTTGAATCAAGTTAATATTGTGCATCACGAGTCATTCATTCATTACACTTAAAGTCAGGTCAAGTCACAGTCAAGTCAAAAATTGCTCCTGTAAGGTGGTAGAATCTTTACTGAAACTTCCTACGGAGTTTTGGAGGGAGAATGGAAACACAGGTTCTCTTCTTTTGAATTGTTTGCCCACACTCACGCACGTTCATAAACACTAAGTGGATCCATTATTACACATTAACACTCGAAGAAACACAAGTTTAGGAAAATAATTCAAAACAGATAATCTGACGCCTTCAGATGGCCGCCAAAACTCCTTTTAAATGTTAATGAATATGTGGTACTTAATACATATAGCTTAAAGATTCTGGAAAACTGTTTCTTTATTGTAGCTCGGCATGTGACAACACTCCGCCTAAAGTAAAGCTAAAGTGCAGTCCATGATAGGAAACAAATGCTTCTACATATAAGTTTCTGCAGGTGACAGTTGTCTCCGCTATGCCGGCTTGAGGAGAGGAATGTGCTCCATCTAAATTGACAGTGTACACTACTAACTTTAAAGAAAACTTATTATATTTGATTTGATTTGACAACAATTCTTTTAATTCTCTTGACATTGATTAAAAACAATTTTTATATATTAAAAAGTAAAAACATTATGTCACTTCTAAGCTATATATATATATACTAGCTGTTGGGTAAAAGCCGCGGGCGCAAGCGGCCCGCGGAGGCCCTTTTTGTCGTAAAACGTATTAGATCGAATAGATTTTAGGCAGTTTTGAAAATATTTAGCTCGCCATCTAAAAGCGTTTACGTTTCTGAACAAAATTGGTCTTTACACGGTGACGCTAACGTATCTACTTTTCGAGATATGGCGATTTTAAAAAATTTAAAAAAAAACAAAATTTTAAAAAAAATTAGTGCTGGTCATACTGAACAATATTGGTCTTTACACGGTGACGCTAACGTATGTACTTTTTGAGTAATAGCTATTTTAGAAAATTAAAAAAAAAAAAGCAAATAGTGCTGGTCATACTGAACAATATTGATCTTTACACGGTGACGCTAACGTATCTACTTTTCGAGATATGAAGATTTTAAAAAATTAAAAAAAAAAAACAAAAATTAAAAAAAAAAGTGCTGGTCATACTGAACAAAATTGGTCTTTACACGGTGACGCTAACGTATCAACTTTTCGAGATATGGCGATTTTAAAAAATTACAAAAAAAACAAAAGTTTAAAAAAAAATTAGTGCTGGTCATACTGAACAATATTGGTCTTTACACGGTGACGCTAACGTATCTACTTTTCGAGATATGAAGATTTTAAAAAATTAAAAAAAAAACTAAAACAAAAATTTAAAAAAATAGTGCTGGTCACACTGAACAAAATTGTTCTTTACATGGTTACTCTGACGTATCTACTTCTTGAGATATTTAAAAGAAAGCCCGCCGCGCGGAGCAAATTCGATGTTCACGCGGCCGCGCTCACCGTCCGACTGACCGAGGTAAAGCCGTTTCGATCGTTCGTCCCGAAAATGCCTCGTCGCGGATGCTGTTAGGCCACGCCCAAGCGCCATGCTCCGTTTCATATTGGCGTACCGGCGGGAAAAGGATAAAAATACGATCGAGGAAAAAATTTTTTCGAGCAATTTTGAAAAAAAAAGTATCGTTTTCGAAATTATAGTGCATTCCCTACAACGTTTGTTCCGGCACTTTTGCCTCATCTCTTTCCGTTTCCGAGATATCGCTACCACTTCCGGTCCAGAATCGACTTCCGGTCAAAGTCGTATTTTTCTCGACGGTTTTGGGACGTCCTCTATACGACTCAAAAAACCGCTACTCTCCACTATACCGGCAAGTGCGAAATAATTGATGTCAGTCAGTGAGTGGTATTGCAGCTATATATTAGTACTAGCTGTTGGGTAAAAGCCGCGGGCGCAAGCGGCCCGCGGAGGCCCTTTTTGTCGTAAAACGTATTAGATCGAATAGATTTTAGGGCAGTTTTGAAAATATTTAGCTCGCCATCTAAAGGCGTTTAAGTTTCTGAACAAAATTGACCTTTACACGGTTACGCTAACGTATGTACTTTTTGAGAAATAGCGATTTTAGAAAATAAAATAAAATAAAAAAGTAGTGCTGGTCATACTGAACAATATTGGTCTTTACACGCTGACGCTAACGTATGTACTTTTTGAGTAATAGCGATTTTAGAAAATTAAAAAAAAACAATAATTTAAAAAAAAAGTAGTGCTGGTCATACTGAACTATATTGGTCTTCACACGGTGACGCTAACGTATCTACTTTTTGAGATATGATGATTTTAAAAGATTGAAAAAAAAAATTTAAAAAAGAATAGTGCTGGTCATACTGAACAATATTGGTCTTTACACGGTTACGTTGACGTATGTACTTTTTGAGTAATAGCGATTTTAGAAAATTAAAAAAAAAAATACAAAATTAAAAAAAAGTAGTGCTGGTCATACTGAACAATATTGGTCTTTACACGGTTACGTTAACGTATGTACTTTTTGAGTAATAGCGATTTTAGAAAATTAAAAAAAAAACAAAATTTAAAAAAAAAGTAGTGCTGGTCATACTGAACAATATTGGTCTTTACACGGTGACGCTAACGTATGTACTTTTTGAGATACGGCGATTTTAAAAAATTGAAAAAAAAATAAAAAAACAAATAGTGCTGGTCATACTGAACAAAATTGTTCTTTACGTGGTTACTCTGACGTATCTACTTCTTGAGATATTTTAAAAAAGCCTGCCGCGCGGAGTAAATTTGATGTTCACGCGGCCGCGCTCACCGTCCGACTGACCGAGGTAAAGCCGTTTCGATCGTTCGTCCCGAAAATGCGTCGTTATATTTTCATTGCGCGCTCTGAACGGGCGGAACATAGAGAGCGCGAGCCCCGACGAGCGATCGACGCGGATGCTGTTAGGCCACGCCCAAGCGCCATGCTCCGTTTCATATCGGCGTACCGGCGGGAAAAGGATATAAATACGATCGAGGAAAAATTTTTTTTGAGCAATTTTGAAAAAAAAAGTATCGCTTTCGAAATTAGAGGGCATTCCCTACAACGTTTGTTCCGGCACTTTTGCCTCATCTCTTTCCGTTTCCGAGATATCGCTACCACTTCCGGTCCAGAATCGACTTCCGGTCAAAGTCGTATTTTTCTCGACGGTTTTGGAACGCCCTCTATACGACTCAAAAAACCGCTACCCTCCACTATACCGGCAAGTACGAAATAATTGATGTCAATAGATCAGTGAGTCAGTGGTATTGCAGCTATATATTAGTACTAGCTGTTGGGTAAAAGCCGCGGGCGCAAGCGGCCCGCGGAGGCCCTTTTTGTCGTAAAACGTATTAGATCGAATAGATTTTAGAGCAGTTTTGAAAATATTTAGCTCGCCATCTAAAGGCGTTTAAGTTTCTGAACAAAATTGACCTTTACACGGTTACGCTAACGTATGTACTTTTTGAGAAATAGCGATTTTAGAAAATAAAAAAAATAAAAAAAAGTAGTGCTGGTCATACTGAACAATATTGGTCTTTACACGGTGACGCTAACGTATGTACTTTTTGAGTAATAGCGATTTTAGAAAAATAAAAAAAAACAAAAATTTAAAAAAAAAGTAGTGCTGGTCATACTGAACTATATTGGTCTTCACACGGTGACGCTAACGTATCTACTTTTCGAGATATGATGATTTTAAAAGAATGAAAAAAAAATTAAAAAAAGAATAGTGCTGGTCATACTGAACAATATTGGTCTTTACACGGTTACGTTGACGTATGTAGTTTTTGAGTAATAGCGATTTTAGAAAATTCAAAAAAAAAAAACCAAAATTTAAAAAAAAAGTAGTGCTGGTCATACTGAACAATATTGGTCTTTACACGGTTACGTTAACGTATGTACTTTTTGAGTAATAGCGATTTTAGAAAATGAAAAAAAAAAGTAGTGCTGGTCATACTGAACAATATTGGTCTTTACACGGTGACGCTAACGTATGTACTTTTTGAGATACGGCGATTTTAAAAAATTGAAAAAAAAAATAAAAAAACAAATAGTGCTGGTCATACTGAACAAAATTGTTCTTTACATGGTTACTCTGACGTATCTACTTCTTGAGATATTTTAAAAAAGCCTGCCGCGCGGAGCAAATTTGATGTTCACGCGGCCGCGCTCACCGTCCGACTGACCGAGGTAAAGCCGTTTCGATCGTTCGTCCCGAAAATGCGTCGTTATATTTTCATTGCGCGCTCTGAACGGGCGGAACATAGAGAGCGCGAGCCCCGACGAGCGATCGACGCGGATGCTGTTAGGCCACGCCCACCGCCATGCTCCGTTTCATATTGGCGTACCGGCGGGAAAAGGATATAAATACGATCGAGGAAAAATTTTTTTTGAGCAATTTTGAAAAAAAAAGTATCGTTTTCGAAATTAGAGGGCATTCCCTACAACGTTTGTTCCGGCACTTTTGCCTCATCTCTTTCCGTTTCCGAGATATCGCTACCACTTCCGGTCCAGAATCGACTTCCGGTCAAAGTCGTATTTTTCTCGACGGTTTTGGAACGCCCTCTATACGACTCAAAAAACCGCTACCCTCCACCATACCGGCAAGTGCGAAATAATTGATGTCAGTCAGTCAGTCAGTGGTATTGCAGCTATATATTAGTACTAGCTGTTGGGTAAAAGCCGCGGGCGCAAGCGGCCCGCGGAGGCCCTTTTTGTCGTAAAACGTATTAGATCGAATAGATTTTAGGCAGTTTTGAAAATATTTAGCTCGCCATCTAAAAGCGTTTACGTTTCTGAACAAAATTGGTCTTTACACGGTGACGCTAACGTATCTACTTTTCGAGATATGGCGATTTTAAAAAATTTAAAAAAAAAACAAAATTTAAAAAAAAATTAGTGCTGGTCATACTGAACAAAATTGGTCTTTACACGGTGACGCTAACGTATCTACTTTTCGAGATATGGCGATTTTAAAAAATTAAAAAAAAAAAAATTAAAAAAAAAGTAGTGCTGGTCATACTGAACAATATTGGTCTTTACACGGTGACGCTAACGTATGTACTTTTTGAGTAATAGCTATTTTAGAAAATTAAAAAAAAAAAAAGCAAATAGTGCTGGTCATACTGAACAATATTGATCTTTACACGGTGACGCTAACGTATCTACTTTTCGAGATATGAAGATTTTAAAAAATTAAAAAAAAAAAAAACAAAAATTTAAAAAAAAAAGTGCTGGTCATACTGAACAAAATTGGTCTTTACACGGTGACGCTAACGTATCAACTTTTCGAGATATGGCGATTTTAAAAAATTAAAAAAAAAAACAAAAATTTAAAAAAAAATAGTGCTGGTCATACTGAACAATATTGGTCTTTACACGGTGACGCTAACGTATCTACTTTTCGAGATATGAAGATTTTAAAAAATTAAAAAAAAAACTAAAACAAAAATTTAAAAAAATAGTGCTGGTCACACTGAACAAAATTGTTCTTTACATGGTTACTCTGACGTATCTACTTCTTGAGATATTTAAAAGAAAGCCCGCCGCGCGGAGCAAATTCGATGTTCACGCGGCCGCGCTCATCGTCCGACTGACCGAGGTAAAGCCGTTTCGATCGTTCGTCCCGAAAATGCCTCGTCGCGGATGCTGTTAGGCCACGCCCACCGCCATGCTCCGTTTCATATTGGCGTACCGGCGGGAAAAGGATAAAAATACGATCGAGGAAAAAATTTTTTCGAGCAATTTTGAAAAAAAAAGTATCGTTTTCGAAATTATAGGGCATTCCCTACAACTTTCTCTTCGGGGTGACTGCCCCGACTCGCCCCGTTTCCGAGATATCGCTACCACTTCCGGTCCAGAATCGACTTCCGGTCAAAGTCGTATTTTTCTCGACGGTTTTGGAACGTCCTCTATACGACTCAAAAAACCGCTACCCTCCACCATACCGGCAAGTGCGAAATAATTGATGTCAGTCAGTCAGTCAGTCAGTGGTATTGCAGCTATATATTAGTATAATAATATAATATAGCTATTTATAGATATATAATAGACGCACCATCTTCTACGAATCTTGTTTCGCATATATGATCTTTACATTTACTTCGCGTATATATACGTATATATGTCCTCGTATATCCATAAAGATCGGCACGCAAAAAGCACATTAGTAACTTGTAAGATAGTAGAAACAAATCTGTAGATTTTCAATCTACCGCCAATACATACAACGTACAGCGACGACGAATTCATGATAAAAAATAAACGACAAGTGATATTGCGGTTCGATTGAGAATTTGACCTCTATGTCGGTTGAAATTATGACCCTTGTTTATTATTTGACCCGAGGGTAAAGTATGAGTTCACATTTACACTGTCACGGTATTAAATGAGAATTCTTCACCAATAGGATCGCTTCATTTGATTTGTACTCGAGCCTTTATTTAAATTTTTTAACATGATGAAAAGGAGAATGCCCATTGTCCTAAGAGAAATGGGCCCACAATTTTTTTCTCGAGTTTGTCGATGATTTTTAGTTAATTTTGTTGAAAAATATTACTACATTCCTTATCACCAATTAGTTTTAATTTTTTCACCAGAGTTATTGAGTAATTAAATGTCTTCTGATGCAATATTTGAGGTTATTATTATATTAAATTCTTTAATTAAATTGAAGATATAATGTTTTTATGTAATTAAACATCGTCTGTTGATTGGTAATGTTGTCTTGATATAATTATTTTAGAATATTGTTTTGTTACCAAACTATTAGGTGTCAAGTGGGCCCGTAAATGGGCATTCTCCTTTAACAGGAAAACCATCGGCTTCACTTCAGTGTTGACGCCATATTAGTTTATAATAGTATATAGAGAGGAGACATTAAATTAATTAATAATTTTTAATAATAATATAACCAGCTGCATATTGTATATCGTCTGCCAAAAAGAGCTTATTAAATAATAATACAAAATATAAATTTTCATATTAGAGGTCAAAATTTAAATGTAAAAGCTAAGTTAATATCTCGTTCGATTCCGATAACCAAAGCATAAATCGTATCGGGCGCTACTCTTTTAAGAGCATTTACTTTTAAGTTGTGTTAATTCTTGCCGCTTAGTTTATTTCTTTGAAAGGATCTGGTCATGTTACTTAAAGTTTTCTTGTTTCTTTGTATTCCGCCAAAAGAACGATTGGCGCACTATAGCCTTATCTCTACTTTGTTCTAGTGTTTGTTTTCTCTCATTGTTTTATTTTTTCTTTTAGAATTTGCAAATATTTTTTTCACCAAAACACATATGCATTTTTCAGTCAGAATTTGCGAGATTTTAACCCGGGCTCATCAGTGAGTTCAAGCCTTCTACCGCTAGACCACGGCGGCTCTAACTTACTATTTTAATATTATGTTAAATTTAATAGAGCTCGATGATTTATTACTTGTTTTAACATCATCAATTGTCACGCCTTTTTGCTACGGGATAGGCAGAGATAACAGAACGCCTTTTGCCACGACTCCTAACAGTTATCGGCACTAGGCAGCCCAGGAGTTCATAAGGATGTATCCGATATAACTTGTTCCTTAATCAAATAAAAGAGTTTATAAGAGAACCGTTAATACTAATTAACAGGAAAACAAACGAATATATGCAAAAACAACATGAATGTCCTAGAAAGGGGCCATCAATAATGTAGTGACCGATCGTGCAAACATAGTCAATGATAAAAACTGACTAACAAATACACACTATGTGTACTCAACTAATGGATTCAATTGATATAAAAGCTTTCACAATTGATCGTGTAAAGATGTATTTACATTTGTCCTTCGTGATAAATTACTTATTAATTACATTAATTAATTGTTTCATCTACCATAAGTAACTCCTGGGCCCTCTCGAATATAGTACAATTAAAACGAATATAAGTAGAATAATTTCTATCAATTTTTTTTCTACAAATTTTAATGATGTGGGGTTCCATAAAATAAAAGGGAATCCGTAATCTTAAAAGTTTAGGAACCCCTAGGATACCCTGATATATACTACAGTATGAGTATTGTAATCATTTTTTCTTTTTTAATAATATCATAGATTTTGCACGAACATATTTTAATTAAACTAAAAAAAATACGATCCGCACTATTGCGTATATATTTTGGTTTTTGAGGCGACCTTTCGAATGCTTTGCAACCATCGTGGTCTCACGACGCGGCCGTCACATTCGAGGTGACTTAATCAAAATAAACGCAATAATAAGCTAAATTAAATATTCTTTCATATTAACTTTACAAAGGCTGTCAATGAACAAAAATATTTGTAGTAATCATGGAAATATAGCACGAAAAATAATAAAGTTAAAATTAGTTATCGAAGCATAACAATATGAACTATTTCCCCATCCTTAAACGCTTGTTATGCAAGTTTTTATTGTGAGAGGCCATAACTCAGCTCGAAGCTAGCGTTCATCAGCAGGCCAGTGCAAATATCCCGCCTTCGCTCCTAACGAGCCTCCGAAGAGATCCGAGGGTTTTGATAGGCCAACGATGCATTGTTGCCGTGCCGTGCCAGCTTTCGCACCATTGTGGGTCTACTCACGTATACTTGAAATCATAAAACTGATCTGTTTGTTTACAAAGTCCTTAAGTTATGAACTCTGTGATGGTGGAAATTACTCGTTTTTCTCATTTTTCCCTTTAGATGTTATTACTTTTTACAACGGTATTTTAATATTTGTTTTAACATATATTTTTTAATGCCTATACTTATATATATACGAGTACTAGCACTTGTATCATAGACACTGAGCGACAAAAATACGTATAACATAGTCACATTGATACAGGTCAGTGAGATTTGAATACCAGTCACATCGATCGTGAGTTTACACCTTCAGAAGTCGCTGATAATTTCCATACGCCATGGAAGATTAGATACAGATAGTTTAAAGAGTGGTAAGCAGACTGATATTAGCCCAGTCTGCCGTCCTGGGGTAGTACCACCACTTTCGACACACCCGTGAAGTGACCTTGTCGCGTTTCGGGAATAGTTTGAAAGTAGACACGTATAACGAGGGGAGTGTGCACTGTCAATCTGAATGGTACATGCTCGTCTCTTCAAGGCGGCATAGTGGAGTCGCCTCCACTGCCTGTAGAAATTTATCTGTAGTAGCAGTTGTATTCATGGACCGCACTCTAGCTTTACGTCAGGAGCGTTGTCACATGCCGAGCTACAATTTAAAAAAAATGTAGGTAATGCTAATCTCATAAAAATCTTGCTATAGAATAAATTATCTACCATTGAAGAAGCATGTGTCAAAACTCAAAGGCGTTATCAGTAGTAGACTCACACAAAAAAAAAAACACTCATAACCGGGTGCGAAATGGATGTCAATATTTCATCCAACTCTCTATGCGTACTCTCCGGTCGCAAATCGACACTATCAACCTTTCCTTTTCATACAACCCTTGCGTATTATCTGATAACGCTTTTGAATAACCATTCTAGACTAGTGTAAAAATTGTCAGCGAATGTGACTAGATAAGGATCTGTCATTTGTCGAGAGGGTAGGGGGATGTACAGAGCTATGTTTGAATCGTTTGTTACTGTTTTGTTTGCTTGATTGTCTTGACTCTTTGACTTTGTTATTTGCTTCATTTTTAGTTACTTTAATCAATAATACAAAAATACAATATTCTTATTAGTACATCCTAAAAAAAACTGTCATTGTATGTATAGGTAGGTTTATTTTATGTTAAAATGTGTTGTAAAGACTCATAAGCTTTCAAGTATAATCTTCGTCAGACAAAAAACGTATTCCAAAAGTAAATTTATATAATTTTATTGCGAAGATCGCATATACGAGATAGTGCACATAAGACAAAGAATGAGCCAACTAAAATGCATGGCCCGCTCCATCTGTGTAACACCTACCAATTGAACCAGCGAACGGAGCAATGATTGCTGTAATTTCTATAAAAAAAAAGGCGAACGGTAAAGTTCTCCAGACATATCGATTCAAAAATGTTTCATCAACAATAATTTTATTATCGTAATTTCAAAATTACGGGTTCGTTGTGCGACCGATTTTTATTCTTAAACGCATCGCGTTAGAGACGTATTGCTTCGCCACTAGAGAATTTATCAAGGGGGAGAAATGGAATCTTTTGTTGGCCTATAGCATTATTATTTCTCATTTTGTTTTGTTTATTAATACAATTGGCTCGAGGCGCAATATTGATATTCAAGTTTGATGATGACTCGCCGCGAATTTTCACCGACCTCTTTCTATCTCTCTCTGTGTGTATTTTTATGAATTTTATAACAATTGTGTTTAGGTTCCTCCTTCCCGTCCTTTTTGTTTAGGCTTCATTTAATATAATTCGGCTTCAATATAAAAGATTCAATTTAATTTATGTTAATTCCTAATTCTTTAAACAAAATGAAATAATATAGAAATCAGCATAATCCTGAAGAACAGGAGAAATAAAACAAATGCATGAGCAGTAAGGAGCGCCTTTTTAACTGCATTCACCGAGTTGCTGTTAGAAAACATAACAACCACGTCAATCAAAGAAAGAAAGCCTAAAGCTAGCCTCCATAGAGCACGATGTTTCTCATGGAAACCTCTAGAAATGATGTGAATAAATAACTCGCAGAAATATCAATTAAACAATTATGCTGTCCGAATGGAATCGTGTGTAATGATAGTGGGCTGAGCAATAACTCAGCCGCATCTGTTGCTATTCTACGGCTATTTGCACATAGCACGACATGCGCCGGCGCAGCGACCGAGGGAAAAGGTCGTGTCTCCGCACTAGTTATACTTATTAGATTTAATAATAGAAAATTGTTCATCTAATGCCATTTGCGATGGTTAATGAAGACTGCACATGCATGAAGACGCAATAACGGCTACGAAAGCTCTAGCTGTTGAATTCTATAACATTTTACAACTAGATTATGTTAAACACATTCGATATTTAAAATAAAGCTATTTGCGGTGTTATCGCTTCAAACATCCCATGATAAATCGTAGAGTAGCAGTTTACAATGAAAATGACGCAGCCCCGAGCGTTTCCATGTACAATATTACAACTGCCCATAACATTATAACCACTTATAATTATAACCGAGTTGCGACTGCGGAGACTACATATTTTCTAATCTCAATAATTTGAAGTAATGATCGATGAAGTTGTGGAATAAATGGCCAATAGATAATATGATGCAAATGTACCAACACATATGTCGTTACGTGCACCAGGGAATGTGGCCCGAGCTAAAACTACGGTAATCAATGCTTTTTATGCACACGTTTACCGAGAATCGATTCGGTAGGGATGCGAACTAATATCGATTATAAAATGATCTTCTAATACATCCTGCGCGTGTGGCACTATTACTAAATTATATGATAATGTTTACAGTTCGATGACATTTTATAATTCTATGAATTAATCATTTTATGATGTCGCTGTTGAGGAGTTAGTTATTTCGAGCAGTTATTTTATATGGGTACTGTTCACTCCAGGAATCGGAGACCACACCAGTCCTTTTTTCGCAAGAACCAACGCTACATTATATTTAATATTGTAATTTACTCATGTTTATTTTGCGACTGGTTTTACTATGAAATTATTGTCTGATATGGAAACTTAATCCATATTTTTAGTATCTAGGTAGTTAGTATTAACTACAGGGTGTGTAAAAAGACAGATAACATTCCATTTAACCACGTGTTAACACAAACCGTTATTGCAATGTATTTTTCTATATTAACGTTTTTTTTTAATTTTCATGTTTAATAATACCGAAATATGTTATAATATTATCGCTAAGCCAAACGCGCTCGACTGTCTATCAGCTGTGAGTTGAATAACCATGCTATGGTACCATAATGTTATGTAGTTGATATTACACCAAAAATGTCAAAGATTTTTAAAATTATGGTTGGATCAGTATAATATATATATTGTGGTTCGCGGGATTACTATCCGTCTTTTGACGTATATAAAGAACTAAAATCTAAACTAACCTTTTTCATAGCTGATCTGTCGTTCTTGTTGACGAGCATTATCCGCCGCAACCTTCAATAGACCTTGGATATTGCGAAGTAAGGTTTCCGTTGATGATACTAGAGTATCAGCAGTCGGATCTACGGGTACAGACGGAGGTGTTGATGTAGGACCAGCGTAACTGACTGGAGCTGGCGACCCAGATGTATTCATATCACGTTCGCCGTCGCTCATGTCACCTGGTGAGACAAAATGTTCACGGTTTAAAATAAAAATGAAATTAAATAAAGTAACCCAAATAAAGGAGTCTCAACGAGCCGGCATATCGGATATATGTTGTAGTACACGAAAAGATAACGAAGCTCTAGCAAACTACCAATTTGGCTTGGTAATTTTCTGGAAAACATAATTTGGTATATTTTTTGGTTATGGTTTTTGGGTAACATGCAACCAAGACTCATTTAAAATGTGCAGCTTTGTCAATATTAAAAAGCAAAGTACTTATTTAATTTTAACAACAAAGTTTGAAAGCTTCCTCCAAACAAAGTCGATTGAAAATAGCAACAGCTTGTTTATTTTACGTTGTCCCCTCACAAGCTGGACTATTTAAAAAAGGCAAAAATTCAATCATAAATTTGTATTATAACAAATTAAGTTTGATTCAGATATATATGCGAACAAAAAAAGTTCATTAAAGTAAAAAAACGTTCACCGCGCATTAGTACAAAAATAACATCAGATAATATAAAATCAACACGAACAGTTCGCGTGCAACATGTATCATTTGACTTATAATAATAATTATTATTTATTATTATTATTGCAATCAACTACATGAGTATTGCGTGGTACGTACCCTCCGATAGAAGGCAACCTGCGGACACAAAATGGGCTGCCTTCATACAATTTATATCCTTTGTTCAACTGACATTTTTTATTTATTTAATTCACACAAGTTATTAATATGTTTATTAAGAGCGGCTGTAGTCTAGCGGTAAGATGCGTGAACTCCTCGATGAGTCCAGTGTTCGAACCTCGCTAAATTCTGACCCGTACTAATAACTTTGTTATATGTACTTTGATCGCTCTATAAGCACTATTAAAGTGTGGTAGTCAGATTGGTTATCGGCCCAGTCTGCCGTCCTGTGGTAGTACCACTACTTTCAAATTACACACCCATGAAATGGACCTAACGCGTTACGTGCTCAGTTTGGAAATAGCGAGATGATGGTGTAAATACGACTACAGAAAATTCTCTGTGGTAACACTTGTTTCCGTTCATGGACCGCACTTTAACATCAGGCAGAGTGTTGTCATATGCCGAGCAACAATAAAAAAAGCAAATAGACATAAAAGGCGTGTTAATCTGTCAAAAACAAATTGCAAGTCTATCTCGAAGTCACTTTCCAATGGCATTATAAAAAATATGTTTTAATATTCACCTGTCCAAAGTAATATATCGATAGATTTAATTTAACTGACAAGAAAGTGAACGCTCATCAAATAATGAAGACAACATCGTTTCGTCATTGTAGATGAGCACGATAGCACTCTAACGTTGTCACAACACTATCTCTCTAATAAGACCAATTAACAGAATACCAAATAATATATCACGCACAAAAAAACACTTAACACATTCACGCATAAGGTCCTAATTCGTTTATTAATAAGACAACAACTTAAGACATTCTTGACCAAATTAATTCTTGGACAAAATTAAAATTGTTATTCGAATTGAGTTTTTAATGGCAAACGCACAAAGATCAAAGTTGAATGACACGTTTGTTAAGAAAGAGCTTTTTTACTCATGAAGCCATACAGCTCGTGATGATCGTGATTCACGTGTAGACAAAATTAATACAAAATAAATGTGAATTTCATAACGACACGGGTAGGTCACTTTCGAAACATTTCAATTACTTTTGCAAATAACAATATTATTGCTTTTTTTTATTGTAGCTCGGCATATGACAAGACTCCTTCTGATGTAAAGCTGACAACTGCTAACCACAGTGAACTGTTTTTCAGGCAGCAGTCGTCCCCGCTATGCCGGCTTGAGGAGACGAATGTGTACGTGTTAAGATCGACAGTGCACTCCTCTCGTTATACCCAGGACGGCAGACTGAGCTAGTAACCATCATCAGTCTGCCTACCACTTTTATTAAAAAGTTGATGTTACATTTACATCTTCAATAAGTTAAGTGAATAATTCCCACGATCTCTGAACATTTTGTGAGTAAGCTACAATTATATCGAACACAATCCTTATTGTTTCATATAATTTACCTATTGTATTCCGCGACTTATTTACATTTGCAAATCATAATGTTTTGATGTACGATCACACGAATGTAAAAGCTTTAGAATTGGTGAAACACAACGAGTTAAATTAATTCTAATTAGAAAATAAAACAAAGAAATTTTTTATGTATATTTATATGTATATACATTTATAATATTGTCATTGCATCTATTTAATTAATACTGTTTATTTATTTTACTATTCTTACACATTCACTATTCTTTGTCACACCGTTCGCGTTCACCTGCCCCGGGTTCCAGCTGAAAACCAGCGCTACGACCTGCCTCGTGTAGGTCCTAGCATATGCTGAGCTGTGCGCCCTTTCGTCCCTACACATTCGCGTTGACACTTGCTATTGTGTATCTTAAAAATATTTTTTTGGGATGAATAAAGTTTTTTCTTTCTTTCTTTCTTTCTTTCAAATTGATTTTTCACACGGCCGTTCGTGTAAGGCAGGTCTGACCAACACGAGGCCGAATATTTCATCGTTAGTTTTTTTTTAATTTTAGCTCATCAGCTAGAGTGCGATTCGTGGCGCAGGCGACTTCTATCAGAGAAGGAGATCCGCCATGCCAGCTTTGTGAGATGTCTCTTCACACTGCGCTTAAAGAATCCTAAGTTGAAGAAAGGATGAAAGACGCGGCTGGGAAGATCACAATCTAGTGGAACGACAGAAAAAGGGCTGCCAGTTTTTTTTTCGTTTTTTTTTATATTGACGCGACATGTGACGTCGACTGGCCTGGTGGTAAGCACAGTGGAGATCCATGAGCGCCGACGACTGGAGGACCGCGGTACACGGTGACCCCAGTCGCCGTCACTATGCCAGCCGAAAAAGGTGCTTTTTCACGCTCCGCTTGAAGGATTTTGCTAGATATTTTTTATACGTATTTGTGCTATGATCAAACAAAATCACATTTAATTCGAAATTAAATCTATTAAATCGAAGTATTAATTTTTTATTTTTTTTATTAATTTTATATTTTATATATATATAAATTTATTTTATTATATATGTATATTAAATATATAAAAAAATAATTAATCGAACGGTTAATGGTTTATATATTTTGCGTTTGAATTACACTTTTTAAGAACATGTTAACCTAAATTTTGCCCCGCTAGAGCTGAGAAATTGCTCGTCATGAAAGTCCGCGAGACCATTTGGGTTGGCCAGGTCTGGTGTAAAGGAAATGGTTGATGCGTTAACTGGAGGCAATGAGCGTTAAATGTATATCTGTTCTAGTAAATCTGTAGTGTTAGTTGATGTGAATTTGCTACTGATTTCCTTCCTGACTGGATTTGTTTTCTCGTTGATCCGGTTTTAGTGAGAAATCTTATTTCATTCGTATGAGAAACGAGTGATTGATGTTTAATACCACATTATAAATAATTACAAGTACTAATCACTCTTAAGAATGGTAGGCAGACTGATGATGGTTACTAGCTCAGTCTGCCGTCCTGGGGTAGTACCACCACTACCAAGTGTAACTATGTAAGTGACCTAGTCCGCTTAGAAGAAGCCGGGCATAACGAGAGTACAATTTGGACTTCCCAAGCCGGCATAGGGGAAACGATTTCGGCAAATAACTAGTTTTATTATTATGTATTGTCGCATAAAACTGTAACAATGAAGCGTTCAACTATTCATACACCATTTAGAATAATATCGCGTAGATAATAAGATTTTATTATATCGAACCATTAGATGAGTACGTGCGATGTCTCGGGATCAAGTTGAGGCGCACTCGTATGGGAACGGGCGCACGATTACTATTCGCTAATCGTCTTTAGTGGGATGCGCAGGAGTGAATAGAAATGCGCATGTGTGGTCCACGTAATAGCTAACATCTCTCTAGTGAATGATGAATTGCCACAACACAAATGTATTAATGACGATACGGCCATAAAAGTCGGAGCAGATAACGATTCATGACATATCAAAGCTGTACAATAAAACAGCCTATACCGAGTGCAGTAGACTGACAAAGTAGTGGACGAGTAGCAATTTTACACTTATTATATTATACAGGTTTTGAGTTTCTATAATAAAAGGAAGGTGGCTTTATGGCTGATAATTTCCGAACTATGAATGCTGAAGGTACCAGAGCTATTACTGAGTAATTTCGCCCAGTATTACATGGAGGCAAAATTGAACGGGTGATACGACTAGAACGTATTAATACTACTACACGGACACTTTCTTGCGAACTATACCTTGATTATATCGAGTGAGATTGACTTATTAATAACAACACGTAACTCATTTGAAACGATTATACCAATCTCAGCTTTATTAGAATTATTATTATCCATCGGAAATTTTTCATTGATTTCTTATCTTAAATCTTGTAAGGATTTAAAGAAAACACGCTCACCATCATCCTCATCTTTATCATTATGGTCGTCTTGGTCCGACAGCGCTGCGTCGCTTTCGTCGCTATGAGATCTCGGCGAAGCAGCTGCTGTGGCGGCTGAAGGAAGTCGTGAAGGTTGCGGGGTACGCCGAGAGCCCGCTGAGCTTCTTCCACTCGCAGACCCTTCGCCTCTTTCTCCTCTATCACTTCGTTCACTTCTCTCAGGCCTGTCACTCCTCTCGCTCCTATCTCCTGAGCCTGATTTGGATAAATTAAGAACTGGACTGTGTCCTGGCGATGAGCCTGTGAAATAGAAAACTATAAAGGATTTGTAATTTATAAAAATCATGGTGCGTTCTACTCTAAGATTTCTAAGATGTCTGAGAAAGTTATTTGAAAATGTAACGGATTTTAGAGATTAGAACTGAGAAAATACTTCTTAAACAATTAATTGGGCAATTAAGTTCTGAAGAGATTGATTGGAAGCTTTTACCAATAATAATGTCTAATTTTAATTTAATTGTTCAGGGAATTTGTTCAAGATACTTAAATAAAATTATAAAATATTTAATTATTTACCTCAAGCTTGCTTAACCATATCATTTTATATCGCAATGAGCATGAATATAAATGGTGTAAGATGGTAAAAATCATTAAGGCTACAACTTATACTCTTAACTGGTAGTTAGACAAATTACTCACCGTTATGTGAACCTTCACGAGCTTTATCCATCGCCATAACGCGCTCCATATCTCCTCTTTCATCTCGCAATCTGCAACAATAAAAATTGCATACTCTTAATTACTGTACATAATTATTGTTTATTAATTCAATAATCGTAGTTGATTCAATTAATTTTCTTTGGCATTTTACGAAGAACATTAATATTGTCATGGCTTTTTTACCAATTTACACGATAATTAAAAAAAACATATTTCCTTCATACAGACTATCTATTTAAGTATCGGGATTAGCATGACAACAGACATTCTGAGAGCAGTTTGTCTTCATGAGACAATCATCTTAACAAAGCCGGTATAGTGGAGTTGACTGCTGCCTCCAGCAGTCGCGGTTGCATGTCGGACTACTATACTAAATATTTAAGGCCTATTTATATTAAAATAAGCATTTTTTCTATCGAAAATAAAAATATTATTATACAAATCGTAATATTAAATAAAGCTACTTCAAATTAGTTCCAGTTATAAAAAAGAAACGAAATGAAACCAATAAGGCTGCTTAAAAACACTTTTATCATTTGAAATCATAAAGAAGTTCCCGTGGAGTTATGGGAGCTACTACAAAGGGAAGAATACAATATCATAGTCCCCCGCTGTGTCTCTTTGTGTAGAGATCTGTACGGCATGTAATACTGTGGTAACAATTGGGAACCTTACCCTAATTTCGTGGATTTCTTTCTTTGGTTTCAAATGATGATGTGGGTCTGTGCTTCCGTTTATAGTTAACTTTTTTATTGATTGGTTTGTTTTTTATTCTAATTATTATGATTAATTATAATATATATGTTTTATATAAATATATACAAATATACATATTTTAAATGGAAAATGTAAGCAGTCATTTGCACGTATTAACCCTAATATAAAAGAGTGTAATGTTTAAATTATAAACATGAAACATAAACATTCAAACCAATTTCAGTTATTCATTTTTCAAAGGGGTAAAAGTAATTCTCCGCAATTTTTGAGAAGTTGTTTCCTTTTGAAACATTTGAATATAGATGACGTCTGTGAAAGTGAAATGTAACATACATAATAAGTGGCTGTTTTAAGCCTTCGCGAATCCCTTCCCGATGTAGCAACAACCCCTTGGCAAAGAGTATAATGATACGTTTAAAATATAGATAAGACACTTTTATTTGAAACTTTTTGGATACAAGGTGATTTTTTTCTAAGAGGTCAATTGGTGAAGTATGTATCAAACTAGAAGATAGTGAAATTGTTTTGGTGCAAACTTGAATATGAGGCCGGTTGCAGAAAGAGCTAAGCGAGCTTAGATTATTTTCCAGACTCGTGTGCAGACCGCTAACTATGTAAGCAAGTATGAAAAGTAACCTCGGCTATGCGAGCTAAGCTAAACTAACTTAGCTTGGCTCTTGGTCTACAACCAGCTTAATAATATGAACGGTGGCGTGCTTAACTTACTATTGAAGTTACAAAGAATAAGTATATTTAAATCCAACAAAACTTCAGAAGTAAAGATTTTGAGAATATAAATAAACACTACAAAACACATATTTCATTTAAATACTATCTTTAACATCCGTTTTATATAAATTCTATGGTCGAACCCTTAAATAGAGTCGTTTCGCTTAGCGCGTATTTTAATGGCGAGTCATGGTTTCGGTTGAATTTAATGTACTTTTCGTATCAACTGACTTTAATATGTAAATGACTTCTCATTACCCCTTATTCTGGAGGTTAATTTGGCCAATAACCCCAAATAAAACTTTTGAATCGATAACAATTATTATGCAAAATAATACCCAGAAACTCTTTATAACTATAAAGAATAAATATTTTGTAGTAAAAAAATTAAGACGCATTTTAAATTTCCCGCGTTTTCCTTACTTTTTAGGAGCCTAATGTGTATTTATTTTATTTATTTTAGAGAAAATACAGCGACAGGCAGAAGCAGAAACAAAGAAGCATTAAAACATTAAATACAATAGATTTACCCGCCACCAAATAAATTTCCACTATGTACAATAGTTGTGCACTTTCACGAACAATAAATAAATGCTTAGACAATTGTTACCATATTACTAGGATGCAGTTCGGTCATTCAATTAGACATGTAGTTTATTTATTAATTTATTAACTTATAGCGGCCGTGATCTAGCGGTAAGACGCGTGAACTCACGATCGATGAGACGTGTTTGAACCTCGCTAAAGTACCAATGTAACTTTGTGATATGTACTTTGGTCGCTCAGTGCCTATAGCCACTATTAAAGAGTGGTAGGCAGACTGATGATGGTTATTAACCCAGTCTGCCGTCCTGGGATAGTACCACCACTTTCGAATGTACCACCCGTGAAGTGACCTCCGACCTGCGTCTTTCGCAACGAGCGAGTAATAGCTGAAAGGAAGGCTTTAGACAATTGCCTTCCACTGTTACCTTACACTCCGTCACTTAGAACATACTTACTACTAGAGTACTTTCAGCTAGATTCTTTGTTGTCTTTCATTACAGCTGAACTGTTGCGAGTTGAACGAAGTCGAACGAGGTCAGCTCTGCTCGCATTGAAAACCCCACGAATAATGAATTCAATCTTATTTTAATGATTTTGTCAAATAAAATAAATTATAACCGTATTTATCATATTATCAAATCAAAAATAATAAATAAAGAAGAATTGAGAAAAAAAACCCAAAGGTGAACTAGAACCGGATACAAAAATGAAATCGAATTCAAACGATTGTATCTTAGATTTAGAGAACAATATGGCTGAACCAATATTTAATTTTAATACAGTAGTGTTGAAATGATTAATGATATGAAACGGAAATAATGTATTTTTGTTTATTCACAGTCTTGTTAAGATAGGTACGAGTGGAACATTTTTTTTTAACAAACTAATTCGGACTTTAAAAAAACATAAAGGTGCGTCCGTGCTAGACAATTGCATCAACAGAGTATATATAACAAAGTTATATTGGTACCGGTCAAAATTAGCGAGGTACGAACACGGGTCTCAGCGATCGTGGGTTCACGCGTCTTACCGCTAGACCACGGCCGCTCTTTTAGTCTATATATAAGTTTTAATTATTTAAAATTTAATTGTAAAAGGAAGGCTTGTAGGTTAATGAATCCAAAATTAACAGAATCAAAATTTAATCATGCACTTGTGATTAACGGTCTTATTGTATCGTAATAACGGAAAGAGCAAACAAGTCACTCCCCCAAAATGTCTGTCAAGTACACCCGTCATCACTCACAGAGATGTAATAATATTATTCATCTAACTTGTCAAAACGCAAATTGGCGACGAAAGAACCGAATCGTGGACTCTAACGAAGAAAAATTCGTAAAATAATAACAAATTTTCACGCCGTGATATGCAAATTTTATGAAATTCGTTTTTGAGAATATTTTTCCCTTTCTCCCTTCGATAGGAAAGAATGCTTCGATGAGATATCAAAAGTCGAGAGCGGTGATTGGTTGGAGTGTCGAATTTTTATTGGTTCCTTTCTAATTGGAAATATCGATCTTATTGTTTGACAGAATAAGCTTAACTTATATATTCTTTCAACACTTTTATTATATTTATAACTCTTTATTCTTATTTTTCTTGAGATATGTTTTTGATCAATTTTATTTATGAATACATAATCTTATTGATAGATAATAAAGCTGATGATAGATCATGATGATAGTTTATTGAAGCTTCTGTTTCTATTATAATCGTATTAGCTTTGTGATTGGATATTATCATTGTTGATAGGCGATTGCCGTCGATCAGTGACATCGAATAACCGTGAAGCCTAACCGACGATATTCTACTAGATATTCCAGTGACGCGGTCTCGGACAATGACGGTTTTGGACCAACATTGCCCAATGAACGTTGATTAGCGTTAATACCTATGAAACTAATGCACGCGGTTATGGAAACCTTTATGTGTTGACGAAATGGTTGTCGGCCTCAATGGTGGAGGTGAATTTTGTGAACAAAATTTTGGTATATTTTACCGTATTGTGCACGATCGAATGAGCTTTGATTTTAGATTAATTTGTTATCAAATTTGTTAATATTTTATGGCTTAGGCACTCGAACATATAAGGAGCATGTATTAGAACTTCTAAGACGAAATACTCTATTAGGGATCTAAATTAAAATATTACTCAAGTACTAGACTAGACACCGCGCGCTGTTAATTTTTACTGTCTAAATCTGAACAACCAACCATCGTCAAATTAAAATCATCGGAGATAGTTTTATTTAAAAAACTGAGACGAGCAACAACTCAGTCTCGTCGCGACCCCGATGACTGCAAATCTTTCAAAAGTCGGATTAAAATAATCAAAATAATAAATCTTTTAATTTAGTTTTACGAAGAAGTTCGTAGAAATATAAATAAAATTATCATTCAACAATTGAAAAACAAAATCCAAAATTAGAAAAAGATAGATAAAGTTTCTAAAAGCAAATATATACAAAAAGCAAGCCAAATTTCCATTTTAATGAATCGATTAAGAAAATCAAATCCGCAGTGCGTCACTTTGGAAAACATTTCTCTGACACCCAAATCAAAAATCGTTTTGGGTTCGTCGTTAAGGGGGAGAGGTGGGTACGTCGACGCCTCAACATTTATTATTTCAGACATATCACTCACATGCAAAACAAACTCGGCCCGATCCATCAAAAAGTTTCCTTTCTTCCCCCCCATTCCTAAACAAATCGAGTGTGTAAGTGTCCGTATTGGGGATATGATGTATTTTATTTGCAATCTGTTGAGGTTTTAGACATACCTATCTATACATATAATGCTTTGACACTGAACTAGGATAGTATCCTAAGAATATCCTGTTCTATGAGAACCAGGATAAGAACAAGCCTATCTTAACATCTAGACCCGAAAGAGACACTTTAGTACTTTTTTTATAATATTTATTTAAACCACGAATCGAACCGGGGACTTCTGCTAATGATAAGCTTGATGTCAACATTTAATTCAAATATTCTATAAGGAATAAAATTAGAGCAGATAGAGAAGCAGTGGAAATATAGAAAGTTAAACAAAATATAGGAGATAAATCTTCTTTTTAGATATTATTTCTCATCTGTAACATAAGTAAGAATAATAACAAATATAAATCAGAGAACTTTTTAAAATTTTTCCATAAAGTTAATAAAAGCAAACAGATTCACAACTGTCTTCATTCAAAAGAAATGAACATCAGAAACTTCCCCCTAAACAACAGTCAACACAATGAGCATTTCCGAAGAAAATCGAGCGCAAAAAGGCTAAAAACACCTTAGGGGTTTACTAATCGAATAAAAAATATCAGCCGATGCCAATGTATAGGGGTGGATACGAATAAATTATAAGGCACAAAAAGGGGGATGATGATGCAAGTAAAACATCTAAGCATATGTATGAAGATATATTATTATTTATGCTAAATATTTTTGATTTAAGATACGTATCTTTCATGTTCAGTAACGAATAAATGTTTAAATTTCCTCGACCTTTGTAGCTAAGTTGGTTCGATTCTCGGTTCAAACAAATAGTTATTTCTTTTATAAATACGAGTAGTTTCATTCTTGGATCCATCGTTTCTTATGAACAGCTCATTATGCAAAACAATGCACTTCGCCTATTTCATTTCAAAACATTTTATCTAATAAAATCTTTTTGTAGATTTTATGCAATGTAGGTATATTTTCTGTAATGATCGAATATCAAGTGTCACGCGTACGCAGATGCTCTGTCAGTTTTTCGCCAACTTCACCAACTACACCACTTCAACTGCGTATTACACGACATTGCCGCCGGGCGCAGCGTACTAGCTCTAGATTTCAAAATTAATTTTCTTATATTATTTTCATGTGTAATTTCAAACTTCAAACTCAATATTGCACAAATGACTTGAATTTTCTGAAAATTTGTTAGAATTCCGAAAATGTTACATTCCATTGTATATATGTGTTCCATTGTATATTGTATATATTAATATATGTGTTCTTAATTTCTTATGTACTAAGAATGCAATTAAAGTAAGAAAAATGCACCATATTAAAATTCAATGAGACAAACACTTAAGGAAAAAGAAGCACAAGGGAAATCTGGAAAAAATAATAGGAACCAAGTAACATGATGACTTGTCGTCGTATTTCCCCTCTGCATAAACGTCACAATGTCATTTGTAAAAATTGCGGCCTCCCAAAACTTTGGTAGTTATAGAACAGAAATACGTTGACTCTCCTTTCAACGAAATGGCTTTACAAATATAGTAACGTAATAAAATGATTCTAAAATAGTAAAAATAAAAGCGAGCTACTCCAAGGTTTTCTGCAATAAACTAAGCAAATTGGAGGGCGACAAAAAGAAACGGGAAAGCGGAACCTCTTGGGGTAACCGGAGACAGTTATTTAAATTTGAATAATATAATATGAAAAAAATTACATCACTTAATACTATAATAAAAGTGCACTAAGCGACTGGGGCATTATGCTTTCGAAATGCGAAAAAGGGCCATGCAAATTTCGGTTATGAAACGTGAAATGAAATATAAAAATTTTGTTTGCGGGAAATATTATGTCGTTGAGGCTTCGAGGCTCATTACGATATTAGAAATACGTGCGGAGATTTAAGTTGTCTTCGATGGTGTTCTAATGATGAATGATGCACTTGAAAGGACTTAAAAAAAGATTGTAATTTCAACATAGAAATGATATTTGAATAATAAGTAGATGTTTTCGATTTAACTTTTTGACTTTTATACAAGTTTTTTTAACATTACCTATTTTGTTTACGTGTTATTAAAATTAAATTGTAAGTTTATTTTAAAATTATCTGTCGCCTAGCGGACAAGTGTGTTGCAGGTTCGATTCCCAGTCTATGAAAAATGTATTTGTTTCGCATGTGGGTGTGCTGT
This sequence comes from Tinea pellionella, assembly GCA_948150575.1. NCBI lineage: Eukaryota > Metazoa > Arthropoda > Insecta > Lepidoptera > Tineidae > Tinea > Tinea pellionella. The sequence continues at coordinate 8,024,640 of OX411252.1, forward strand.
TTATGTCTGGTCTTGGCATCTGACAGTAAAGCAATTTTTTTTAAAATTATTCATAGGCAAGTATTTGATCACATCCTGCCTGATGCAATGATACAATCTAAGATGCTGCAAGTTTACCTATTTAACCTCAATTTAAAAATAGTATGGTGTCCGGTTATATGTATTGTTTAATTACTTAATAATAATTTTACTGATATTTTTAAAATTTTAATTAAATTTAAAAGAAATAAATATCAATTTAAAATAGGGATTAGGGCTTTTGGGGCACCTAAAAAGAGATTAAATTGAAAATGGAAGGTGAATTTCAAATGAAATCTAACAAAATTGCATCCTATTTGTTCACAACAGATTATGCTACCATAACGAGGTTTCGATTTGCTCTGTGTAGCGTTGTTGTTAGGATTAATAAAGAAAACAGAAAAAAACATCTTAGTACTTATTATCTAAAAAATATAATTTATTATTATTATAGCTCGGCAACACTCCGCCTGATGTAAAGCAACAAACTTTAGGTTATTAAGTAATTTTTTCATTTGTATTTAAGTATATAATGATTTCACGAGTATAGTGGCGCGCTAGCTCACAAGTTAATATTTTTCGGGAAATTAATATTCTTATTAATAAAACAGATTTTTTTATAAGTACCCTAGTTTCGAATATAACTTTGTACTTGGTACTTTTCAGGAGTTATGTAATATATAATACATAACAAACTTCAGACATTTATTGTAATATAAGTAAAGAACAAAGATGTTCCTGTCGCACCGGGAGAGAAATATAATTATGCAAAATTGCTTTTACGATTCCCCTCGATTTTTTTAACAGACATTACCATTATCTGTAATGGGTATACGTTTTGATAATGTACAATTTTATTGTACGATTATTAGGTAAATTACTATTTTAGATAGCATCGTAATCGTAGTCTGTTTTATGTCATTTTTAGATTTATTTTTATAAATAGTTCGACATATGACAACACTCCGCCTGCCTGATGTTAAGCTAGAGTGTGGTCCATGAAAGGAAATAACTGCTACGACAGAAAATTTATGCAGACAGCGCTTGCGGGAGACGAATTTGCACCATACAAGTTATCAGTGTACAACTCCTCTCGTTATACCTGGATACTAGAACGCGATACAGGTGTTGCATTTGAAATATTTATTTATGTGATATGTATGTATTATATTTTAATTACTTATTTGTTTATTCTATTTATTTTGTCAATATTATTTGTATTGCACTGTAGATATCTCCGCTCACACCAACAAAGGTTAGCCACTTATATGTGCAATAAAGTGTTTTTTATTTTATTTATTTTAATTGCGGCACTATTCCAGGACGACAGACTCTTTAATTAAGATTATATTATCAAATAACTAGCTGACCCGGCAAACTTCGTACCGCCTTAGAATTTGATTTCTGAACGACTTTTAAATTTAATTGATTTCTAAACGACGACGGAACGAATATCAAATGTTTGACATTCAAAACAAAGGAATAGTTTCTAAGGGAAAGCGAAATTGTTGTTTTTACTATATTCTAAGCATTTTTTTTCATATTTACTCACCTTTTAAACCTTCCCTGGACTTCCACAAATAATTCAAACCAAAATTAGCCAAATCAGTCCAGCTGTTCTCGAGTTTTAGCGAGACTAACGAACAGCAATTGATTTTTACATATAAGTATAGATTATATATAATTTAAAAAAATTAAACCATAGGCACTGCACTCAGGTTAATATAACATTGGCACTAGTTAGAATTTAGCTAGGTTTGAACACGGGTCTTATCGATCGGAGTTCACGTGCCCTACCGCTTGACCACGGCCGCTCTAAAACTTTAAAAAATATAACAAAAGAAAAAATTTCAAACATCTGTTGTAGTAATTTAATCTGAATATTTCTTTAATACGTGCAAAATTGCAAACCACTTCGATTGCATAAATATGGCTTCAATACTTCTTCACATTAAGTGACCACAGACATTCCGGTCGGCAGATTGTAACACTTTCAATTGACGACTGACCAGTTTAATATATCTTAGGGACTAGTTACAGACCGGACCGTTAAAAATAACGTTATTACTGATTTTACCAGTACTTCCAAAATGTTTTTATTAGTCACCGTCCTTTCACGTCTAGAGTGAAGATTCCTTTCTCAAGCCAGCATAGCGGAGATAGTAATTGATAAAGCGGTATTATTAATACTAGGATAAATTAATATCGCGTTTCGGGAACAGTTTGAAAGTAGTAGGAGTGTGCACTCCTAGATGGTGCATAATTGTCTCCTCAAGCCGGCATAGCGAAGGTGACTGCTGCTAGTAGAGATTTCTCTGTAGTAGCAGTTGTTACAATTCATGGACCGCACTCTAGCGTCAGGCGGAGTGCTCTCGTACGCCGGGCTACAATAAAAACACATGTGACGCTATAGTCAGCCTAGTGGTAGGTAATTAATACATATGTACCTATAATATTTTGTAATGATATTTGAAGAAATTAGCGAGATTTGAATACGAGTCTCATCGATTCTGAGCCCTACCGCTAGACCACTGTTCTATCAATATTAAAGAGAGAATTTTAAACTTTCAATTTCAATAATATTTGTAAGACGATCGCTGTTCATTGATTGGTCAGAGCACATTACGTGTTAGGGGTAATGATCATGATCAGCTGTCCGATTGCTTCAACTGACCGCAACATGTCTAAAACGAGACGATAATGGGTATATATGGGTATACGGACACTTTGTTTTCTATATAGCAATCTCGGATGGGTGTTATTACTGAAAATTTATTTCAATTTATTTTTCTTTCTTGTCATTTTTACACCCATGCCGGCTTAAGAAGATATAGCGAGAAAAGTGTGCATTGTCAACCTGGTGCACGCTCGTCTCCACAAGTCGGCATAGCGGAGTCGCCTCTGGAATAATTCGAGTGCAAGTATAGGTGTCTCGATATGAACGCTACATATTTATTTCTTTTTTTATTTTAGCTCGGCCCTCCGCCTGATGTTAAACTAGAGGGCGGTCCAGGACAAAAACATCCGCTGCGTTAAAATTTTTGCAGACAGATAGCCTCTGCTATGCCGGCTTGATGAGCGAATGGGCACCATCCAGAGAGTGCACACCTCTTGTTATACCTGGCTACTTCCCATCCCGAAACGCGACAAGGTTACTTCACGGGTGTTACACTTGAAAATTACTTAATATACTTAATATGTATTTACTTAAAAAGAACTATAAACATTTCCTTAATAATTGTTAGTTTTCAACAATAATTAATGATGTTTTCATAAAGTCATAATCTATTAAAACGTAACATCGGTAACCTTTAGGAAAAATAAGTTATTCCCACTCAAGCAAAGAACGTTACAAAACATAATCATGTCCGTGTTCATAATTAATAATAACTGTACACATAACCAATTATTAGGTTAAACAAATATGTTAAAACGTAAATTCAAATGTGAACTCTATTCCGTTGAAATTAAGAACAATTTTCGTGTTTTTCAAAGTATAGATGAAGCTGTTGAAGTAAGCACTGGTAATGAAGTTCAGTAAGATAAAGATCTTTGTTATAAAATCCCGATAAAATCTCACTTTCACTTTGATAGAAACTGAAGGTTTTGTTCTAACCATGAAGACTGTGACAGTTAATTAAACACCGAAAAACTTGTCACTTTAATTCGTTAAGAATATTATTAATTACACACCAGTAAATGAGATATGCCTCAATTGGAAGATTGCCTAAGATTGAAATGCTGAAGCATCTAACTAATTCTAAGTAGAATTCTCTCATAGTCGCTTACGATTGTCCAAAAATATCAAAAGATTATGTTAAACGTTGGCGTCTCTTAAAGTTAAGACAGTTTTAATATATTTTTTCTTTTATAATATCTAACAACCCATAAACAATCATAAAATATATGTCGTTAATATAAAACAAAGCAATTATAATAAACGTTTACGTAAACGTAGTCACATAATAAAATGTAAACATGTAAATATAACCCCCAAAATTTACACAACACTAATTAAATAGAATGAAATAACAATAGCAGCTGTAATCGAATGAGATACTGCCCATCAAATATGGACTTTGGCAGAAAGTAAACAGAAAATATAATTTACAAGCAATTTGCCGCAGATATGTCCGCAATCAAATTGTCTCGTTAATACGAACGGTGCTATCAAAACATTTGATTTGTGGCCAGGACGGACAGTGGGAGAGTGCTCGTTGTGCCTCTAAAATTTGACCCATTGAAAAAGGTCATAAATCATTATGAAAATAGGTTTTTATTTGTCTATGCATACACCGCATATGTCTATACTACTCTTTACGATACCTAGCAGTACTATATTATATTCTAGATAAAATAAGGCATGCTTGTTGTATGATTGACATCTAACGACGATCGTTCGAATTTATTTTAATTGGTAGACATTTACCTAATAAAATACTTAGACATACCTATCTAATGATACTTTATCTATTATGCTAACCAGCGCCGGATTTAGACTTCGGCGGCCCATAGGCAGAGCACGTTGTGGAGGCCCTCAAATCGTTTGTGGTTATCTGTTGAAATTTTCTATTAAGGTCAAGGTAAAGAAGAGAGCAACTAAATAAGTTGGCTAACACAAATTTTAAAACAAAACTCGGTATTTTTTTGTTTCTACTGAGCCTTTATCGATTTAATTTAATTTTTTTTTTTGTGGTGTGGTGGCGGCCCCCTTGTGGTGGCGGTCCATAGGCAACTGCCTATATTGCCTATGCTTAAATCCGACACTGATGCTAACTCGTGTATCTATAATAAAAATCCTTAATTTAAATGGTAGTAGTTAAAAATGGGTCAAATACTAAAGGTCAAAATTGAAAAATACTTTTGACAATAGGTTCCCAACACATATTTGTGGGGGAAGGGACCTTTGATTGGCATCATGAACCATTTATTGGATATTCTGTATGTATTTGAATTGCAAATGAATAGGTTTAACTTGTTTTTGTTGCCTGAAAAATTTACTTCGAATAAAAAAAATATGAATATTTTGGTACTGTGATCTGCCGTCGTCTAGCGGTAAAAGGCGTGAACTCCTGATCTATGGATCCGTGTTTTATGTAGATACTTTGGTCACAAGAACTAACTTAGTATTTTCAGAAGTAAATACTATTGCCGTTATTTCTTGTAATACTATTTTATATTTACACTAAAACTATTTTTTATAGTAATTCCCGCGTTCCCACCTGATGCTAAGCTAGAGCGGATCCAACTGCTACTACAGAAAATAATCTGTCAGTAGCCTCCGTTATGCCGGTTTAACCTCTCATAACAAAAGCCATTAACAATAATTAAAATTGGAAATTTGAAATAACAATACAAAACTAAAATTAGTTTGAAATCTCTGCCTCCTTAAAAATATATTATAACCATTGTGAAAGCTTGAAATAAACAATCTTCTAATAAAATAAAATATTAAGATAAACAAAACCCAAATAATATACTGTAGCGGTATATCATTTCACATAAGTACTAAAATCCATTTGAATACTGAAAAGTGAAAACGCAAAAGAAATTTATTCTTTGGCAAATATTTACAATGAACAATCCGACGCACAGTCGTTTCCATTCACGAATTTATGTATGTAATGTTCTCTTTTCGCCCGGTCCTTTTTCATCCATTTTCTCACTTACATAAACTTTACCAAATATTAACTATGTGTTCTACGTACTCTATAAAAACAAAACTTTTTTAACTACACTATAACTACACAAATTAATATATAGATTTTAGTTTAAAACTCTTGTTATTGGACGATGAGGCGCGGGCGAAAACCCAATGTGATAAAATAAAACGAAATTCGATTTATGCACGGACACACCCAGAATGGTACTAAGAGTGCAGACTCAGCGAATAAACAAGACTTTTTATTCGTATACCTCTGTAATTCCCCTCGAAATGCGAAAATGGTGAAAAGCTTGTAATTTGCATAATCCAACAGGAAAAAGGTCAGGAAGTGAAATGGTAAGAGTCCGCTGTGTTGCTCATTCAGCAAATTGCACTTCGGGCCCTGTTCACATTAGCAATTCCACTTGCTTTTACATAATTTTAATTGCTTTATATTTCTAATAAACGTTTTAATAAAATAGACTAAAACAGATAAACATTTACTCATCACTGGAATCTAATAGGAAATAATTTTGGATTTCTAATACTATAAATCAAATAGTAATATAGTAGATATAAGATATATATGTTAATGTAGATAATATAAATATTTGAATAAATAAAATATAGTTAAAATATAAAGCAACAATTTCCAGTGAATGTAAACGCACTAGGCACACAAACAGGCAGAATTCACTGCATATTCATAGAGTCGAGCGTAGCGGTACCACATGCAAATTAAGATCTACACTTTGTAATGAATTCTTTTGATCTACGAATTCATATATTTGATTTATCCCATCAGTCAGTCGTTGATTGTGTACGCTGGTGTTAACATGAATGCGTTTGTCGACAAATTAATTATATATTCATAGTTTCTGACGTCATATACAAAATGGTAATGAAAATTATTGGCGTGAAATATACATTTAATTGGTTACGTGAAAATATATTACGAATTATAAATATTGTATAATTATATCCTAATAATTTATATTTATAAAAACTTCAAGTTTCAAGCGAAATAGTAACATAAAATCGAATTAAAAAGAAAGAAGAGAACGAACTAAAAAGTTACATAATTACTTCAACACAATTCAAAGTTCTAAGTAGAAAAAAAAAACCGAAACGCAGAAATGACAAGACGATGACAAATGAGAGCCACTCGCATCCAGCGACGGGTGGTGAACCTCATCAAAATTATTCCCGACTTAAAAAATCCAGACCGTAAACAAAAAGGATCTCAGGAAAAAACACTTCCAAGTCCGGATAAAAAATAAGTATTGGCAACATTGATTGATGCGTACTAATAGGCCGCGAAGGAATAAGCCATTCTGGGGTGTAATTATAAAAGAAATGACATATTCTGTCATTGACAACGTTGCTTAGAAATAGAACGGTCACGCCTTTTAAAACTCGCTCGGGAAATAATTAGTAATACAAAATTTCTGTTTAATTATAAAATATGAGTGAAGGCAGCTAATTGATTGTTGCTTAGACCTTGCTCTTCGGAAACATGTCACTTTGGCACGTGTAAATATTTTTAGTAAAAATAGAAGTAGGCTAACTGGTGAGTATCTAATGATTGAAACGAGGTGTGATACGATAAGGGGAATTCTCAAATTAAAAATAATAACAAGGTAAAAAATAACAAGTTAATATAGACCATTACCATAGAAATGATGGTAAATACTTTTTTATTTTCAACAAATTTAAAACATCTAAATATTTATTTTGTCCGAAAATCGTAACCGGGAACTTTGCGCAACGACCACGATCACTGCGCCATGCATCACAGAGGCCGTCAAAGGCACATTAAAAGTAAAAGATAATAGAAAGAAAATTCAAATCTGCTAATCCTAAAAGGCGTTTCAGATACAAGCTGTGTTTTTTTCTTCCCCTACACTGAAAATGACACCCGAATGAAGGATGACGTCGGTATAACGACCCTGCATCCTCGAAAGACCGTGTCGAAGGCTTTGGCGCCCTCTGCCGATGTGTGAATATAATGAATGCCGCTACTTTGTTGTTAAGTCATGATACAATTTTAGAAATATGATGTTTAAAAAAGTTATCTTTTTTAGAGCGGAAATAGGAAATTAATATAACCAAAGTGGATTTTTATTGCCACTATTAACTATTTAGATTGAGCCATTTATAAAGTTCTGCCTTTCACTATTGGTTTGATAATTGTTATACACGTTCAGGGAAAGATTCAAAAGAAACATTAAAAGTTCATGACAACGGTACAACAGACTTAGAATTTTTACTCCATCATTCCGCTTATCGCTTCTATCCATATCATTAGTAATGCAAAATAATGGGATACGAACACCTCGTGCCGTTTGCAAGGAAATGATTAATGCTGTTCGTCATTAATTCTTATTTTTGATGAGAAATTTGACTTCGTCCTGTCAGGCGCCGGATCTAGATTAATATGCTCTGACTCGGCAGTTATATTGTGACACCATCTGATGCTTTGGGGTTGATTGTCGCCAAAAATGTTTGGGATGCCGCCTTTATATCGCTTTTCAAACCTCTAATTGGATTTCGTTTACGACATTTTTGAGGATGTTCTTTACACTATTATTATCACTATGAATTTGTAGGATATAGATGTAGATATTATCTCCGTGACCGAGTCAAAGCATAAAAGTGGTTTTGGATAGAAAATAGTTTTGTATGCGACCTCTGTATTTCTCTGTACAAAGAGCTAGTTAAAATTCCACTATAACCACATTGGTGACACAAACACTGAAGGTATTCGTTAGGGAGAGAGGGTTGACGATTGCTTCGACAATGACATAGCAAATTATCCTTTATATAACGACGCCCTTTGCATATTAGCTGAGTGAAAATCAAAACTCGTTATTAATGATCATTCGGGATGACATTACAAATATCTTCCTAAAGTCATTTCGTGACATAAAAAAGCCCATAAGTGTAATTTTATAACGCACTTGAATTATCCATTGTATTGTATCTCTCAATAACTGTATCTATAAGGTAAAGAAATCGCTTAACATTCATTCAGCATCTTTATCTTGAAAATACAAGAGTTCATTTTATAGCCATTAATTTCTCTCTTTTCGTCAGTGCTTTATCATAACGGCTGCTTCTCTGTCGCGTGTCTCATTAATCAAAAGCATTTGTTTACAAGGAAGGGAATTTGATTTGATTAAAATAATTCGCAATATCCTTGATAAATATCACCCTCAGTCTTCGTTTGATCTTCCACAAAATTAATGGTAGCGAATTCAATCAAGCAAAAGTTGCTTTACAGAAACTGTTATGGCGCTTCGAGAGGTTTGATAAGTATCACGGATTGCAAATGACACAGACTGATGCGAAAATATTTTCTCATAAATATGATGAACTGACTGATTATTAATACTAATCACGAGCGTATTCTAACAAATATTTCTGGTTATTTTGTAGTAAAAAGAGCAACATGAAACATCGAAAGAGATTTAGGTTCTGCAAACAATACAGCTAAAGGGATACGCATAGGGGTGCTCGAATGAATAACGATCGACGTCAAACCGATGTGTGCCGAGCCGATGAGCGTATTCCGACGGGTGCTCCGTCCTGGCTTAGCCCAGTCTCTGTTTAGCACATGACAATTAATCGCAGCTAACTCGATCACGAAGGAATTAAATCAAACAATTGCGGTGGTAATCTGTACTATTTATATCAAAGAAATTAAATTAAAAGTTATTTTTAAATAACTGTAAAATATAAATAAAACAGTAAAAAGAAAATTTAAAATGCAATTACATAATTGAGTTAATTAATGAGTAAAATTAAACAAGAGTAACAAATTGAATTAAATCAAAGAAACATGAAGATAATCCTGTCAATTAATCGGAATTAACATCGAGAACCGGTCCCAGCACGCGAATTAAATGAACTGATATAATTCTTAACGCGACGTAGAGACAAGCGCTTTAGACAAGGACATTAATATGTCCAAATGAATGGGTAATGTATACTGTGGTATTTATCATCAAAATCTCAGATGCAATCTATAGAGAAAAATATAATTGAACGAAAGCTAGAAAGAAGATCGTTTTAAATGTTTCAAACTCAAAAAATACCCAAATTTTGCCTAATTAAAAAGTGAACGTATTTAAATTAAAACAATTCCATGTAATATCTTTAAAAACCGAGTTAATCCTACAGACCGTGGCTGGACTATCGCCGTCTGACAGTGACACATCGGTACATGGTCCGTTGTCCGTTTGTAATTCTACCCTTGGATCCTATATCCACTTGAGTATCCCCTTATTTTTTTATAAACTCTCTTAGACTTTGCAGATTAAAAGATTTTTCTTTTAATTTTTAGGTTTATTATTATTTTTTATTTAAAATTTTAAAATTTAAATTTAAAATGTAAATAATAATGAACACTATTAGTCACCTAATAAAATATATATTTTTTATGTGAAAAAAATATCGAATTAGTCAATTACCTGCCTCGGTTTATTTATAAACACAAAAAGGCCCGAAACTCTTGTCAAAAGTGTATATTAAATACATTTAGGCACCCCCGCCATCGTCAATCTAATGCCACAAATGAAACCACTTCAAAACGCAAGTCAAAACCGCGAATACCGTTCAAAGAGAAATCCCACCGATCAATCACCATCCATTAAATTCGAAAAGAAAAGTGCTTTTCCCACCGGCGATTGGCCCTTCGATATTTTCCAAATCGGCCCAATTTACATGAGAGCCGCTTTTTCCCGTTCGAGATTAGCTCCCGAATGAGGTTGATGAATTGTTCCGGCCCTTGCAAATACGTGAGGGTGCAAAGGGAGCGGTCATTTGTTAAAAATACACCCGATACGTGAATCTAATTGTCTTCTCTAATTTCGTTCGTCGCTTTGATATGTTTTGCTTTTGTTTTTTTGTGTAAATGATACGACACTTTTCACCCTCGACTCTAATTTAGCGATTTCATTCGTTTAATGGTCTCTTGTGGCTGTCATCGTTTTATTAATGAGAATACGGACAAATAAATTATACAAATCAAAAAAAGATATAAGAGTTCCGTCAAAATGAATTAGGACCAACAGGAAACGTAGCGAGATAAGGTATCGAGGTGTCAAGCAATTAGGAATCACAACTCGATATTTCTAACAATGATCGAACGAGTGGTCATCGATTCTAAACATTCGGGAAGGTCACTATGATTATTGATTATTAAAATCGTGACACCTCCTTTGATGTTAAACAATGATTTTAAATTAAATCATTATATGGCTTATAATTTTGATAACAAGATATAAATAGAAATATAATATGTTTTTGTATCAAGGTAAGGTATTTTATCTCACCTCTCAAGATGTTTAACGATGTCCTCGTAAGCTGCTCTACAATTCTCCCATATACCAGATCTGTCAACAAAATTAAAAATAACATAAAGAAGAGGCAAAAAATAAATATCTGGAATTAAAAAAACAGGGTTAAGCGATACAAAGAGATGAAAGAAAAAGAAAAATGAAACTTTTAAAATAAATTCAAATTATAAATTTGAACTTACATCAATTTCACCTTTTCTCATTCAAAGACAAACTCTTTCGCGAGAAAAGAAAACTCCTATAAATTTAATGTCCATTAAATAAGATAAAAAAAATGTAAAGGAAATTATTCTTAAGTAAAAAAGTTGAAATATAGCCCCCGTATTGTAAAGGAATAATTATGACCACTCGATATTAAATGTTCCGTTAGAAGGAAGGGTTGAAACCGATAGAAATTAATTTCACTTTTAAAACAATTACTTTTTATTTATATTGCAACAACTCATGCGTGATCGTTGAAATTGTTCTCTATTACTTTGTTGTTTTTGTAATTGTTTAATTAACGAAGAAAGCTTTGCTTTTAATTAAATACCCGAGTGTTTCTTTATTGTTTAAGACGTCTACAAGATCTTTTCAACATTATTCTTAATATTATAATAGTAGCTACTTTATTCATTATTGTGTGAATTGTATTATATTTATTCACTACTCTTACATACTATACTCTATTATTATCAACACTTCTTTAGTAACATAAGAACCATTGAAACGATTAAAAAATATATTTGTTTATTTTTCATTTGTTTTTCTATTGTTTAAAGGTATTGTAGCAAGATTCTTGTAAAGTACTTATCCAAAATGTTATTCATTTACAATAGTGTAAGTATAGCGAGGGGAGTGTATTCTGTCCACCTTAAGCCAGCCATAATTAAGGCGACTGCCGGACTACTATATAATAAACTATAGAATCTTCGAATTAAACCTGGCAAACAAAAAATAATTTTTCCGCATAAAGTGACGGTTATATTGTCTATGGGAGCATTGTCACGTCTCTATGGAAATTAATTAATTAAAATACCTATTTATTTATTTTTTGCGTACAACACACCGCCTGATGCCCAGCTAGAGTGCGGTCCGTGAACGGAAACAACTGGTAGCTACAAATAAACCTTTACAGGCAGCAGTCATCTCAGCTATGCCGGCACCATTTAGATTGACAGTACATACTTGTCTTGTCATATATGTCTGTCTCCATGGACAGTGTATGTAAGACGCGAGGGGGATGTAAACTGTAAGACTTCTCAGGAAGTCAATAAGTTTGTATGTTTCTAATAGGATTAAGTTATGTACAGTCAGTGAACAATTAACCTTGTGACCTACTTAAAGAAAAGGGTTTCTTTCTGTTCGGATCAACAAGTTTAAGATCCAGTTTCAACTATTTAACCCATTTTATATAATTATATTTATTTTTTTTTGTAATTTTTTTTTTAATTATAGATATTTTTATTATCTACTAAACAATTAAAATACAAAAATAGGAAGTAATTAATGGTATTAAGAAGGTTGTGGAACCAATTCTGGTACTTCTTTTGTTTTTAGTTAAAGTTAATTTAAAAAAAAAAACCATACCTCGCCAAAGCTTCCATGTTGTGCATAGGTTGACCTTTAATAATGGAGCCGTCAGGTCTGGGTACACCATGATGTGGCATACCAGGAGACATGAGTGCATGCTGATGCATGAAACCCATTGGACCGAGGTGTGTTGGTGGCGCGTTGTAACCGTTCGCCAGTAGTGGTGATTTCTCCATTCGAGCTATATCTGAGGACAAAAAATCTGATGAGAGTTGTTCTTCTAAAAAATAAATAGCTTATGTTTAATAAAATATTTTATGCAGGTTACTAGCGCGTATAACTTGAATAATTTGTTTCGACATTTCGAAAGCTTTCAATCATCGTGGTTGCGATGGCTATGGCTGCAAAGCTTTCGAAACGTCAGATCAAATTAACGCTTTATTATTAATTAATAAATGAAAATATTTTATTAGCATAGAAATCTTCAGATTATAGAGTCTACCATGATAGCATGGCTTCAGAAATGCGTAGGACGAGAATACTGCCACAAGAAACTGTAAACAATTATAGCATCTTCGTTGTTCATACAAAACCTAAAAGAACAATTTATATTGAGTTATAATTGTTTAAAATTATAGCTAAATAATAGAAATGAATAATCGTTTGAGTTTGTCCTCTACTCATTCCTAGCAAACAGAAGTTTTAATAATATTAATTATACAGTTATACAAAACATAGAGAAATGATCAGTTGATATTTTAAATGAATTTAATAAAGGCAAATGACAAAGAGGATACAATGAAAACAATTTTAATCACTACGCAACCATTTTAAATTAGCAATTCCACCCGGAATCCACATAATCACACAACAATGGTGCTAACACACGTACAAGATATACTAACATAACCGAAATCCTTTGTAAAATTTGCGACCACGACACCCTTTTCTACGTAAAGGTGTAACGCTAATTCGTATTTAATTCGACACCTTGTTAATTGTTTCTCGACGCCCCGGTCCGTTTGGTGACCCGGCCGACGGGGTCACGGACCGAAAGGGGGCACGTTAAGAATATTTACCCAACAACACCACCCTCTTCGTGTTTACACACCATCCCTGTTTATGGAAACCAGAAAACAATAGTACGAGAATCGAGGCACGAAATTCATTGCTCATTTTATTATTGTTGATTCGCCGTTTTATGGGCATTATTCGATTATTGGGAAAAGGGACGTAATTAAAAGATAATGCCCGGTATTAATTGGATTCGACTCGGTTTGCTTTCAATGGAAATTCACTGTTTCCGTTTACCATAATATTTTTCTTCAATTTCAAATTTTAATGTTTTGTTTGTTGTATTTAACATTTAATTGTATTTTAAATGTGTTTAAATATGAAAATTATGAATGAATGAATTTTCATTATGATGTTTTGGTTATATATTTTAAGATATCGTTGTACTACATTGGACTACAACACGATTATTATAATTACTAAATATGTAATAATAAAATTTTAACAGTGACCTAGCTAGAATGGGTGGTACAGGGCGGTAAACTTACCACTCTTGTGGTGGTGTCACCTCAACACCTAGCAGCTAAAGTTAAAAAAAATTAGCGGAAACCCGGGGCGGTAGTCACCAAAAGAACAAAAAACAGCGGAGAATTTGGTTAAAATAAGTTTCCCCATAACTAAAGCAGTCGGGACGGACCACCCCCGCCACCCCCCAGCCCACACCATTAATTTTAGATAATAAAACTTATATTTATAGTGATATTAGTATAGTCTTATTTGTAGACAAAAACAATTAGTTTTGGGTATATTTGTTTAGTTTAACCGACTCCTGTTATCTCTGTAACCGCATGCTATTCATATTTCCATACTCTATTTACATATTTTACTACACAAACTTTGTCTATTATAATCTTTTATTAATATTCTAATTATTTTATTAAGCTAGTGCTTGTGTTACAGGCACTGAGAGACCAAAGTACATATAACACGGGTCTCATTGACCCAGAAGGGTGTTTTCCTATCAAATCGGAGACATCTTTATGAAAGCTGCCTAGTCCTCATAACCGTCGGGCGTGCATGCAGAGAATTGTGGATGTGAGGGAAGCAATGGATTTGTGTCAGGATTGTGGTAAGTGGTATTCCGTGGTCTCTACCTATCCCTATGGGAAAAAGGCGTGACAATTGTATTGTATCATTGTACGGCCAGACAACGGCCGAAGACTTAATCCTAAAAAGCCACAAACTTGCGAATGCGAACGCTGTCTGTAGAATTTTCTTTAAGGTTGTTTCCGTTCATGGACTGCACTCTACAATCCGCAGCTTAACATCAGGCGGATTGTTCTCAGATGCTGAGCCACATTCAAATTGATTCCAAAACGTGACAAGTTCAATTTACGGGAAACTAAACTATTTACTAGCACAAGTCTGCCTACTACTCTTTCGAATTAAAAAATAATAAATATATATTTATAAAATTGTAACACAACGTATGTTAATGTTAGTTAAAGTTTATGTTCTAATATCCCAAATATCCCTCACCAGTATCCCTAACCGCTATGGTTTTAGAGTAAACCATGAAAGTAAATAATAATTTTACAAACCCAAATGTGTTAAAAACCGCGTAGATGTATTTAACTGACCGCACTTAATTATTAACTAAATATACAGGGTGTCCCGTAAGTAGTGGTATCAACGCTATTCTATAAATAGAGGGGTTCAATATCTAGAATATAATTAGGTGATTTTTTTTTATACTTTCTGGTTTAAAAGTTATGACATTTTTAAAGAATTATCATTTTTCCCCCCGTTTTATCACAAAATAATGTTATAAAAATTTGTTTACAGTAATTTTCACTAATATTTTTATTTAAGTGGCTTGAGAAAAGACAGGGCTTTCTAAATAAAATGTTATTTGTAACCAATTAATAACCATGATTAAATAAAAAATTAAAATCTAAACAAGATTTAATTTATCAAATTTTAAGCAAAATATTTAAACGAAGCTGGTGTAAAAAAATTGTATGTAAGGTTACGGGACCATTATTTTAAAAATATCTACAATTCACACGGACTCTAAAAACGTATAATAATGTTCACTGTCATTTTAATTAAAGTAATTTTTCAAAGTTAAACAAGCAACAAAGTACTATTTGTCGAAGAAATTTCATTATTACCTTATGCGAATTCCAATAAAACCTATGTAAATAGATACGGATAAAAAAACAATTTATTAAAGTAAATGCTCAAAATGTCTCCCTCTAACTCTAATGCATAACCGACATCTCCTAATAAAGATTCTCCTGATATTTTCTAGGGCTCTTTGATTATTTTTAATTTTTTCGGACACGATATTCAATTTTTGGCGTAGTTCATATTCATTATTATTACATGTCTCATAAACAGCTTCTTTAAAGTTAACAACAGCAGACTGATGATGGTTATTTGTCCAGTCTGCCGTCCTGGGGTAGGACCGCCACTTTCGAATGTAACACCCATGAAGTGACTTTGTCGCGTTTCGGGAATAGTTTGAAAGTAGCCAGGTATAACGAGAGGAGTGTGCGCTGTCAATCTAAGATAGTACATGTTTGTCTCCTCAAGCCGGCATAGTGGAGGCGACTGCTACCCGCACAGGTTTCTCTGTAGTAGCAGTTGTTTCCACTCATGGACCGCACTCTAGCTTTACATCAGACGGAGTGATGTCACATGCCGAGCTACAATAAAAAAAAACCATAATTTATTTAATAATCTTTGTTTTAATAGTAGTCCGGCATGTGATTACACTCTGCCTAATGTACTTAAGGTACGTAATCTCTGAATGAAGTATGAGTGGAAACAGGTGTCAGTCTGCCTACCCCTCTTCGAAAATCCCTAAAGTCAAATTAAGGAACCGAAATGAAAATAAGATTGGAACTACAAGCAGTTGTATCTTACAGTAGGTTAAGACGTGAAAAAGTGCAAATTTTCGACTGTAAGAATTCTTAAAATCCGTCCTATTATCGGAATGCATTATAAAAAATCGACGCCCATTTGTTGTATTTATGTCGAAAAAACATTGTAATTAAAATAATAGTGATCATTATTATACGTTTTTAGAATCTGTGTGACTTGTAGATATTTTTAAAATAATGGTCCCGTAACCTTACATACAATTTTTTTACACCAGCTTCGTTTAAATATTTTGCTTAAAATTTGATAAATTAAATCTTGTTTAGATTTTAATTTTTTATTTAATCATGGTTATTAATTGGTTACAAATAACATTTTAATTAGAAAGCCCTGTCTTTTCTCAAGCCACTTAAATAAAAATATTAGTGAAAATTACTGTAAACAAATTTTTATAACATTATTTTGTGATAAAACGGGGGAAAAAATGATAATTCTTTAAAAATGTCATAACTTTTAAACCAGAACGTATAAAAAAAAATCACCAAATTATATTGTAGATATTGAACCCCTCTATCTGTAAAATACCGTTGACACCACTACTTACGGGACACCCTGTATATTAAATCTTTGTACAAACTGTGGTTTATCCAATTTGGTCTACCTTAATATTGTATCTTTATTACGAGTGATAGGCAGACTGATGATTGTTATTAGGCCTGGCGGCCGTCCTGGGGTAGTACCACTATAAAGTGTAAGAAATGACTTAATCGCATTTCATAGTTAGATTAGAAGTAGCCAGATTTAACGGGAGAAATGTGTCAATCAAACCGGTGTACATTCGTCCCAGCCAGCATAGCGGAGACGACTACAGACATTTTTCCAGATTGAATGTGCAGACTCCTCTCGTTATACCTGGCTACTTCCAAACTAATCACCAAAGGTCACTTCACGGGTGTTACATTCGACAATTCATTCCATCTAAACAATCTTTACAAACAACTAATTTTTTAAGATAAAAAAAAACCGCTATCAATTACGTAATAAAAATCAAAATACATTTTCTAATGCATAAAAACCTTCTTTTTTTTCTACCTACAAATGCTCAATCGTTTAACCTTATGTCTATTATTAAGTCGAATCCACCACAAATCCACTAATCTACCATTTAAAGAAATGAAACGTTCGAGATGAACCTCCATTAAAGTTATTTTCATCGATTTATTGATCAAAATCGATTGATTGTCCTCGACAAATGTTTTTAACCAAATTATAGTTCATTATACGTTATTAGAAATATGGAGAAGAATCTATAATTATATCACTTATGTGTTTATAGAAGGATGATAGGTCATTTAATCCCTTTTTTTAGGGTTGTATACGATACAAACTTCCTGTAATATTTTACATATTAATTTATAATATATTTCATTTGTTCAGTCTGCAATTACTTTTTGTATATTTAACGTCACCATTTATTTTTTCCTCAAAATGGGACATTAAGTCATTTGATGCAATAACCTAAATCCGTAAAAAGTTACCTATATTTTGGTACTTTTTATAATAATTAAAATTCTACACAGAACGCCATTTCTCTGAAAACGGAACAATTCTGCGTCCCGAAGCTTGCGTCGGACATAACGGGACGGAGTACTGAAAACGGGACAGTCCCGTGACTTATAGTACGTTATGTTAACCCTATTTTTAATAAATATTTTTTTAATCAAATAGAATCGTCTGTCGCCGAACTGACGTAGACATTTGTTAATAATAATAATGTAAATGTGAGACTACATGAGAAAACGAAGCTAGCAAAGTACCAATTTGGCTTGGTAATTTTTTAGCAGAACTATTCGGCAATACAACCAAGACTTATTTAAAACGTGCAATATAACTTTTCACAACCGACTTTGCAGACTATCTTGATTCAAAATTACTCGTTTTTGCCTATGCCTTTACGTTTTTTTGCTCTGTTCGTGATTTTATTAGTACCTTATGGATTTAATAAGGGCATGGGTTGCCACAGTTAGTCGCGAGTACTCATGAGTGATTTTCATGACAGTTGTCAATACATCGAATGCTATTATATAATTATGAAACACGTAATAAATTTAAATATGTAATTTTTTATAAATATTATTTTTTATAACAATTTATGTAAACACAGTCCATAAACTGTTTATGGATAAAAGAAATTAATTAATTAAATTTTTGTAAATAATAATTAATAACAAAGTTTTAACATATTGCGTAGTTTCATAATTAATTTCAGAATACAAATTTCTAAGAATTCATCGCAATAATAAGCAAATACAAAGATAACAATTTATTGTAAAATTGTACCCTATACTCGACCGTTGAATTTTATTGAGGGCAGATTACAGAATGACTAAAGCATAAATGATTGGTCATAAAACGAAACAAGTCTTGTTTACTGACATTGTAACATTTGACGTCTAGCCTATACTTTAACTACGCGTTTTATTATTATAACATTTGCGTATTTCTTTTCTTTTATAGATCATTATTTAGGTGCAATAAGTTACAATACTTATGGCTTGCTGATTGCCGACATTTTTGCTGCACTTCTATAATAATTGGTAAATGTTATTTAAACTTATTATAGCTTTATATTTTGGTTTTAATGAAGTAAACTGGATTATTATTTGATTACGTGTGTAAAACTACTTGATATTAAAAATCTAGTGGACCGTTAGATACCGTTAGGCTACAAACCCTACCCCCTTCCTCATGAACTCTACAGCAAGTCACGCTAAATATTTTAATTCAGTTAATACAAAGTTTGCGCTAAGACCAAAGAACTACTTGAAAGCACAAATTATATCAATGTATTTATTTTTTTAATCTACATATTTGTTTTATTTTTTTTACAATAAAAAGTCAAGTATAGACCATTCTGAGAACATATAAATCTATAGAGATTCCTCTCGACATTCAACTACAATTTAATATAAAACTTTTGTTATAACCATAAAATCTTTATCGTAAATGTTACTCCTAGATTTAGCGCAGCCTCCGCTTGTAAATTTTACTAATATTTATTCCTACATACACTGTAATACAATATAATTTATATATATGATAAATTCTTTAGTGAAATTATATTATTTTACTACTTTAGATATACGCTTTTAGAATTTTTGCTCATAGTTATTTTTTAATTGCTCGTTGGCACTATTAAATTATATTTTTAAGACTTTAAAACTTACGAATCAGATCCCACGCTTCCAAGTTTTTAAAATTATTCATTAAATAAACAAGTTGTTATATTAAAAAAAAAGAAAATATACGCGTACATTTTCAAATACCTATTAGTTTAGTTCGCTCAAAACATCGACTCACAATGTAAGAAACAAAGTAAACAAAGTATTTCTAAATAAAAAATAATATCCCAATCGCAACCCAGACAAAGCGCGAAATCCAACAAATCATTCGTTTAAAGAAAAAAAGAAAGAAAAGGTCGAAAATGATACAAAATATAGCGAATTAAAAGCAAATTACAGACCGTTAAGGAAACGTTTCGTTTTACAATAAATACATAATTGCAAGAGTGATACGCGATTTGTGATGATCGTTTTTGTGGTCGGGCCAAAGATTACTTTATCTTTCAAACCTATTGTACACTAATTAAAAAAGGAAACATAATTCATCATAGGTTTAACAATAAATTGATAAAAATTGAATAAAAATAATTATTGTTGAATTGATATTTAATATTTTCTGCAGATATTTTATGATTATTTTTCACTACAAATAAATTTTCAGAATTTAAGTAAAACATATTTTAACCTTTATTTCATGTGTTAATTTATTGGTCAATTCATAGATTAAAATATACGAGATAAAAAATAAACTTGATAACAAACGACATTCATCTGCGCATTTTCAATTCTATCCAAAATTCTATGTCCCCGCCACAACAACAGACACTATTTAAGGATGAGAACGAACGAGTTCAAGTGTGGTATTACATATGTGAATAATGTGTTTCTTTTTTAAAATTTATTTCTGTTCTTACCGTACATTTTTTTTTTTTTTTTTTTTTTTTTATTGTAGCTCGACATGTGACAACACTCCGCCTGATGTAAAGCTAGAGTGCGGTCCATGAATGGAAACAACTGCTACCACAGAGAAATCTCTACGGGCTGCAGTCGCCTCCACTATGCCGGCTTATATTATATTATATTATGACTTCGGAATCACCTGTACTTTTTTAACCTTTGTGACGTTAATTTAAATTTAAAAGAAGCGCCTCGTCATGTTTTTGTACGCCTAAAGAGGTATTACCAAAAGTGTGTCCACCAGGCTTTAAGACATTGTTAAATCCGCTCTCGTATAATCAAGTAGGATGCAGTGTAAAGTACGAGTATAACTATAAAAATAAGGGCGGGTTCACACTACTCGAACTCGGGTCTCCGGCGCCACAGGTTGATGATCTGCGATGCCCTTTATTGTTGAAAGAAAAGATAATTTCTTGTGGAGAATTTTTTGCAATTGCTTAGAGCGAATTATAATAATTTTAAAAAGCATCACATTAGATATCTGTTGGTAATAGACTGATCCATTTATAAATTTAAAACGATTCTTTAAACAATAATAAATTGTCTAATTTTAGTGCGTTTTTCATATATAAAAACGAGTTAAATAAATATCCTATTCCATGTTAACTTATCGATTTAGTAGCGTGATGAGAAATAGTATAAGTAAATTAATTATCTTAAAGATCTATTATAGCCTCGATGACTCCACACTGCAGAAGGTAAATTAGCAATTTTTTCATAACCGTAACAATTTTTATTTAAATTATTTCTAACATTAATAAATTAACTTTACAAGCTACCGTTTTACCATAATAATATTCTAATTATTATTTAATTGTTTCTTATTTTATTGTTAGTTATTTACAAGTTTTTTTATTGTAAAGAAATGTTTTTCTCTCAATCTCTCTAATATACGTTGTTTTATTTTGTATAATATAATATATTTTGAAATTCTTTTTTAATTTTGCACCTACTCGTTGTAGAGATAGCATATTTCTCGCAGTAAAAATTGTAATCTTTAAGTTGCCAAAGTTCAATTGGGTTTCCAAATATATAAAATAAAAAACAAAATATGGAAAAAGTTTGAGAAGAAGTTTGACTAGACGCGCCTTAAGACATCTAACCATACAATTGCAATTGATAATTATCTAACAGACGGTAAATAAATTTATAGTAAACACGCGAAACTCATATTAGGTGTCAAGACAATTTTAAAAAGTCATAAAAATAAACTACTTAGTAAATTTCCTTCACGCTTTTTTTGAAAAAATAAAGCGTCTTGAATTATATTTACTCGGTTGCTAATTGTCTTTGACGTATATTTATTTTTTTGTTTAAAAACGGACTAGTGTTCATCTGGACACGCAGACAACTGGCCCCATGGATCCACTTGGCATCAATACAATTTTGTTGCACTCTTGGTCTGTAGGAAACGCAAAATAGACAACAAAATATATTTTTTTGTGATTAAGACACAGAACAACAAGACAAGAAAAGAAGTTGTGTGGAAGTGATGTGGAGCATATAACGAGAGGATATAACTCGTAGTTTTATAGTACTTCAATTAAATTAAATTATTGTACTGTAAAACATTGTATGAGAGAAGAGATGATGACTCTGAAGAAGGCGTGTAAAGTTTACGTTATACGTGAAACTGGATACATAGAAAAAGAATTGTTAGAAATAACATTTATTGATCTAAGCTAACACGGTTGCAAACATAGGAAACGACTCAATAAAACGCAACAATACTAAACACTAATCAATATAACAAACATCAAATATAACAAAACGCAAGCAACAACTATCAGAAAAATAACAATAACACAACAAAAGGCGAGACAGCCAATAACTTGAACAAACATTCACCAAAAAAAGACACAAATGAAAATATACGTTTAAAAGCGAACTCATACAAAACTAAACCTAAATCCAATGTAGATAAAGAAGAAAATATTATTGTGGATGTAGAAACAGTTGTAAGTCCCAACAAGCGTACTCGCAAAGGCTATAAACTCGTTAATTTGGCACGGACGAGTCTTATGAACAATAAAATGTGGAGGGCACGAGATTTGGACAGTAATAAAATATTTGCCCTAACTCTTCCTAATCCATGTTTCTTAGTGGAATTGCAATCTTGAAGGTATGAGGATAAAATGGAAGAAGTCATAAAGATGCTGAAACTCATTTTGATGTAGTTATTTTTGGTTGTTTACTCGAGTTACCTTTACTCGAGTTATATAAACACCTACGTTCTTCCTTTTATTTTTACTTAGAACAAATTGAACAAAGTTTAATTGGAAAAATCTCTTAACGAAAGGATTATATAAATCTGCTCTGAATGGATGGGTTAAACAAGGCAGACCCAGTAGGGTGTTTTCCGATCAAATCGGAGTCATCCTTATGAAAACTGGGCTGCCCAGCGTCGGGCGTGCATGAAGACAATTGTGGATGTGAAGGAAGCGAGGATGTTGTGTCAGGACCGTGGTAAGTGGCGTTCCATTGTCTCTGCTTATCCCTGTGGGAAAAAGGCGTGACAATTGTATTGTATTCTTAATGAAAAACTTGTTGAAAATAATCTAAAAAGTAAATATTAAAACTAATAATTATTTATGAGCAATAAAATAAAACCAGATATTCGTATAACCACTAAAAGTACGTATGAAAAGGAACATTAATTTAATAATAAAGTACGCAATCAAGAAATGTTTAAATAAAATTGTCATTTTCATGAAAAGCATTTGTAACAACCCCTAAAGGTCATTAATTAAGTTCATCCCCTCCAAAACTAGCAAATCTTTACGTCATTCTGCCCAATGAGATAGTAGTTTACTTGTCTAATCCAGCAGTATTTGACCGAAACTAAAACTACCCTCGAACGAAGTGTGAAAGAGGGTCAGCTTTAATTACTCGTAAACTTTTATCTACTAGAAATAAAATATGGCCTAGCCTTTAACAATTTTCTTATTTTCTTTGGACGTGTATTTCATTTCAATTATTATTATAAAACTTGCAAGATTAGACAGATTCTAAGAATTAATTTAATACGGAGGAGCGTTGTCTGTCAGTGAATGGTGCACATTCGTATACTCAAGCCGGCATAGTGGAAACGATTGCTACCTACAGGCTTTTCTCAATCGAGCAATAGTTTCTGCATTTGGACTGCACTCTATTAATGTAAAGCGAGATGTGGTACATGCTGGGTTACTACAAAAACAAACCTAAATTAGCAGTCGTCCCAGCTATGCCGGCTTGAGGAAATTAATGTGCACTTTCGACATTGGCAGTGCATACTTCTCTCTTTATACTTGGCTACTTTCTAACTGGGTTATACATTCAAAGTAGTAGTACTATCCCAAGACGGTAGACTGGGCTAATAGCCATCATCAGTCTGACTACCACTCTTTGAAAGTTGAATTTAACAAACGTAATAATAATAACCAGCAGCTAATGTGAAAAGAAGCGTAAAGGTAACTTGTAAAGACCAAACAAATTAACTCATCCATAAAAATGACAATGAACCAGAAACTATTGTAGTCAATACAAATAATGTAATATTGAATCATATTTTTATTAATAATCGAATGCGGGATGTAGTGGAATCGTTCAGTGAATTTACAATAGACAGGATTATGTTCATATTTGGATGCAGCTGTTGCTTTTATTAGTATCGATCAATTTTAAGAGTAATCTTGTTTTTTTTTTATATAACTACACATCGAGGTAAAGATCGAAGATCTTAGGACATTTGAACCAGGGAAATGATTTATTTATCATTTATATTGAGAGAAGGGTGCACTGTCGATCTGTATGGTGCATATTCGCCTCCTCAAGCCGGCATAGCGCAGGCGACTGCCGTTAAATTGAGTACATACAACAGACCACAGTTTGGAATCGCCAAAGAAATACTGGTATAAAGGGGACAACATTTTTATGGGAAATATATTATACCTATTTGTTCCTCATAATCTCTACATTAGTTTTATCTTGTCATCGTCATCAGTTGTCCCACAGGGATAGGCAGAGACAACAGAACGCCAATTGCCACGATCCTGGCACAGCTTTCTCGCTTCGCTCATGATTTTTAACATATCTGATCCGAGTAATGAGAAATAGATACATAAATAATCATCATAATAACTTAATCGAATTCAATATACTCGTATATACAATGATTCTTAATTCCGGTTAGATTTTTTTAATCTATTGCCCTTAGTTAATAATTTTCACTTAACTTCAATATATATTGTTCTCCGCCTGATGTAAAGCTAGAGTGCAGTCCATGAATGGAAACAACTGCTACTACAGAGAAACCTGTGCGGGCAGCAGTCGCCTCCACTATGCCGGCTTGAGGTGATGAGTATGCACCATCTAGATTGACAGTGCACACGCCTCTCGTTATACCTGGCTACTTTCAAACTATTCTCGAAACGCGACAAGGCCACTTCACGGGTGTTATATTCGAAAGTGGTGGTACCACCCCAGGATGGCAGGCTGGACAAGTAACCATCATCAGTCTGCCTACCACTCTTTAATAGTGCCTATAAGCACTGAGCAACCAAAGCACGTATAACAAAGTTACATTGGTACTGGTCAGAATTAGCGAGGTTCGACCACGGGTCTCGTCGATCGTGAGTTCACGTTTCTTACCGCTAGATCACGGCCGCTCTTAAAATATATATTTTTTTAATTTAGTGACTTCTAGAATTGTTTAAAATAATTAAAATATTGCGTCATAAACTGCATAGATATACCGTTTTAAAGAAATGATAAACAGCTTGTCAATGTATAATTGGATAAACACATCGATTGGTATGAACAGATACATAATTTGTTTGGCAAATCTATCAACAGGTCAAAGGCTCTATTCTTGATAATCGATATCAATCATAATCCAACACAAAATATGATTTAATTGGTCAAATTAGCAGTAAACTTGAACAGAAAAGAAAAAAGAATATTTATTGATAAAAACGTCATCTAAATGTAATGTTATGAGTATATGTGAACGTAAACATTTTTTTATAGTAGTCCGGCATGACCACACTCCGCTATGCCAAAGTACGAATGATTACAAATCATACAGCAGAAAAATATATGTATGCAATAGTCACCCTTACTATGCCGTCTTGTCAATAGGTGACCATCCAGATAGATAGGGCATAGTCTTCTACACAAAACGCAGAACGTGGCAATTTAGATCAGTTGAAAGTGATAGTACGCCAAATTAAGTTAACCAACATTCGTGTGCGTACCATTCCTTGCATCTTCTTCTTCTTTTGTTAAATGGCCTCAAATGTCATAACAACGACAATTCTGCCGATGTCGAGTAGTAAATTCTTAATGTTTTTGCATCAAATTGCAATGGTATTTTACAATTTAACGCTTTCTTGGAGTATTTGGCGGCAATTCATCCGGTGAAGTCACAATATGAGCGTTTTCGCGAAGTGGGATAACCACAAAAAAAAACCGCTTCCGTTGCCTCATATAGAGTGAATTTTAATGTTTCCACAATCACTCATAAGCGCAGTATAAAATTACGTAAAATAACACCAATTTTACACAATAATAACCACTAGACTAATTAAGGAAAGGAATAAAAAACACCTCAACCTTCCCGGGCAAAAGTGCGCCAAACCCCCATTCCTTGCATAATACAAATTATCAAAAAGACAGTCAAAGAATGAGACGCAAAATACATTTGAAGACATCGTGCAATAATATCAAAGTAAAATAGAATCGTATCGTTTCAGAATAAGCCTTTAGATCAGATGGCAGATTGGAATTCAAACATCCTGAGGGCATACCTTGTATTTGTGGCATTACTCGATAATGACTAAACAGTAATATTGCCAATCGGACATAATTATATAATTAAAACGTTCTAATGTAATTTGAGAAATATTGTGACTTTGATTTAACGTTTTTCACACAAATTTAAAAACGAAAGAGTTGATCTACATAATATTGAACGAGAACTGAAGAAATTTTTAATAGAAAAAGGCTTTTACATCCTAAATGAATTTCTTGATAATCGTACCTTATATTAAGCTGACATTTGTCATAAATTTTGACATTTAATTATAAACTTATGACATTGTTGTAATGTATAGTATTGTAAATTTTAAACTAAACTGAAATGTATTTGTTATTTTATTATTAATTATACGTATGACATAGTAAATATTTACACGCTCAAATGGGCAGTTATGGTGAAACTAGGATATAAGACCTTACTAACCCATAACATGTAAATAGGTAAATAAATAAATAATAATAACTGTTCCGTTGTCTCTGCCTATCCCTGTGGGCAAAAGGACACTTGTATTGGTGACAATTGTACTGTATTGTATAATAATAACAAATTGGGCTAATAAATATTAGACTACCTACTACTTTAATGCTACAAAAGAGCATTTTCTCTTGTAGCTCGGCATATGGCCACACTCCGCTTGATAAAAAGATAGAGTACGGTCCACGAACCATGATGAGCGCCATCCAGAGACAACGTCACTTCACGGGTGTTAGATTTGAAAGCGGTGGTACTGGACCGCTAACCCCATGACGGCAGACTGGACTAATAACCATCATCATTCTGCCTAATATTTTTAATAGTGAGCGATCATAGTGCATATAGATACATTGGTACCGGTCAGAATTTAGCGAGGTGTGAACACGGGACACATTGATCGTGAGTTCTCGCGTACTACCGCTAACCCACGACCGTTTATTGTTCCTAAAAGTCACATTGTACAATTAGGAATAAACGGGTTTATAATAAATTAAATATACTTATTTTAATAATGATAAAGTGTTAACATTAAATAAGAATAAAATGTCGTAATTTAAAAAATGTTGTTCCTAGCGTTCAGAGACTGCATCGGTTAGGGAGTTAATTAAAAGAAATACCGACATCGCGAGTTTTTTCATAAAAAAACAAACGTACAGTCAAATGAATTGCCATCGCGTTGAGGTGTGAGAATGTATGTGTAGTGTTGTTATTGTACAATTTATCGATACTTATTATTTTAA
This sequence comes from Tinea pellionella, assembly GCA_948150575.1. Classification (NCBI taxonomy): domain Eukaryota; kingdom Metazoa; phylum Arthropoda; class Insecta; order Lepidoptera; family Tineidae; genus Tinea; species Tinea pellionella. The sequence goes on from OX411252.1 coordinate 8,052,164, forward strand.
TCCTTTTTGTCTATAATTTTTACAAAAACCATAGTTGATCCAAGTCTTTACTATTATTTTTCAAAAAAATGCTTAATATTAGGTATATATGTATACTAAATTAAAATAACTAAAAAAAAAACAGAATGGGCTTTGTCCTGCACCTAGACTCATTAATGATGATATTAATTAATAAATTAACACATATAACACACATAACACTTAATTGACCGATAATAAATAAAAAATCGAAAAATAAAATAAAAATAAAAACATCGATAAATTAAGCACATCACTGTCACCTACAGTAATGATGTAAATGGCGGGCAGCACATTATAGGAATGGTTGTACACGCCATAAATGTAAGAAAGAAATTAGCCAAACATTCATGGATGAATGCTTTCGTAAATATATAAACGGGAATGATTTGATTACGTGGACGTGTTATAATCGTTTTATAACTAACTACAGTGGAGTATTTAAAGCGCTAGTCTGTTACTCGGTTCCCGGGTTTGATTCCCGATCGATATGATATTTTCAGAAGGTATGTTAAGGAATATTACACCAAAGGAAAGTGGCCATTCGAAGAGAAATGTGTTTACAATTCTCGAGTTTGTCGATGATTTTCAGTTTATTTTGTATAAATGTACATTCTTTATCGCTAATCCGTTTTTTTTTTACACGAATTATTGAGTAATTTGACTTTTTTGATGCAATATTTGACGTTATTATTATATCTTCTTTTTTTTATAATTAACAATTGTCTATTAATTGGTAAACGAGGTATTATTTTAGAATATTTTTTTTAACAAATTATTGGGAATCAAGTGGGCACAAAAATGTCCATTGTCCTCAGTGTAATCAGTCCAGTGCACTGTAGTTGAGTAACGCAAACATACAAACTAAGGGCCACCTGCTCTGCCTGACAACACTTGCTTGTTAACACGGTATCAACAATTAACGACAATACATTTTCAAACTTTGAATTAATTCGAGAATAAAAATGTCATACGAATTAAATTGTCTACATTTAAATTTAGTACTACATGAGACCTCTAAATTTTAACCTGTATATAGGGGGTTATCAAAATGACTCATTTCCATGGACACCTTAAGCTTGACCAGAAAAATTACTATGCCAAAAAAAGAGCAAATGGTTCCTAAGACAGTTTTCCTGTTTCTCCCGCGGTTTAGAATTTCCCCATACTGTCCCAGTTAAAAAAAAATACCCCGTATAGCGAGTATACGAAAATACACCGTATAGAGGAGACGAACCACAGTCCAGGTTGATTTAATACATTTATTTATTTTATCTTTATGTTCGGCTGCTTCCATGCTGCTCCGAAAACTACGACTAGGCCTTATAACAAGTTTTGTATGTTATATTTATGAAGGTAGTGAGAGGAGTGTGCACTGTCAGTCTAGATGGTGCATACTCGTCTCCTCAAGCCGGCATACGAGGCGACTGTTACCCGTAGAGATTTCTCTGTAGCAGCAGTTGTTTCCGTTCATGGACCGTACTCTAACTTTACATCAGGCGGAGTGTTGTCACATGCCGAGCTACAATAAAAAAAGATGCTGTCTTCTTAATAAATAAATGGATATACAATACACGAAATGCAGAGGTCATATTATTAAGGTAGAAACAGAACAAAATTTATAATAATTAGGAACCATTTGTGTTATCATTAATTGTCACAAAATTGTCATTATATGCCATTCAAAGGGTTATAATTGTATAATTGCAAGTTATTGGAGTAAATACGAGTAGACGAGAACAAAAAAAATTGGAGAAACAATAATTTTTAATAATCAGCAGTTATGGGAAGCAATTAACATAGATGTAGGTGATTTTTTTTTATTGTAGCTCGGCATGTGACAACACTCCGCCTGATGTAAAGCTAGAGTGCGGTCCATGAGTGGAAACAACTGAGAAATCTCGTCCGCTCTTAAATGTACTCGTAAATAAATAATAAAAATATTATTTTACCTTTACTTATAGCTGATTATTTAGTTTATTATTTATATATTATATAATTTTATTTATGTTTAATATAACTTTCTTATTTATGTCTGATTATATAATTTCTCAATTTTTGTATTTTTCATCTCCACAAGCCGGCATAACGGAGGCAATGTAGTTATAGTTACACCTTTACTTGTAATTTATTATCTTTAATGTTTATATAGAATTTTATTCATTTTTAATATAACTTTCTTATTTGCGTCTAATTCATATAATTTTTGTAAATTTTGAGTCTATTTTTCGTCTCCTCAAGTCGGCATAGCGTAGGCGACTATTCTCTGCAAAAAAAATTCTTTGATAGTAGTCGTTTCCGTTCATGGACCGCACTCCAGCTTAACATCAAGCAGAGTGTTGTCATATGCCGAGCTATAATAAAGAAAACAAGTTAATTAATCTATCTTTTTTATCGACATTTTTTTTTAAATAAAACATCATTACGTACACCGCGTAATTGGTTACAAACGCATTTCTAGACGTGTCTGTCCATTTCAAATAATTCCATTTGTAATAACTTTTTTTGTACGTTTCGCGCCACTTCTGCATTTAATTGTTATAATGTCCGCACCAATGTTAAGGGCTAACTATACAGAAACGACACGATACGTCAAACCATTCGTACATGAGCGGAAACAACTGCTGCCACAAACAAATGTTTCAAGGCAGCAGTTGCCTCTGCTATGCCAGCTTGAAAAGACATACTAGATAAACAATCAAACAGTGCACAATCCTCTCTCTTTTTTCGAAAAGTTCGCTTTAATAATAAAAAAAAATCAATACATAAAACGCATACAATGTATGTAGAATGTACAGTGGACATAACGGTGACAAGTTTGTCGATACGGATCGAACTGGACCTTTATTTCAGTAGATAAAATAGCAGATAAATTAGTAATCGATATTTTAACATGGACACTGTGGACAGTGATGACTACAGAACAGAGACTATAAGAATAGAAAATATAACATTTATATTCTTTGTAGAGTGATGATGAGCCGTATAGCTGCACCTTTAATCGATGTGTTATCCATAAATGGTTTGAACGCAATTTGTTTGATTGTCCGCAATTGTTGTTCTGCTGACCCTACATTTAGTTATATTAATGATCTTATGCTAAAACGTCCTATGTAGCTTCTTAAAACACATGATGGTTATCTTTTGAATAACGCCGTCCTTTTTTATTGTCAAATAAAAACTTGTTACATTTTATTGTGTAATTAATTTTTTTTTTATATAAAGAACGTTAGGTATCTTGCAGTTTATCTTATTTATCCAAAAGACGAATCGACCAAGTCTGTTTACAAACGAAACACATCTCTATGTTCATAATTATAATGATTATATTACTTTACATATTTTTTGAATCTTTAGCTAAGTTTCTAAGAAGATTAGGTTTTTTTTATTTAATAGTAAAAATGTCTCAACTCTATCAACCCCAATGTAAAATCAATTATCTACTGTTACATGTACAAGACAATATTGTAGATACTTATATGTATATATTCTTATGCTTATATTATATCCAAGAAACCCCGCCTATCAAAGAAGGTAGACAGGTGTCTTATAATATGTGTAATGTTTTATTTATAGCAAACGCGAAACGTTTCCCTTTTGATGACAAAACAAAACCTTTAATTATTATCAAAACATAATTTACGTTCTCATTTCCGAAATTATTTAGGGTTGACACAAATATATATTTTTTACTATATTTAAAGAAATGATGTAGGCGAAAATAAGGAAAGATTATGTAGAAAAATCAAAATACTGCGTTGATTTGAATTAAAATTGTCAAAGACAGTTTTGTCAACTTTAAAAATTTCACTGGGAAAGTATGAAGAACAGCTCAGTCTCCCGCGACAATAATGTCTACTACAATTTGTGAAACATTCCATTAAAGTAATTAAAACAAACGCGATAGTAAGCAGTATAAAATCTCTTAAGAACTCTGCTAATGGTTGTACTATATACAAAATCTTTATATAAAACTTTACAAATAAATTCTACATCTTTTATGAAAGTGCCAACCCTATTAGAGGAATCATACATACATTTACTCATTTCATTAAGTCCTATTTTGATACAATCCATCCTCGCGTTGAGGATTATCTGTGCCTCCGATGTTTTCAGATCCTATTATTTTACGGGGTGAAAATTTATCACCACCCTCCTACCTCCTTTGCGACACCCCTAATTTACACACACATAACAAACTTGTGTGTAAATAGGAAAAGGTCAAATTTGTGTTGTTTTTGGAAATGTTTTCATGCTTTATTTTAAGTTATTTCTTAGTTTTTTTTTTATCTATCGTCTATATTTTCCCGCATTTTTTTTTTGAAGTGTCACAACACTCGAAGAAGAACGATCTATGATCAAAGACAAGCTACCTGCTGGCCTTTGCTATACCCGTTTGGCAGTGATACTTCTTTCGCCTTGCTCATACGAAATCTTCCTTTCACAAACAAACGACTGTCAACATCTAATCAAAATAATATTGGCACTGTAGTTGAAATGAAGAAATTTGATACTTGAATTTGATTTAACAAGGAAGGGGTAGAAATAATGAATGTTGAATCACACTTTTGTTGTCTAAACGCTCCCTCTATTCCATTGTTTGTCGTATTGTATTCAATGTTACATTATTAGACTAATTTGTTATTTACCATGTAGGTATATTAATTATATTATTAGTTAGAAGGTAGCCTGGTATACGGAAAGATTGCCTTGTCTGCCTACAGATATCTCTCTGTGCCAGCAGTCGTCTCCATTCATGGACCGCACTGAAGCATAAGGCTGAGTGCAGTTATATGCCGTGTTATAATGCTATAAAAATAGCAGTTAGTATTTATTAAAAAAAAAAAATTATCAAAATGTTTTTAAAATATTATTTTATAGGGTTGTGAATTGTTATATTAAATTATAATAATTACATTACACAGAAAAAAAACTCTGTGATATGATGTATTTCGCGTAATTTTATTCTGTTCAATTTTCATCATAATTCCTACCTTAATGTCCCTTTTTATAATATAGTTTAAAAACATGTTTACAAAATCTATCTAGGTTTTTCTAAATATTTACATATTTACGTTCGGGAAAAAGCGCAATAAATAAACTTTCTCGGAGCATCAAAATCGTTATGTCGAACAATACACGTTTAAAGCCTAAAATCTTAAAACAAACCCTTTCTGTACCCATCCATCTCGTCGCTAATTGTAAAATAATTAAAATCAACTAAGCGTACATGCACCCTTTAATGCAATAACAATTGTACATATTTGAATACACTTGAAAGAGGTACATAATTATTTAAAATTAATGGATTTTGTAGAGGAAAATTTTAAATTATTAATTGACAGAAATAAAGAGAATAAAAAGAGCTTTTCACTGCCTAAATTGAAGGAACAAGGCTTGCAAATAAGCAGGTATTTAAATATTTATTATTCATATTCTTTGTTAATATTTCTCAACCTGCAGCCTGTCGTGTACGAGTACATGGGCGCATATTCGCGAGCCTAGACCCAATAGAAATAGCTGTATTATGATTTAAGATGATTTTTTTGCGTTTTCAAGAACATATTTATTTATTAAACACAAAAACAATCTAAAATAAAAATACTTCTTTTAAATATTAAAAATAAAATGTGAATTAGAAACAAGTTAACACTTAAAATAGAAAAGTCATACAAACAAAAATACGCTAACACATTTGAGTTTAAACAATCTTTGATAAGCTATCACTTATGCAAGATCACGAATATAATTGCACCCTTGTCTACTACGACATTTTGTGAAAGAGCGAGATGGATTATTAGGGTTGTTACACATGTTGGTCACGAACTGTATCGTAACACAATTGATATTTATAATTGAAAATATTTATATTTTGTATCGCAGCTTTATTTCAACCAAAGAGTACCAGAGCATTTTTGTAAATGGAAATATGTAAATCAGAGTTACATAATATAAAATCATAGACACCGAATGACCAAATTACATCTAATAAAGTTACATTTCATCATAATTTTACAATATTTAATATAATAATGATAAATATATAATAGTATAAAATTATAATGATATGTAACTTTGTTATACGTACTTTGGTTAATCAGTACCTATGATATATGCCCATAGTTCTCGTATAAACAAAACCTAGTTCGTTAGCAATATATAAAAGGGTTTATAGCAAAAAACGAAAGCAAAACAAAGAGCCATAAGCGACAAAGATGATTGATTACTAACAGTCTTCTGCTGAGCTCAATTTAATCACTTTATTCCCTTTTCTCGGTTTGTGTTAGTATAATTTTGTATTTATGTAATTTGTGTATGAAATGAGAATGGGTGGGGTAATATCCGGTATAAGTTTTAGGATTCATTTACACTGATAAACATTTACGTTTTATAAAAATCTATGATTTTGGAATACAAATTAGGATATCCTGGACTGCATATACTTCTAGAAGGACAACAATAAACAGTAAACTCTTCTAACATCCCCGATACAAATATTTCAATTTTTTAAACAAATCTATAACGACTATAGTAAATTATTAGTATATATGCCTTTTTAAATAGTACTCCAGTACGTGACTCATACTTCTACTGATGTTATGCGATTGTGGTCCATGTACGGAGACAATTGCTACTACGTAAAAATGTGTGTAAACAGGAGTTGTCTTCCCTATGCATTACTCTCTGATAGACAAACTCTATGCCCCTGACAAACGCTTATATTTGAACTTTATATTATACTCATATCTGCTGCAGTCTTTAAGGAGTGTATGTGGAGTCACGATAGCGGATAGAATGAAGAATAGTGTTGTGCGCGATAGATGTGCTTTGAAAGATGATGTAGTGACGAGGATTGAGAAAGGAATGCTTCGATGGTTCGATGGAAACGATGAATGAAAGGAGATTGACGAAAGGAATATATAAATCTGATGTTAATTGATGCGGTAAAGGCAGACCTAGAAGGGTGTTTTCCGATCAAATCGGAGACATCCTTATGAAAGCTGGGCTGCCTAGTGCTCATAACCGTCGGGCGTACATGAAGAGAATTGTGGATGTGAGGGAAGCGAGGGTGTTGTGTCAGGATCGTGATAAGTGGCGTTCCGTTGTCTCTGCCTATCCCTGTGAGAAAATGGCGTGACAATTGTATTGTATTGTATCTGCTGATTTACACTTAAATATATAATGATATATTTGGTTTTCTTACAAACAAAGTTTAGTATTAATAATACAATAACAAAATTAAAATATTAACATTTAAAGTACCTACTACCAACCTACGTAATTCTAATAGAAGCTTAAAGCTTACTTCAATTATTAACCATTATAATAAACAATTTTCAAAAGCTTTGTTTTATCTTAATTTACGTAAGTCCGATAAATTAGTCTACCTACCACGGTAGACTAATGATGGTTATTTGCCCTGTCTGCCGTCTTGGGGTAGTACCACCACTTTCGAATGTAACACCCGTGAAGTGACCTTATCGCGTTTCGGGAATAGTTTGAAAAGTCGAGTGAGATATCGAGAGAAGTGCGCACTGTCAATCTAGATAGTACATGCTCGTCTGCTCAATGCGTCGTGCGGCATAGTGGAGGTGACTTCTGCCCGCACAGGTTTCTCTGTAGTAGCAGTTGTTTCCATTCATGGACCGTACTCTAGCTTTACATCAAGCGGAGTGTTGTCACATGCCGAGCTACAATTAAAAAAAAAAAATATTTAAAATAAAAGCACTCACCACTCATATGTCCATTTTCGTAAGGTGAATAATCGCCATTTTCGAGCCGATGTTTCTTAAAAGGATGTCCGGGGAATTGTGAAGCTGCCAGTGAGAGACCAACGCCTGACGCTCGTTTCGGTGGTCTGCCGGGCCTGGAACTGCGGACATAGTAGCACGTTACTGTGGTAAAATACTAGGCACACTTGTATTGGAGAAGATTTTAAAATAATAAAAAATTAAAAGTTAAATTTAACAATGCGATAGATTTTAATGTCTAAAATTAGTTTAAAGAAGTAGGCGCTACAAATAAATCAAATCGTATTAAATACATACATTATCAGATTAAGACTTTAAAGAAAAGTGATTTTTTAAGAAATATCTGCAGGCAGCAGTCGCTTCCGCTATATCAACTTGAGGAGACGAATATTCACAATCCAGGTTGACAACATACAGCTCGTTAGACCTGACCAAGCCGAATCCGAATCGCGACTAGGTCCCTTAACGAGTGATACATTTGAAATAGGTGGTATCCCAGGACGGAAAACTGGGCTAAGTGTTTGAATACTTGGCCACTATGAAATGACAATACTCATATCCGAGTATAATAAAATAATAATTCATAAAATAGGTCGAAAGTCTCGAAAGGTAAGACCATATTCAGCGTAGATGGCGTAACCAGCTTCTGTATAAACTAATAGGCTTAAGGTGGTAAGATTTAGGTGGCAAAGTTTATTGCTGCCAAGAATATAGCGGTGTCTATTACACAACCATAAATCACGGATGGGAAAACAATAAGCGTGAAATTGTGGAAACTGTGGTCGACGTCTTTTGGTATTAAATCTTTGGGGTGGGAAATAAATAAAAATAAATCTAAGGGTGCCCCTCACGCGAAGAGATTTATTTAACTAAAGAAATAACATTGGTGACAAAATTTGTGAATTTTAATTTGCTTGTAGTTTTGGTCTGTTAATAATTAAACTTTTATTGCATATAAATAATATTTTATTTTTTCAAATTATGCTTATTTCGAACTGACATGAATAAAGGATCGACATTTTTTATTTTTTTGTTATTAGTATTAAAAGATAAATCAAGCGTACAATAGTTACAATGTACGGACTGATTAAGAATTTATCTCAGCTCAATAAACGGAGAATTTTGTCTGTCTATATATCAACAGAATATTACTTATTAACTGTCCAGTCTCGCAGAATAAACAGGAGACATGTAATAAGATAAATCTTCAATATAAGAGCACTCATTTCGCGTAATACCAAAAGCATCGTGTAAGTTACGCTATCACGAGCTGGCAGAGGCATTCGACTAAGTTTCGGAATTATTAGGGCTTATTCCCGCTAGTCCAATAGATTAGCTCCAGTTTTGTATTATCGATGTCTATTTATCTACTACCTAATTTTGTTGTCAACATTATGTATATGAAATTTATTGTCTAAAATTTAAACCTTAACCACTACACTAACAACACAAACTTTCTATTAATTATTAAAATATTACATTTGTTAATTAAATCGTACACGCAGACAAATGGGTCAAATAGGATAAAATAATGCAATTAGGGTATGGGACAAATAATAAGTAGAAATGGGAATACACCGTAATCGGAAAGTGGTAGCGGGCCGAGTCCGGACCCCTGAGGGACGCCTGTTATCATAGTATCGGCTTACACGCAGAAACTGACTCTGTGCTATTTATTTTTATGTCACCACATAGCCATTACTAGACACTCCATTAGGTTGGATTGTGATGACTTCTCTTCTCACTTTCACTATTGTTATTGGACGTCCCATGTTTGTTCATTAGTATTTGCAAAGTATTACATTGCTTTTAATGCAGCGGTTATAAATTTTAATATTTCATTTTTACTCTGCCTTTCTTCTTTATTATATTGTGCGTCCTTTTAATTTGTATATTTATTAAAAAATGCAAAAAAAAAAGTTATTTTTAAACACATTTGGGTGTGGCAAAGAGGCACATCAAAAAAAAACCGCGATCTGTGTGCATTTCAAAAACAACTGCGACGAAATCGAATATTGAAAGTGTCGAGGGACACAGATAAGGAGCACGTGCCGTTCCCTCGTCGCCACTTACTTGTAATCTGAATACCACAAAGCTTATACCCTTCGATAAACCACCATTAAAAAGCATTCGATTTATTGCCAAACGATTTCCGATCGATTTATGTGCGTTTTGCCGGTAACTAAATAGAGGGTTTATGCGTTTTAGTTTTGTATTGATTTTGTAACAAATACAACGTTTTAAACGTTTAGAATTTTTATACGAAACACGTGCAATTGTTAAAATGGTTTTCAATTTATTATAATTAACAATAAACTAGCTCGTCTCATCTATGTTCCGGACTTAAGAGACAGTTGTAGTTGAAGTAGTATTTCTTATTACATTATTATCTGCTATCTACTTAGCTGCTAACTTCGTTTGCGTATAATTTATATAATATATTATATCAATAAGGTATGCTAAATTTTATCAAGATCAGTACGATTGGGCGCGATCTAAATGTAATCGGGCGACAAACAAACATACAGCGAGAGGAGTGTGCGTTGTTAACCAAGATGGTACATGCTCGTCTCCTCAAGCCGGCATAGTGGGGGCGACTGCTGCCCGCACAGGTTTCCCTGTAGTAGCAGTTGTTTCCATTCATGGACCGCACTCTAGCTTTACATCAGGCGGAGTATTGTCACATGCCGAGCTATAATAAAAAATAAAAAACTTTCACATTTATATGTATAAATCATGTTTAGTCTATCAAGAACTTCTTCTGAGTTTCTTTAGACTCTATATCTTTATTACTCAAAGAAGCAGTTGTATTTGTTCATATAGTTTCATTCGACTATAGTGCTAGTAATAGATATCCACCGTATAGTTTCGCTTGTATTTACTTTGCCATATTCATCATTCACTCAGTTGTCACTTCTCAAATAGCATCGACAATAGATTCGGTGGGGCCTACAAAGATATGTTCGACAGCTAAATTTGATAGATAGTTTTCTAAACGAACTTAACTATTTATATCTACTGGTTTGTGAAAAAATCACGTTTTTGATGTCTTTGGCGGTATTATTTCGTGTATTTTACCAGTTTACTAACAATATTCTTATTTTTACTGTTATTTTTTGACTCGGTGATCTCCATTTGATGTTAAACTAAAATGCAGTCCATGAGGGTAGGTAAGTCGCCACCAGGAGCACAATAACATATAAAATGTATGAGGTGTCCAACTGGTCGATATATGACTAAAAAAATGATATATGACTAGAATAATTAATTATATTTTCTAACTATTGATCCAAAGACATTTTCCGAAAACAGTTTTTCGATATTTATTACCATAATAGTCATAATTTGTGTTGTTTGGGAAGACAGAGAGGGTGTTTCGACACCCTGGACATCTCCTGTTGTAGCGCTCCTGGTTGACAAAGCAGTCAATCTGCCTGTCTCTTTGCATATGACTACCAATGGTCCATGATGTTGTTGTAACTAGTATCCTCTGTCTACGTTATTTAAACAGCGATAAAATATATCGTGTCAACACCTATGAAAGTGAATAAAGGCATATGTTTATCTATTTTCTTTCAATAGATAAAAAGTTAAACAAATCCTTCCAAAACAGGAGTCGCCTATGAATAGATTGTGTGAAGTCTTTGTTATTATATTTATGAGTGCTATATACGTGAACAGTTCACACTCACTACCAATTATGTACACTAAATCATACGCTCACGTGGCATAAACATCCTCTGTACTTGAAAAGACTTCTTGCATAGTCAAGTTAGAGGGAACTTAAAATATAATAATAATTACTTTTCTTATAATACATTTTTTTTATATTTGGATTTTTTTAGCTGGAATTGCAGAGTCAATTGCTGCATGCACTTGCACATAATCTCGGTAGTAAGTAATCTCTGCTCATGTACCATAATCTTGCTTAACAACAGGAAGAATGTCATGGTATTGTGTAAAATTGTGTTTTAAATTTAAAATAATTTTATTTTTTAATAAATATTAAATAAATGTTAATAAATAGAATAGAATATTTTTATTATTATATAAATACAAAATACATAAAAATTACACGTATAGTATACGCGATAATTTTAAAAATAATTAACTTACTTTTTATTGCACAAATAAAACAATAGTCAGTAAATAAAAACATTATTTATACATATGTTTATTAAGTGGATATATTATTTTTGATACATTTGATATAATACTTTCTAAATCTTCAGCACGACTCAGTTTAATTTTTTTTTTTTTTATTTATTTAGGAGAAAATACAGCGACAGGCAGAAGTAGAAACAAAGAAGCATTAAAACATAAATACAATAGTTTTACCCGCCACCAAATAAATTTCTCACTATGTACAATTGTTGTGCACTTTCACGAACAATAAGTAAATAAATACAATTGTTACCATATTACTAGGATGCAGTTCGGTCATTCCATTAGACATTGAGAATTAACAAGTCCGGTCCCGATACAACGACGATCATAAGGAATGGAGGACCGAAAAAACCCGCTGACACCCTATTGTAGGCTTAATAGTCATAATCTGTATATTGTTTTGTTTTACCAACGTCCGATTATTTACACATGAAGGCGTTACACTACGAGCCGTGTGTGAATGTTTACACGTTAAAAATTCATTCGTTCTTTAACGTTTTTTCATTTTTTATTCGAATGAATTCTGAATACGAATTTATTCTGTATTCAATGTTTAAAACATCGTAAAAAGCAGTCGACATTTTTTAATACATAGCACCTAGTCCTACACATCACACTAATGTTAATGAAACAGAGAAATGTATGCAGGCAGCAGTCACCTCCACAATGCCGACTTCGGCATCCGACAAGCTGATCCCGAAAATTTACCACTTCGTTTCAAAATAACTTTTTTTTATTGTAGCTCGGCATGTGACAAAACTCCGCCTGATGTAAAGCTAGAGTGCGGTTTATGAATGGAAACAACTGCTACTACAAAGAAACCTGTACGGGCAGCAGTCGCCTCCACTATGTCGGCTTGAGGAGACGAGCATGTACAATCTTAGATTGACAGTGCACACTCCTCTCGTTATACCTGGCTACTTTTAAACTATTCCCGAAACGCGGCAAGGTCACTTCACGGGTGTTACATTCGAAAGTAGTGGGAGACTGGGCTTATAATCATCATCAGTCTGCCTACCACTTATTCGTATCACTGAAATATAAACACAATTTATTCTTTTTTAAAGTTTACATTCAAAATCGAATTGAAAATGATAGAAAGGGGATGAAATAATAAACGTAATTGTTTGTTTATGAAATGTTTTGCTTTCTAGTGCATTCCAACTTTTGACGTTTTTACAAGCGCCCTTTTCGTTGTATCGTTTAACACTTTTGGTAATCGTAGATTGTGCGTATATTTGTAATATGATATAACTAGGGTTGCCACAAGTCCAAGAATAACGAGAGGAGTGTGCACTGTCAATCTAGATGGTACATGATCGTCTCCTCAAGCCGGCATAGTGAAGGCGACAGGTTTCTCTCTAGTAGCAGTTGTTTCCATTCATGGACCGCACTCTAGCTTTACATCAGGCGGAGTGTTGTCACATGCCGAGCTGCAATAAAAAAAGTCCGGTTTTTGACAAGACAATCCGGTTTTTTGCATCTGAAAAATACAAATCAACCGGACAATTGTATGTAATTTTACTATTTTTTTGTGGTTATGTTGAGTTATAAATTGTATCTGTTTTTTTTTACGTCTGGCAACCCTAGATATAACGCGTTTTGTTTTTTATTTATTTTGTAATGTTTAACAGTAGTAGAGTTCAGTTTGTATTTCGTATTTCATTCGTTTATTTACATACCTATTATTTATCTCCTTAAAGACTTTTATTTAAAACGTAGTTGCTCTTACAATTAAAAAAAAAATTAAGAAAAACAAAAAAACAATCTTTACTCATTTTTTGTAGCTCGGATTATGACAATACTCCGCCTGATGTTAAGCTAAAGTGTGGTCTATAAATGGAAACAACTGCTACCACTGAGAGATTTCTGCAGTTAGTGTTCACGTCCTCTCCAGCCAAGTATAAGGCTATTTCAAAGGCCTAAGCCTAGCTTATTAAACGGCAGATAAAGCTGAAAAGAACTCCAAAAGAATAGGGTCGTTTGTGGGCGCCAACAAATGTAGTATCGCATTATGTGACTACTTTTCTAACGTTTAAAGCATTCGGATATTTGTTTTTTTCATTGGATGAATAAGGCCCCGAAATATATAAACGTCATTTTAACGTCAAACCTGAAACTTATGTATAGGCGTTTTGGCGGCCATCTTGAGACGTCAGGTTATCTGTTTTGAATTATTTTCCTAAACTTGTGTTTCTTCGAGTGTTAATGTGTAATAATGGTGGATTATTAACCATTAAGTGTTCGTGAACGTCCGCGAGTGTGGGCAAACAATTCAAAAGAAGAGAACCTGTGTTTCCATTTTCCCTCCAAAACTCCGTAGGAAGTTTCAGTAAAGATTCTACCACTTTACTGGAACAATTTGACTTGACTGAGACCTACTGTTTAGTGTGATAAATAATTGACTCGTGATGCACAATATTATTAACTTGATGCAAAATATTTACTTTGACACTGGCAAATTGTTATAATGCCATATAAAAGAAAAAGGACTTATGTATATAATTACCGGTAGAGGCAGGGGTGTGGCGATATCATGGAAATACTAGGAAGCTTATATAATTGTCATCGAACTTCACTTACACGTAAATTCGTTTGATTCCTAATTATAAACTGACATCGGGACATTTGTGAGCATCGAGCGACACAGTTTTTAAAATAAAATCTATAATTACACGTATAGTTATACATCCTTAGTACATGTAATAATTTTATCTCTTCCTGAATCTACAGGTTTCGGATGTGTCGTGTTTGTAACCCTTACTCTTAAATATTTATCAAACAAGTTATTTCCTTTTCAAACTATGTATTTTATTACAGTCAAACCTCCTTTTGCTTTGTTGAGATGATTAAAGTACGATTTTTATGAGTAAATACATTTGTTAAATGTTCAACAAAAAAAAAATAGAGATTAATAATGATAATGTTACAAGTGAGATATCGTGAAGATACAGATAATAAATCTTACAATGAGTGCGATGCATAACAGCAAAGAAGTCTTACTAAAATATAATAATCAATATAAACGCGATAGTAAATCGCATAAAATCTCGTTATTAAATTAAAACATTTAACACAACATTAAAACATGAGAAAATCCCTAAGTATCAATCTCCATATATCATTATTTTAGCAAAATACATAATCAGAAACAAAACTAGAAATTATATATTTAATTAAACAAAATACTTATTAACTTTGTTATAAAATATAATATTTATTGCTTTGTACTATTGTATTTCAAAGATTACAACCATCTTAGTCGCGGCGCGGCAAGGCTATTTAGCCGGTTTTTTTTAATTTAGTTAAAAATTGTTCACGCAAAAGAATGATTTTTTTCAGTACAATTTAAAGAGGTTGAACTGTATCAGGATTTTTAAACAATGACTCTTTGTAACGATGCACTTCATTCGTAAAACGGAGTTTAATCTTATCATTGAACAAACAAAAAACCCGGTAGCAGTTTACCTTTAATATAAAGTAAACGAGATAAAATTATTTCGGTTATAACATTTTTTGTAGATGATTTTTTTATTAAATAGGTTCCGATAAATGATTCAAAAGTTATAATAATTACTATTTACACAACCCAAAATATTATAATAAGACGTAAAAATTCTGGACCAACAATTGGGGAGTTCACATAAGCCTGACTTCTTCTCCAAGGACTAAGGCATCGGTAATGGATTTCCCCACGTAAAAAAGATAAAAAAAATATAATAATAATAATAAAATACTGTATTGCACAAATTTATACAATATAAAAATTGCAAATGGCAAACTTAATGACTTAAGACATTTTCTACCAGTTAACCTTTGGGAGATGTGAAAAGTGTTTTTAGTGCAGAAACAAAAATATAAAAACAAATAAATCTAAAATTATTGAATAAAAGCAAAACAAATATAGAAAGTTTAAGTAAATTTATTATTTATATTTCAAAGTATAAAGAATCAAAAAAATAATTAAAAGAAAAAAGTGCGGTTAGAAATTAGAGGGCTAGTCAACCGTAACAATAAAAAGCAAAAAGCAAAACCTTGTTTAATCGTACCATAAAAATAAAAATTAAATAAAACTGCCTGTGGGGTTTTAAAATTCACCTTCCTATACTTTTTTTATAATAACAAAATGCAAGCCCTAAAGTCACCCCTAAGTATAATTCTACCGAATAATTTCACCCTAAGGGATGAATTCTTAAAAAATAACTAAGATATTAAGAAATGAAAAATTATTTATTTGAGTTTTTTATGGCCAAAATACAATATTATAACCGACTGTCCAGAAATTACTAAAGGCATGTTCATAGTGATTACGTGGTTAATATTTAAAATATATCTAAAACATATATTTTTTTTTATTGTGGTTTAGGGCTTTTTCTCTCGTAATGACTTTGATATGTAATGATATTGTAATTTCATGCATGCGTACAAATTAAATGTCAAATGGCCTGCAGGGTCCACACTAGCTTCATAATAAGCGTTTGTAATTAAAAAAAAATACAACTAAGAAAACTATAATATTACTATTAGGTCTATAGTTTTTTGTTTCATTTCAAATTACATTATTATGGCGCCGATTGTACACAATCATTTAATAGCAAGTCACTGCAACCGTCAAGCAGCTTCTGCGTTTCAATTTCTCTCGAGGCATTTTATTTACAAAACTAATTACGTATGATGTTGTGGCTGTGACTGTACTTGTACGATTCAAACTGTAGAATTATAGTCCTTATTTTATCTGTGATAAGGTTTATAATAGTGTATTATTCGTTGTATAGTCAGTTAATCTATTTTTAAGACATCTCTTCACGAGTTGACAGGTAATAAAGATATTTCAAAGTATTAAGTATTGAACTATTTCAAATGTTATTGTGTATTCGTTTATTTTTTGTTTACATTGTTTATTTATATAATTTGTATTAATTGGAACAGTATATTTGGATCGTGAGAAATTTGGGCGAGATTTATTATACATCTGAGCTAAGGGCCCATTTTTAAAAAAGTTCAAACACTACCACACTACCACAGATCTAACGGCAGCAGTCGCTTTTGCTAACCCACCAGCTCGAGGAAACGAATGTGCACCATCCAAACTGACAATGCACACTTCTCTCATTATACCTAGCTTCTTCTTTTAAACTGATCCTACAACGCGTCTAATAACATAAATTAAGGATGAAGTGACGTTTTCGCGTTACGAGAACAGTTTGATAGTAGCCCGGTATAACGAGAGGAGTGTGCACTGTCTATCTGCAAATACAGCGTCTCCTCAAGCCTCAAGCGTATATATAGGGGAGGCGACAGCTGTCTATAGATCTGTAGTAGCAGTTGTTTCCGTTCATGGACCGAACTCTAACGGAGTGTTGTCGTATGCTGAGCTACAATAAAAGAAATTTAAGAGGCACTAGTGATAGACCGTACTATCAGAGTGTCGGAATAATACAAAGAAAGAACCACTATGACTGCAGTATTCTTCTACCCGTAAACAGTAAAAAAAAACTTAATAAAACATTCATTAAATTTATTAATGAAGCTCTCATTCGCTGTGTAGTTAATACAATACAGTTTTTTTCTATATACAGGTTGTCCTATAAAAAAATATGATACTTTATGACATATTATCAACATAATTTATAACAAAAATTACAATCTAACCTCTTTATAATTACAATTCCGTTGTCACCATTACAGGACATCCTGTGTATGTATAAACACATGAACGTCCAGTCCCTACATAACAAAAATGATAGAGATAATTGAAATGTCCAAACGTTATATTTATGTTCTTTTTTTTACTAAAATGTACTGTACACTTATCTATGTAGGTGTACATAATTGTAGGTAATGATTTAGTGTATAAACGCACGTATGGACAGCGGGGAGGGTAGTTGTAAACTGCGTCGTAATAATTATATTCCAATTATTATTAGATTTAATTAGTTTTTCGCAGCGAACTATTAGTAATATAGTGTATTTTAACTCCTTATAACCAAATTTATTTGTAATTTAAAAAATATTGTATTTTTATAAGGAGTAAGTGCAAAATTTATATGAAGTTTTGAAGCCACGAAGTGTCCCCGCTGCTGGCATCATTTTTATAGACAGAGTGAAAGAGAATGGCACCCACCAAATTTATTGGCGGCGCTGACTCCCTTCATACGGTTGCTGACCTCGAAAAGAAAATGGAAGAATGTATGAAAGTGTTCGAAGGCCGTCTAAATGAAGCTACTTCCACCCAAGCAGCCCCTACACCATTAATTCAACAAATATATGATGACTTTAGACACTTTAAATCATTTATGTGTGATGCGGTAAACTTGCTCCGGACCCAGATATCAGCTGTTACATGTGCAGTCGAGGACCTCGAGAGTAGGAGCCGTCGGAAGTTTCTGGTCTTTCGTGGGATAAGTGATGCTATTAACGAGGATCCTGTATCTCTTGTCTGTGGCACAGTTGCTAAATTAATGAAAGGAGCGGTCAAACTTAGTGAGTGCGACATTAAATTTTGCTACAGGCAAGGTAAACCCACCAAAGAAATGACTGGACCACGCCCGATCCTTGTAAAGTTTGTTAGCAAGGACATTAGAAATAGCATATGGCGCGCCAAAGTACAATTGAAGGGCTCTAATGTGTCGGTTTTTGAATTCCTGACTAATACACGTCGGTCACTACTTAATGCGGCAAGAACCGCCTTCGGTATGAAAAAATGCTGGTCGCAGGATGGCAATATATATGTGAAGCTGCCAAATGAATCTAAACAGCGACTAACTTCAACATCACAGCTGAGCGAGCTGGTTAAGCAATCTGGACATAAACCGGTCGCCGAACACACTCACACCGAGGGCAAACGTCGTGCTGCTCGCAATGTCAAGCCTAAAACATGAATCATTCTACACTTTGCAATATCCTTTTCAATATTTAAATAGACTTGTTGTGTATCATTAACAGTCGTTTTTTTTTTTTTTTTTTTTTTTTTTTTTTTTTTATTGTAGCTCGACATGTGACAACACTCCGCCTGATGTAAAGCTAGAGTGCGGTCCATGAATGGAAACAACTGCTACCACAGAGAAATCTCTACGGGCTGCAGTCGCCTCCACTATGCCGGCTTGAGGAGACGAGCATGTACCATCTAGATTGACAGTGCACACTCCTCTCTTATACCTGGCTACTTTCAAACTATTCCCGAAACGCGACAAGGTCACTTCACGGGTGTTACATTCGAAAGTGGTGGTACTACCCCAGGACGACAGACTGGACAAATAATCATCATCAGTCTGCCTACCACTCTTTAATGGTGCCTATAGGCACTGAGCGACCAAAGTACATATAACAAAAATTTGTAAGTATTTGGTGTAATGTGTGTGCAATTTGTAAAGTTATGACATTTTTACTTCATCAACCCACATATCTCATTATAACATTAATAGTATTACCTATATTTCTTTGAAAGTTAAAGCTGATCCTTCTAATGTAGCTATACTTAATAAATAACTTACTCATACCCAAGTGATATGACCAATGACTCTTGGTACATTTATTTTTTATTTTTACATACTTATTTATATATCTCTTGGATGTACGAATGCACCCTTAGCATGAATGTATATCGCTATATCAGTGATGTGTCTAAATTTTCATCTTTGTGACACGAACGAACGTAAACATACAGAATAATCAGTTCTAACTTTAGACACACATCTACACATGTTTTCTCCCAGAACCTATTATAAACTACTGTTTTTCTAGTTTAAGCATAAACACATACACATTAGTGAGAAAAAATGCAATGCATCTGACACACCATATAACCCAGCAGAATGAACTGCTTGAATTAGATAATTCCAAAAACAATGTCAAATGTCAAAGACAAGTAATTATTGTACCTCTTACTTGAGACTCGTACATTGCATTTTTCCCCACCGGTGTAGTTAGGTATCATATGATTTTTATTAGTTTTTGGTAAATTTAAAATGGTAAATTTAATTCTTTGTTATCTTAACTAATTTGGATATTGTATTACTATGTATTTTTTATTAGTAGCCAGCAGTAATGGAAACTATGTAACAATTTAATACCTATAATAGTTTTTATTATTAATACTTAAGTACTTATATAACTTTAACCCATATATTCATAATTAGATATTTTGTATTAGGTACATTATTATTTTTTTTAATTTTTATTAGTCTTATTTATTTTATTAGTCTACTGATATATTTGTAATTCATATTATTATATATATTTATATATTCAAAAAATATCTGTATATATTATTAGTATCATATTATATATTACTATATCATATTATTATTATTATATTTGTATTTATTATTAAAACTAAATATAATGTATGAAAACGATTCAGATAGTGATGAATTCTTATCTATTCCTTCCTCGAGTGAATCAGCCTGCAGCGATAGTTTCCACAGTACTTCAGCGGATCTTAGCGACGTCCTATTTTCCAACTTTTCAAATTATTCTAAAAATTTTAATGTAGTTCATATTAATGCACAAAGTATCCCAGCACATTACCCTGATATGTTGGCGAGCTTCGTTGTAAGAGATCTTCATGCTATTGTTATTTCGGAATCCTGGCTGAAACCTTGTCTCCCATCAACATCCTATAGCATACCTGGTTTTCATCTCATCCGTAATGACAGGACTGGCAAAGGAGGTGGTGGAGTTGCAATCTATCTACGGGCCCACTTCTCCTATACAGTAGTGAATATGTCTGAACATATCACCCCATCAAATGAACCGGAATATCTCTTTGTCGAAGTTCGTCTGCAGCACACTAAGGTTCTGCTTGGTGCCTTCTATTGTCCTTCCCTCACTATTAACTACTTTTCCTCTTTTGAGAAACTTTTAGAGGAGAGTTCTTCAATTTATGAGCATGTGATCATTATGGGTGATTTCAACACCTGTCTTTTAAAAAGTGACAGCCGATCTTTACATCTTAAATCACTTGTCCATGCAAATAACATGTCTCTTCTACCGCTTCAAGCCACCCACTTTTTTCCAAACTGTAACCCGTCACTACTGGACCTAATCATTGTTTCTTCACCTGATCGGGTTGCATGTCACGGTCAATGTGGTGCGGACGCATTCTCGAGTCATGATCTCTTATATCTGTCTTATAAACTACGCCCACCTAAAGCGAAACCCAAAACTCTTCTACTTCGTAATTTCAGTGGAATGGATCTGGAGATGCTGCGAGATGATGCGCGAAAGATTGACTGGTCGCTGATTGAGAATGCCTCATCTGTTGATGAAAAAGTTTCTTTACTTAATCTTGAACTCACTCGTCTATATGATGTACACGCTCCTGTTAGACCGGTTCGCTTGAAGCACCTCCCTGCGCCGTGGCTTACAGACGATATAAAGTCTCTGCTACAGAGAAAAGCACGTGCAAGGGCACTTTGTAGGGTTGACCATGAAGCAAACTGGGAAAACTATAAAAGCATTAGAAACCACTGTAACAAGGTGTGTCGGGATGCACAGCGACGCCATATTTACGCATCAGTTGAAAGCGGTGACTCTCATAGGGTCTGGAAATTTTTGAAGTCACTTGGAGTTGGCAAGTCTCAATATAATAACAGAGTTGACAATATTAATATAGATTCCCTTAACCAGCACTTCTCTTCCTCCTCTGGCTTAGACAACCTCACTAAGCAGGCAACATTATCTTACCTTTCGAAACTCAGAACTCCTGACATTACACCATTTTCTTTTAGGCAATTTCAGGTTAGAGAGGTTATGAAGAACATAAGTTCAATTTCTTCGAGTGCCGTCGGTGATGACTGCATTAGTCGTAAGATGATTGTTCCAATCCTTGAAATTATTTCTCCTGTTATCACTGACATTCTTAACACTTCCATCACTACCGAGATTTTTCCGACTTCCTGGAAAAACGCGCAGATAATTCCTCTCCCAAAAAAGACGAATCCCTCAACTTTTACTGATTATCGTCCTATTTCCATCTTACCGTTTCTATCTAAAGTCCTTGAGCGTCTTATCCACCATCAACTATCTAATTTCTTGTCTAACAATTCGCTCATGAATCCCTTTCAATCTGGGTTTCGTCCAGGTCATAGTACCGCTACGGCGCTTGTCAAGGTCACCGACGACATACGCTGGGGTATGGACAGTGGGAAGCTAACAGTTCTAACGCTTATTGATTTTAGCAACGCCTTCAACAATGTAGATTTTGATATTCTGTTGGCCCTCTTACAGTCTCACAATATTTCTCCTGAAGTCATCCACTGGTTTCATAGCTACCTGCATGGACGCCAGCAGTGCATCAAGCTCGAAGACAAGTTGTCATCATGGTCCAACATTACTGCTGGCGTGCCACAGGGTGGCGTCCTATCCCCACTCCTTTTTTCGATTTTCATAAATACAATTTCTCAGAATCTCTCTTCTCTCTATCACCTATATGCTGATGATCTCCAGATTTATGCGCAAGACACGGTACAAAACATAACTAATGCTATAAATACACTCAACTACGATCTTGGGCATATTGTAGCCTGGAGTAAAAAATTTGGCTTGCGAGTTAATGCCACAAAAACCCAGGCTATAATCTTGGGCAGCAAACGTATGCTTGCCAAAGTAAAGTTAAATGTTTTGCCAAATCTAATCTTTGATGGAGCATCTATCCCCTACAGTGAGCGCGTAAAGAATCTAGGCATCATTATGGACAGTTGCATGTCGTGGGTGCCGCAAATTTCAGAACTGAGCAGAAGAATGTTTGCGACCTACGGAAGCCTAAGGCGTCTTCGCAATTTCTTACCGATGCACACGAAACTAGCCCTAGCACAGTCCTTGCTTCTGCCTATCCTTGATTATGCGGATGTTAGCTATCCTGATTTAACGGAGGCGCAGTTGGATAAACTTGAACGACTCCAAAATGTATGCATCAGGTTCATCTTCGGCCTTCGAAAGTACGACCATGTGTCCGAGCACAGAAGTCATCTCAAGTGGCTCCCAATCCGCCTCCGCAGAAATTTACACATTCTTTCCGTTCTATACTGTATTATGTTTAAGCCTACATCTCCGTCCTATCTCAAACAACGTTTCCAGTCTCTTCACCTCTTCAAAGACTATTCTCTTCGTTCTTCTGATAACCTTACCCTACTGATTCCTACTCATACTACATCCTTCTACTCCAACTCTTTCACTGTGGAAGCTATACGTATGTGGAATGAGTTACCAACGTCTATTAAATCTTCACCTTCTCTCCCGATCTTTAAATCTAAACTTAAATCCCACTATCTATCTTTCTAAATTAGGTATTTATGTAATATATATGTATGTATTTATAATGTGTATATGTATGTATTTTATTGTATTGTATAGTATGTTACTATTATATTATTATTTATATCTTTATTATAACTAATTTTAGATTTTCTTGACTGCATTACCCGCTTTTCTCTTTTCCTTACAATTTATTCAATATCAATTGGTTGTCTGGAAGAAATTGCTTTTAGTGATAAGACCGCCAATTGCAGTAACTTATTTATGATTTTATTTCTTTAACTGTGTTTTATATGCAATAAAGAATTTATTATTATTATTATTATTATTATGTTTGTCTAGTTTCATGTTCGATTGTTATAAATGAAAATTGTGTAAAATTTATTAACGTATTACGCGATTTTAAAGTAGACTTTTTTAGAATTAATACAATACAATACAATTATAATTTTATCACGAATAAATTACAATTCAATCAGGGGCATTACGAGAATTGGTATATACCACTCTTATTGTGGTAGGGCCTCGACTTTTAGGTAAAAATGTGTAGATGTACGTAGTATCATTTAGGAAATTAATTTAGTGCAATAGGAAAAGTACACTGTCAAATTGAATGGCGCACAGTGATCTCAACAAGCCGGTATAGAGGAGGTGACGTCCACTTACATAAATTTTATCATGAAGCGCTTTCAGACGAAATACCCCTAGTTCTAACGATATTTTCCAAGCATTTTTAATTACTAATATTAATATATATTACATAAACATAAAATTAGTCCTAACACAGAGTTAGTTACGTACAACAATCCTTCCCTTTACATTTGTTGCCCCACAAAATGAGCCCTCCAGGGACAACCTCCTCTAATCAGAGCTGTTCATTTCTTAATTTTAATATTTAATTACAAAGGAAACTCGACGACGGCGAATGAATCAAGAAAGACGTCATCTTCAGAAAATACTTTGTATTTCCTATTATTAGTCAAGATAGGTGGTATTACTGTTGCATTATTTTGTTTTAATCTATTTCTTTATTTTTAATTCTAGCTCGGCATATGACAATATTCTGCCTGAGTGCAATCTATAAGCGGAATCAATTGTTACTACAGATATAATTTCTACATGCAGTCGCCTCCGCTATGCCGGCTTGGGGAGACAACTGTGCACCATCCAGATGGACAGTGCACACGCCTGACTACTTCCAAACTTTTCCCGGAACGCGACAAGGTCACTTCACGGGTGTTACCTGATTTCTAGAAAATCGTGAGGAAAACATCATTTAATATTAAATATCACACAATATTAATTATACGTACACGAATTTGGGGGCAACAACTAGTATTCAAGGTACTTATAATAATAAAAAGAAACATTATTTCAATAAAATTCGCAATAAACTCTGGTCCAACCATCTTGAGGTACAGAGTTCTGTTCTACAGATAGGTTTCAATATTATAAAGGCTTCTGAATCATTTCTTTGTCTGTTTTTGTATCAAAGGATACTTTTCTCTTTAAATTAATTGAACCTTTCCTTTAATGTTTCAATTACTGAGTTTAGATTCACTTTGATTTTTTTTACCCTTCTGTCAAGTTAATTTTCTCATGTTACTTAGTGACATAATTTATATAGAAGATCAAGGCCAAGGGGCTGGTCAAGAAAATGACACTGACAAATAAATAAAAAATACATATACAGATATAATGCCTTGACGCCATAGTTTGGCGAAACAAATATTAATTTTTATATTTGAACGAAAAGAGTCACTGTCAACAAACTTGTGTTGTAGCAGTTTATCTCCGCTCGTAGACCGTCACGTGATGCTATATTATCTATTTGCGAGTAATTTAATTCATATCAGATCTTTTATAAAATTATAGATATTAAATAATTCAAAATGACCGTAGATTACTTTGTATGTATATATCACAGTACTTAATAGCTTAGATGGGCAATAGCTTCTTGCATCCCTTTGTGATCCCCCTTTTCCATTGTGAACATCATAATACTACCCCCACATATTATCGTTTTATTTCATTTCCCTTGTAGTGATGCGAATTTATAGACTCGAGGAAAATTTAACTCGAGTGAAAAAAATTATGACTCGTATCGACTCGACTATAATATGCGAGTGAATTCTGCTTGAGGTTTGAAAGATGTGAAATAAAGAGAAATAAACGAGAGAGCGAGAAGAGAGAAAGACATGTGTCTGATATAGAGAGAAGGGGATGGAGATAGACAGGCACTAATTAAAGGAACAGGGCTAAAGGTTTACGTTTAACCAGTCACCAGAAATAAAGCACGTAATATCCATAAGGAAGCGCAAAAAAATATTATTAGTAATAATCACAAAGAAAACAGATGTAAAAATACTAATAGACTATGTTATATTATGGATCTCGAGTTACTAATGGATTTGAATCGAATTATAATACAAAACTGTACTCGAGTCAATCACATCACTATTTCATAACGAGAATCTTTTTAACTATTACCTGTCTACAGATTTCATTAAGGACATCAGTTTCTTCATGAATTTTGAATGAGGCTGCTATTGAAGCCTTCCTGTTACACTCGCTTTGTCATCTGATAAAATTGTGTAGAAAATTCTTTTTTGACTTTTACTGTCTGCGTTTTCCTCCATTGTTAATGTGAAATTACATGAATAAGATTATAGATTTAAGTAGCTAAAGATATTACAGGATTTGAATAAAGAGGGCAATTTTCTTTGTATGGGAAATAGAACCAACAATTTAGTTTAATTGTATAATAACATCTATTAATTAAAAATATATGCCAGTTTGTTCCTAATAATCTATGCATTACAGTGATAATATTAATTTTATAATGTCTAACTGAAATAATAAGAAATTGATCAATAATCTTAATAATCTAAATGAATTGGAAATAATAAATTCATAATTGGTACAGGGTAGAATTTAACTAGATTTGGACAAGAGTATCATCGACCGTGACTTCACGACTTCTACCGCTGAACCACGGCCGCTTCGTTGATAAAAACTTAGTGATTTTTTTTTATAAATAAACTCCAACATTTCATTTAATTTGAACAGTAGATATCTAATAATATGTGTTTTACAAAATGTATGTTTTCGACACGTTTTGTCCCAAATTCAAAAGGCAAGTTATAAAACGTTTTTGGTTGTATAAAATTGTTTCTCTTTGCGGCGGAATGACCGGCGGTCTGTAGCACGCCCTAAGCTATTCAATTTTAAATGAAAAATTCAACCATTAACGACCAATGCAATCCATTCAACATTTCTGTCAGGGACCGATGTTGTTTGCCTCAGACATAATTGAAATAATTATTATAATTGTTTAATACGATTTTGATGGAATACATTGTTTCGAATAAAACCCATAAATTCTTACAAGATTTTTCTCGTCAAAATACGAGTTATTTATTTCGAATTCTCTTACCGTAAATATTTTAATGCGTCAAAATATCTTTGTTTTTTATATTATTAGTTAATCTTCATATTTTATACAATGACATAAATGTAAAATTTTAAAATTAAAGGTTTCGCAAATGAAAACTTAAACTTGTTAAAGATTCAACACAAACATATAATTACGTATATGCGGTCTTCAATTTGAGACAAACAGAGGTGTTCAGCCATCGTCGTCCGCTTCAATTATGTAACCGTGATTAATTCCTTTGTAACCCATTGTTATTGTGAAGGCGTCATTCGCACGCCCCGGGCGAGTGCAACCTACGGTTGACCAACCCTGTCCAAGTCAATGACTACTGGATACACGATTGCAGAATTTCAATCATCTATTATATTGTTTGCTCCATTACATTACGTAATACGTAATAATTTAATACTTATAAAATCTTTATTTATTTATTTTTTTTCAATAGAATATGTTTTTTTAACTATAATATTTTTTAAATATAACTTACTCCCAAATTTTGGGTGGTAAAGTTGCTCATACAATGACTTTATTTAATGGTTAATTTATATCGGGATTACAAATGAAAAAAAAAAGATGTTTCAACAAATCATTCGCGTAATCAATTTTTTTGCTGACCGGGCGCCATCTCTGTTCTTTTTTTTTAAATATTGTTTACAATGTAAAAACTTAAGCAGCCTTTCCGGTCCTTCACCAAATCAACATTTTTATACTGTTTTGTGTTATTTAATAGTTTCTCATTGATTCCTCCACGCTTCAATGGGAATAATCAAAAATCCGCTACCGTTCGAAACGCCATTTTCTATTTTTCTATTCCAAATAATCGAACGGTTTTAAATTTATAAAGCTCCATTGTGTTGCCAAAATAAAAAAGTGTACGCTACCTGGCTTTTTCGAGCACATTTTTCACAGATTCTAAATTAATTTCGTTTAATGTTGCCAGCTAATGAGAATTTATTTTTAATATTTGTCGAGTCATGGCAATAACATATGCCATCGGGTGCTTTTAAGTTGCCCGTTAGCAAAAACTTTTACCCGTTTTTCGTCAACTACCATTAGAGAGGGACACTTGAAAGATAATATTAGATTTTAAACGCATTTCTTTAAACATTCATTATAATCTATTTATGAAAACTTCTCGGCCCAAATGCATAATAAGTATCGACTATTTTTTTAAATTAATTATAAAAGCTGTATGGAAAGCAAAACTCACTAAGTATTGTATTTTTTAGGTTTAGTGCGAACAAGTTTTGAACAGAATTAAAATTCGTGGTGAAACACTGCAAAGCTTTATTACTTTATCTTTGCAATAAAAGCCTCTGATTCTATGTATTTATTTATAAAATACCTATATAAACCAGTACTTGTATCATAAGCTATATAGACCAAAATACTATGTACCTACAAAGATACATTGGTAGCGACTGAGATTTTTTAGAGATTCGAACACGGGTGTCATGAGTATGCGTTGTGAGCCTACGTTTACTCTAAATAGCAACGTCACCACAATAGGTCTACATTTTCATATTGAGCTAGACATAGAGTAGGTAAAGGCACCTATCTCTAGAGTAAATAAAATAACATAAAAGTGTAAAAATATTTAAGTTCAAAACATCATCACCAAAAGGATATGCGTTGCGTTGTATATTAAAAATTCTATTAAAAAATATGAAAAAATATTTAAATAAAAAAATAAACAATTTTTTTTAAAGATTGGAAACAGAATACTGTATAGACGTGTGATAGTTCAGTGTCGAAACGAAAATAAAACTTATGATTTGTTTCACGGGTTATTAGAAAAACATTCATACTTTACTTAAATCTACTAAGATAACTGTGCTCATTGGATATGTTTTCTTAGCTTTCTTAGTTATAATTTTTTGTACTAGATTCTTTTTAATTTTAAATATTTATTTAAAATTAATTTATATTATGTAATCGTTCAGAAATGACTGTTTATTAATAAAAAATAGGGTTCATATTCCACCCGATCTTTGCATATTTTAAATGAATTGTATATCTACTTCTATAGAAAGATAATAAGGAACTTACATGCAGCTGGTGGTGCGATCGAATACCAAGAGATAAAAACAACCGCATCCACACTAGAACTAGTGTTGTAACTCACAAATATCTAATGCGCTTAGAATGAAAAATAATCGATAAATTATAAAAATAAACTTCTGTCTATACACTGTGAACAGCTTGTAATTACACTGAGAATCGCTACTGTATTCTAATTGTATGGTTAGCATAACAATAGATATATATTTTTTAACTGACGCGAAAAATGAACTGGCTGGCGGTAAGCACAGCGAAGAGCCATGAGCACCGCAGTACAATACGATTTACAAATAGCAAATAATTAATATTACTTAAAAATATATTATTTCTTATTAATAATTTATACCAGTGATAATTTCTGATTGAATTTTTTATAGCTATCGTACGCAAAAAAATGGATATTCTGATAGGTTTTGGCGAATATGTTTGAAATAAATTAAGAACTTTTTTGTGCGTCTCCACACGGTCTTAACCCCGCAATGACTGCAAAGCTTTCCAAATGTCGTAGTGTTGAATCAAAATAATCAAAATAAACGAAATAGTATGCCGCGTAAAATCTTTTATTGAAGGAAAAAAAAAACCTAAAAAAAAAGAAGTAATTGTAGTGTTTTTCTGTAAACGGTATTCAATCTTATAACACAGACTAACATCTGGATGTTGAACACTTCATAACGAAATATAAAGAAAACTAACTATACTAAGTCCCTTTGTATCAGCCGGTATACATTGTTTAATATTATTCTACAACGAATAAAATGTTTTGATACTTAGATAATATTTCCTATTTTATACACAAATTAATATGTCTGATTTTATTGGGGGCCGACATGCGTTCAGCTCGCCGTCTGATTTTAAGTTAGAATCAATCAGTCGCCTCCGCTATGCCGGCTCTAGCAAGCGAATATGCATTTTCCAGATTGAGAGTCGTTATAACCTAGCTATTTCCAAACCGCTTCTTCTATCAGTATGCCATCATCGGTCAATTAAAAGTACACATTTGCTCGTCGAACCGGTATAGTGAAAGCGACTTCTGGCTGTGGACATTTTGGGCTGCAGGTCTCGTTTAGCATCACACAATGTTAGTATTCTATTAAAAAAACAGTTATTTTATTTATTTATTTATTCGGGAAACTAAATTTTTTTATAAACATTGACATATATAACAATCAGTCGCTTAGCAGATTCCACTAATAGTATAAAATGTTTTTTTAATTTAATGAAAGTAATTGCAGTTAACATTTAAAACCAGAGAGGCACTAACATAACGTTTTTCTGAAATGAATTTACGAGTGCAAGTATGTGTTAAAAATTATAATTTTAACCAATAAAATATATTTATCGCACTAATCAATCGCCAATCAATATTGTTGACATTTGAATAAAAAAAAAGGGCAAATGGCACTACTGCTATACCGTAAGTAATTAAAGCTATATTGTTGTCACGCAAAACTATTCCTTATTCTTACAATGCTAACTATCTATTTTTCCATACGATATTGGTAGCGTAACGTTAACTCAATTACTTGTCAACGTCGATGCAATTTAAACTGTATGTAAAACGATTACGGTTTATTTTAGGTTGTACTTTTTATTGTATTATATTTTTTTAATATGTAACATCTTAATATCTTCCATATTATTTACATGTATTTTTAAAACAAATGAATTGAAAATCGGGTCATCTGCATTTTACCAGTATCATGTTTGATGTAAAAGTACGATCCATAGAAAGAGGGCGCTGTAGCAGCAAACGCGTCAGCTATGCCGGCATTGTGAGAGTTGTATGAAAAAAAAAGAAGCGGTTGGCAATTTAGTGGAATCACGAAATAAAAATTGTTAAAAATTAAAAAAAATATATGGATTTATGTAATTTTTGTTTATAAATTGTACATACGAACATCAGAAAGCCGGCCGAAGCCAAAATCTTTTATTCAGTTATTGTACTAATAATTGTTACGATTAACAAAGTTACAACGCATCTAGACAGACAGATGATTGAGTTTTTGCGTCACATGAAGGGTTAAAAATAGCAATAATGAAGTAATGAACGGTCTATCAACAGTCTACGGTTAACCTCTTACTGTTATTATAGAACTGGTCTGGCCAATGTGCGGTCCACTGCGATAAATTGTGGAGCCCAGCGAGAAATGCCATTGTAAGTTATTCCCATTTTTATTTCCGCTTGTTAGTTTTGCTATCTGAGCTATAATCAAATGGAATAAACATTTTCAAATAGAAAATTCATTATATTGTTTTATTGGAGCTTTCCGACAACACTCCGCTTTATGTTAAGCTAGAATGGGTCTAGAACCGGAAAAACTGCTACTGCAGATAAATTGACTCTGCTTTGAGGAGATGAATATGTACCAACCAGATTGACAGTGCACACTCCTCTCGTTATACCTGGCTACCTCCAAACTGATACCAAAACGCGACATAGTTCCTTTTTGGGTGTTACATTCGAAAGTGGTGGTAATACCTTAGGCTTCTTTGAGTTGGACAGACCTGTATAGAATTAACATTTTAGTTGATGATATAGTCGTATTTGCCCCTTGTTAGTCGATTAGACACACTTGTAAGCTAATTACATATTTTCTTAGTTAATGTATTTAGATATAATAACATGATATTATGTTTGTCTGAGTTTTTTTTAAATATATGTACATACACCTATGTAGATACTTAGTCAAACAGGGGATGGGACTAAGGATGGTGGAGAGTGAGATGTTCGGATGCCAAAGAAAGACAATGTAGTGACAAAGAGTATTTTTGTTTTTTTTTTTCAGTTCTAATTATGAATTTTTTTTTTAATTTATTGATTCTTAAATTGTTAAATTAAGTGCCTATTTGTGTAAAATAAGTATATAGGTTACCAATAAGTCTAAAGTTAGTTAAATTCTGTTCAATTTCCAAAATAATTTAATACAAAATTTATAAAAAAATTAACTATCAAAAACTGAAAGTCTTACTATAAAAAATCAGACACAAATACATACAGACAAACGTTCATAGGATTTGTTATGATAATACATCATAAAAGTATTAAATATTAAAGTGGTGATTGAGACTTGCCGGGAACGAACCAAGGACTATTAGATTTTTTAGATTTATTTATTCAGTACATATGTGATATTAACATCCGGGATTAACTTTGTTGTTTATTATGACCCATTTATTTATAGGTTATAGTACCTAGTTTTTTTTAAGTGTAGCCATTTTTTTTCTTTTGTTTTTATTCAAGATCGCGATAGATAAATACAAAATATACATGCTTGTATGTTTTTAAAAATCACAGCGTTCAAGTATAACTGACCTAATCGTGTTTCAGCTTGCAAATAGCCGGATACCTACTATGCCGGCTTGAGAGACGAATGTGCACCGTCCAAATCGACAGTGCACACTTCTCTCGTTATGAATATAAAAATCAAAATCTCTAAAAACTGACACCAAAACGCATCTAAAACTTAAAGAAGCTGTCCTCCTTATCAGTTACCTGTTAGTAGTCCTTAACAGTTATCTGTCACCCGTGACACAACGACTTCCGTTCCCAAGGAAGCAACGAGTTAACTAGCTAAGAACAAATAATACCCACATTTGTCTAGGACACGGTTATCTATGGTAAACAATTAATTATTTATTTTTTAATTAATTTTGGAGCTTTACTATTATAAAGGTAATTTAATAGTACACGTTACGGGTTCATTTCGAGTCCACAAATCGGTATCTGTGTGTTTTATTTATATGTAAAAAAATGCGAGTTACTTTGGCGTTTATTTTTATTGTTTTAACCTGTCGCGGTTTCCAGTAGAGCTAAGGATTTAAGTTTGTAAGATTGAATTCTATTGAAGAAGCTCTTTTTTTTTATTGTAGCTCGGCATGTGACAACACTCCGCCTGATGTAAAGCTAGAGTGCGGTCTATGAATGGAAACAACTGCTACCACAGAGAAATCTCTACGGGCAGCAGTCGCCTCCACTATGCCGGCTTGAGGAGACGAGCATGTACCATCTAGATTGACAGTGCACACTCCTCTCTTATACCTGGCTGCTTTCAAACTATTCCCGAAACGCGACAAGGTCGCTTCACGAGTGTTACATTCGAAAGTGGTGGTACTACCCCAGGACGGCAGACTGGAAAAATAACCATCATCAGTCTGCCTACCACTCTTTAAAAGTACATCTATGCACTGAGCGACCAAAGTACATATAACAAAGTTACATTGGTACCGGTCAGAATTAGCGAGGTTCGAACACGGGTCTCATCGATCGTGAGTTCAGATGTCTTACCGCTAGACCACGGCCGCGCGCTAATGAATGGTAGCCTTATGTACAGCCTAAATTGTTAATGCTGTCAACTTTGAGGTACAAGCTAATAGAGATAATCAATTTGTTCGAAATTCGAATTTAAAAAAGGAACACATTAAGTTTCGGGCATCACGCGAGCTGTCAAAATACCTACACAAAGAAAACAATTTTACCCACTATTAGGATAGTTTTCTACTTGTTGCTTAACATTCATTTAATTATTTATTAAGCTATTTAAACCTACTACAGTAATATATATATATACCTATTTACAGAAACGCGACATGTTAAACAACTGCTACCACAGGGCTTTATTTGCAGACAACAGTCGTCCGCTATGCTGGAACACACTTATCTGGTTATACACAAAAGTATAGGTAAAGAAAATTACAATATTATAGTTTTAAAAATAAACGTCAAACGGTCATTTTTGAAATTCATAATTGATCTTGAATATAAGTTGTCGGTGTTGGACCGCAGACCGCAAGTGGCACGCGCTTGTAGGTATATCTATCTATAAGTACGTTAATATATAAGTTATGTAAAGTAAGAAGTTTTAGTACAATTCCAGTTTAATCCTTGACTCCACAAGGGTTAAAACTATAAAATAGTTTTTTTTTGTTCAACAAAAAAATATTTTAATATAATTAGAAAGAAAGAAAGAAAGAAAAACTTTATTCATCCCAAAAAAATATTTTTAAGATACACAATAGCAAGTGTCAACGCGAATGTGTAGGGACGAAAGGGCGCACAGCTCAGCATATGCTAGGACCTACACGAGGCAGGTCGTAGCGCTGGTTTTCAGCTGGAACCCGGGGCAGGTGAACGCGAACGGTGTGACAAAGAATAGTGGATGTGTAAGAATAGTAAAATAAATAAACAGTATTAATTAAATAGATGCAGCAATGACAATATTATAAATGTATATATAAATACGATGAAAAATAATATTAAAATTACAGGCTACGGCTATTTACACGGCAGTCAAGCTTCTGGTAGTTTAAAAGGTGTAATTTATATCTGTAGTTAAAACCTACGGCGGACTGCATTTTCCGAATAGGCAATTACAAATGTTCCTATTTGACACTGTATAGAAAAATAACTTCTTTTAATGTACCTCGACATATGATAACACTCCGCCTGGTGTTAAGCTAAAGTGCGGTCCATAAACGGAAACAACTGCTACTACAGATAAAATTCTACAGCCAGTAGTCGCCTACGCTATGTAGGCTCGAGAAGTTTATACTTGGTTCCAAACTGATCCAAAAACGTTTGACAAGGTCATTTCACGAATGGACCATTCGAAAGTGGTGGTGCCACCCCAGGACTGCAAACTGGGCTAATAACCATCAGTCTGCCAACCACTCCTTAATAGTCACGTTTATACTGATCAGAGTCAGCGTCCTACCGCTAGACCAAGGCCGCTCTAAAATATAGTTTAAAAGTTTAGAAGAATAAAATTAAAGTTTCGCCAAAAGTAGACATTTTACAAAAGCGAATAAATTCTTGTAGCGTACATAGTAGGTGGCGTAACTCGCTATCGTTTTCGGCCAATGAGCATGGGTCATGACGTCGCAAGCGATCAGGAGTCAACGTCACAGTATGTGTTCTGAATTCACAGTATTCTGAACCAATAATTAACACCAATACACGCATACAGATCTCTCACATTTTGTTATCATTTAATTTTCGGTCCGGTCTGATGTTTCATTTTTTTAATGAGACCTCCATTTACTGACTCTAATTGAATGGCCGTCGTCAGCTTTCAATTATTATTTAATTCGATGCCGCTGTGTTAGTTAGGTCGGGAGGGGGTTTAACTTTGTTTTAACCTATATTAGTTTCAGAATGTTATCAAGTATAGAATTTAGTCAGACAAATACTCGTCTGATATTGAAGACGGAACTAGAATCTTAGACTGTAATTACAATTACTAGAAAATAACTAATTTTTTTTTATATTGACTGTTCGACTGGCCTGGTGATAAGCACAGTGGAGGTCCATGAGCGCCGACGACTGGAGGACCGCGGTACACGGCCCCAGTCGCCGTCAGTATGCCGGCCCAAGAAGGTGCATTTTCACGCTCCACTTGAAAGATCCAAGGTTGAAGGATTGGGAGAACACGTGGGAGGGCAAATTAACTTTGAATCACATCAAGAGCTAATAAAACTTAGGAAAATTATAAAAGGATAACTTATGAATTATATAATAAAAAGAATATAGTAACTTAAAATATTATTTTTTTACAATGCACGGCAGACTGAAGATAATAATTAGTCCAGTCTGCTTTCCTGGGGCAGTACCATCACTTTCGAATGTAACACCCGTGAAGTGATCTTGTCGCGTTTCGTGATCAATTTGGAAGTTGCCAGGTTTAACGAGAGTAGTATGCTATGTCGACTTGTATGGTGTGGGTACATTCGTCTCGTCGAGCTACTATGAACTAAAAATCATTATAAAGTGCATCACTAATAAATTGTTAATTTACATACTACAATAATGTTTCAAACTCACAATAGCAAAGGGTACTAAAACAATACAGCAATTTCCATAGAAGCATCAATTATTACAATTAATTGTTATTATTTGCTCGACAACAGAGGTGGAATAGGTATGGGCAGCTAAGTGCAACCCCCAAATGCAATTGTGTACATTCGTGCCGCCGATTGAGTTACTATAATTTGATGGAAACATTTGCTTTTGAAACTAATTCAATAACATGGAGAAGTGTTTTAATACTTTTTTTTTATTGTAGCTAGCATATGATAACACTCCGCCTGATGTAAATCTAGAGTGCGAAACAACTGCTACTACAGATCAATTTCTATAGGGATCAGCCACCTCCGCTATATCGGCTTGAAGAGATGAATGTGCACCATCCAGATTGACAGTACACACTGATCTCGTTATACCTGACTACTTTCAAACTGTTCCCGAAACGCGATAAGGTCACTTCACGGGTGTTACATTCGAATGTAACACGACAGCAGACTGGTTTAATAACCATCATTAGTCTGCCTAATAGTGCCTATAGTTTATTACATAGTTTTTATAGTACCGATCAGAATATAGCGAGGTTCGAACACGAGTCTCATCGATCGTGGGTTCACGCGTTTAGAAGCTCTGTTTTTTTTATTTTTTAGCACGTCATATGACCGCACTCCGCCTGATATTAAACTAGAGTGCGATCCATGAACGGAAGCGACTGCTGTCAGAGAAGGGGATCTGCAGACAGCAGTCGCGTCCGCTATGCCGGCTTGATGAGATGCCTCATTTATTTACATTAATATCAATTTATAAATACCATTATAAGATATAGTGTTATCCATATAATCGTACCCGAGTCTCCCCACCCCGCTCCATTAGCCAACGTCAGTACTATCAATGTTATTATCAAAATGCCTACAATTGTCGAATGGTATCATAGTTGCATAGTTTCACCCCTTATTTGAATAACACTCGGTGCAACGTCCCGCAAATTGCACTTTTGCCGAACGAAATTGTCAATAAAATTCATCTGATTCCCACTTAAATATGTTGGTAACATTATTAATTTATGCTTTTTAATATTCCAAGTGGATATACGCGTTAAATTATTGATAGTAAGGGTTAAATTTTAATGCACGCGGCGGATGCGCGAGAAATTATTACGTAGGTTAAAATTTTCATCGTAATAACCGAATGGCTGCGATATATGTATGTATGTAAACGAAATGGACGTTATTGAGGCTGGTTTTAACGTACATTTTGTCAACATATTTTCCCCTTTAATTTAAACATTATTATTTATGTAAAATAATTTTGATTACCCCCTATTCTTTTTTTATTGTTACTTGGCATATGACAACACTCCCGATGTAACGGCTACTACAGATAAACTTCTATATACAGCAGTGTCCTCCGCTATGCAAGCTTGAGGAGATGAATGTGCATCATCCAGATTGACAGTGCACACTCCTCATGTTATACCTGGTCTAAACTGTTCTCGATACGCGACAAGGTCACTTCGCGGTTATTACATTTGAAAGTAATGGCACTACCCTAGAACGGGCTAATAACCATCATTCTGCCTACCACTCTAAGACTTATTATCGACTATTCAAAGAAGAAAGAAACACGCAAGTGAAATAGTAATAAAAACTCTATGAAATGACACTAAAAATCCGATAGCAAATCGATTATAATACGAACGCAAAAGTACATTTTTAAGTTTTTACATTACAAAATACTCGATGAACGGCTTTACAAAACGATTTGGTTCGGAACCGCTTCTGAAGTTTGGAAATTGGTCTTATTGTGCCAACGATTTAGTGAATCAAACGATACCGCGTCCATCATCATTACGACCTTTCCACGTGACCTCGTTTGCGTTATATAACTATTATCTTTTTCACATGAGATGACATTTTTTATTATAGAAATATGGTATCGTTCTAGACACTAGAATAACCTTAAGTAACCACACGTCTATTTCTTGCTTGAAGAGACAAAGGTGCCATCCAGAATCGAGATTGACAGTGCCCACCCTACTACTCTCCAATACAAGTTATAAGTATTTATTTACACAAATTTATAAGTTTCACAGCATCTAATTGATTAGTTACACAGTTAACTATAGATATAAATGAAGTAGCAGATCGTTTACCTCGGAAAGTTCTCCCATTGTTCCATGAGAATGGTTTCAATAGTTGCGGCGGAATTCGACCCATTCCAAATCCAAACCATTCCATAATTAACAACGAAACTTAATTACTCACTAAAAAATCGGCTACCGATCGTAACGCAGAATAATTAGACCATTACTAATAACTTTAGAGAAAAAAAAAACACCAAAATTGAATTCAAACATTTTGTCTCCTAACGAATCGTGTCACGGCGGTGCTTCTCAAAGCATCGTGATTCGACGTTTTCGTTAGTTTTTCAAGTCCACGCTGCCCATTCGTTCCCTACGCTACGCCTACCCAATAAATTAGAAACCACCCGAATTCCA
The DNA here is from genome assembly GCA_948150575.1 of Tinea pellionella. NCBI lineage: Eukaryota > Metazoa > Arthropoda > Insecta > Lepidoptera > Tineidae > Tinea > Tinea pellionella. The sequence goes on from OX411252.1 coordinate 8,090,146, forward strand.
CATAGTTAAGGCAACTAATGAAATCGCCGAAACATCTTCAACCCATTTCTTCATCTTAGCAACTTTTCCGCGAGAGCAGATGCCTTCAAAGATTTCGCCTAAGAAATAATTCCGTTAAGAGCGCTTACGGGCACACACGGGTATGTTATGAAACCATCGGAATTTCATTAGATACACACGCGTCTGTTTGTTAAGGCGCTTTCCATTGCTAAAAGTTTCTTGAGGCGGGTATAATTCCTTTGTTTGTCGAGGGGGTGGACCTCCTCGCTCCTACTCTGTTTTCTAAGTCATCGAGTCCAATTATGCCCCTTTGTAGGTTTTGATATGTAAATTCGCGATTTTATTAAACAAACCGGGATGCCATTCGGGCGCAGCGACCCGGATTAATACCTTCTTCGGATTTGTGTAATCGTCTTGTCTTAAGACAATATCGAAACTCTGGGGAGCCATTCATTCTTATTTAAGTATCTCCCGGATGGAATCGTCCGCTTTTGATGTTCACTAAATGTAGCTTTGTTCAATTTGTATTCGAATGTAACAAATTGGATATCGGGAGTTGATAAACGAATAATGAATGGGAAAAGTAAACCAATTTTCCTAATGCCAGAACATTGTTTCACAAGTCGTTCTCGATACTCGGTCCATCAATCGTAGTCGAGGCGTTCGTATCGATTCTGTCGCGTGTCTTGAAATGAATAATTGAATCTATTAACTCGCGAGATTGCTGGATTCCGCAATTGTTAGTCTATAGTATTTTTAGATCTGTCATTAACTGCTAAAATAAAACGAGAGGTGTAAAGGTCGAGTAAATTTTGTTGAATAAACTTTTAAATAAAACTTGATAAAATTAAATTTTCTTACTCAACATCGCTTTGCTTTTACAAGAGAGGGGTATTATCCTTAAATACATTCTAAGCTCTATGGTAGACAGCGTAAAGCCAGTCGATTTGTACTAATTATTACGCGCGAACGCCACGATTAGCTCTCGACTCTCCATTTATTTGCAACCCTCAACACTCGGTTAAGATAACTAAAACATTCTTGACTTATATACAATTTAACAGACTGTGTTTAACATTTTAAAAATATTATTCTACATTTTTTTCATAAAAATAATTCTGAATCGACACAATTGACCTTACCACTCGATGCAAAATCATAACAAGTGCCAGGAAAGAATGTTGTAAAATAAAGGAATATGTACACGTGTACTCCACTATTTGATGGTAACGCGATATCTGTCCCCAAAACAAAAGACGTCGACACTCAACCAAGTGTCAATATCCTGAAATGAAGAGAACTCTAGAGGTATGGAGGCGCCCGTATATGTCTGCACCTCATTGAAGCTCAATACAATAGAGAAAATAATGGGAAGGGTTAACAAGTGTGTGAATTATAGACTATCAGATCATTTCACTGATTTCCAAGGGGTATCTAATCCAATTATTTGATGAAAATCGCTGCTTTTATCTATAATTTTATCTATTAACTACTTTACCTAGAACTAATTTTTTTTGATTGTAGCTCGGCATGTGACAACACTCCGCCTGATGTCAAGCTAGAGTGCGGTCCATGAGTGGAAACAACTGCTACTACAGAGAAACTTGTACGAGTAGTAGTCGCCTCCACAATGCCGGTTTGAGGAGACAAGCATGTACCATCTAGATTGACAGTGCACACTCCTCTCGTTATACCTGGCTACCTTTAACTATTCTCGAAACGCGACAAGGTCACCTCACGAGTGTTACATTCGAAAGTGGTGGTACTACGCCAGGACGGCAGACCGGGCTAATAACCATCATCAGCCTGCCTACCACTCTTTAATAGTGCCTATAGGCACTGAGCGACCAAGTACATATAATAAAGTTATATTGGTACCGGTCAGAATTTAGCGAGGTTTGAACACGGGTCTCATAGATCACATCACGCGTCTTACCGCTAGACCACGGCCGCTCAAACCCTCAATTTCACATCATTTTTACTTTCTGTTATTTTTCTTCATTGATAGCGACCATAAATACATTTTTTTTATCGCGTGAATTAAGAATCAATTGCAAAATTATCAGTAGGAGAGTGAGTTAGAAGCTCTTAAGCCAAAAACAAGCAAAGACATAAATAAATTGGCAACAATGAATGTAATAACCAAAGAACTAAATCAAAGGAGACGCCTCCGAAGAAAACCCACGCCTATTTCCTTTCAAAACTGAGGAATTATTGCCAACGTTTTAAAGGTCCGCAAAGAGCTTTGGAACACAAAATGGAATTATACATTCCCCTAAAAGTTGCCATCAAAATTAAAGTCACAATTTATTCGACGCCCCAACGAAGCCCAGTATTCCCGTAATACTATTTCCGGTTGTATCGAAAAGTTCTTTTATAGCTCACGACTTTTCTACCTTCCTCATTGTACCATCGACTTCATCTTCGTAAACTAAATTTACCTTTATTTCCATTAATTTTATTGCATTAGGATCGAAAATTATGAAAAAGTAATTTTTGCCTAAGAAAAGCGTTAAAATCGTGAGGTATAAAGTGTCGTTCGAATGGAAGCGGAGACATGCAAACACATTAATTTATAGGCACCATCGCAAACTTTTTAAGTCGGTAACCGACTTGGCGAACTTTTACATTAACGTCGCGGGGCAGAGGAGCAATTATGATATCACCTTTTCCACCATTCCATTCTATTTCGGCACACCCCTTTTATATTTTACTACGGTTTATTTGTTCCTTTTAAATATAAATTATGTAATTAATAATAAAATTGCTTCGTGCGAGGTTTTTTTTTGTATTAAATTTTGACCGATTTATATAATATTTGCGACTATTTTTTAAATTGTATAGCTAGCTAGAGTGCGGTCCATGAATGGAAACAACTGCTACTACAAAGAAACCTGTGCGGGCAGCAATCGTTACCACTATGCCCATGTCCACCTAGATTGACACTCCTCTCGTTATACCTGGCTGCTTTCAAACTATTCCCGAAATGCGACAAGGTCATTTCACGGGTGTTACACAAGACGGCAGACTGGACAAATAACCATCATCAGTCTGCCTACCACTCTTATTTTATCTCGATTTTGAATTTTAATACTGAGTGGGATAAGTATTGTAGGCTTTTACCATAAATAGGAGAAAAACAAATTCTTAAGCTCATTGTTATGTACTTTTTATTAGTAATCTTTTAATATAAAATATATCTATGGAAAGACATAAACAATTGTTAACAAGTGAAGTATAAAATGTAGAAAATATTTTAATGACGCTACGTATCGTACAATTTTATTGGCATTATAAAACGCACGGGTTCAAACCACCGACCAACCCTTACGAGACAATGTTACAAACTATAAAATAAATCTAAGAACTTATCGTCCACAATAAACAGTCACCGCAGAAGGCTATCGTCAATTCCCACGCAAAGTTGGCACTAATAAAAGCAACAAAATTATATATTCAAGAGTTACAAGGTGGCGAAGCGGCGGTTAGGGCGGTATACGTGGTCGGGGTTACAATGCAAATTGTTCGTAAGGAGGGGGCATTTGAAAAGCCTTCTAACTGTGGTTGCGACTCGACAAAGATGGCGAGAGGTAATGGTGAAATGAAATTATTAAGCATTGTCTTATGGAATCGGCGGTCGACACCTGAGACCGTAGCCTTAACGGGGGATGCTCCCTTGAGATTAAAGTAGATGTTCCTACATTATTTTTTTAGTAGATTAAATTTGTTTGTGATATTATTTGTCTTAGTAAATGTCATTGTGTATTATTGTGTTATATTGCTTCAGTTCATTTTTATGTTATTATTATAAGTTTATAAGACCTTTCGCTTTTTTATTGCCTATGCTAAACTAGTATTTGTATCATAGGCACTGAATGTAACATAGTTTGAACACGGGTCTCATCGATCTTCAGTTCAAACCTTTAGACCACGGCCGCTCTTAAAATTACTAATTTTTAATATTTATTTATAAATAAAAACACAATTAAAAAAAGATTATTGTTTCTGGTGGAGGTGTTATAAGCAACCTCGTTTGCGGTCAGAGTACTGTGTATGTATGAAATTATAGTCTATTATGATAATTTATTTATTTATTTTATTTATTCAGAGAAACCACTGCTTGAATTATAAAAATAACAAAGAAAATTTAACAAAAAGAAAAGCCAAAGAGCTAATTAGAAAGAAAAATATTTTAAAAAAAAGTAATAATATATACAACACAATACAAAATATACAAAATAAAAATAGTAAAATTAAAAAAAAAATCTACTTCCGTGTAAGGAATATCTATACATTTCTAACAAAGCCTCCCTTTTAAACTATAACCTTCATATTAAAATTTAAATCTACTTTAAACTCGTCGGGATTCGAATGATAGGCGTTAGCATTCTCTTACTATAATTAAAATTAATAACTAAATCTAAAAAAATATAAAGTAACTTTATTTTCATCCTATTTACTTATTACAGCTCGTTTTAATCCGACGAATGCGAAGTCCATGTTTTTAATTTAACATAAAAATATAAAATAAAAAGTCGCGGTGATCAATCAAATACCCTCCTCGGTTCTTTTTTACAACTTTCTTTATTGCGACGTAGAGTTCGCAAAGTGATATAAATGCTCGCGTTTTCTTTGCTATTATGAAATGGATATATTTTTAAATTTCTTTTCTCCTTCCTATAACTAGGATCCCTCAAGCGCAGAGTGAAAAGACATCTCATCAAGCCGGCATAGCGGACGCGACTGCTGTCTGCAGATCCTCTTCTCTGACAGCAGTCGCCTCCGTTCATGGATCGCACTCAGACGGAGTGCGGTCATATGACGTGCTAAATAAGAATATTTTTTTAACATTTTCATCTGCCTATATTTATTTTAAAAAATATCCTACTAGTTCGTATGTGAAAATAACTGTAAGGTATGTGAAATTTTGTAAAAATATTGTAAACAATTAAAATTAAAAAAATCAACGACCATTCTAAAAAGTAACCTGGCATAATTTATTCACGAAAATATAGTTTATTAGAATGGACTATGAAGTGGACTGTTCGGACTGGACGGAGGGAAACTAATCTGTGGTAAAAGTTGTTTCCGCCAATCGATCGCACATAATAAAGAGCATCAATATAAAGCTGTATCTCTATCTACCCCTAAAACTTCATTAGTTATGCAAACGTTTAAAAAAAACGAAATCAAAGCAGACGCCGAAATGACACGGCGAGTTGAGTCAATGATGGGATAGGATACGAAAAAGCGAATGCTTGAGGGCGAATTACACGTCACGACTTATGATTGAGTGGTCGCATGTCGAGCACCAATCCTACATTCACCATAGAGTAGGTAAATTCATAGAAGGGACCTTTTTTAAATTATAGCTCGGCATACACTTCGCCTCATGTAAAGCTAGAGTGCAGTCCAACTGCTACTATAGAAAAATTTCTACGGGCAGCAGTCGCCTCCGCTATTACGCCCTGAGGAGACGAGTATGTACTATCTAGAGTGACAGTGCACATTCCTCTCGCTATACCTGGCTAATTTCAAACTGCTCCCGAAACGCGACAAGGTCACTTCACGGGTGTTACATTGGTAAGTGGTGGTACTGCCCCAGGACGGCAGACTCGACAAATAACCATCATCAGTCTGGCTACCACTCTTTAATGAGCGACCAAAGTACATATAACAAAGTTACATTGGTACCGGTCAGTATTTAGCCAGGTTTGAACACGGGACTCATCGATTGTGAGTTCACGCGTCTTACCGCTACATCAGGCGGAGTGTTGTCACATGCCGAGCTACAATTTAAAAAAAACTAACTCATAAAAGTATCTTAACTAAAATAAAAGTATGTGGAAAAACACATTCCAAGTCTTAAACTTAATAAGCTCTATGGGACTCTCACGTCGTTTTCAAGAGCTCACTCTCCGTCGACAGTGTAAATAAACATTCGTAGACGTATTCCCTAGTACCGATTACACGTGTATTTTATTCAACAGTTTTTAATTGCTTCTACCAGTTTTTAACTTTCCTTGCTGACTCTACCATAAAACTTATACTATACAAAACGCTTTAAATTTTTTTTCCGACTATCATTTTTTAACATTTTAACTACATTTTTATGAACGAAAATGTTAAAGGATTAATTAGTACTGCTGTAACAACTGCTACCTGAAGTATCTGCAGGCAGCAGTCACCTCCGCTATGCTGGATTATAGAGATGAATATACACCACCCATTAACAAGACATAGTACTAACCCGGGACAGCAGACTGGGCTAATAGCCATCATTTGTCTGTCTACAAATTACCTACTATACATGACGTGCTAAAATAAAAAAAAATAAAAAAAAAGTAGATAGACAACCTACTAAGTATTTATAAAGGAGTAAAGAAAGGGTATTTAAGAGTAGTAGGCAGACTGATGGTGGTTATTAGCCCAGTCTGCCATCCTGGGGTAGCACCACCACATTCGAATGGAATACACGTGAAGTGACCTTGTTGTGTTTCGGGAACAGTTTGGAAGTAATCAGGTATAACGAGAGGAGTGTACACCGTCAATCTTGATGGCGCACATTCGTCTCCTCAAGCCGGCATAGCGGAGGTGACTGCTGTCTGTAGAAAGACTGTAGTAGCAGTTGTTTCCGTTCATGAACTGCACTCTAGCTTTTTATCAGGTGGATTGTTATCATATGCAATAGCTACAATAAAAAAAATTGTTAATTTTTTCAAATAAATTTTAATCCTATAATAGAAACCTTATTTAACAACACTCTCACGTGACGAATAAAAGAAATCCTTAAAAACCTTTACAAGATCTAATTTCTGATAAAAGCGGTATTAAGTACAAAACAGGGCTCTTCAAAAACACCTCGACAAACGACAATTTTTTTCTCAAACGATAAGATTACCTTACTCTTAAGAAATAAAAGTTTTTATTCCATATGGTCGGCATGCTCTAGTGGTTACCAAAAGTGAATCTTAACTCCCACGTAATAACAAAAAGCAATGTGTTACAGTTTTTTTTACATTTGCAAATCCCTATGTAATTTTTAAGTATGAAATTAATCCTTTTTGATAAAATCTTCTTAAAGTTTTTTTTATTTAAAAACTACGCATCGTTTTTTTATTCAACATATTTTTTCTTTTTTATTAATTTTAAATACCTAGTCAACATCTCCGTGTATAGTATATAGGTACACCCTTTCGCTACAAGTCGAGTCTTATATTTAGTTACATTACCACCACTGTCTGACTTAATTTTAATATCTTAATTGGTTTCTAACCAATGGGAAGATCAACAAGAATCCACTCACCCTCAATCGACGTGCGTAATTGTAGTATCGCCAAATGCATTATTTATTAACAAAATACACATATTGGAAATATGTCTATATCCATCACAACACAACCGAACACGTAAAAAAGAAAAAAAAGTTAACAGATGTTTACTATAATAAAAAAAACTCATAACCCTCAAATGACGCGACGTTCTGTTACCAAAAGACGGGACTATAATTTTCAAAAATTATACAAAAATAATTTAAATGGAAATTTTTAAAAACTTGATGTTTTAATTAACCTATTTGTGGGACGATATTTTGACAAATTGCCTGTTTTAAATTAAAAAAAAAACTAAAACTATTTCCTAATTTTTGACTTCAGCTGCCTTATTCGATATTGAATATGAATGTTGATTACCATTGCAACAACTTTATAACAAAACATTAATATATTATTAATTTAATCGTCCCTTTGTACAATAAAAATTAATAAAACTGCGCACCCCGAAACTTCTATTATTCAATTCCACTCCTGTCAGTTAAAATGACTGATCACACCAATCTTCAAATACTTTTGATAAAAAAACTAATTATTCATTATTTGTACTATTACATTCGAATCATAGTAATATATTTTTATCATCGTATTTCATAATACGATATTAAACAATCGTACATATCATACTGATATCGACTAATCAAATGATATCAACTTAACATATTACATGAAAAATTCCAATTAGATTCAAAACATATGAATATATAAGATAAAACATCCGTTATTGCGGGGCCTTATCGATGTAATTAGAAATAAACTAAGCTATAAGCATTCGTATTCATAATGGGAACATAAACCGATGTACTATTACTATCCACCCATACGTTGATAACGGCTATTTTAACTCATCGTGTGAAACGCCACACTATCAGAATAGCAATAAGCATTTCTACCTTTTAATGCAATACACAATGGAACAAATTATCTGGGAAATGAATCGAAAGCTACTCTACATCTACATTTAAAAGCGTATGAAGAAATTGATTATACATTTACCAAAGTAATAAAGGAAGACAATACACTCGACTATAAAATTATGGTGAAAGACACCAGACGATCTCACTCGATATTATAACGTTGCATATAAAACGCTCACAAACATCGCCCTAAATTTGTGGTAATGGTGACGCTCTTAACACAGACATTCCAAAAAATTACGCTTCTCAGAATTGGGCACTTCCCAGGGAATTGCGGATTCGTCATAAGGGAGTGGGGCATCAAATATTCAATTTTAAAAGAGCCGCTAAGAGCGAAACGTCATCGGTGAGCCAAACGCAGCTGAGCCTCTTGACGATTTCACTACAGATGGGGCACGCACTCCGGCTGTTATGAGTCCTGAGATACGCGACGCGATACTCAGTGTTACATGAAGAAAAATGTTAACGACTTTATGGAACTTGACACTGAATTTTTAAAATCAGTACATAATTATTTAAAATACATATATGCAGATGAAAACGCTCATCGCTACCTGACATAGATATATACGTACAATATCATATAGACATGAGCTTATAGCGAGTTATGTTGGTATTTTTATTTTCCATCTCCGCTGCAAATTATGTTGTCAAGTACAAGGAAGTCGCTCAGTCTAAGAAAAATTTCATTAGCGCCAATCAAAATGACGACGTCCAAAATGAAACTCGCTGTCGTAATCACAGAGTTCACAAGCCACCCCAACAGGAACATGAGGTCTTATTAAAGGAATAATATTTATAAAACGAGAGACGCCTCAGAAATCCCCAAATTAAGATCTCGCCGAAGCCCGCCCAACTTCCACAAAGTGGAATCATTAAATTAAAAATGTAAACTTTTCTCTTAGTAAGGTAATGGGCATCCCGATGTAGATAAATAGATGGAATAGCTGCAAAAAGGGGCATTTTCCTGTTCATTAAATTTTTCCTTCGCTTTTTTATTTCGACCCCTGGTGCTAATTTTGTTGGAATTCACGCCCCTCGTCCACCCCGCTGGGACTCAATCACAGAAATTTTTATATCCAGAATTAAATAAGTAGCCAGCTGTATTACAGAAAATTTAATATAGCTAAATTTTTTGATGGAGTTCCTTAATTAATCACGATATCTTATTGACTGAATTAATTTTTTATTAAGTTATAAAATGGCGAGGTTGCGATTGGTGAGACAAGTTATTTCTTAGACCGGTTTGTTTCTAACTCAATTGTCTATAACATCCAGCAGTAATTCACTGCAGGAAACATCAGCGGAGTCGGTAGCAAATGCAATTATGGCTGCTAATATGCCGTCTGCAACCGTTCGAACGCTGCAAGCGGTGCCACCCTATAACTGCTTCGAGATGACTCTTAAACTTAGTTATTTTACGGAAACCCTATCAATTCATGGTTTGGAGAAAATGTACGACATGTTTCAACATTAGACATCGATAAGCAATTTCTGGTTTAAACTCGCGATCGTCACAGTTCTTGAAGAGATATTGAGATTCCTTATAAGCAACTGATTGGTGCAAATAAGGAAATCGAATTATTCAATGTCCGCCCCTCATTTGTTTCATGCTCCCCTCGCACAGAGATGAAGAAATTCTTTCTCAGTTTTCGATTACTTGTCCAATTAATTTTATAGATCCATTTGTCTAAGATGTTGGTTTATACATTGAATTATTGGGAAAGTTCGCAACTCTCGAGTTATTTTTCTGACGTCATTCGAGCTATATTAACCCTTGAAGTATAAATAGATTGATTGAAATGTGGTAAATCGTTGTGATATGAAGCAACAGGGTGCATCATCCCCTCGTATCATCGCTAGGGTACTATAAAGAGAGGGAAAGTTTCCGTTCTGCTTCTCAGCACGCTCGTATGAACAAGTAGGTGAGTACGGTTAGTGGTCAGAGCAATATGCCGGTCACTTGTGATGTAATTCACAAGATGTTTGCTCACTTCAATAAACTTACAGTACATGCTCATAAGGGCTTATTATCATGCAAAGTTGCACATCATCATAAAGAGTAAGGAATAAAAGATTCTAACACAAAAGATTCAATATAACAATCACAGATGGAAATGAACACTATAATTAACAATAGTCCATCCAGCCAATCAGAGAGGCATTAAATAATTGTATAGCTAAATCGAATTGTCTGTCAGTGTCACTACGGCATACAATGAACGGTCGGACGAGGTGTTAACCGAATGCCTATTGTTTAAAAGGCCGTGATCGCGCCAGGGGCGGGACGGCGAGATCAAAGGATTGCTGACATTGAAATGTGACCACACCTTAGACGAATGAGAGAGCCCGACTGTGCATGCGAGTAGGATTAGAGGTACTAGTCATAAGCCTTAAAATAAAAAGATAGCTAATAAAAATTACCTATTTGGTGTACAGAAATACTTCAGACATCTGCGGAAAAGAAATAAAATACTTGATGAATAGTGAAGAAGAGAGAGGGAGATAGAGTCTAAATATACTACTGAGATACGAGTACGTTATAATGCAGTCAATGAAGTAAAAAGCGCACACGAACACCTTTAGAAAACAACAATCACTTTCCCGGAAGGGCCTTCAGGTCCCTTTAGAAAATCATTTCCATTCCGTATGAAAATTTCCCATGAACGGTCAAAGGGGTTAACAAGTAAGTGTTTATTTAAATTCAAAACGCCTTTGTTAGCTAAAAGGGTGTCAGTATATAACTGTAAACGAATCCTTTGTGCGTTTCCCTCAAATCTGTTTGTTAATTCCCGAATAAAGATTAACTTCGATGGCTTCCAAACCATTTTTGATAATGTTACGATGAATTTTAATTATACAATTAAGTTATTGAAACCGAGTGTCGGATTATTAGCCTTTCGACGATTCACAATCGTAACTTAAGATGGAATTATTAATTTAAATTCAAGAGTAAACTTGATACTCGTACCTTATCTTAATACTCTAAAAGGAGCTACCGTTCGTTGGATTAGTTTTAATATAAACTCTTTTCTAATTGATGAATCGCTATTGGAATTTAGAGAGGCTTATATTATGAATTTGTTTAATGGGAATTTGGTGATTTGGCTACACTGAATTGAAGGCTAAATTAATTGGAATTATTCGAATCGTATTGTATAGCCGAAAGATTAAGGTGAAACATTTCGTAGAAGCTATCGGTTTCTGCTAAACATTAGTGGTCTGTTGTAGTAGCTTTGTTATGAACAGCATGATGTCGTACACAACATCACCGTAGGGCGCCATACGGTAGCTTCATCTCTTTTTGTAACGAGTCGTGCCGAGATCGTTTTATCAAATATTTTAATGGTCGGCATTGTGTTGACTACAAAAGAAGCGTGCCAACGCAGGCGTTAAATCCTTTACGATTTGATGTTCTCTGATGCGTTTGTCACTACAACCAACTATATTGTTACTTAGTGGTAATTTTTTTGTTAACTAGATTTTCTATTTCTGCAGCTATTTATTGCGGCATGTGTGACGAATATGTTCAACGGTTTACAGTTATTTTATAATTGAAATAAATTATGTATCCAGTGATGCCTCGTTGCGGATCATGATTATCAATGAAAATATCTTTAATATTACTTACCCACGCAACTCAGTCGAGTCTTAGGGTGGGGCCACACTAATGATCTCATTGCTGTACGAAATTAAAGACTCGACAAAGTATGGCCACATCCTAATAGTAATGGATACTACACAACCATGCTTAATTGTAAACATCAAAACTATCGCATTCAATTGATACGTTTGTCGTATTGTAAATTTATCTGTGAAATAACTCGACAACTCTTTTATAAGCTGGGGTGTAACCTGGATGTCCCAGAGCAACGGCATGTCATCATACTAAAGTAACCCACAATACATAAATACATATAAACAATTCACACCATTTAAACATATGCGATCGATTCAATACGACATGACAAAGCATGTGATTATGATATCTGATGATAATGAAACTCAAACATACCTGACAACACAAATTGATATTGCGAAAAATAAATAGATAAATAATTAAAAACATCGACAAGCAATTTGGATGAAAATATACTGTTAAGACATCCTGCGTTGCGGGTCGTGTGGTCTTCCAGGCTACCCCCTTCGCCCGTCTGCGAGTGCGACCGAGCCGGCCCGAACATTACCGAACGTAACCGAACGCGGTCTGAGATAGCGGACATACCTGTCTGGCGCTTTCATTGACAGGCACCTGAAATGAAGAAAAAATTCGATCCAATTCGTTGAATTTTTAATGGCAATTAAAAAATTTGGATTTCTACGAGAATATGAACGGTATTGTCTTACACAGATAAATTTACATGCAACAATAACTGATACTAAAACTTAGCCTAACATGCAATACGCGTCGCTTCATTTGGATCATATGAAAAAACAAAAAAAGGGTCCGCCCTTCATAAAAACGACACCAGCAGCAAAAAAAATATATAGTAATACAAAAATTAAAAGTAAACATGCTAAAGAAGAACAAACAATAGTAGGAACAAAAACAGTAAAAATAACATTGCAAGATGTATTAGGACAGTTGTTAAAATATGGGGTTGTACGTTTGTGAACGGCTTGACTCCGGCTCATATTGTATATTCGCACGCGATACTAACATATACCTCCATAATTATAAACAATACGTACTATATCCCAATATTGATTTACTAAATATTAACTACTTCATTTTGAATCCTTACAATAAATTAATCGTATAGAGACAAGCAGACCCGTGGGCACATACTTACAGGGTTGATCTTTTTTTTTTTTTTATTATTATAGCTCGACATGTGACAACACTCCGCCTGATGTAAAGCTAGAGTGCGGTCCATGAATGGAAACAACTGCTACCACAGAGAAATCTCTACGGGCTGTAGTCGCCTCCACTATGCCGGCTTGAGGAGACGAGCATGTACCATCTAGATTGACAGTGCACACTCCTCTCTTATACCTGGCTACTTTCAAACTATCCCCGAAACGCGACAAGGTCACTTCACGGGTGTTACACATCTATCTATTATCTAGATTTATTTATTTTTCATTTATTTATTCTTATATCTTTATTTCTGCACCGAAAACACTTTTCACTTTTCACCAAAGATTAACTGGTAGAAAATGCCTCAAGGCATTAAATTCGCCTTTTGCAATTTTTGTGTTGTGCAATAAAGTATTATTATTATTATTATTATTATTATTACCTATATCTTTTTCAAAGTAACCCGCTTAACAAGCTAAAGTGCGGTCCACGAACTAAGACATCTACCTAACTTCATAACACAGTTTTCTATGCAGATCTAGAGACATTTTTTAATGCAGCACTCCGCCTGATGTAAAGCTAGAGTGCGGTCCATGAATGGAAACAACTCCAGCCTGTGGAGACGAATGCGCACTATCTAGATTGATAGTGCACTTTCCTCTCGTTATACCTGGCTACTTCCAAACTGTTCCCAAAACGCGACAAGGACACTTCACGGGTGTTACATTCGAAAGTGGTGGTACTACCCCAGGACGGCAGACTGGGCTAATAACCATCATCAGTCCGTCTACCATCTTTATATATATGACAATAATCTAGATAGAGATTGCTACAATTGTAAAAAAAATATCTGAGTCATTGGGACAACAAAAAAACATGACTGATAACATTTAGGGAACAGTAAAACTGTTATTTAAAACAATGTTTATTATTTCGTTTCCTCTCAGTTTACAAACGGATATTGTATAAACATTGTATAAGACGTGGTAGGCAGACTGATGATTAAACCAGCCTGCCTTCCTGGGGTAGTACAGCCACTTTCAAATGTAACGTAATGTAAGAATTTAGCGAGGTTCGAACACGTGACTCATCGATCGTGAGTTCGCGCTCTCTACCGCTACACCACGACCGCTCAAATAGAACAAGAAAGCTTTAAAGTAGCTAAGCATAACGAGGGAAATGTGCACCGTCAAGCCGGGATAGCGGAGGTGACTGTTGCCTTCAGACATTAGTGGCGGACTTAGGCTAACGCGGGCCCTAAGCAACATTTTCAGTCATGATACATCCTAATTTTCAGGCCCCAAATATTGCGGGCCCTAGGCACGTGCCTAGGGGGCCTAGACCTTAGTCCACCCATGGACATTAGTCTTAATAATTTAATAGACATTGTCTCCGCTCGTCTTGACTCTAAACAGAATGAAGTCATAATATGTCGATCTACTATTAAAAAATTCTAAATGTAAATAAAAATCAGGCTGCATTAATAAAAAGCAAATTGAATTCAAAATAGCCAATCAAATCACATTAATATTGATTACTATATTAAACTCCCCAATGGACTATATTAAATTATTACCGGACGAGATCACGCGAACGAAAATCGTAAAAATTAACCCAATCAATTTACTCAAATTGAATCCAACATTAAGGAAGCCACAAATGTAATTGACATTCGTGTTCCTTCATTTTTTATAGTCAGACAGTCTTCACAGACAGAAGTCGCCTCCACTATGCCGGCTTAAGGAAACTGATGTATACTATCAAGTCGACAGTGCACGCCCCTCTCTTTATACCTGCATACTTACAAACTGATCCAAAGTTTGGAACAGTTCTAAGAAGAAATAAAAGATTTAAAATGAACAAATTTAATAGCTAGGCTAAGCTTATTACCTAGTCTAACGGAAGAAAGAGTGGTAGGCAGACTGATGATGGTTATTAGCCCAGTCTGCCGTCCTGGTGCAGTACCCCCACTTTCAAATGAACCCGTGAAGTGACCTTGTCGCGTTTCGGGAGCAGTTTGAAAGTAGCCAGGTATAACGAGAGGAGTGTGCACTGTCAATCTAGACGGTGCATACTCGTCTCCTCAGGCCCCATAGCGGAGGCGACTGCTGCCCCTAGAGATTTCTCTGTAGTAGCAGTTGTTTCCGTTCATGGGCCACACTCTAGCTTTACATAAGACGGAGTGTTGTCATATGTCGAGCTATAATTTAAAAAAAAAGCGTCAACTCACGATCGTTGAGACTCGTATTCGAATCTCAATAAATACTGACTAATGTTACGCGTACCTTAGTCTCTCAGCAAGAACAAACATCAACTTAGTATAGACATTTTTAAAAAATTATATGGCCCTAAAACTTTCACAACATCGCGTTTTCGGATTAATAGTAGTAAGTATATGTTTTTTTTTTTTTTTTTTATTGTAGCTCGACATGTGACAACACTCCGCCTGATGTAAAGCTAGAGTGCGGTCCATGATTGGAAACAACTGCTACCACAGAGAAATCTCTACGGGCTGCAGTCGCCTCCACTATGCCGGCTTGGGGAGACGAGCATGTACCATCTAGATTGACAGTGCACACTCCTCTCTTATACCTGGCTACTTTCAAACTATCCCCGAAACGCGACAAGGTCACTTCACGGGTGTTACATTCGAAAGTGGTGGTACTGCCCCAGGACGGCAGACTGGACAAATAACCATCATCAGTCTGCCTACCACTCTTTAATAGTGCCTATAGGCACTGAGCGACCAAAGTACATATAACAAAGTTACATTGGTACCGGTCTTTAGCGAGGTTCGAACACGGGTCTCATTGATCGTGAGTTCACGCGTCTTACAGCTAGACCACGGCCGCTCGCATTGTAAGAATCAATCACAAATAGTTAAAACAAAGATATCAAACGATAGAGTCGTTTGTAATAAAAAAAATGAGAATAATAAAATAGTGTTGTAGCTCAGACAATGGTTTCCGCATCGCGTGTGAACGGTTACCGATGACTATCGTTTTGTGCTATTTTGACAGAAATATATTTCAACGAAACACTTACTTTTCAAAGTAAAAAAACCTATCTATCAATATTAATACATAAAAAAATATGCAAGTCAGTTAATAATGCCGAATTGGCAATCGACAATAGAAATAAAGTTAAAGTCATTTTTTTAATAGTGCCTTTTTTATCGAGGGTTCAGAGGTTGACATTTGAACCGTCTGATGACTTAGGCAGTATGATTGATCGTTTTAATTCACTAAATGAGTGCAATTTAACGTTTATTTTTCCTTTTATTTGTTAATAATTCTTTATTTAATGCCTGTATGTACTAATCTAATACTTGTATCACAAACACTGAGCGTTCAAAGCACATATAACATAGTTCCATTGGTCAGAATTTAGCGAATTTGAACACGGGTCGCGTTGACCGTGAATGCACACCTTCTCCCACTGGACCAAGGTCGCTCTAATCTCTATTTAAGCAGCGCCTACCGTGGTCACACAATAGAGTTTTTTAAAAATATATTCTAAGCCTAATTTGCCGGGGTTTAGTTAGGGTCGTTTGCACCAGAAGGCCGGTTATTTTTATTGTAGCTCGAGATGTGACAACACTCCGCCTGATGTAAAGCTAGAGTGCGATTCATGAATGGAAACAACTGCTACCACAGATAAATCTCTACGGGCTACATTCGCCTCCACTATGCCGGCTTGAGGAGACGAGCATGTACCATCTAGATTGACAGTGCACACTCCTCTCTTATACCTGGCTACCATTAGATTACCATTAGATTTTATTAAAGAAAATGTTTATTTATTTTATTGTTAAATAGAAGGCTTAATGAGTTATTCATTTATTACAAGGAAAAATATGATTATCTTGTATGTTATTTACATCTTCAACTTGATCTGTGGTTTTATATCATTCATCATTCATCATAATCTCTATGTCATTCGAACAAATAAGAAAAGTGACTTGAGATTTTAAACTAGAGTTTCATTTACAAATCAAATCAAATATTTTGAGATCTCTCATCCGAAATCAATTCTCAATTATAACGCTTATTTCTTAATGCATAAAGTTAGTTTTTCTGTACTCTTTATAGAGTTATTTGGGAGAAAATTAGTTCCTTAGATAATTTATCATCCGAGCAAGTATCCGTTCTGACCGTAACTAATAAAAGTCGGTAAATAAATTGACTAAAAACAATTTTGTTCTATTTATTTTAATGTGATTGAAATGTTAAAAAAAATGAATTTATTTAACTGTCTACAAAACTAAATATAATTTGGAAAGATACATTTTATTATGTAGGATCAGAATAGAAGTAGTTCCTGTCTGAAGTTAAGCTAAAGTGCAGTCCGTCAGAGAAATATCTCCAAGCAGCTGTCACCTCCGCTATGCAGGCCTGAGGAGACTGTACACCCTCTAATTGACTACTTTAGTTCCAAGCTTATCCCGAAACGCGACAACAAGCCTTTTTCCCACAGGGATAGGCAGAGACAACGGAACGCCACTTACCACGATCCTGACACAACACCCTCGCTTCCCTCACATCCACAATTCTCTTCATGCAAACTTACGGTTATGAGCACTAAACAACTCATTTTTGAATAAAGTATATATGTTTAAAGGTTTTATTTATGCAACGCGTCCAATGATTGTTTTGTACGTAACATAAATTATATTTGACAGCTCCTAGATTGATCTAGTCTGTGAATTCAATTTATATCAGGATGTGGGGTGTCTGACTATAAAAAATAAAATATGTCAACTAATACCCGTAGTTTTCAAAGTGCATTCCATTTAATAAATTAATAAGAACTAACAAAGGTGGGCTGGTAAACAGTGTCTAAGGCAGTTTGCAACTGGCGGATCGCGGTTCAGATCCGGGCCGCGGAATGTAAAAAATGTGACCGCCAAATTTTTTTTCTAAAGTATAACATTAAGACACGACACAAAAGTGATAATACAACAAGAAGAGTGTGCACTGTCAATTTGGATGGTCTTCTCGATTTGGCATAGCCGTTGTAGTAGAGCAGTTGCAGCATGTGCTATCATATGACGTGCTACAATTAAAAAAAAAAACAAAAAGAGGTTTATTATCTATCGGTTTAGAGTGCGACTTTTTTTTAAAAATTATAATGAAATAAATAACAATTATTTCTAAATATACGACGTCTTAATATCTAATAATAATAGACAATCCCATTTCGAAATAGATTAAAATGTCCTCCCAAACTCTCGTACCCACCGTTCGAACCCAGAAATTTCATAGCTCTCAATTAAAACGTATAAATAATTATTCGGTAACATTTCCCCCATTTGTAAATCAAATTAATAATGTAAATACGAGTCGGTTCCTTTTCCTCTCTCTCCTCTTAAGTATTAAGCAAAATTATTATTTTAAGATGCCCAAACGTTAAGCTACAGTTTACTTTTTGCGGCAAAACGCACAGGTAAAACTTAATTTATTGATTAAATAAAAGTTTAAAATTATAAAATTTAAAATAGAATAAATAAATAATTTCTTATTTTAGATTTTTTTTTTTTTATTGTAGCTCGACATGTGACAACACTCCGCCTGATGTAAAGCTAGAGTGCGGTCCATGAATGGAAACAACTGCTACCACAGAGAAATCTCTACGGGCTGCAGTCGCCTCCACTATGTCGGCTTGAGAAGACGAGCATATACCATCTAGATTGACAGTGCACACTCCTAATTCAATAAAGTTCTCAAAAGTCTAATTGAAAGATACAATTTTACTTGTAACTCTTTGAAGTGCACGACTGGTTTCCGCGAAAAACTTTTGACGGGTCCGTTACGAGGCATTTTTCTGGAAAAATAATTGCATATTTATCCTCCTGTGGGCTTTAATTTCCCTTCACCTGCGATTCGAGTAAAGAAACAACCCAATTAGTACATTACTTCTTACTTAGAAGATCCAATTTCATTTAAAGACTGTTTTACACCATTTTGAAAGGATATTTTGTCATTTTACTTTAATATTGGAAGATTTTTCGATTAATTTTTCGATGAACAATATGAATTGTTCGATGGTTTATGCACATGGAAAGGATGAGTAAAAGGAGATCGACGAAAGGAATATATAAATCTGATGTAAATGGATGCGTTAAACAAGGCAGACCCAGAAGGGTGTTTTCCGCTTAAATAGGAGACATGCTTATGGTAGCTGGGCTGATAACCGTCGGGCGTACATGAAGAGAATTGTGGATGTGAGGAAGCGAGGGAGTTGTGTCAGGATCGTGGTAAGTGGAGTTCCGTTGTCTCTCCTATCCCTGTGGGAAGAAGGCGTGACGTACATTGTTGTATTGTATTGTTATTGTAGTCACAACAATTTTATATAAATTTAAAAAAATATAATAACTATATATTTAATTTGAGAATAATTTTGTAAGTAGTAGACAGATTTCTTATATCTTTCACGCAGTCTGCTATCCTTTCAAGTCGCGTTTCTTGATTAGCTTGAAGGCAGTCGGAAATAACGAGAGGAATTTCTACTGTCGACCTACAAAACCTGTGCGCACATGCCTCTTTAAGCCTGCAGTATAGCGGAGGCGAGCACTAGCCTACATTTCTACAATAACATTACAGTCATATTTGTTTATATGTGAACGTTTTACGGTTTACTATAAAAAGTTACATTTATACCGGTCGAGATTTGTACTATACCAACTTACCCACGGTAAAAGTGACTGTTGCAGTTCGTTTTAGATGAAAGAAAAATATTTTCTCTTCTAATCGTTTTTAATCTTTTTTCGTTTACAACCGTTGCTATGGAAATCTATCTGACAATTTTTTCTACATGTTGCATCGGTAACAGTGACCCTTATCAATTAAATTAAATATATAATTCGCTTCTTGGTTAAAAAAATAAACTCGAGTTAAGGGAGTTAAAAGTGTAGAACAACCCTTACTCCCAACCCTATCCCCTCGACCAAAACAACCTCCTATATTTTTCTTATTTATAACACTCCGAAGAATTATTATTTCTGAATCGTTTAAGTCCTTGTACAGTGATGGTATAATCCGTTTTGTCCGGATTAACCGTTACAGGTGCCCCGGCTAATTAAAAAGAAAACTTTTCTTTTATTCCCTATTTATCCGGATGAATTTTATTTGAAGCGGCCATGGTCTAGCGGTTGAGAAAACTCTCGATAGATCCGTGTTCACACCTCGCTAAAGTCTGACCGGTACCAATATAACTATGTTATATGTACTTTTATCGTTTAGCTTAGTACAGGTATTTAAAAAAAAGTATCCGACTATAAAGATAGTCTTCTCAAGCCAATATAGCGAAGGCGACTGCTAGGAAATAATTTTCTATGTTAGCAATTGTTCCTGTTCACAGATCGCACTCTAGCTTAACATCAGGAAAAGTTCAGTTTCAAGTTTAGTGACGTGACGTAATTTTCATAATAATTACTGAAATAAAAATAAATCATGTTTTTTTAAATATATTTTGGTCACTCAATGCGCCTGTAATAGAAGCACTAACACAGTATAATGAATATTTATAATTAATAAATAAACTTAAATAATAATAAAAATATAAAAAAGAAGAAACCGAGTAATAGAACAAAACTTTTCTCGTTTCAAATGATTAATCGGTCAAATGTATTTTTTTAAACAATAATAAATTAGGTTATACCTAAATCTTTTAACAAAATAAAGGTACATAAGTGTCTTAATAAAAAAGGCAAATATAAATGATTTAAGTTTCTTTTAAATAGATTTTTTTAATGTTATATTATAAAATAGGAAATGTGTGCATGTTTGAATGTTTTTTTAGTAAATCGTGGTTTCACGTGGCAGCTGTGCTTACCGTCAGCATATAAATTAGTTTTAATTTTATTAGTGTAACAATTTTTATTGAATGCAAATGGGTAAGGTTTACGGACGTAAATAAAATAAAATAATAAAATAACTCATTGATTTTTGTGAATCTTTTTTGCTATCCTTACGAGCATGTGCGAATGTAGACACCATTAAATCTTTTTTTTTATGTAACTCGGCATATGACAATACTCTGCTTGTTTAATTAGACTGCGGTCAATAAACGGAAACAACTATTACCACAGATAATTATTGCAGGCAGCAACCGCCTGCGCTATGCCGACTTTCAGAGACAAATGTGCACTATTTTCTATACTATTAACTAAATAATGTTAGGATAAATACTCGTAAAGAAGTAACAAAACGTATTACAAAATAGAGATTGAAATGATTGCTTAAACAAAAACACAAAGAGCGAATAAATTGTGCACTTTTAAAATGCTATGCTACTTAATTAGACCTAACAGCCTATTCTAGATGCTTAGAAGTTAAGACCTAAGACGGTTGGCGGTTAAGACTTTTTCATTCTTACTGATTTTTAGTTATTTTTTTATTCGCATTTATGTTTTTGACAAGATTATTTTGCATATGAAAAATTAAATTTACACATTTAATATGAGATTAATTTACAAAATTAATTGGTTTATTGAGAAATTAAGACTTATTCTGATGTTATTATTAGGTATATTAAATGCTTTAATAATTGATGATATCGGTTAAACATTGTCAATTGATTAGTCAACCATGTATAATTATACATATTACCATAATATAATTGAAACAAATTAATGAAAAAATAAGATATTATTTTACATAGAATATTGTTTTGTTAACAAACTATTAGACATGAAGTGTTCCCACAAATGGGCATTGTCCCTTGACGTTGTGAAAGTTCTATAAATTTCTGAATGCATATAAAAGGCATAATGCAAAAGGTAGTAAGTGCGGTTTGTTTATAAAGCCTTGTTGTGAACAGGAGCGGATAGCTGGAGGCAATGGATACGTAGTCACGATTTATGTAACTCAACTCTTAACTCTGACTGCTCTGTTTAAAAGAGATGCTTGTCGACTTGGGTGAGGTATTCTTGAAAACGATCTGATATTGATTTGAAGATAGATTTGAAATGGTAATAAACTTATTAAGGAGCAATGGATGTTGTCCATGTGAGTGGTTTGAAGAATAAACAGTCGCTGCGGCGTTTCGTATTCCCTGTCTACATCTTAGGGTTTATAGGCGTGAGCATAGAAGGAGCCTATTTTTAAGTATATTTTTTATTAATTACCGATTACATTACCATACTCTTTTTAATTAAATAAGTTTAAATAAGTATAAAAATACATGTTTTATATGGCTTAGATTATCTATGAGATTATTGTTTGAGGTTGAATTCATAACGTATTCAAGAATAACTCACTAAAAACTAGTTTAACATGAAATCGTGAATATATATTTATGATAAGAAACATAGAGAAGCTAAAGTTGTTTGTATTGTTTTGCAATTACGTTTTAATAGTCTATACATCTAATCTTAGAACAAGTTATACTGTTATTCTTGTTATTTGTATTCAAATATCGTTATTACATTAGCGTGGCTAATAATAATACATTTTTTATAGTAGCTCGACATATGACAACACTCCGCTAGACATTAAGCTTGAGTGCGGTCCATGAACGTAAACAATTGTTGCCACAGAGAAATTTCTCGAAGTAGAGTCGCTTCCGCTGTGCCGACTCCCACCATCCAGGCCTCTTCCAAACTGATCCCTGATTAAAACACTTAACTTGAAACACGTTAATTTAAAATAATTAGCGCCACATACCCGAAGGTTCTGGGTTTGATTATTAACACTTACGAGATCAGTTTGGAAGTAACGAGTCGACCTGGGAGTGTGTACCAACCACTCAACAAATTAAAACTGACATAATTGACTGAGATTGTCAGATATCCGATACCGGATAACCCGACGTGTCTGTCCGGTCTAAAAAATTTCATTCTTCCTCGTCCGGTTTTAACACTACCCTAGTGATAGCAGTTATCTCTGTTTTTGCTTAACATCAGACAAAGTTTGGTTACATGCCGGAATAAAAGAAAATAATTACCCTAAAATAAAGCTTCCACGTTCGCTTTAAAGTTTAAAGTCTGAATATATAAATTATCACGTCATAAAACTGTTTTTATTAGAAATGTAGCTAGCTATTCGCGGTAAGCGATTTGATAATGATATTCTGTAAAAAAAAGAAATAGTTTAATCTATGCAAATATTATAACGTAAAAGTATGTTTGTCTGTCTCCCAATCACACACAATCGGTCGAACAAATCTTAATAAAAGTTCAGCATAGAAATAGATTATTGGCTATAGGGTAGGTTATAGGATATTTTTTTGCTTTAGATAGTTCGTTTATCCGTCCACTAGGTGCATTGTCAGTGCACATTCATCTCCTCAACCCGGCATAGCGGAGGCGACTGCTACTTGTAGAAATTTAATTTTTGTAGCACTTGTTTCCGTTCATGGACCGCACTCTAGCTTAACATAAAGCGGAGTGTTGGCAACAATTAAAAATACGCATTCGAAGTCGCGGGTAACAGCTAGTTATTAATTAAATAAAGCAAATGATGAAGAGAAACTATTTAATACCATTGACATGATAATCGTTAACAAAAACACATATTATAAATGTTATGTTAACACGCAACGTGTCAGACATATTTATGTTAACATTTGCTACTTTTCGAGTGTCAGTCACTTCGTTTGCAATTTCATGATATCTAGATCAAAATTCAGTATTTATTTCGCAGTCTTATGACCACATTCCACCTGACCCAATTGTTACTACAAAGAAAGTCTGTAGACAGCAAACGCCTCCACTATACCAGCCTGAATAAAGACATTTCACTATTACTTTTAGTTTAGCTTTAAAGTGGTGGTACCACCGCTCTGAATAAATTATTATTATAAAACAATATAATTAATTAATAGTTTTACACCTTAGTTGATCAAAGGAGAATGCCCAATCGCCTAAGAAAAATGGGCCCACAATTTTTTTCTCGAGTTTTTTAGTTAATTTTATAGAAAAATAAATCTACATTTCTTATCACCAAACAGTTTTATTTTTTCACTCAGGTTATTGAGTAATTAGATGTTTTATAATGCAATATTTTTAGTTATTATTATTTTTAATGCTTTAATAATTGATGATATATGTTTTTTATCTAATTAAACATTGTCTTTTGATTGGTAAATGATGTGTTGATACTCGTATAATTACCAATGAATTAACAAAAAAATAAGATATTATTTTAGAATATTGTTTTGTTACTAAACTAGTATTAAGTGTGCCAAAAATGGACATTCTCCTTTGTTTAATAAACTGTACAATTTTTGTGTTACACAATAAATCTTTGAAAATAAACTTTTCATACAAAATTATTATATATTTCTCTTATCATAAACGAATATTTCCATACAAAATAGACACATCAAACGAAAATGCTAACAAACATTATTTATTTGACGTAAACTGCTACTGCATATTACCTACGGTGCGTTTACACCGTACAAGCGAATACTTAAACAAGGTTATTTACACCGAACTATTTATAGACGATTTTTTAAAGGACCCATTTTAGGCCCATCTATTTAATAGACTGTTAACAAAATAATATCTTAATTTTTCATTAATTTGATTTAATTGTATCAATACAACGTTTACCAATCAATAGACAATGTTTAATTACACAAAAAAACAAATATCAGCAATTATTAAAGCATTTAATACAATAATAACCTCAAATATTGCATCAGAAAAAGTCTAATTACTCAATAACCCGGGTGAAAAAATAATCTTATTTGGGAACGTATATGAACTAAAAAATCATCAACAAACATGAAAAAAAATTTTCATTTTAAATATTTTTAATTATTTTATTTCAACTAGAGAAACGTGCATTATAATTTTTAAGTTTATTATCTATATTCATTATACGGCTAATAAAGATAGGAGAATAATTTACACTTAAATTCGAAACGTAATTAATGTATTCAAAACAAAAGTTCTTGTTTCGTTTTAAAACCAAGAATAGGGCACCCATAGTGAACTGGTTAATACAGCTATTATAGAATACAAATCCTTATCAAAATCATAGCGAGTCACGTTCAAAACACGAAAGCAATTTTATTTAAATGAAATGAAAATGTGGAAATTGGTTGAAGGGTTAATTTACATTTGGTAAATTGTTGCTGAAGAAAAATACTATTTTTTAATATCACCCTGTACATATCAAATTTAACTATGTTATTTGTACTTCGGTCGCTCGTGATATAATATAGACATTAATTTAAGAATGGTAGGCAGACTGATGGTGGTATTGGCCCAGTCGTCCGTCTCGGTGTAGTAGCCGTGTAACACTCGTGAAGTGACCTAGTCAACGTTTCAGGATTAGATTGAAAGTAGCCAGGACGACTGCTGCCTGCAGAAATTTCTCTGTGGTATCAGTTGTATTCCTGCTGTTGTATACTGCCATCGGAGATACAGTCCCTAGACAAATTGCAAATAAAGTTATTATTATTATTATTCAGTATAAACATAAAAATATGCATTAGTCTTTAAGGTGGGACTGCTCCCCTGCTCTTGATGGTACATTTTTTCGTAAAACAAAATGCATAATGTGTTTTTATAATTAAAGTATATATTGATTTGCATTTTGTACTGACTTTTGGTTATGCTTACACGTGACCCCCTTATACGCGAATTTCACTTAACGCGAGTTTTTGCGGAACGTATCCCTCGCGTAAAGCGGGGTATTACTGTATAATACAAATCAAATAAAAATATAACATTGGTCAGAATTTAATGAGATTTGAACGCGGGTCACATCGACCGCTAGACGACCCATTTAAAGAGCTTGTGGATACAACCTAAAGATGAAATATTTATATTAACAACGAGTACAAAAGAGATAGCATGCATTAAAATTATTAGCAATTAAGAGTGCAGTCGTTGTGTGGTAATAAGCAAAAATGTAGGAAACACAATTACGATGCCAACTCGTCACTCAACCGTGTAACGCCTTATCTTAACATTGCATGTTTTTCAATATGCAATCCAGTAAGACAATCAGTGAAATCGTACATTTTTATCAACAAAATCTGCATTCCAGTTTATTTTTTAATTGTATTTCGTAATTTTTCACGTGTCAATTGTTGGCTCCAATTACGTTAGTTTCGTTTATTCGTTTCTGAACGCGATTATTATTGTTTTTTTTGCATAATTATTGTTGCTGTAATTTTCTTTTATTGATGCTTTTTAATAGGGAAATTGCGTATTTATGAATTACGTGGTCGGTTACTGGGGAGTAAACTGAGAGAAATATCGTCACCGCCACCGTTAACTTCCTCCCTCTCTATAACTCTACTACAACTACTACTATAAGTTTTTTTTTATTGTAGCTCGGCATGTGACAAAACTTCGCCTGATGTAAAGCTAGAGTGCGGTCCATGAATGGAAACAACTGCTGCTACAGAGAAACCCGTGCGGGTAGCAGTCGCCTCCACTATGCCGGCTTGAGGAGACGAGCATGTACCATCTTAGATTGACAGTGCACACCCCTCTCGTTGTACCTGGCTACTTTCAAACTATTCCCGAAACGCGACAAAGTCACTTCACGGGTGTTACATTCGAAAGTGGTGGTACTACCCCAGGACGGCAGACTGCACAAATAACCATCATCAGTCTGCCTACCACTCTTGAGTGAGTCTAAATAAGATGCAACTTTGTCGTAGTAAAAATAAAATTTAATTCACACGAAAATTTCATTGAACATATGCAAAGAGATTAATGTAACGGAGTTACAAATGTGTGTACAGAAAGCAAAAACGTTTGTTCAAGAAATAACTTAAGACGATAGTGTTTTAACTTCCGTAGGACAAAGATAATGGGATAATAGGAGACATTTGAAAACTAATTAAAACAAAAAGCAGTTGGTAGATGGTTATTAGCCCAGTCTATCCTTCAGTGCCCCAATTCTTGAATGTGTGAACTACCGATCCTAATGGTACACATTAGTATCCACGGGCCGGCGCGGCATAGCGGAGGCGTATGCTGCCTATACTCTGTCATATTTTTGTTTTAATTGTAGCTCGGCATATGACAACACTCCGCCTGATGTAAAGCTAGATAGAGTGCGGTCCATGAACGGAAACAACTGCTACTACAGAGAAATCTCTATGGGCAATGCACACTCCTCTCGCTATACGTGGCTACTTTCAAACTGCTCCCGAAACGCAACATGGTCACGTGTTACATTTGAAATTGGTGGTACTACCCCAGGACGGCAGACTAGGCTAATAACCATCATCAGTCTGCCTACCACTCTTTAAAAAATATGTCTAGCTACTAAGGAAAACTATTAAATTATGGTAACCCTAGTTATGAATGAAGGTAGCCAGTGTAAACATTGTTATTAAAGTTTAAAAGTGTTATTTAAGTAATCTTAACATTTAACAAAAGGACTGTTAACTATGTTTTGTAATATAAAACTTTCCATTCTATGAATGATAACGTTTTACGTATTTTAGTATTAAAAACTCACGATCGAAGAGATTCGTATACAAATGGGGAGACTTGAATAAGATGATGTTCGATCGTAAATGTAGGTGTTAAAAAAAATCTCGCAAAAAAGATATCAACGTGACATGTGACACACTAGATCGCTTTCCATAAGCGAAAAGAGCTGCTGTCACAATAAAATGTCTACTGGCAGCAGTACCCTCCGCTATACCGGCTTGAGAGGAAACGAATGATCTAGGTCATTCCTAGTTATTTTCCTTTTTTTTTATTTCAATATATTAGGCGTAGGTAATGTTTTTTTTTCTTTTTATTGTAGCTCGGCATGTGACAACACTCCGCCTGATGTAAAGCTAGAGTGCGGTCCATGAATGGAAACAACTGCTACTACAGGGAAACCTGTGCGAGCAGCAGTCGCCTCCACTATGCCGGCTTGAGGAGACGAGCATGTACCATCTTAGATTGACAGTGCACACTCCTCTCGCTATACCTGGCTACTTTCAAACTATTCCGGAAACGCGACTAAGTCACTTCACGGGTGTTACATTCGAAAGTGGTGGAACTCCCCAGGACGGCAGGCTGGACAAATAACCATCATCAGTCTACCTACCACTCTTAATTGTGAATGTGAAACTTGTGAAAATAATGCTGCCAAGGTGGAAAAAATTCAGGGCGATTTTTTTCACTTAGGAGTCCATGCGAGACTTTTACATAAAAGTAGGTATACTAAGTTTTGATCTCAAAGCGGTATCTTTTGTCTCATAATCAAACAATCAAGAAATAGTGCACCATTCATAAATTTCCCTGATAAAATATTATGAAAAAAAAAATAGAGATTAAAGGGCCCACCGACGTAGTACATACAGGATGCGTGTATATTTACTAATATTATAATGATAAAAAATTCTATGAAGATTATCAAAAAAATTATAAATTTTATTCTTTCTTGTGAGGTCTTAGAATTTTTAAGGTTAATGACCCTTGATTAATTGTTTGTCTTGAGGGATATACTCTTGGATTAAGAAAACACATAGAGCGATAAAAAAATAGAACGTCTTACGCGATTTAGATTAATTATTAAAGTATTTTCAAATATTAAAATTTCTTTATAGTCCCCAGTGTACAAAAGGGTCTTCAAAATAAATACAATAGGTACCTGAAATTTTTAAACTTAAATAAATATTAATCCTTAAATGCGTGATTTTTTGTTTTGTATTAATAAAATCGTATATTATAGGGAATTTGTCATAGATTATATAAATAATAAAAAAATAGGTAATAATAAAGAATATATATTTTCAAAAAAGATAGCATGTATACTTTTGGCAACAATATGTGTTTATTGCTAAAATTACTGTAGACGTAAGTTTAAATAAAACAAATAGTCATAATATTATATTATAAAACAAATTTTTATTCATTAGTATAGAAATTTTCTTATTACTTATGAATGAAATTGAGCAAAGCAATTCCGATTTTTGTTAAGACACAAAGCAACCTGCCATTTGATGCACTCAGTACGTGAAAGTCCTGTGCAAACGCAGCACTCAGGTTTTTGAATACTTTTATGTGAAAATGAATGTAGACAATTGGCAACAATATGCGTTTAAGGGTTATTATGTTTATAGTCGCATTTAGAAATGTTTAATAAACCAAAAAAATATGTAAGTTTTTGTCGAACACTTCGTCTGATATTATGCTAGAATTCGGTCCCATGTCTTTGGTAAATCGCCTCTACTATACTGACGAATGTGCCACACAGACCAGGTTAACAGTGCACACTCGAGGACTCACCAATAAATGTTTGAAAAATGAAAAATGTCTTCATTGCTGATCATTACATAGAATAAGCGATTTTTAAAATATTTAGTTTTTTTTTAAATTTTTAATAGTAGACCGATGCGGCGGTGTGTGACTTCTACTAGAAAACTTTGGGTATATACTAAGTAGAAAGTATAGGTGATAGCAAATAAAGGAAAGGGGGTTATAAATGTAATCTGATTGAAATAACTGTCTCTCTAAAAATGATATAAATAATGGTTACTTTTTCATATAAAATATATTCTGAGAAATTAAGAGCAAGTTAAATTATTTTAATGTTTATATTCAAACTCGGTGCAAATATTCCGATGTCGTGCGCAAGAGCAATAAAATGTTGCACTTAAGACATCGAAATGTACACTCGGAAAGAAAAGCTGCTAAACGAATATATATTTTTTTATTTTTTTTGTTTTAATACTCTAGTCTGCAAAAAAAAAAACAAAAAAAGTCATTTTTCTCCAGTTTCTAGTGGAAGAAGACGAGAACTCATTATCGATGAAACCAGTGTTCAAATCTCACTAAATTCTGGCTGGTACAGATGTAACTGTACCGATGTAACTGTTATATGTACTTTACCTTAGTCAATCAACTTTTTTAAATGATAATTCTTATTTAAATTTCTGTACATTATTACGTGTGATTGTACATGATCATGGAACTTGATGTATGTTCATACGACTGAAAACAAGTATTTTCATTAAGAAATTATTATAAAATTACAAACGAATGTTGCATACGCTATTGTCGTATTACTATATACTGTTTTTTTTTAATTAAACGTTAAAATAAATTATGCATAATTCTGTAATTAGGTAAATCAAGTGCGTTTAAGTAATATTTTTCTTTTAATTTAATTACTTTTTGTTTGTATATTTTATAAATTCATTTTTTAACAATAGTTAAGCTACATATAGATACGCGAGACGTGTGCGTGACATGTGCGTCTCGTATGCGTTGTATCTTTTGCAACTTAATTTGAAAGTTTACATTATTAACATGTGTGTATCTATCCGATACTGAGCGACCAAAGTACATATAACATAAGTTACATTGGTACCCGTCAGAATTTAGCTAGATTTCAACACGGGTCTAATCGACCGCCATTTACCGCTAGATATATAGAGATATAAATCGCTCTTTTTTCGTAAATCTCTGTTTGGAATAAAGTCAAATACAAATGAGTGCGAGGAATTTTTGGGGGATAAAAAATGAAGTCCGCGAAGGGGTGGGCAGAGATTTCTGCTTTGCTTATTTAATTAATAACATTCTTATGATTAAAAAGGGGAGCATTTGACCGTTCGCGACTGAATGCTCAAATATTTCGAGTTCTTTCTCCAAAACTTCCAATTTGACATCCATGTACCTACATTAATATGTTTAATTAGGTTACATTTTAAATATAATATAGGTAATATGTATAACAATTGGCGAACGCTGTGCACGCCTTTAATTGATATACTTATATACTAGTTTTTAAGTTGGATATGTCACTGCGAAAGTTGTTTATATATATTGTTGGCGTGCCTATCAAAAATAAATAAATAAATATTTAATTCACGAATACTTAAAATATATATTATATGTTCTTCTGTTAATTCTAATTGACTTTATTAGTGCATCTTAATATCCTGACAATACTAATTATTTTTATCCCATTTTTTTTTAACTTCGCCATATATTAAGATGGACTAATAACCATTATCAGTCTGCCTACCGCTCTATAATTTAAACGTAAACTACTCAAGCATAAATAGTCACTAGCAAAACAGAATACTTATTTGCAATAATATTATTATCAAAAAAAAGCTCAGAGCAGCGTAGTTTCATTTTTAAATAGAAAAAGTAACAATTTCAATCTCGGAGGGTCCGTTAAACGATACTATGCGAACTCTATTATTTTCGTACCCCCAATATGACGTCAGCATTTTTTCTCTCAGCAACACTTTGTTATTAAATATAATAATATATATCACGCATTCATATCTAAAAATCTCAATGAATACCAATTGTATCGTTTTTTTTCTACTTTTTTAAATTCATAATATTTGGAACAGATGCTTCCGACCAGGGCTTACCAATGTCGAGTAGCTCTGCCGCCTATGTGACGTGACGAAGTGGTCTACGTTTTCTAAAAAAAAATAAGATAGTGTAAAATGCTTTTTTAGTTACAAAGGAGAATGCCCATTCGCAAGACAAATGGGCCCACAATTTTTTTCTCGAGTTCATCAATAATTTTTAGTTAATTTAGTAGAAAAATAAATCTACTCCTTATTACCAATCAGTTTTAATTTTTTCACCCGGGTTATTGAGTAATTAGATGTTTTCTGATGCATTATTTGAGGTTATTACCTATTATTTTAAATGCTTTAATAATTGAAGATATCTGTTTTTATGTAATTAAACATTAGCTATTGATTGGTAAATGATGTGTTGATATAATTGAAATGAATTATATAATAAGATATTATTTTGGAATATTGTTTTGTTACCAAACTATTTATTATAATTAGGTATCAAGTGGGCCCAAAAATGGACATTCTCCTTTTCGCAAAGTACTGTCTGATACGTTTCTTTTCTATCATGCTGCATATCGATCTCGTTGAAGGCGAATGTAGAGTAGGGCTTCGTTACCTGTATCACTACTGACCCCTAAACAGATACGTTAATAGGGGCGGTATCTTTGACCTCCTACCCTTACAAATACTTCGTGAACTAACACTGTCCATTCGCCTAAGAGAAGTTTTTCTCTAGTTTGTCATTTATTTTTTGTTAAATTTGTAGAAAAATAAATCTTCATTCATTATTAACGATCAATTTTACTTTTTTTATCCGGATTATTGAGTAATTTGACGTTTTCTGATGCAATATTTAAGGTATTGGTTTTTTTTACTGAAGCTCGGCAGACGTTTACATATTTCGAGGCCTAGGCAAAGGATTTCATTCATCCAATTAATAAAAATATCCAAATGCTTTAAACGAGTGAAAAGTAGCCACAGAAGGCGAGTACTACAGCATATGACATCGCTCCACCTAATTTAAAAAACAACTGCTACTACAGATTTCTACGGGCCTCGCCGGCTTGTGAAGACCAATATGCATCATCCGGATTGACAATGCACACTCCTTTCGTTATGCCTGGCTGCTTCTAAACTATTTCCGAAACGCGACAAAGTCACTTCACGAGTGTTACATTCGAACGACAGACAGGGTTACTATCAAAACGATATTTTGTATTTAAAACCGAATAATTACTAATTAGAATGAAATACCTACATAAGTATTATTAAGTTAAATATGTTTTTCTTTAATTAAAAATGTAAAACAAACAAGCCGTACTAAAACAAACAAATCACATGATGTCATAACTAATAAAAACAAAAATGGCCACGAAATAAAACGTTATTTTCCCAGTCATTTTCCCACATTATTTACTAATTCCATTTACATAATAGCGTTTTTGGACGATTTTTCTTTAATAATATAATTCGTTTTCCTTTTTGTACAGAAGGGTCGCACGCACTATAGGTAGCAGGTACACACCTACTCATTTTTTAGGCATTTATGTAAATATAACCACGATAGTATGTCATTACTTAATGTATTCGTAGATACTCGTATTAGACGCATGAAGGATTTCTGACAAGAAACAACGAATTGTATTTTTCCGGTAAATGATTTACGAATTCATACATACAGCCCATTCGCCTAAGAAAAATGGGCCCACGTTTTTTTCCCGAGTTTGTCGATGACTTTTAGTTAATCTTGTAAAAAAATAAATCTACTTCTTTATTAGCAATCAGTTTTAATTTTTTCACCTGGATTATTGAGTTATTAGATGTTTTCTGATGCAATATTTGAGGTTATTATTATTTTAAATGCTTTAAAAATTTATGATATCTATTTTTTATGTAATTAAACATTGTCTATTGATTGATTAATATAATTAAAATTAATTAATAAAAAAATAAGATATTATTTTAGAATATTGTTTTGTTACCAATCTATTAGGTATTAAGTGGGCCCAAAAATGGGCATTCTCCTTTCTTTTAAATTTTTTTTTAAACACCGCTTTTATTTAAATTGCAAAGTAGTGTTTAAAAAAACACATTTCTTTTTTGTTTACAATGAAATATAAATTAATAACAATAATATACGTGTTGCAGCCTTCGATTAAAACAAAAAGACGACACACGACAAAAAAAATGACTCCCACAAACTAGGTCCAACGGACATACTTGAAGGTAGCCAGGTATAACGAGAGGAGTATGCACTGTCAATCTAGATGGTACATGCTCATCTCCTCAAGCCGGCGTAGTGCACAGGTTTCTCTGTAGTAGCAGTTCATGGACCGCACTTTACATCAGGCGGAGTTTTGTCACATGCCGAGCTACAATAAAAAAAAACTTTGACACACGTACGTAAACGAGTGACAGCTTTTTGTCTCCCTCCTGTTGCAGTGTGTCAACGGCTTTCTATCTTTGTCTCCTGTGCATAAATATCAGTACTGTAAGTGTGTCAGAGTGGTCTCTAGTCAGAGCATCCGAACGCAAAGGAAGGCGTTGGATTCGATTCCCAATTCAGGGTATTTTTTGTTCAATACCGAACTACTTTTTTACTTAAAAATGCACAGCTGAAAACTCTTAGAAAGTTTACCTAGACGCCCAAAAACGATTGTAATTAAGACCTAATAGCGAAACAAACATCCATACATTCATAAATATATTCTCATTTATAATATTTAAAATCAATCTTAATAACACAAAGTAAAGATCAATTATAGTTTTCTAAAAAGCCAGCGGCGTTCACGTATTGAAAACAAAGTAATTTATTAATTGTTTTTAAATCTAATGGTTCTGTAAGATATATTTTTATTTCTTTCCAGCATATGAGCTAGAGTGACAGAGAAATGTCTACTGACAGTAGTCGCCTCCGCTATGCCGGCTTGAGCTATGCGCATACTTTTCTCGTTGTACTCCGGCTACATCCAAACTGATCCCAAATCGACTTTCACGGTTACTTCGCAGGTGTTTTACTAGAAAGTGATGGTATTGGTTATTACTTGTGTAATAATAACCATAATCAGTCTGCCGACCCCATAAACACTTAAAAACATATTACACTAGTTTTTTATTATCAATAATTTTTTTTTATTATTGTAGCTCGGCATGTGACAACACTCCGCCTGATGTAAAGCTAGAGTGCGGTCCATGAATGGAAACAACTGCTACTACAGAGAAACCTGTGCGGGCAGCAGTTGCCTCCACTATGCCGGCTTGAGGAGACGAGCATGTACCATCTATTGACAGTGCACACTCCTCTCGCTATACCTGGCTACTTTCAAACTATTCCCGAAACGCGACAAAGTCGCTTCACGGGTGTTACATTCGAAAGTGGTGGTACTACCCCAGATTGGGCTAATAACTATAATCAATCTGCCTACCACTCTTTACTAGTGTCTATAGACACTGAGCGAACAAAGTACATATAACAAAGTTACATTGGTACCGGTCAGAATTAGCGAGGTTCGAACACGGGTCTCATCGATCGTGAGTTCACGCGTCTTACCGCTAGACCACGGCCGCTGTTGATATTAAATAAATATTAAAAAGGTTTATTAATTTAGACTGAGGATCGCTAAAAACTGAGAGACAGCACTCGTATCGACATGTCAGTTTGTTTGACAAGATGTTCAATAGCCGTATATGTTGACAAGGCACTTTACCGGGCCAAAAGGGTAATTAAAAAAAATTGTACTTTACCGCCAAAAGTCGAATAACTGTATTACAATACGTAATTAATATAATGTTTGGAATCTATTTCGTAACGTTAAATTGTTACGTCACAGAAATTTTGTCACAAAGTCCGAATAAAAATTTATTTTTACAAATTATTTTTTAATAAGTATCACAATATTTAAAAAAAAGTTTCCTATCTGATCTGGTTTGTATTGTCCCTGTCCTGAGATACTATTTTAGGAGACCGTTTATATTTTTATTTATTAATTTTTTGGGAACTTTTAAATGTCGTCTTCAAAAATTCATTTATTTTTAACAAATTTGATTTAAGTTCAATTTAGTTTTAATTACATTAGAAGAGTTAATTTAAAAGCTTACCATTGTTAGAAATAACCCAAAAAATATTTAAATCAAAAGAAATATTAAACGAAAGAATAAAGGGTCAAAAGGCTGCGTCATTTTTCTATACAAACGAATGAAGTGTACTAGTTACACGTAATTTCCCTAATTTATTTTGTAAAGCCATCAATGGTTAAGTTTTATTTTGATAGCGTACAAATTTGCCACATCAAAATTAATGTACTATTAAACCAAATCAGAACATTTAGTGTAACTAAATCTGTTTAAATCTGTAAACAATATTTTACATTGTCAAATAATTAATTATAAATAATATTAATAATTAGTAATGAAAAAAAAAAATAATAATAACAATAACAATAAACAGGTTATTTGTAATGTAAATGTTATAATTCATAGTTTATATGTTTTCCTACTAATTTAAAATTAGTAATAAGTTGTTTATAGCTAGTGATAATGATACAAGAACAGTATTAAGTAACTTACTTAGTAACCTAGTAAAATATTGACGTTCGTGACCAAAATAAACAGGAACATATTGTGACCAAAATATCTATGACGAAAATTATAGAGTTTCAGTTAGTCACAGCTAATAATGTAGAGGAAATTAAATTTTGAGAATTGAAACCGGTCATTGTTCTTATAATTGTAGTCATTTTGTGGTGTTCTAGATGAAATATGCTGATCATGCTAGACTTGTACACCTTTTGCGTATAGGGATGTCCGGCATTTATTTACCATTCTAATTTAATTTATTACGTACTAATTTTGTTATTTTATTAACCGATATAGCAGAAAACTTTAGCTGTATGCATCTATTACTCGTATATCAATTAGTTTACGACTACAATTAAATCGCGTGAGTTAATCTAAAATAAATTTTATCGACAATTCAAAGCACAACACTACCTCACTCAAAAGTTTTAATAATTTCATTTGTAATATCATTTCAATATATCAAAGGGTTGTGTATAGTATGCCGCCCCGTACGCTGACTCGCACAAAATTATCCATCTGCAGGCCCTGATTGATGTTCCCTATAATTATTTGGATATGTTAATAACACGATTGGGACGAACGCACTTTGTTTTTGACGACTGAAGACAAATGAAATGAGAAATTCTATCGGACTCCTTATTGCATTGAATTAAGGTACACTCTTTTAAACAATCACGATTTTGTTTCGATCACAATTTATTATTTTAACTTGTAAAATAGTGTATTGATCCTGACTCACTCTTTTGTTTAAGTTAAATAGTTACTCTTACAACTGCTTAAAATTTAGGATAAATAAAATTAAACAAAATAGTAATAAATTTTAACAGTAATTAAGTGTATTTTAATTGTAAATAAATAATTATTTTTGGTTTGTATTTAATTCGTATTATAGTTAAAGAGTGGTGCTTCAGATGTTGATTAAGGAAGGAAATTAAGTTTCGTTTCGCCAAATTGGATGCTGTTTGTTATTTTGTTACTTTTTCTCGTGAGATTGTATTTTTGACCTTTTAAAACTAAAAATAAAGTTAAATCTTTCATTTTTATTTGACGTATATACTTAACACGTGCATAGTTTTTAATAATTAAAAAAAAACAAATACCAAACAAAAATCTCTCGTATTGAAGATCAGAGATTGGAAATACTAATTATGTTTTCTTTTTACTAGATTTAAATTCACGTAAACCGCAAAAATAACGATGAAAATACAAACAAAAAATAAAACTGGTTTATACATTTGTAATGGTGTTAAAAAGATACAAGTGTCATTAAATTATTGTGCTGCACGACACAGACGTGATGTAGCATAAGAATCGTGACTCCGCATTACAGAGTTTCTTCAGCTTTAGAAACAGATTTTAATGAAACTGTAAACTGAAAAAATAACGTACAAAACAACTAGATACACTTAATTAATTATATAATATTATTAAGTACAAAACGAGCTACGTGACGTGTACATTAGGCTTTAGAAGTATCAGTTTACACAGTTCAATGTCTCATATATCTCTTAATTTTAATTTAAAGATAATAACAATAAATATAAATAAAATTTCAACTTGAATTAACAATGAACACACTCGAGAAATAATTATGACAGACAGTTGACTGACAAAAACATTATTGCAACAATTTCAAGTTGAATTTTGATAGAAAACATATAAAATGAAAAGGAGAATTAGCTAAAAAGAGCTCATCAACGGAACGATCTCGCAATCCATCATCAATCAAAAACATCAGAAAGGATTAAAATCTACATTGCACCTACCGAACGTTTCAAGTACCCCTTGTTTTTCTCCAAGGGGGCAAATATGGCCGGGGGGCGGTAAATATTATAAAGGGGTGGTATGACGGGGTGACTACCCGACCCCCTTTCGGGGGGACACTATCCCTTATCGCGAGCGTTACCCTCACGCCGGCGGGTGCTATGGACCGCCAAAATATAGGCCAAATCGATCCCATTGCCCCAATTTTATACATCTGGACCGGCATCGATTTTTTTATTAAACCAAACATTCAATTGTTGTTCTTTTTGTTATGTTTTGTTGAATTCTTGTTCAACTTAATTAGCTAATGGAATTAGACATATTTTATTTTATTTTAATATTTCTAATAAATATATTACGATTAGACCAGGGCCAATATTTTTGAAACAAAAAATAAAAAGGATACAAAAACAATGAAAAAAATCCTTTGAAGGCGCCGGGTATCGACCGGTACATCTCTCATGCTATAAACAGAATCAAAGTCACAATACCTAAGTTAAAATTAATACCGATTTAATTTAAAAAAAAATATTTTTGGGGAATGAAAAGATTAGATATACAATTGTTATTATTCAGTGTGGCCAGGACTTTTTTTATTTTTTAAATCACAATATCTCAAAAAGTACATACGTTAGAGTAACCATGCAAAGACCAATTTTGTTCAGAAAGGTAAACTCTTTTAGATGGCGAGCTTTTTTTCCAAAACTACCCTAAAATCTATTCGATCTAATGCGTTTTACGACATAAAGCGGCCCGCGGCCTTTACCCAACAGCTAGTACTAATATAGAGCTACAATATCACTGACTCACCCATTCACTAATCAATTTTTCGAGTTGTATGGAGGAGATTCCCGTGACGTCAGAGAAAACCTGACCTTGATTGGAAGTTGTAGGTAATGTCAACTAACTTTCGTGATCGATCACGAAAAAAACGAAAAACTAAAAAAAAACATTCTTCACGAACGGTCGGAGCGAGGAGAAAGCCAGTCCGCGTGCGCCCAGATGTTCCGAGCGAAGCGGGGGCCAAAAAACTAGTTAGGATGTAAAATTG
The DNA here is from genome assembly GCA_948150575.1 of Tinea pellionella. Lineage (NCBI taxonomy): Eukaryota > Metazoa > Arthropoda > Insecta > Lepidoptera > Tineidae > Tinea > Tinea pellionella. The sequence goes on from OX411252.1 coordinate 8,128,834, forward strand.
AAACAATGTTAGTTAACTACTCCATAATTATTTTAAATGTGTCCGCGGTCGAATCGGAATAATTTTATATGTATCGTAAATAATATTTAATCGAGTGACGTGGCTTAAGCCTTTTTATGGCCGACGGGTACCTACCTATTTTACTTTGTAACACATCGTTATGATAGGGTTAAAAAGGAATTTAATGCTCTTTATACACTTTGTAGGTACCTTTTTTTTACTTTATCACTAAAACTCCACCTAATGTTACCAGGGGCTAAAATATATATATATTTTTATTGTAGCTCGACATGTGACAACACTCTGCCTGATGTAAAGCTAGAGTGCGGTCCATGAATGGAAACAACTGCTACCACAGAGAAATCTCTACGGGCTGGAGTCGCCTCCACTATGCCGGCTTGAGGAGACGAGCATGTACCATCTAGATTGACAGTGCACACTCCTCTCTTATACCTGGCTACTTTCAAACTATTCCCGAAACGCGACAAGGTCGCTTCACGGGTGTTACATTCGAAAGTGGTGGTACTGCCCCAGGACGACAGACTGGACAAATACCCATCATCAGTCTGCCTACCACTCTTTCATAGTGCCTATAGGCACTGAGCGACCAAAGTACATATAACAAAGTTACATTGGTACCGATCAGAATTAGCGAGGTTCGAACACGGGTCTCATCGATCATGAGTTCACGCGTCTTACCGCTAGACCACGGCCGCTCTTGTATGGGATTATGTATGGGATTCGACGTTACGTCAAATCGATCAAGTGACAAGTGTCGATTGGCTTTTGACTTGGCCCCAGAGTGCGATTTATGACCGAAGACGACTACTGTCACTGAAAGAGATCTGTAATAGATCTGTGCTTAAAGGATCTCATGTTATAAAAGAAAACACGTATAGCTTGTGACCACATGCCGCTGATGTCAACCATAGAGAAATGGCTACGGGCATAGCCTCCACTATGCCGGCTTAAGGAGACAAATGTACACCGTCCAGGTTAACAATGGTGTGCATTTCGTTATACTCTGCTACTTCCATCACGACTTCACAAATGTTAGTACAAAGTGGGGGTCTACCCCAGAACGACACATCGACCGAAGCGAAAAATTTCATATTCGTTAAATATTTAATTAGTAACTTAATGGTAGTAAAAGAGCGGTAGGCAGACTGATGATGGTTATTAGTCCAGTCGTTCTGGGGTAGTACCACCACTTTCGAATGTAACAACCGTGAAGTAACCTTGTCGCGTTTCGGGAATAGTTTGAAAGTAGCCAGGTATAACCAGACGAGTGTGCACTGTCAATCTAAGATGGTACGTGCTCGTCTCCTCAAGCCGGCATAGTGTAGCCGACTGCTGCTCGGACAGGTTTCTCTGTAGTAGTTGTTTCCATTCATGGACCGCACTCTAGCTTTACATCAGGCGGAGTGTTGTCACATGCCGAGCTAAATATTAAATATTTCAAGTAGTTAAAATAATAAATAAATAAAGAACCACCTTATGTAATTATGTTTCAAAGTATTTAACGAGCGTTGTTTTAAAACTATAAAAGAAATAATAAATTCTTGCAGTCCCTTTGATTAGTTTCAACTTCGCAGTAAATTATATCTTTATGCATTTGTTTGATTAAAAAATATAATTACTAATTAGTAACACATTTAATTTATATTTTAATATTAAAATAATTGTCTATTACTATCTTTTATTATTATATAAACAAACTTGTATAGGTCGGACAGGACAAGGACAATAATAAATTGTATAATGGATTCATTACTGGTACTTTTTATTTCTATTATAAATGAATCTATACGTCTACTACATTGGAGAATTGAGGCCTTAATGCGCATGATTAGAATTATGTTTCAACCTTAAGGAACATTCTAAATGGGTTAAAATTAAACTTAAAGAAAAAAGTGTCTCATATTTTTAAAATTATTTCTTAGACTTTGAACTAGTGCTGAGATGACGAAACCTATCCAAATTCTTGTCTTTTAATCAATAAAGTTTTAACCGATTCGAGACCTAGAATCGAACCAGACACACTGTATTAGAATAACTCGCAAAGTGCGCTAAGGAAACCAATCGAATGTAATTTGTTTAAACTGATTTACAGTTTTCGATTTATTTACATATTAATTTATAAATAATTATGTTTTGAATAAGTCACTCTACGTATTTATTATTTATAGGCATTAATGATAACTATAAAAAGCAATAAATAACATAATAAAAAAGTTAGGTCTAGGTTGAACCTAGGCCAATCACATTTTAAAACTTTATTTCCATTAAAATGTTGCAAATAGCTTATTTTATTACCTCTACGTTGTATATTAATAGTTTATATCTTTGAATATAAATCCAAGTGTTTCCTGATAGAAAACTTATCAACTTAAGGCAACCATCTATTCCCCAACGATGTTAAAATACTGTGTTATCTGAAGGAGTAAAGATGTATCTGTTGTAGGTTCATGGTGACCTAGCATCAGACTGATTGTGGTAACTTGTTGAGCTACTATAAAAATCAATCTTACAATGTTTAGTGTTCTTTTAAAATACCTAATTCCGGCTACTTAGTAATAAAATCATTTTGTATAATAAAAAAAAAACTTGTGGCAACTGATTGCGCAAAATCTCTTTCCTGTGCTCGTAAAATATTTAAACTCGTTTTGGTTTCTTTTAACGTTAACTCCTTTATTTTATTACACAAATACATACAAGAAACAGAGTGGTGAGCAGATTGATTATGATATAACAAGTATAACACCTATGAAGTGACCTACTCGCGTAGAATGAGTGTTTATAGTACAAACCAAACTTTATGGCGTCTCTAAAGTTAGGCACAACTCGCTACGCACTACACAAATTGAGGTATCAGCAGGGCACGATGAAATTTAGAAGGAAGGGCACACTTCAAGCTACCAGCCCACAGGTTATTTTATATACTCTACTCTATTAATAAAATTAACTCTTAATTGTATTATTGTAAACTTGATTGTAGCTACGCGCAGCTAACTTCCGAGTCGCCATAATGTTTGACCTTTAACTGTTATCTGCAGACGTTTTCTCTATGGTAGCAGTTGACATCACTCATTGATCGCTCTCTAATTTAACAACAGGCTTAGGCATCACACACTGGGCCGCTATAAATAAAACTGTTGTTTGGAATACCAGTAAAAATCATAGAAATAGCTTCCAATTGATTATCATCGTAAACAATTGAAGCTGGCAAGTCAATGATACATTTAATTATGTGAATTTATGAAGAGAATAACTTCATTTGTCATGCTGTTCGAGTTTTTATTCTAATTATTAAATAAAGTGCGGAAAGATGTCTTTTGATTAACGATCATCTAAAACTATACGATTACGATATACGGTTTAAAAAAGATTAGCAAAATTTTTTTAGCGGAGCGGTCCATGAACGGAAACAACTGAAGACAGCCCCCGCGATGCCGACTTGAGGAACTGAATGTGCACCAACTAGCGGATACTCCTCTAGCTATATGTATCTTATAATGTGACATAGTAATTAACGAACTTTTCATTCGATTCAACTTCACTAAACATCGCAAAAAGGGCTAAAATTAAATAAATAAATAATTTGTGCCACTCGTTTCTTCATCCAAGCGCCATATTTCCGATATCAAAGATTCATTCACATAGTCTGCGAGGAGGGGAAGAGGTATTAAAAATGAGGTTTCGTATCATTTCCTCCTTCCATTGTCTAGATGCTAATCGGACGGATAACTGCTGATAGTACCGTCAACATAAACACTCCACAATTTTAACACCGTTAACACCATTTTTTATGAGATACAACTGCTATTGAGATCATTTCTCTGCTACTCCACCGGCTTGATTAGGCTGCTAGTAACGTTACGTAATCGGCTTCAAAGAGGAATGTCCCCTGTTAATAGATGGTCTCCTCAAGCCGGTATAGCGGAGACAACTGATAAAATTAGATCGAGCTAAAATAAATAAAATGCTTTCTTAGGCTTATAATTTTATCTAAATCGAACCAGTAGTTATCGAGATTACCTATCCGTTACAAACACACTAACTTTCTCTCTTTATTATATTAGCAAGTACCTATAGATTTATTGTATGTACATACATATAAATTATATGTATATGTACGAATAAATATCATGTAGGTACCCAATAATTATGACTTAATTTATTATGCAAATAAATTATGTAACGCCTCATTATCATTTCAACGTGTTCATTATAAAAAAATTGTATTGTGCTTAGATTAAAATAGTTCTTAGTGTTACCTATTTTAAATTGTTAAATTGTACTACAATTTTTTTTCAATTAAAATGGGCTACAAGCATCCTATTCGGTTTTTAGCATAGATCAATGACCTAATTGATGTTTTTTTGTTTATTTATTTGTCCTGTCCACCTCCAACACAGTGTCATTTCAAAATACATATTTGTCATTTCATAGTCTGGTTTCATGTTTTTTTTAATAAATTTTAATAAAAAATAAAACCTAATGACCTATAAGAGACGAGTGTGCACATGTGTGTTGTTACATGCTCATCTCCTCAAGCCGGCATAGTGGAGGCGACTGCTGCCTGTAGAGATTTCTCTGTAGTAGCAGTTGTTTCCGTTCATGGACCGCACTCTGATTAACAAATGAATAGACAAATATATTTTTTAATCTCCTCACTTTTTTGCCAACTGTACAAATCCTAATCCGTAAGTTATCTATCATTTTCTCGCGGCATTTATACGAATGTAACAGTTCATCTCATGTTAGACGGCCATGTTGTAATTAAAACTGATTACTGATGAATATATGGTTGCGAGCAATTATTTGTTACACTTACACGCTATACTTAACGGTTGTAGCGTGGGCAAATAAAAGTTGCATGCTTCAAATCCAGGAGAGCTTGTAAGTTCCAAGAACTGCTTTTGTAAAGCTTCGTACCTGATCAAATCTCGTATGTATATGTAACGTATTAATATACAAACATTTCACTCGAATCAAATTTTTCCTCAGAATAAACGATTATTTACGCATCTAATCGGACGAAAAATTAAATTTCGGCGTTTTAAAGTAGACCCCCAGGTTAGAATGGTGGTTTTATTTAGGTGTTGCTACAAATTATCAAATACAATATAATACTTTTTTCTATAATAGCCGTATGACACTACCTAATGTGAAGCTGAAGTGCAGTCACTTAAAAGCCAAATAGAAATGTCTGCAGTCCCCTTCTAGTCCTTCTACTAAAAGATTATGCATCGTTCAGATTGACAGTGCACACTCCTCCTCTCATCTCGAAGAATTAATCTAGGCATGTAACAATACTATACTCGTATAGTGTTTTAAAAAGTTCGTGCAAAGACGAAAATTCTGTACGAAGTATAGAAGGTAGAGAAGCGTGCAGTCATCCTAAAGTCGAGTCCCCAAATGGTTTGATAGAATCGAATAAACTTCCCGAATTCATTCAAATACACACCATGAATGAACCGAATGCGAAAGGGACGGAAATAACAATTCTTCTAAGCGGAAGGGAGATGGAATTCCAAATAGTACGCGAAACGGAAATAGAGAGAGCGCAGATAACTCCGTCTAGCCAGAGGGATTCCCTCGTCGGCCCTGTCATAGCAAAATGGTGTAGACCTTTTAAATATTTTATTGCAAAGATATTATAAATCTTAAGTTTGGTATGTTATCAATGTATTAGTATGTAAATATTGATTTAAAACACAAATTTATGTTTTTATTAGAAATAAATTAGGTTAAAAAAATGTTTTTTTTACACTATCAGAGAAATGTCAGCAGGCAACAGTCAACCCAATTATTCCCGTTTGAGGAGACATATGTGCACCGTAAATACAGGGATCTCGTAAAACCTGGCTACGTCCTATTCGATCTGCGCTAACCTCAAACTATGACAGTAACACCCAAAATAAACACTTCTTTTCAATAACATAGATGTTAGGTTGGGTACTAGGTTTATTGTGCACCGTTTACTTTACTAATACCTAATTATTTTTCTTTTTTTTTTCTTTTCATGATTTCCATTATCATTATTATTATATCTTTTCTAATTTGATGTTATTAACTAATATAACTTGTAATAATGGATAAATGACTGTAACTATGTAATACGGACAGATGTGTGTACGCCTGCAAAGGCAGATATTAGCTGGACATGTTTATTTTACTACGAACAAAAATTACCTAATACCAAACACGCAATTTCATTTCAGATAGTATAATAGACTAAATAAAATTAATTGTTAAAAAAATAATAATATAAAAACATCATTTTGTCATAACAGGGCAATCCGTGTCATTTGTGTGCGTTCCTTTTTCTACGATTGTCTGTACATACGATTGTTGAATGTGTGTGTGATTTTGTGTCTCTGTGTGTTCTTTTTGGTAGTCGAGCTCACCCTTGTACAACTTGTTGATCAGTTATAAATTGCCGTCATGATTCTCATTGTGGAGACGTTTGTCGGTTTACTGCTTTTGGGGAACTCCTTCAGTTTGTCACTTGAATGACGATTGAATTGAATGGATTGTTGGTGATGTTTTCTTTATGAATCGTTTGTTGTTTTTGTGAAGTAAATTAGGCGCTGTTTGTTCTCTTTTTATTTGGTGTGTCTTCAAAGTAGAATGCCCATTTTTGGGCCCACTTGATACCTAATAGTATGGTAATAAAACAATATTCTAAAATAATATCTTATTTTTTATTAAATCATTGTAATTAGGTATGTCAACACGACTTTTATCAATCAATAGACAATATTTAATTACATAAAAAACAGATATCTTCCATTTTGTTAAGCATTTAATATAATAATATCCGCAAATATTGCATCATAAAACATTTAATTATTTTTGTTGTATTCAAATCCATATCTTAAAAGGAGAATGCCCATTCGCCTAAGAAAAATGGGCCCACAATTCTTTTCTCGAGTTTGTCGATGATTTTTAGTTAATTTTGTAAGAAATAAATCTATTTCCTTAATACAAATCAGTTTTAATCTTTTCACCCGATGATTTGAGTAATTAGATGTTTTCTGATGCAATATTAGAGGTTATTATTATTTAAAATGCTTTAATGTCATTGTCAATGTCATTAAACATTGTCTTTTGATTGGTAAATGATGTGTTGATACAATTAAAATGAATTAAAAAAGAATTAAGATATTATTTTGGAATATTGTTTTGTTACCAAACTATTAGATATCAAGTGGGTCCAAAAATGGGCATTCTCCTTTGAAGTGTCACATTAAAAGTTTTAGTAAATACCACCCCTTTCTGAAGGCTATTTTGACTTGATTTTGTTACAATGGATGATTACATACAAAGCTGGAATATAATTTTTTCTTTGCTTTATTTTTTACAATCTATATAACTGAAATAATTAAAGATTTATTATCCTCATTTATGACAATATTACAATTTAATTCTAATTCCGAAAATTGACCCTTTGTTGCCAATTGTCTACATTCATTTTCACATAAAATCATTCAAAAACCTGAGTCTGCGTGTTCCCAGGACTTACACGTACTGAGTGCATCAAATGCATACTTGCTTTGTGTTATAACAAAAATCGGAATTGAATATTTTTTTATTATTATTTACGTAATCTACGACAAATTTCTTATAATATTTTATTAATTCAATTATTATTTGCTTGACGTTGGCCTATCTCATGCGTTTATGAGTCTGCATTGCGGTCGTCTTCGGATAATATTTCAATGAGAACTAGATGTTGGCTGTTAGCCAGAATTGTTCTGGCTACCCCTGCTAAGATGACGTACGTGATAGTACCTATAGATACACACTAGAGTCCATTATATTTAAATTTTAAAGGTAGGAAAATTAATCTTCAATACTTATTAATTATCGAATTTTTTTTTTTATTAATTTTTAAATACGGGATTTATTAAATTAATAGGAAAAAAAATAATTAAAAAATCTAGCAGTTTTAAACGTCAAAAAAACATAACTAACTGCAAAGTAAAGTAACATCAACCAAGCAGTTAAAATGTTTTATTTACGTGCCTAAATTAAGATAGTTTATTCGGCTAACTATAGCGTTTATTTTGATTATTTTAATCCGGACGTTTTGAAAGCTTTGCAAACATCGCTGCAAAAATAAACATTTACAAAGTACACACTTGATTTATTATTATTTTTTTTATTATTAAGTTTCTGTACGAAGGTGAGATTCGAACCGTACTCCTTTCGTTATACGCATTGATGTTCTGACCACTAAACCTGTCATTGGCGCCTTACATCTCGAAATTCCTTTATTCTATCTCCATCTTTCCATTTGCGGCCCATCTAACTGCTACTATGACGTCCAATTGGCTTGTTTTTTAAATTTATAATTAAAAATCTTAAAGATACATTTTATGCGTCGTGCCGCTTCTAACTGAATTAGCTGCGTATGCGTCATATTATTGATATATTTAATCCTAATTTGTGCAGGATAAGACGTATCTTAAGCCGTGAAATCTTTGCAGAGGATCAATATATTTTTTTATTGTAGCTCGGCATATGACAACACTCCCCCTGATGTAAAGCTAGAGGCGGTCCATCAATGGAAACAACGGCTACTACAGAAAAATCTCTACGGCCAGCAGTCGCCTCCGCTATGCCGGCTTTAGGAGACTAGCATGTACCATCAAGATTGACGGTGCATATTCCTCTCTTATACCTGGCTACTATCAAACTGCTCCCGAAACGCGACAAAGTCACTTCACGGGTGTTACATTCGAAAGTGGTGGTACTACCCCAATTGTTCACGTTTTATTTTATCTTTGACGTTTTTCCACCATATATTGTTGCAACTACTAATTATAAATTATTATATTTATTTTTGTTTGTTTGTATGCTCTCTAGTTTTTTTTCTAATTTTCTACCAGTGGAAACTGTTAAGTGACTGTCTCGTTATATATATTAATGTTTATTTGAATTTTCAGTTGTTTGTTCCCCGAAAATAAATAAAATAAAAGAATAATAAATGCTTTTGTTTTAAACATTTGTCATAATAAACCATTTTGTATTAGAAGTTATGAGTGTATGTAGACGCCGACAAAGACAATTAAAAAAAACTACATTACAACATTCCGCTCCACCTACCGGATCTACAAAGGTAAAGCCAGATATTCCAGCGCGTTTGTTTATTTACAAAATATCACTACGTTTGAAGGCGTACCCATCAAGATGTGTCGTAAAATTCCATAAAAAGTCGTGTTGATGACCTCTTTAATTGACTTCGCTTTGTTATAGCCACGTATCGATTTATAAAAATACCTAATTACTGAACAGCCGCGGTATCGACTTGGAACTTCGTCCTCTAGAGCCGGCATAGCGGCGGCGATTTTTTTACATGCCTATACTAAGCTAGTACTTTTATCATAGGCACTGAAATGAAACAAAATGAAAATCCTTTATTAACGTAGGCATGGACTTGGGATGGACTTGTTCATCGTCAGAATCTACTTTTGGCTTCGGAAAGGCATATGACGAGAAGACAGCCATAAGAAACTCGTCAATTATAGCCTGTGTTTATAATAACAAAAAACTGAAACATATAAACAGTAACAATGGTCATCATTTGGCGAGATTTAAGCGGGTCTCATCAGTCGTGAGGAGAGAGACGCCTTCTATCGCTAGACCACGGCTTGTTAATATCTTGAAATGAAATTATTATTTCTCTGTTGTAGCAGTTGTTTCCGTTCATGGACCGCACTCTAGTTTAAAATCGAGCGAAGTCCCTCCTGAAATCTCCCATAGCGCGGCGAAACTGGTCGAGAGGTTTTTGCATGTTGGTGAGGGTTTAACATTGACAGCTGATGTGACTGTGTACCTACCCTCACTAACATTTATTAGTTTCAAAGTGGTGTTTAAAAAATAATTTTGGCTATGGATTTCCGCAAAGTAATGTCTAATACGTACCTATCAAGCGGAGTGTTGTATGCCAAGCTACAAAATAGGTAATTTTTTTTTTATAAAAGTAACAAAAGAGTTTATATGTATGTACTCGTATGTAGGCAATAAAAGGGTTAGTAGGTACAAGTTCGTAACGTTCCGTTTCGTAACATGATCCAGGTTTATCTGCCGTCGAACAATTATTGATGCGTGAAAAGGAACGTCCTATTATTTACACTGAGTTCTGTAATGCGGGCGAAACGTTTTTGAAAAAAATATCGCGTTTCCGAACGTGCATTTGATGCGTTCCTTTTTTAAAAAATAATTTTTATTTTTTTTTATTGGTTGGTTGGCATTGGTTTTCGGGGTGGTCGGATTTCTAGTTTTTTTTTTTGCATCTAGTTTATTTTTTATTATTAATTAATTTAATAAAAATCAAAAAAATAGTTTAATGTGTCTCTTGCTTGTTAGGGCTTGTCTTTAATTTTTTTGTTAATCAAATGAAGATACTGTAACTTTGTTTGGGAAAAATATAAATTATTCCTCAAAGATTATTTTGACAACAAAAAATTTAAAATTATTTATTTTGCTAAAAACAGCAGTTTAATAGGTATCTAAATAAATATTGCTTAATTAATGACTTAAAATGCAAATGTTATTGAATTTGGAGAAAACTTAAATTTATAAACGGATTTTTTTTGACTTAGTCAAGTCCTACCACACAATTTATTTTTTCTATCATATTCTTTGCATAAATAATCACGTTTTGTTATCTTGATATTGTAAGCTTATAAAAGAATCTGTATCAGACAAAATATTTTTTTGTAAAACAAATAGATTGTCCGACGTAAAAGAATACATTTTGAGACGTCAACATATCCATTACTGCACAGATAAAAATCTCTGTTAGCAACTAAAAAAAAAAACAACATTTGGCTGAAAGTTCTTTGTGTTCACAGCCAAAATGTAAAAGAGAAAAAAGATATTCTAAAAAGCGAGCATTCGATTCCAAATTTAAAAATGGAATTGAAATCGTAATGGTGGAAACATGTCGATATCGATTAGCCATATTCGACCGTTGATGTCGATTGTAACCATTTTTTTATTCAACTTTTTATATTTGTTTTGTTGTTATTTTATTATTTGTATTTGAGAATGATGATTTTAATATTTATGAACTACAATAAAACATAAGAATTAATGTGTTGATAATATACCTAAATAAACAAAACTCGATTTATTTTAAAAAATTGAGTTAAATTTTCAGTCATCCGTAACAAATTAATTGCGCACACATGAAAACGAATGTGACATCATAACGAAAACAGTAGCATAAAAAAATAACGAGCCAATCTCAAATAACAGCGGAGATAATGATACGGCGTAAACGGCCAACGTTTCCGTCGTTCAAATAATTTAAAAATAAACAAAACATTAATATTACAGTAACAGTGGAAAAAGGCGACGATACCAGGCGAAAAAATTAAACTTTACGCCTCCCCGACGTATACTTCCTGCAGACATTATATTTTTAAAAACACATTTTGTAACCAAATAAAACTGCCACTATATAGGCCTACGCGGACATCGACCAGAGCCGACATCACAAAAAAAAATTAATTTAACTTTACCGTTTGTAAAAATTACTATTTAAAAATGTAAGCGGGAGGCCTCTAATTAAGAGGGATTTAACCCTTCCGTCGCCGAATATCGTGTTAATATTTGAGCGGGCAGAAATATTTGGCGCGTATTAAAAGATGAAAAATTAATGCGGAGCCCGACGAGCTCCCCGCGCTCGGCGTCATGCCTGGACAATTGTTCACTTAATTTAAATATATTAGATATTTATGCAATTTGAATAAACAAACTTATAAAACTCATGTTTTGTAAATGTGATTGCATCAGAACTAGATTAGGTATATCCGGAGACTGCGAAGTGCTGTTTAGTACTAGACATGTAGGTATTTAATACGAATAATTCATATATTGAAATGACAGTTGGAAGATATGCCCTAATTATCAAAAAGCAAATAAAACAATATAAAGAATAACAACGGGACACACGACACACACCTATACTGAGGCGGCGACACGTACCTGGCGGTGGTGCAGTCGCGGTACAGCACGTCGAAGTCCTTACACGAGAGCAACTTGCAGCGGTTGACGCCGGGCTGGATTGCGCCCAGCCCGCGCAGTATACGCACTTGTTCCACGTTGCACACGAGCGGCACTATGTCCAGCCGCTTCAACTTTGTATAAACGGTGTGCAACCCGCCGACGAGGTGCTTCAAGAACAGTTCGAACGCTTGAGGCAAGCACAACATCGTGTCGCCCTGGATTATGAACGCGGCCACCTTCTGACCGCGATAGTCCACCAGCTTGCACTCGTTGGCCGAGGGATCGGAGGTCGATATCGGCGGCGGACTGCCGTATCTGGGCGCGTGATGGTGCGCGGCCGCCATCAGCTCGAGCGGCGAGTGGTGCATCATCTGCAACGAGCCGAGCAGGCCGAGGCCGGGCGGCGGCAGCGGCAGCCGCGGGGCGAGCAGCGGCGGCGGACTCATGGCGCGGGCCGGGGATGCGGTCTTGACGCGCGGCGAACCGCCCGAGGAGCCGCTCATCTCGCTCGCGGTCGAAGCCGAGTCCACGGCGGACTCCATTCTCGTTCGCTACGCGCGCATAACACGCCCGTCGCGCGCGCTAGTCTCGCGACAATAAATAAAGCGTTCGGCCGGTGTCGTGGGCGAGGCCGGGTGCGCGAGTCCGCCCCGAGAGCGCCGCGGATTGGTCGCGCGGGCGCGGGTGAGGGGGCATTGGAGGATCCGTCGTCGTCGAGATCTCCGCCCTTTTTTCCTGCGCCTCCGTGTGAACGTGGCGAAGAAACGTCGTTTCTTTTGGGTCGCGCGCGCCACCGCCGCCGCCGCCGCTGCCTCTCGTGTTGATAATGAATGTCACCGACAATCAATATGAGGACGCGCGACGCAAATTAACACATACAATAATACTAAATATTGGCAATCTATATGGATACAACTCAAATTAAATACCTAATAATTTAAATTAATACTTTATCTATTATTATTATTGAGATACTTATCTATAGCTTTTAACTATTAAGTTTTAGGCAATTCAATTCATACTTACACTTACTTATTGATTGTCCTTCCATTTGGTTCACTCAATAAAAGTAAAGTTATATAAGCTAAGCAAGCAAACAAATAGATATAATTAGACATAAAAATAATAATTTAATAACACAGAAAATTAATTCTTTTTTATTTATTGCCAATATTTGAGATCTTTTAAAGAAATAGATACAAATGTGTTAAAGGTAGCTGTAGATAGGTAGGTAACACCCCGAAGCGTTCTCTGGACAGGGCTATGAACTTTGACCTACTTTTAGCGATCATCTGCGAAATACAAAGTGTTGAACTTTATTTATATCAATTTAGTTTGATATTTGGAGTATTTTTATTTATTTTATTTATTTATTTGTGAAACAAACAACTTAAAATTCTAATAAACATTGACTGGTAGGTTTTCGTTGTAATGAGAAATTTCAACAGATTTAAAGAGTGGTTGACAGACTGATGATGGTTATTTGTCCAGTCTGCCGTCCTGGGATAGTACCACCACTTTCGAATGTAACACCCGTGAAGTGACCTTGTCGCGTTTCAGGATTAGTTTAGTAGTCATGTATATCGACTGCACTGTCAATCTGGATGGTACACGTTCATCTCCTCAGGCCGGCATAGCGGAGACGACTACTGCCTGTAGAAATTTATCTCTAGCTTAACATCAGGCGGAGTGTTGTCTTAAACGGATATACGATAAGAAAAGCAGTTCTTTTTTTTTCCAAGTGATTGCAGAGTTTTTTTTTTTTTTTGAAAGATGTATGTTACCTATTCTATTTTTGGTAAATGTTAAAATAAATCGCCTTGAATAAACGTGAATATGTGTAAATTAATAATTATCAATCATATTTCATTAGAGTACATGTCAGAGAGGAATATGTAAGAATTCTTATCTCTAAATGTTAGCGTAAACATCCTCTTTGTTATTCATTAAATTTAACATTAGTAAATTAAGGCGAATTTCACTTTTTTTTTTTATTTTAACCCAACCTGGCATAGTACCTACCAACAGACAGCGTTGCCAGATTATTTTTTTTTGGCCAAGTCGGGATTTCGAAACTTTTTGAGTGAAAAAAGCGGGATTCTTTCTTCGAAAGCGGGACTTAATAAAAAACATATAGGTATACTTAATCAGAAGTGTTTAAATATGTATCTTTTATTTGAGTTTTAAATTACGTTTACGTGACAATAGATAGCAAAAATGGCCATGGAAAATGTATTTTAATAAAAATTTGATATTTTAAATCAGATTTACCCTATCGTTAGGTAGTTGAGTCTTCTTATGGCCGGTTTCTGAATTCTTCGGTTTGCGTAACAAATCGTTATAACCATACAAATTTGACAGATCCTAAACGATAGTTATATCAAAATGTATGGGGAATGTGTCCGTTAGAAAAAGGTGGTGTTTCAAATAATAGTCTGAAGAGTGAGTTACAAATTGTAACTCTTTTTACACAGTTTACAGTAAGCTTTATACTCATCCGACGTCACAATACACACACAAGTCCGAGAAGCGGGACTAACCCCGTCCCGCGCGGGACATTTAATTTTGATTTAAAAATCGGGACGTCTGGCAACGCTGCTACCAACCGTAAATAGGGTTGTCAGATGTGTTTATGACCCAATAACATATCGTTAAATACTAGTAAAATTAGATACACACTATTGTAAGAGCAGCCGTGGTCTAGCGGTAAGACGTGTGAACTCACGATCGATGAGACCCGTGTTCGAACCTCGCAAATTCTGACCGGTAGCAATGTAACTTTGTTATATGTACTCTGGTCTCTCAGTGCCTATAGGCACTATTAGGTAGGCAGACTGATGATGGTTATTTGACCAGTTTGCCGTCCTGGGGCAGTACCACCACTTTCGAATGTAACACCCGTGAAGTGACCTTGTCGCGTTTCTGGAATAGTTTGAAAGTAGCCAGATATAAGAGAGGAGTGTGCACTGTCAATCTAGATGCCCTCAAGCCGGCATAGTGGCGGCGACTGCTGCCCGTAGAGATTTCTATGTCGCAGCAGTTGTTTCCACTCATGGACCCTCTCTAGCTTTACATCATTACTACAATAAAAAAAATGGGAAAAAGTCCGATTGATTGCGATTTTTCCCGATCGGGCCTACATGTAAAAGATCATAAATATCCGATCAGAAAATAGACATCTGGCAACCCTACCCGTGAAGTGACTAAGACCTCGAATTCTCGAACGCAGTAGACTGAAATCGTATAGATTTATTTCTACATTTATTTTAGTCAATTAGAAATCGTTTCCGCAGAAATTGTTTCTTATCAATGGCGGCGCTAGAAGAAAAAAATAACTTTTTTTAGCTCGACATGCTGTTAATTCAGCTAGTTCACTTGTTAAGCACTAACTAGCAGTAGCTGTAAATATTAAAGGTCTAGCTGACGCCTAGCTTCGAGAATTGCCCCCTGGTTGCGTCCAGAAAAATCTCAGTTTTTTTTTTAAATATAACTAAGCTAGTGCTCAGAATTTAACAAGGTTTGAACACGGGTCTCATCGTTTGTGAGTTCACATCTAGTACCATTAAACCACGGCCGTTCATTGAATTTGAAGCATACTGTAGATTTTTTTTTATTAAAAACGCCTTAACACATAAAATTCAATGTATATTGACATAAGTATTGCAAAAGCACTGAAGATTTAGTCACCTGCCTTAAATTTGACTAATCTAGATAATAAATGGAATATTTCACTTCGAGATAATCTTTTTCATAGGTATTTTTCAAACGTCTTATCTCTTTAAACAAACATCCCATTTCGTGACGGTTTTCTTCTACGAGCAATCTTA
This sequence comes from Tinea pellionella, assembly GCA_948150575.1. Taxonomy (NCBI): domain Eukaryota; kingdom Metazoa; phylum Arthropoda; class Insecta; order Lepidoptera; family Tineidae; genus Tinea; species Tinea pellionella. The sequence continues at coordinate 8,144,688 of OX411252.1, forward strand.
GTTATCTACTAATATATACCTATTTCTTTCATTATCCATCATTTATCTCTATCCTAAATCTAAAGGGAAAAATGGGCCCATAATTTTTTTCTCGAGTTTGCCGATGATTGTTTTAGAAATTTTGTAGAAAAATAAATCTACTTCCTTATTACCAATCAGTTTTAATTTTTTCACCCGGGTTATTGAGTAATTAGATGTTTTCTGATGCAATATTTGAGGTTATTATTATTTTAAATGCTTTAATAATTTATAATTGAAGATATCTGTTTTTTATGTAATTAAACGTTTGTCTTTAAATTGGTAAATATTGTGTACAATGAATTAATAAAAAAATAAGATATTATTTTAGAATATTGTTTTGTTATCATACTACTAGGTATCAAGTGGGCCCAAACATGGGCATTCTCCTTTATATGCAAAAATGCAATTAAAAATTGGCTTATTACTCTTGATTATCATGATACAGAACTCCTAACACCTCCTTCTTAATCTTCCTGTTTCCCGTCTTGGCTACACATTCAATCAACACACCCGTTCATATTACAGACAGAGAGGACTTTTACACATTTTTACACATTTAAATATTGTTATAATACTTTTTTCGGAAGTGCACTGGCATCCGTAATACAAGTCAATCCTAGTACGTGTGCCAAGAATTCTAACTTATCATATTATATACAGCTCGATTACCACTGACTGACTCACTCACTGACATATATAATAAAGCACTTGCCGGGGGGTCAGAGGGGTGATTCTTTTTGGGGCGTGTAGAGGGCGGTCCCGGGACCCCGGGAAAACCTCGACTTTGACCGGAAGCGGACTCTGGACCGGAAGCGATGCCGATATCTCGGAAACGGAACGAGATAGGGCACATGTGCCGGGACAAAAGTCGTAGGGAATGCCCTCTAATATCGAAATCCATAATTTGTTTTTTCAAAACTACCCGAAAAAAAACTTTTTCAGCGCCGCGAAGCGCGCCCAAAAAACTAGTCATATTATATACAGCTCGATTACCACTGACTGACTCACTCACTGACATATATTATGGAGCACTTGCCGGGGGGTTAGGACGATGATTCTTTTTGGGTTGTATACAGGAGGCCTCCGCGACCCCAGGAAAACCTCGACTTTGACCGGAAGCGGACTCTGGGCCGGAAGTGATGCCGATATCTCGGAAACGGTAAGAGACGGGGCAATAGTACCGGAACAAACCTTGTAGGGAATGCCCTCTAATTTCGAAATCCATAATTTGTTTTTCAAAAATTTTTTTTTTTCAAAACTACCCGAAAAAAAACTTTTTCAGCGCCGCGAAGCGCGCCCAAAAAACTAGTTCTCATGTATATTTTTACAGACCAATAAACGTTACTTTATTTATTACAAAAAGTTTATTTGTTTGTCAGACGAATTGATTATTATCTAAAAAGAAACGGGCATCCTCCTGTTAATCTGTTTTCCCTCTGAGATCTTAATTTTTCTTCTTTCATCACTTTTGTTATTTATTAGTACATCATATTATATAAAGCTCGATTACCACTGACTGACTCACTCACTCACTCACTGACATCAATTATGGAGCACTTGCCGGGGGGTTAGAGAGTTGATTCTTTTTGGGGCATGTAGGGGGCGTTCCCGCGACCTCAGGAAAACCTCGACATGTTCCGGAACTCCGTTCCGTCCGGTTCCGGAATGCATTATCTCCGAAACGGAATGAGATAGGGCCGAAGTTTCAAAACAAAGGTTGTAGGGAATGCCCTCTAATTTCGAAATCCATAATTTGTTTTTTCAAAAAAATTTTTTTTTTCAAATTTACCCACAAAAAAAATTTCTGCGCTCGCGAAGCGCGCCCAAAAAACTAGTTGATATATACAACTAGATATGCAATAACGCTCCCAATGTGATGCGAGAGAAAAGATGACCACAATCTATTTTAGGTTCTCTCTCGAAACAATTCCCTCGCAGACCAAAAGGTTAGGGCAGTTCTTCTTCTGTCGTTCCATTAAATTGTGGAACGACCTTCCCAGCCACGTCCTTCCTATAACATGGGATCCTTCAAGCGCAGTGTGAAGAGGCATCTCATCAAGCCGGCTGCGACTGCTGTCTGCAGATCGCCCTCGCTGACAGCAGTCGCCTCCGTTCATGGATCGCACTCTAGCTTAACATCGGAGTGCGGTCATATGACGTGCTAAATTAAAAAGAAAGTTAGTATTTGACTTGACGGCAACATTGTCAAATCGTTTAAAGCCGCCCGATAAAATAGTATCATTATTTGTTAAAAAAATCATCGAAATATCGAGCTATTTTAAGAGCGGCCGTGGTCTAGCGGTAAGACGCGTAAACTTACGATCGATGAAACCGTCGTAATAAATAATTTCGTCTTTTAAAACTAAATAAAGTACTACAAAAAAAAGTATATTATATCAAAATAACACTTTAAACTCGTAAAATAAACGCCTACAAAATAGCATCCATTACGTCACATAACCATTAACTTCGGATTGCTATTATAATTTATCAGGCGCTTTATTCACAACTGCTAATTACCACAAATGAATATCCTACGTTTCACGGGATTATCTGCCCCATTGATGGAAGTTTTAATACGTGTTTTTATTGCGTTAGAATATATTCTTCAAAATACATTCGTCTCCTCAAGCCGGCTAGCGGAGGCGACTGCTGCCTGCTGAAATTTGTCTCTGGTAGCAGTTGTTTCCGTTCACGATCCGCACTCATAGACTTATTTTGAAATACTTCTAATTGAATATGTATTTAGTATTCTAGTTACCTTGGGTTGCCATCTCTAAAATTTGGCAACCAGGACAAGACGCGTGAAAACTTCGGATTTAAAACCCAGAACCCGGACATGTGAACAAGTTTTTTTTTAAACAAAAAACGGCAAGACGCTGAATTTAGCGAGTCTATTCGTCTGTTGATCGTGGAGTGCGGGCACAGTGACTAAATTTTTAAACCCGGACTACAAATGAAGCCCCGACTGGCCGCTCCCCGGATGCCCTCTAAACTAGGACAAATCCGGGGAAACTCGGACTGATGGCAACCCTGGCCTATAGTTACCTCTATTTGAATTAAAAGCATAAATATATAAGCAATAAATATGCAGCATACTGTAAAATGCACCGGTTACAGGAGAATTTTATATTAAACTATAAAACATTTCTGCGTAATAAAGAATCTCTTTTAACCATTATTTTTATAAGTTTTAAAGTTTTTCGGTGCTTATGTAAGTAGTTTACAAAAATATCTATAATTGAACGTAGGCAGACTGATGATGGTTATTTGTCCTGTCTGCCGTCCTGGGGTAGTACCACCACTTTCGAATGTAACACCCGTGAAGTGACCTTGTTGCGTTCCGGGAATAGTTTGAAATGTAGCCAGGTATAGCGAGAGGAGTGTGCATTGTCAATAGATGGTACATGCTCGTCTCCTGAAGCCGGCATAGTGGAGGCGACTGCTGCCCGCACAGGTTTCTCTGTAGTAGCAGTTGTTTCTATTGGACAGCACTCTAGCTTTACATCAGGCGGAGTGTTGTCACATGCCGAGCTACAATTTATTTATTTATTTATTTATTTGCTGCGCCAATGGCATATCATATATACATTTAAGAGTTCTTAGCATCCAACAATACATCCTGTATGATATGCCTTTCTAGGCGCATCCAACATTCACATGACACAATATTACCAACTATTATTACTATCATATACAATTCAAAACAATTCCAATTATAACAAATAAGAAAACACTAACAATGGCTAATAACTAATGGTAAAAAAAATAAAAATAATAATAATACTATAAAACACAGATACAAAAAAAAAAAAACAAAAACAGGAATTATGATTTTAAGGAACTAGAGAGCATGTATGCATTTAAGATCCCCTTACACTTATTGTGGAAGATGTCAACATCACAATTTGATACCAAGATGTTATATAACGCCATAAACCTGAATAGTGGAGCATGTTTAGCCAAGTTAGTCCTGCGTTTTGATACAATTTTGGTAAAATTTTGGTACAATAAAATAAAAAAAATTATTCATTCCGATTAGCCATCTTAATTTATTTCCTAGTTGTTTATGAGACCTAGTTTAGTCATGTTTAATGACCACCGTTTTTATATTTACTTTTTGATAAAGATAATAAATATAAAAATTTGATTTAGATACGAAAGGGATTAAGTAGTTTAATTTGTGGAAATTTTTGTTTTTATTTTTTAGTTTTGTTTATTAATTAGTTTAGTCAGAAACTTGTCACGATTCATAGTAATATCATTATCAAGTAATTGTCTACAAGGATAGGCAGAGACAACAGAATGCCACTTGCCACGATCCTGAAACAACTTCATCGCTTCCCTCCCTTTACAGTTCTCTTCATACAAGCTCGACGGTTATGGGCACTAAGCAACCCAGCTTTAATAAAGGTGTTTTCTTTTTTTTTATTGTAGCACGGCATAAGACAACACTCCGCCTGATGTAAAGCTAGAGTGCGGTAAACAGCTTCTACTACAGAGAAATCTCTACGAGCAGCAGTCGCCTGAGGAGACGAGTATGCACCAACAGTGTACATTCCTCTCGCTATACCTGGCTACTTTTAAACTATTCCCGAAACGCGCCAAGGGTGTTACATTCGAAAGTGATGGTACTACCCCAGGACGACAGACTGGACAAATAACCATCATCAGTCTGCCTACCTATAGCTTTAATAATGCCTATAGGCACTGAGCAACCAAAGCACATATAACAAAATTACATTGGTACCGGTCTTTAGCGAGGTTCGAACACGGGTCTCATCGATAATAATAATAATAATAATAAAAATAATAATCGATCGTGAGTTCACGCGTCTTACCGCTAGACTACATCCGCTATAAATGCGGATGTCTCCGATTTGATCGGAAAATACCCTTCTGGCTCTACCTTGTTTAGCGCATCCATTCACAACAGATTTATAAAATTCACTCAAGTACTCGTAGAATCCTTGAATAGAGATTCAGTACTGGGATGCAAAGAGTCGACAGATAACCAGCCATGTGGAAGGTGGACAAGTGTGTAGTGAACAAGTGAGTAGTGGTTGTGGAAAAAGAATGGCGTGCAATGGAAGAGGTCTGCACCCTGCAGTGAGTCAACAAAGACTGAAGAAGTAGAAGTATGTAATTTTGTAACAAATTGTATACGTCTACGATTTTTGTTTATTTAAACTACACATTTTTTTTATATAAAAATAGCTTTAGAAAATTCACGTTTTATTCATAATCCGTATCGATTTTATATCGCAAAAATCCCCATCTTCATATTTTAAGCTCGATCAATCAAGCCGTCAATTTTAAACCGATTGATATTCGGATTCGGAATCGCCGAGTAAACATAGGGTTGGTTAACAAATAAGGCTTATTATACATTAGTTACCGTGTAACGTTGAGGAATTTCTGATAAAGAGGACTTTGACAGTGCGGCGTGTCACACAAGAAAACTACAAAGAACAGTGAACTGCTTGAAAGATCCCAGGTTGTAGGAATGAGGAAAACGCGACTGGGAAGGTCGTTTCTCAGTTTGGAGAACGAAAGAAAAATGGCAGCTTCGATCGGCAATCGACCACAAAAGAATATTACAAGTTAATAAGCTCAATTCGGCATGCCGAGTTAAAAAAGCTCATTTAATTGACTGGGAAATGAAAAAGGAATTTGCAAGTTGAAGTCGACGACGCGTCGATAAGGTTCAGCCTCGCGCCTGTTACTGCGTTTTGTTCGCGAGGGGATCGTCTCGAACGGTGAGGCGATGCATTAGATAACCCGCAGATCTCGAGTGATGTAAAGAAGGAGGAATTAGATCTTTGCTGAACACTCTCCATGACTTTAGCGGTAGAACGCTGAGAAGAAGGGAAGCTTAAAACACCCATTTTCCCCGTACAAATTCATTGTCACGCAATAGGTTCGTTCTACAATGTATACAATACTTTATTTATCACAATAACAGCCGACACTCAGTCATCTTCTCTCAACGAGTAATACTGCTAATGTTGAGAAGGACACGTCGGGAATAGATCTCATTTGAATTTGCCAATATCTGCACATTTCAGGTTTATATTTGACATTTTAAGTCGACGAAGGGTAAAAATATATAATATAACTGATTTTGAGCGTTTCCATTCCAACCCTAGAAAGCCTCCTACCTTCATACTCACCTACTCCGGTTTTCACCCACGTTAATCCAAAAAAATAAACAATAAACAGGCTAAAAAGTAAAAAAATAATCTTTTTTTGGAATGTAACACCCGTGAAGTGACGCGTTTCGGGAAACAGTTTGAAAGTAGCCAGGTATAAAATTCGTCTCCTCAAACCGGCATAGCGGAGACGACTGCCATCTGTAGAAATTTATCTGTAATTATGCCGAGCTACATAAATAAAAAAACAAATAACTTATTCTAATGAAAAACCTCTATGCTAAACTAAGATCCGTGCAGCCATTTGAGCGTAATTGGGGGACAAACATATTTTCACATTTTATAATATTGCCATAGTCAAATTAAACTGTAAGTATCTTCTAGTATTTATATCTCTCCACTGGTACCTATCCTGGCTATACTTAGGATAGATAATATAATAGTTATAATAGGTAGGTTCATTTAAAAGTACATAAGTATAAATAAATGATATTATTACGTATGTATGCGTACGTACTCTTTGCTTACTCCATAAATTGGAGAGAGCTTAACAATAGCGACCACACGTCAAGGCAAATTTAATTTCATACCTCACCTGAACTAAATGTTCGAAAATGCATCCAAATTTCGTGGCATAGAGCGTCGCATCGGAGCACTGAGGTTACATTATTTACTGCGCGTGTAGGCACTAGTGACTGTGACAATGAATTCAAAATTTAATGTAATATATCTACATGCACTTTTTAAGATTAAATATCCTTATTTTTATTGTCAATAGGCAAGCATCTAAAGCATCAATTTGCCTTGAAAACCCCATCTGATCTCTCTCATTAGGAAATACCTACAGATCCTGGGAAGCAGTTCTATTTTTTTTTATTATAACTCGTCGTGTGACAACACTCCGTCTGATGTTAAGCTATAGTCCGGTTCATCAACGGAAACAATTGCTACCACAAAGTTTCTGCAGTCAGCAGAATGCCGGCTTAATGTGCCCCATGCAATAATTTTTTTTTTTAATTTTAGCACGTCATATGACCGCACTCCGCCTGATGTTGCCAGAGTGCGATCCGTGAACGGAGGCGACTGCTGTCAGAGAATGGGATCTGCAGACAGCAGTCGTGCCCGCTGTGCCGGCTTAATGAGATGCCTCTTCACACTGCGCTTGAAGGATCCCGTGTTATAGGAAGGGGGATTTGGAGGAAATTGAAGGAAATTATAACATAATTTACAATACTATACAATATAATTGTCACGGCTTTATAATTTATATTTATTTTTTATTATTTTGTATAATATAAGTTATTAAATATACATTACATTTATATTATCGACTAACAAAGGAATGGTTATGGTTAATATCGGTTAACAAAACAATGCTCATTCGCTTAAGAGAAATGGGCCCACAATTTTTTTTCTCGAGTTTCACGATCATTTTTAGTTCATTTTGTAGGAAATTAAATCTATACTCCTTATCACTAATCAGTTTTAATTTTTTTACCCAAGTTAATGAGTAATTAGACTTTTTCTGATTCAATATTTGACGTTATTTTTATATTAAATGTTTTAATTATATGATTATAACTTTTTTTATGTAATTAAACATGTCTATTGATTGGTAAACGATGTGTTGGTATAATTGAAATCTATATAATAAAAATCAATTGCTGTTCGTTAGTCTCGCTAAAACTCGAGAACGGCTGGACTGATTTGGCTAATTTTGTGGTGGAAGTCCAGGGAAGGTTTAAAAGGTGAGTAAATATGAAAAAAATGCTTGGAATATAGTAAAAACAACAATTTCGCTTTCCCTTAGAAACTATTCCTTTAGTTTTGAATGTCAAACATTTGATGTTCGTCCCGTCGTTTAGAAATCAATTAAATTTAAAAGTCGTTCAGAAATGCTTTTTTATTTATTGATTCTGAGGCGGTACGAAGTTTGCCGGGTCAGCTAGTAATATTAATAAAAAAAAGGATATTATTTCAGAATATTATTTTGTTAACAAATTATTAGATCAATTAATTATAATCAATTTGTATTATTATGTATTGCAATCTCGTTATTCATGGTTACCCTACAACCAACAATGTAATTCCATTTATAGTTGTATGAATAGTGTTTCCTTTGAAAATCTCTACACATTTATAATTATATACAATATACATACAGTTTTGTTTAAAATAATTAAATTTATGTTATGAAACGTACCATTCGCTTTGTTTCGATCGAAGCGGCCGTAGTTCTGCGGTTGAAGGCGTCTACTCACGATGGATGAGACCTATATTCAAATCTCGCTGACCGGTACTAATGTAACTACGTTATATGTCCTTTGGTCGCTTAGTGCCAAAGATAGCTTACGAGTATTGTAAGCATTTTTTTTTATTAATGGAAGTGGTTTATCTCGCCATATTTAATTAAGGATCGCTTTTTCATTCCTTCTTTAATTATAAGGCGATCTTTAGTCTGCAATTGTTGACTCAAAAAGTGACGTGTAATCGTATAATCGGCCGATAATTTGAAGCGGCCGTGGTCTAACGGAAAAATGCGTGAACTTACGTAAGATGAGACCACATAAAGACCGCTACCAATGTAACTATGTTATATGTACTTTGGTCGCTCAGTGCCTATAGACACTATTAAAGAGTGGTAGGCAGACTGATGGTGGTTATGAGCCCAGTCTGCTGTCCTGGGGTAGTACCACCACTTTCCAATTGGAACACCCGTGAAGTAACCTTGTCGCGTTTTTCGGGAGCAGTTTGAAAGTAGCCAGGTATTGCGAAAGGAGTGTGCACAGTTGGTGCATACTCGTCTCCTCAGGCCGGCATAGCGGAGGCGAGAGAGAGCAGCAGTTGTTTCTGTTTATGGACCGCACTCTAGCTTTACTTCAGGCGGAGTGTTGTTATATACCGAGCTACAATGAAAAAAAATTGATATACATATAAGTGCTACCTTAGTTTACTTACTTTTGTTAAAATCGATTTAGGTACCAACTCTTAATCTCTCATATGAACTCCAAATTTTTGATTTGTAATTTTTTTTATTGTGGCCCGGAATATGACCACACGATCGTTAATAAAACGTTACACTATCCAGATTGACTGAATAACGTACTAGTACTTCAAGAATTTTATATTTGTCAATTATTGACTCAAGAAATGTCGCCCCCGACACAAAGGGACATCGTCGAAGCGTCACTGATTTCCGTAACAATATTTTGTCGCGAACGACTGTGCTGCTGTGATAAAAATATTCTATTTATTACACGCGTGACGCGTACATTCAAAAATGTTTCATGTCAATTCTCAGCGACAGATTTCCGAACGGGTTTTTTGTAGGGTTGTCAAAAACAATACTACGCAATATTTTTTCGTGATAAATTAAAGACGTCGTTTTTTTAAGATGTTTTTTTAAATTGTAGCTCGGCATATGACAACACTCCGCCTGATGTAAAGCTAGAGTGTGGTCCATGAACTACAGATAAATCTCTACAGGCAGCAGTCGCTCTGCTACGCCGGCTTGAGGAGACGGATGTCCACCATCTAGATTGACACTGCACACTCCTCTCGTTATACCTGGCTACTTTCAAAGTGCTCCCGAAACGCGACAAAGTCACTTCACTGTTTTAGGAAAGAGCGAGGAAACCCCGTAGTACGGACTATAGTCTAGGTACAGGGTCCTCGAACCATGTAATTTGTAATTTTTTTTCGTTCAATAAAGCCTATTTTTTTTACGGTTGTTACGTTCAAAAGTAGTGATACTACTTTATTCTTTTTTACATCACAGACTTCTGTGTGCGTTGTGTAGCAGTCATTTGTTTTTTTTAAGTTATAAATAACCTATACCGAGCAGTTTACTACCATAATCTCTCTAAGAAAATATTGACATAGAAGAAAGAATGTAAAGTATGCCAACCCTATAACGTTTAGATCGTTTATAAGAACGGTGGTATTAGAATCCCCCTGTCAATGCGGCGAGTCAATACACGGGTGTTAGAATAATTTTTCATCATTTTATTATGCATAACCCACCGTCGCGTCGCGCGTCAGGGTCGCGACATCGTAAGGAATATACTGACAAATAAACTGGGAAAGCTGTTCAATTTACTTTATAAAAATAAAGAAAACTTGATGTATATGTAATCTCCTATATAAAAATCAACTGCAGTTCGTTAGTCCCGCTAAAACTCGAGAACGGCTGGACTGATTTGGCTAATTTTGGTTTTGAATTATTTGTGGAAGTCCAGGGAAGGCCTAAAAGGTCAGTAAATATGAAAAAAAATGCTTGGAATATAGTAAAAACAACAATTTCGCTTTCCCTTAGAAGCTATTTCTTTGGTTTTGAATGTCAAATATTTGATGTTCGTCGCGTCGTTTAGAAATCAATTAAATTTAAAAGTCGTTCAGAACTGCTTTTTTATTTATTGATTCTGAGGCGGTACGAAGTTTGCAGGGTCAGCTAGTGCCAGCTAGCTAGTCAGCTATTATAAATTACTAACTAATGATCATTTACCAATTTGTAAACGATTGTGGCATCATTTTTCTTGATGAGAGATTCAAGAGTTGTAAAGGAGTGGCTATGCCAATGCATTTTTGTACTTTTGAACTATGTGTAGGTACCCTTTCGCCGCGAGGTTATTATTTATTTTATTTATTGGTGTACAAAACAGATCACAGACATTAAAGAGTAAAGAAAAGATAGATGATGAAGACAGAAATTAGACTGTGATCCAAGATTATGCACACACTGTATGACTTTACAAGAGTACATAATACAAATTCAGATAATTACTCAATAAAATAACAACACAGAAATATAAATATTGAAAGCATGGACTTCCAAACAAGAAACCTGTGTTTAAATCTCGCAAGATCGAGAATGAATAATAATTAACTATTTTTTAAATGTATTTTGCTGTAGGTATACGTTAAGCTGGTCTAGTTTACTTAAAGTATAGTTGTCTCCCCAAAAACGTATAGAGAAGTCCCTTTTACGTGATCTTTTCAGTTAGCGGTCAACGCGGTGTCAAAAGAATACTTGAACATCAAAGCTGTTTGTAAAAACAACACTACAATGTGCCAACACAGAGACTGCAAAATGAAAATAAATGTGCCAACACCTACGCGGATTTTATCATTATAAACTTAGTTTTTGACCCGCAGAAACCGAGTTTGCTGTCCTGGGATAGTAGTACCGCTCTCAAGCGTATTACACGGTTATTCCTGGATGCGATTGCCTTTTTTTTTATTGTAGCTCGGCATGTGACAACACTCCGCCTGATGTAAAGCTAGAGTGCGGTCCATGAATGGAAACAACTGCTACTACAGAGAAACCTGCGGGTAGCAGTCGCCTCCACTATGCCGGCTTGAGGAGACGAGCATGTACCATCTAAATTGACAGTGCACACTCCTCTCGCTATACCTGGCTACTTCCAAACTATTCCCGAAACGCGACAAGGTCACTTCAAGGGTGTTACATTCGAAAGTGGTGGTACTACCCCAGGACGGCAGACAGGACAAAATAACCATCTACAGTCTGCTTACCACTCTTTAATAGTGCCTATTCTGTATGATTGCAGTTGTTTCCGTTCATGGACGGCACTCTAGCTTAACATCAGACGGAGTGTAGTTATATTTCCAAATACAATAAAATGAAATAAAAATATTAGCATGCACTTGCCCAACGTCAGACTCTACCATGGCTTCGAAAAGGCGAAGACGAGAAGACTGCCACAAGAAACTCAATTATAGCATAATAATTAACAAAAAATAAAAACTGGTATAGATAGAACTTTATCTGTGTTCATTTATTTGTATTTTTCATCTTACAATCCCTTTGACTGTTCTAAGTGCTGTCTGGTAGAGATTACTGCTTAGCATTATACGCTTTGATAATCTGTTCGCAAATTGAGAGGTGATTATGTTTTGGTGTCACTTCGGGCATTGATATGAAATAATGCTCCCAATGTGATGCGAGAGAAAAGGTGACCGCAGTCACTTTTAGGTTTTCTGTCAGTATTTGTCTTGACGTGTAATTGTATAAGCGTTTAACGTGGCTCATGAATTAACAAACACCAAATTGGCCAATGTGTGGTAAAAAGTTCAATCCTCGATCCGAAATACACAAAAAAAAAAGCAGAATTTGTAAGTGTAATTTCAACATCTGTATGTTGACTACCGGTCGTCTGGCAAACTCGCCCCTTTTTCGCGGGTAAACATTAAGAGCCAAATTCATAAGGTACAATAGAGACAAACCTTACATCACACACTCAGTGAATCAAAAGACACAAACAGAGCATGAAGTGATGAAAACTGGGAAAAATTACGCCATTCCCTCACCATAGATTTGTGCCCATCATAATAGCGGGTGTTATGATTATTTATTTATTTTATTTGAAATAGACAACATTTCAGTCTATGGCAGTTTTAATGTTATTGAGTAATTAGATGTTTTCTGATGCAATATTTGAGGTTATTATTATTTTAAATGCTTTAATAATTGATAATATCTGTTTTTTTTATGTAATTAATTATTGTCTATTGATTCATCATTGAAAATTAATTTATTAAATTTCAAAAAAATATTTAAGAATATTGTTTTGTTACCAAACCATTAGATATCAAGTGGGCAAAGAAATTGGCTATCCTTTATTTAGGGACTTTTAACCCAATTCGGTTACCCCAGTCCCATCATACCCAAAACTTAATAAACATAAAAAACTTAATCTAACTTAAAACTATTACTTAAATCTACTTATAAATTATTTATTTTTAACAACTTTTACAAAAAAAAATCATATACAGGGTGAATTTTTCAAGTGGGCTTTCATGGCCAAATCCTAAACTATAAGAGATATCGAAAAATGCTGAAAGGAGTCTCGATGCCGATTTTGATGAAAACTAAAACTGCATTATTAGATTTTTGATAAATCTTTTTTCCCGGCCAGGAATCGAACGTGTTGATTTTGAAAAAAGAAAAACACTCTGTATTATTGGACCATCCGATAGTGTTCCTGATAAGGATCAAATTCTGGGAAGTAATGATATACGGCAAACCAAAGAAAAGTGTTGATTTTTAACAAATTGTCTCTTATTTCCATGTATTTATACATTACCGGTACATTGACAACCATTTATTGAAAATCATCATATTAATTTAAAATCTCGCGCTCTTTAAGGTTAAATGAAGGAAAGTCTTGATTTTTAGCAAAATAATGTTTTATTTTTTAATAAATTCACCTGTATACATATGACTGAGTCGCACAATATTTGAAATTATGGAAAATAAAGCAGAATTGTTAGCACACTACAAATCTTCTTAACAAACTCAAGTCCTGCCACTTTAGCGTACATTTAGAAGGCTATTTTGAGTTTAAACGTTGGACTCTTTCTTTTTTTTAAATTTCATACTCTATGAAACAATGTGCGCGGTATGGTTATTCTTGGACTTTTTTCCTTTGATTTTATTACAAGTACGTTAATATACTTGGCCTTTTTTATTATGGTGTAAAAATGTGTAAGTTTTATTGGCAAATGTAGCTTGTTTAACCACGTTCAGGATAATAATTATGTTTTGCCAATATACTTAGTTTTTGAAGCATACCTTTACTGGCTTTACGCCATTGATATATACAACTAGATGTGCAATAACGCTCCCAATGTGACGCGAGAGAAAAGATGACCACAGTCACGTTTAGGTTTTCTGTCAGTTAGTATTTGACTTGACGGTAACGTTGTCAAATCGTTTCAAGCAGCCTACGATTTTTTTTAAATTAGATGTGTGAAGTTGCACCTCTAGTGTTTGTATATCTCTATGCTTTACGCACTTTGCGCGTTGGAAGTAAACTCACTATATGCTTGCATGCATACTGCCTTAAATAAATAAATTGTCAAAAACAAAATCATTACCGTCACCGACACTATTAGTTAATTTATAAAAAGTCCTTTATCTCGTGTACGTAGTTTAAGATTTCTTCTCATTAACGCATTTAAAAATATTAATAAACAAGGATTTTGATTTGATAATTAATTAAAGATTTTGCTGAAACTTATTTTGAAAAAAAAATTTTTTTTTAATTTACTGAAATTTTGAGAAATCAAATTCTATATGGTATTCAGTATTATACTACATTTTATTCTTTTATTCATCGAATTACAGGTATTTTACAGTTTAATGCCTTCTCAGAATGCTTTTATTTTAACACTTTTACAGGCATTTTAAAATTTTGGGATTGTTACATACAGATTTTTTTGTTCATTTTCCTTCATAATTTAAGAAAAAAGGAATAAGTAGTTTTCGCTGGAATTTGAATCGCGCGTTCAAAGAAACCAACGTGTGACATGTTTCATATTTCATACATCCTCAGAGTCAATATTTACAAACACGTATTGCAATAGATCAAAGAGATACAGTGTGAAGGTAGGAAATGTAGGAAAGGAAGAAAGGAATGAATGCAAACTTACTTTCAAAGAGGGCTAGCTAGGTCTTCTACTATTTTTTTAATTGTAGTTAGACATATGACAACACTCCGTCTGATGTTAAGCGGTCCATAAACGGAGACAACTGCTACTACAGATAAATTTCTGCAGACTGATGACTTCTATTTAAGCATAGGCAACATAGGCAGTTGTCTATGGGCCTCCACCACAAGAGGGCCGCCACCACACCACAAAAAAAAAAAATTAAATTAAATCGATAAAGGCTCAGTAGAAACAAAAAAAATACTGAGTTTTGTTTTAAATTTTGTGTTAGCCAACTTATTTAGTTGCTCTCTTCTTTACCTTGACCTTAATAGAAACTTTCAACAGTTAACCACAAACGATTTGAGGGCCTCCACAACATGCTCTGCCTATGGGCCGCCGAAGTCTAAATCCGGCGCTGGTAACACCTGTAGTAGCCAGGTATAGCGAGAGGAGTGTGCACTATGAATCTAGACGGTGCATACTCGTCTCCTCAGGCCAGCAAAGCGGAGACGACTGCTGCCTGTAGATTCCTCTGTAGTAGCAGTTGTTTCCGTTCATTGACCGCGCTCTAGCTTTACATCAGGCGTGAATAATTCACTTCACGGGTTATACTTAAAAATAGTTATACTAACCCAGGACAGCAGACTGGAGTAATAACCATCATCAGTCTGCCTATTAGGTACTCTTAAAGTTATAGCGTAAATAAAAAATATTATGGCTGTTGAATAACATATCAAAATTATATGATACTTGTGTAATTAGTTCCCTAATTTTTTTACACTAAAAATATAATTATTTTATAGTTAGGTAAAGCGCTTTGTATTCGTTGGCAACATTAGTTCTAATCCAACGGTTATTTCGCGCCAAAATATCATTTTGTGAATTTGTCGGCCGCTTCATACACGAATAATCTCATTATTTTAGACAATGCATTTCTAGTTGGTAGCTGAAGCTACTAACTGGATTAAAATTGTGTACCTAGGTTATACGAAAACGCGTTAACCATGCTCCTTTGACGCCTAATATTGCAATGGAATAGTGCTGTGATTTAATTGATTAAAATTCGATTTTTCAAAATTTTATCCTCCCATTCTGGGAAGGTAAAGGGAACGACGCCTATACAGCCACGTCTTCGTTTACTTCTTTTTTTGTATGCAGGCATGTGACTACTCTTCACCTGATGTTAAGCTACTTTATGAACGAAAACAACTGCTGCCATTTAAAAATTTCTACAGGCTGTTACCTCCGCTATGCCGGCATGAGCAATGTGCCAACAATTCAAATTGACAGTGCACACTCCTCTCGTTATTACTTTTTTATTTATTTATTTTATTTTATTTATACTTTATAAATAGAATAATCTTGTGCCTCTCAAAACACACATGGGCTTATTTGATTATACCTCATGTCTCATTATGGACTGCAGACTAGCTTTACATCTTGGAGAGAGAAGCTTTACATCTCGGGCATTTATAAAAAAAATACTTAGGTACATATTTACTAATCTGTAGGCAATAAAAATACTTGTAGTAAAAAAGGAAGTAACTTTGTTAATACTTTAAAATAGCAACGCCATTTTCCTTTTGAACATAAAAAGCAGACATCGTTTCTCTTTTAAAAAAAACCTCTCATTTGCCTATCAATAGTGTTTGAGGCAGATCTGACCGTAATAAATGTCGTATTTTATGGCACTTGGGGAAAAAATGCAAGAAAGTCATTTTACATTTTGGCCGTTGTCCTGGGGATAGGAAGTCGAATTACGTCTTTCAAGTAGCCATTTCCCGCGGGAATTTTAAATTTTCCATCTAGCAACATTTGTTGGCGCGCTTTGTGAGTAATGACTGTTTTACATATGATTTTTATTTCTGTCATTTTTTAAAATAATTTTGTGGAGTTTTGGCGGCCATCTTGAGACGTCAGGTTATCTGTCTTGAGTTATTTTCCTAAATTTGTGTTCCTTCGGGTGTTAATGTGTAATAAATAATAATGGTGGATTATTAACCATTAAGTGTCCGTGAACGTGCGCGAGTGTGGGCCAACAATTCAAAAGAAGAGAACCTGTGTTTCCATTTTTCCTCCAAAACTCCATAGAAAGTTTCAATTAAGATTCTACCAATTTACTGGAGCATTTTTTTCTTGACTGAGACTTGAACTGACTGTTTAGTGTAATGAATGAATGACTCGTGATGCACAATATTATTAACTTGATGCAAAAAAATATTTACTTTGACACTGGCAAATTATTATAATGCCATAAAACTAAAAAAAGCGATTTGCCGGACAGAAACATCTTCTATATCATTGGAAATTCTTGAAAAAAGAAACCAAATTCAATATGCGTAAATTACGAGCGAACAAACATTATCCAAGCTTTAAGACCATAATATTGAGCTATTATTGAGCGATAATGCCAATAACTCAACGAATAGGTCAAGTACAATAGTTACTGATACCTATAATCGTATATTAGGCCCCCTCTTATCCTCGGAGTACCTTTATAACAAAAGAATACGAATATATTGGCGAAAAGTGGCCATATAAAAATGACATACGGCGCGGAGATGTCCCCGCGGTTTTGGCGGTAAAAAGTGGCGGGCGAAACGAGAACTATGTCGTTTAGAATTGAGAGGCAAAGGTGATAAGCTTTTGTGAATTTTAGTATATATCTATGTATTTTTTTATTTTTTAATGAAATAATCAAACTAAAAATCCTTTGATATAAAACTAAGAATAAATACTTACTATTAATATGTAATTAATTTTGATTTATATGTTATTTTATTATCTTATTTCTTATTTGAATAACTTTGAATTGTATACATAGTATCCACTATTTATAAAGTTCATGATATATCAATGACATAAAAATATCTAAAACATCAGGCGGCAAATGCGAAATTGTAATAAAAATATTGATATCATATGTAAAGTAACCATAATATTGAAAACTTCCAAAGTCCATCAATAATGTTTGTGGCGCGACGCAGTATGGGGGAATAAAACCCAACATTACTGATTTAGGGATGTACATTATGATTTGTTCATCGATATGTGTACGTCTATTTTTAAAGCAAATCATCCTTACGAACGTTACCAGGTAACGCTGAAGTCCAATTGCACCAAAAGGACCGTTAAAGTTACTGTAACTGTTACATTTTACGTTATTTTTACTCCACACGCGTTGCACCATCGTGTAAATTCATAACGCTATCAATAAAAGGGCGGCTGATGTAATGAGGAGTACAAATTAATAGAATAACATATTTTGCTTCTTTTCATACACTTGACGTTAGTGACATTGGTTTAACTAATACTTTAACTTTGACCAGTCAAAACTCGCTGGTTACGGTTAGCGTTAAAGAAAACGTCAAAACTGACAGTTTTTTTTAAGCAACCCAATTTTAATTTTAAACATTAGTTCAACGTGAAAGGGTAAGTCATTTGGTGCAATTGGACCTAAATATAATTTTGTCTCATTGTTACGCTTTCTTTCTTTCTATTGAGTAATTCACTCTATTTCTATCGTACGCTCCAATCGTTTCTGTTGGACCCACATCTTTTTTTTTTACTATTTAGATAACATGTAAGTATATTTAATACATATTAAAACATTATTCTAAGAGAAAAATAAATGAGCGCCGCGGAATGCGTCCAAACAAATTCTTGATAAAAAAAATATTTGCTATCGATAACTCGACACATAAACATCACTACCATACCTAGAACACATCAAATCGTAGAGACCGCAAAGAACTATCAAAGTGAAATCTTTTCCGTGTATCAATAAGGAACGATCGTCTCACATCGTGCTATTTTATGTCATTTACCAAGACATTGTCGACGGGAAGTATACATAATAATTTACTGCAAAACAAAAAATATTACTATTTTTTCTGAACACTATTTGCTAGTTTGCCTTCAATTATTTTCTTTCTTAGATAGTTAATATTTTGAATATTATTATGATTACCATTCGAAAAACATAATGTATTTAGAAAAATAATAATCTAGTTACAATCACCAATTTCCCGCCAAAACATCCTTCCTTCTTTAACCTGATATAAATTTTTTTTCTCAACTTTAATAAATATGTTGTCATAAGATGTACGTCACTGAGTTTCTAATTTGTACCTAACTATAAAAACAAAAATCATGGCTACATGGGCTTTGTTCCCTTTGCCTTCCCAGAATGGGAAAATTAACAAAAAAAAATTGTTTTCAAATTATAGTAAAGTTAAAATATACAGATTAGGTATAGAAAAGTAAAATTAGTACTGTCAACGACATCCATAATGGTTTTTACTTATAACTTAAGCCCTTGCAGTAAAGATCATTAGCCACCCCCGCGTACTTTTTAGAACATGTATTAAAATGATTCTTATAGTGATAGCAGTAAGAGTTATAGCGTTGAAGATAATCTATTTTTGCTATTTCAAAGAATCAATCGCTCAAATTGTCAATAACATATAGACAAAACTAGTGTAGAGGCGTGAACAAAATAATAAATGATGTGTGACCCTTGCGCGCCTTCTGGTGTTGACTGTACGTGATTTTTTCCTTGATTAAAAAATAAACAATAAGATCTAAGTACTGTATGTATAGCCAAATACAACCCAACTAGGCTATACGTACATATGTGGATGCTTCTGATTGGTTATTAAATAAAATAATTATTATTGAAAAGTAACTTATATTTTTTAACAAATTTTTAAAATCAACAACTGAATAACGTTTTTTATTGAGTAATCAAAATTGACAGTTTGTTTATTTTTTTATTTTTTTAGTGGCCAGCGGATGCCTGCCACACATACTATATTATGGCAATTATAACAATTATGTTTTTGACGGGATTTACTTTATTAAATTTAATATTCTAAATAACCTCTATGCAAAACATTATTTTTATATTTTGATATTCATCATTTTTTAGTATTATAATATTCATACTTGTGAATTGGAACGTAAAAGAAAATGTTGCCAGTAAACAATTAACTTAAAATAAATTAATTGATATTGTAAGGTAGCAATATCACTTTATTCCTAATTTTAATTACTGTTTACTATGTACTGTAATTGTTTATTAAGTAGTACTTAATTAACAATACTGCTGCTGTTTTTAATGGCAATTCAGCAATTGTCATTTTGAAGTTAGGAGCCGCTATTGTTTGTATTGAGATCAATGATTCAATATTTGACAGTATTAAGAGGTTCATTCACTATTTTCATTAGTATTTAATTTGACAATATAATAAAAAGATGCAATGTAATTTTTTTTATAAAATAGCGTCTCAGAGGACCAAGTTTTCATTTACGCCGTGACATTGTAATGCGAGTATTCTCCACCAATCAGACGATGTTATTTTGACCGCCGAGGTAATAAAAAATCAAATGAAGTCATTTAGCTAATAGGGGAGGTGCATAGGTGTAACGTTACGCGATCACGGCGTAAATATAACTTCCTACTTGGCCCTCTGAACTCCAATGACACATGGATCCTTGTTTACTTTGTACTTGTCAGAAATCACGAAATATGGCGTAGTTCGGTTTGTTATCAATTAATTATTATTCTGAATTTCTTCAATAATTTTGTGTATGGGTTAAGAATTATATTTTACGTGTGTATGTGTGGTGTATGTAAAAATGTCTACAATTTCGATCGACGAAAGCCAAGACCAATTTAAGGTGTGTAATTATTTTGTTTGTTATTGCGTATTATTTTTAATTTTATACTTTTTTTGTTTTATAAATCATAACAAAGAATACTACATGCATTATTATGTATTTAAACATTATATCCTAAAGTTATTACTGTAATTTGTTATCTTTGAGTGTTTGATAAACAATGGCTATCCTATGTTGATGACGCTATATTTATAACCGACACAGTAGCTGGGTATTTTATAATTTGTACATTAAAATAAAAACAAAATTATGTAGGTATAATATGTTGTATAAAAATGTAATTATATTGTACAAAAGTTTTTTTTTTAATTGTAGCTCGGCATGTGACAACACTCCGCCTGATGTAAAGCTAGAGTGCGGTCCATGAATGGAAACAACTGCTACTACAGAGAAATCTTATACCTGGCTACTTTCAAACTATTCCCGAAACACGACAAGGTCACTTCACAACAAAGAAATTAATATTTATCGTTTAAAATGATACCATTGTCGTTAGAGTTTATCAAAAACAAACATTTATAAAATTATGTAGTGAATTATGAAGTCTTCCTTCTAAACATGTTCTAATCCAGTTCGATTATGTATCTTTATATATAATAAGTTTTACAATGGCATTGTTGTGTGATGAGTCACTATACTACAATTACACCATTATTTCAACCTATTAGAAATATTATCTATATTTTAGAGCGGCCGTGGTCTAGCGGTAAGACGCGTGAACTCACGATTGATGAGACCCGTGTTCGAACCTCGCTAATTCTGACCGGTACCAATGTAACTTTGTTATATGTACTTTGGTCGCTCAGTGCCTATAGGCACTATTAAAGAGTGGTAGGCAGACTGATGATGGTTATTTGTCCAGTCTGCCGTCCTGGGGTAGTACCACCACTTTCGAATGTAACACCCGTGAAGTGACTGTTGCGTTTCTGGAATAGTTTGAAAGTAGCCAGGTATAGCGAGAGGAGTGTGCACTGTCAATTTAGATGGTACATGCTTGTCTCCTCAAGCCGGCATAGTGGAAGCGACTGCTACCCGCAGTTTTCTCTGTAGTAGCAGTTGTTTCCATTCATGGACCGCACTCTAGCTTTACATCAGGCGGAGTGTTGTCACATGCCGAGCTACAATAAAAAAAAAATGAAATTAAATATGTTATGATTAATTCTTTTAGAATATATTTTGACTTAATCAAACTTACATTCCAGGATCTCTTTACCCAAGATGGAGTTCTCCTTAAAGCATGTCTGGGTCGACCAATCACAGAGCTCAATTGTATCGGAATGCTTTGTATCATGGAGCAACCGAATAATGTTAAATGTATCGAGTGGAGGCCCAATGATTTGATTACTATAGAATCAGACACTCAGGATCAAGATTGGGCTGTTGTTAATACTGTTGGTGGGTATTGTTTAAATTTACACACTGCATGTATTCATCGGAATTCGAGTCGTGATGGCACTGTTCCTTCTTAGTGGACAGTTAATGTCATCTGTGTCGACCTAATTGTCATGGTAAATATAAGTAAATTATCTCAGCCAGCCACTACTAATATACGGAAATAGTTTGAAAGTAGCCAGGTATAACGAGAGGAATGTGCACTGTCAATTTAAGATGGTACATGTTCGTCTTTTCAAGACGGCATAGTGGAGGCGACTGCTGCCCGCACAGGTTTCTCTGTAGTAGCAGTTGTTTCCATTCATGGACTGCACTCTAGCTTTACATCAGGCGGAGTGACATGCCGAGCTACAATAAAGAAAAAAACCTTAGTCGGAGATGCAATAACCCACAGATTTGTGGGAAAAAATTAAATAAAAAAAATGATCAAATAAATTATTAAGCTATTAATAAGCGCTCGCCTTAGATGCCAAAAATGTTACACCCACATCTATAGTCTTTGCTTGCTCCAATAAATAGGACAGGGGTATACAACTATATGCATCTGTTAAAAAATTATAATAAAATTTAACAATTTTGCGTTCCAGATCGTCGTCAACGCACACTAAGTGGAAACTACACTTCTGACTATGCAACAGCAAAATCTCGCATCATAAATATACCATTGTCAGAGCTAAAGACGTTTAAAGTGTCAAGAAATAATCAACAAATGCAAGTATCAACAAAAGCTGGTGTATGGCAAACTACTTTCTATTTCCAACATGGTAATGCTGAGATTTTTGTAACCAACTTGAAGAGTCATGTGAAAACTGCGAAAGCGAGGCACGATAGAAGTGTTTATGTCGTCATGGAACCGAGTCCGGAGACTCAGGTCTTGAATCGTTCATTTGCCGAGTTGGATATTTATTCTGAGAATACATCTGATGTTGTTTGGGGTCTTGTGTCCAATTTTAAGCAGAGACCAGGTGCTACTACTTTGGAAGTTTTCTCTAAATTGACTGATTTGGGTAAGAACTTAAAATGCATTGTACTATCAAGAGCAGGGGAGCAGTCCCGCCTTAAGGACTAATGTTACTTGCATATTTTTATGTTTCTCTCAGCTCCTACTTTAAATATAACTTATGTTTACGTTGCTATGACAACTGACATGTGTAGATTAATTTGATTGATATTTACATGTCATTTTTTTTCGTTTTTCCCTCATAACATTGACAACTAAATGTAAAAAACATATAGAAACATTGACAACAATATTGATCTCCTTATAATGCAATCAGAAAGAGAAGGCAACTGTAATATTCTGATAAACAATTTTGAAAAAAAACTGGGACTGCTCCCCTGCTCTTGATAGTACATTATGGGTGTTTTACTTATTTAAGTACAGAGAGCCGAGCGTACTTTACAACTTTACCTTTACTCACATGTTCACATTTACGCTATCACGGCGTAAAGTGAGACCTCTCAACCAATCAGACAATATTATTTTGATCGCAGACATTAACAATTTTTAAATTAAATGTTCTTAGACAAACCACATTAAAAGTTCACGGCAAAGACACTCCCAGAGCTGCGCAGGAATGTGTAGTCTTCCTGGGAGATATCTGGATATATCCAAACAATTGACATTTATTCACCTGATTCCTGCATCATACCTGCTGAAATTTTGTTAGATTTGAACACGGGGTCTCCTTGGTTTCTTGCGAGTTATCAATCGCTGGGTCATGACTGCTCGTAATCTTCATATGTTACACACTGTTATGTTGTTTTTGTATTAGTAAGTATAATATATATTTTAATAAGCAATACAATAATAATTTTAGTTTACTATGGTAACGAAGAAACAAATGGTAAGAGAGACGTGTCCGAGGAGGTTGCTGATCTGCTAACAAAGAGTATGACGGCCATGGAGGATAATACAACTGTAACAAAAACTGATGAATATGAAGTTATCAGTGTTAAAAGTACTTTACCACCGAGACCTGTCATACGGAGGTAATTTTTTATTTATTTTGATTGCCTGTACTAAGCCAGTGCCTTGTCTAAGCCTTGGTGCCAGACAGAATTTACCAAGGTTTGGACACAGGGGATGGAATCGAAAGTTACCTAAGTTAGGTGACATTGAAACGTCAAATCCCATATATTTTGTTGACTTAAGGCCCAGGTCTCATGGATCGCGAATACCATAATGAAATTTCATATTACTTTGACCTAAGGCTAAAGCGGGCCCTAGCAACTTTGTAATTTCGGGCCTATTTTTCAGTCATGGTACATACTTTGCGTTTCGTAAAAACATAATTTTCGGGCCTCTAGGCACGTGCCTAGGCCTTAGTCCGCCCATGACTTTCACGTGATACAAATTTTGATTAAGAAATTTTATTGTTGCTGCGGGATACTTTGCATATGTAATGGCGTTACATTAAGTTGATCACTGAATGCTGTGACCACATCCAAATCGGTCTAAATGACCTTTAAGTGCATCCATTGACACGGCACACTGCTCTCATTATACCTGGCTACTTTCAAGCTGCTACACGAGTAGGTTACTACACAGGTATTACTTTAAAGTATTTGTGCTTCATTACTGTTACGGTTAATAACCATCATTGATCTGTATACCAGTTTTATTTATTTAATTATAATTGAATTTATTTTTTGTTGTTTCCAGAAGTAGTCCTCTGTCAGATGAACAGTGGGATGGTTTATTAGATCCTGAAGGAAGAGTTACTGAGGTTGAGGGTGTTAAACAACTCATATTCAGAGGTGTAAGTACTGTTTTTGGCCTATGACAACGCTCTACCTGAGCTCCCGTGGCCTATTAGCTCAGTCTGCCATTCTGGGGTAGTAACACCTGTGAAGTAAGTTAGTAGCGTTTACAATCGGCTTGGTAGGAGTTGGTCTAGTGAAGGGGACTGCTGACTGCACACATTTCTCTCTCATAGCAGTTGTTTCTCTTCATATCGTTTGAAGTGTTGGCATATCCCAAAATGTTTTTTAAATATTTTTCTGTTTTCAGGGCGTAGCACCTTCAATACGTCCAATAGTATGGAAGTATCTACTGGACTATTATCCTTGGAATATGACACATACAGAATTGAAAGTACATAAGCGGAAAAAAACTGAGGAATATTTCATGATGAAACTACAATGGAAATCAATGACGGATGGACAAGAATCGAGGTTCTCAGAGTATAGAGAGCGGAAGAGTTTAGTTGAAAAAGATGTTAATAGAACTGATAGAACACACCCTTTCTATGCGGGTGATAATAATCCTAATTTAGCTGTCCTGTCTGATATATTAATGACGTATGTTATGTATAATTTTGATTTGGGCTATGTGCAAGGCATGAGTGATATTCTAGCACCAATTCTACTGTTGTTGGACAATGAAGTTGATAGCTTTTGGTGCTTCGTCGGCTTTATGGATAAGATTGTGAGTATTTTTTGTTTTTACTTATCAGCCATATGGATCTATGAACAGAAACAACTGCTATTACGAAATGTCTGCAGACGGCAATAGCCTCCACTATGCTGGCTCGAGGCCTATGAGTACAATCTGCTTGATGTAAAGCTGGAGTGGACTAAACGCTTCGCATAGAAGTTATAAAGAATTGGGGCGGTGTATCTGGTGACAGCTAGCTTTTTTACATATTTTTTAGATAATATAGATTAATTTAGTCGACTCGTGTTTCTGGAAAACTTTTATAATTGCTTTGTCCTTTTTTATTAATTTTTAAAAATTGCAATCGTAATCTATAGTAATCGTGACTTTCGGCCGGAACTAAACCATTGCCAATGAACAAGAAAAAATAATAATTTGTCAAAAGTTCAAACAAACTTAAGCTCCTGTTACTGTCCGTTCACAGTTATTTTACCTCTAGCTATTAGGTTGGCTAGCCTGAGCTCTGTGTTGCTACATTTGGTTTCCACGACTTCCCTGTTCGAATTATTTTAAATATTTCAATATAATTCCGTATTATAAGTTTATTAAAAATCAAACTTTATTTAAGTTTATTTTAAACAGAGTTGAATATTGGTAGACCTTTAAATATGTACCTAAAGTGTTTACGAGTAATTTAATACAATATAATTTAATTTCGTTAATTTTATTTTGAATAAGAGTGATCCAGGCGGACAGCTAATGGAGAAAACTCGCTATCAGATGAACCTGAATCTTCAAAAGTGCTGTCTGATTCTGTATCAGACTCGTCATTAAGTTCTATGATAAACTTATCAATTTCAGCATCCATACATCCATCTGTTTGATAGAACTTATCTTCAAGGTGACGTACATGTTCGCATTGCTTTTGCCAGTCTTCCGCAGTAATAGATCGGAATGCTTCTTCAGCTAATTTTACAATGCTGCTTGCTTCCTGCCCTACGTTTTTACTGGCTACTCGCCTTTTTAAAAGGCTCCACATAAACTCTATGGCGTTTAAGTCACAGTGGTATGGTGGTAATCTAGCCACTTTATGTCCATGAGACTCAAGCAATTGGTCAGCCTCGTATATTGGAGCTTCTTTATGATCCTTTATAATTTCAGAAAGTTGAGCTTTCACCATAGTAGGCAGATAAGATAATCCCTTACTTTTGATCCAATTTTGCATATCGGCTTTAGAAGAGTTTGTTGTTGGTGCCTTATTTACCGTAACAGTATGATAAGGCGCATTGTCCATAACTATTAAACTGTTAGGCGGTAAATTGGGTATCAATTTCTCCTTTAACCATTTCATAAAATTGGTTTTGTTCATGTCGTCATGATAATCTCCCGATTTTGATTGTGATTTAAATATCAATTGCGCGTTTGGTATGAAACCCATTTCACCACCTGCATGAACAATAATCCAGCGCGCACCAGTAGAGTCGCTTTTTAGGACACCTTCCTCATCCTCAGTTTGCCAACATTTTTTAACGGAGTACGAAGCGTGTATATATGTCTCATCAAGAAATACGACAGGTCGGCCTTCAGTACGATTTTGTCTCAAAACGTCTAAATATCTGTGTCTCCAAGCTACAATATCATATCGTTCCATAAGTAGTTTTCTTTTAGAGCCACATTTTTTAAAACGAAATCCTATTTGTCGAATAATTTTCCATAATGTGGTCCGACCGCCACTAAAGTTAATGTCAATTCTTAACTCAGCTAATAGCTTTCCCAAAGTCGGTACCTCTTTTCTGACTGTGTACATAATAGAGTGTATTTTATTTCTGATTGCACAGAGATCAAAGTCATCTAAATTAATTTTCTTTTGTTGATTACGTTTTTTTCTAGGTGTAGAAATCTTTTGTGATGTGGAAGCTGCAACCTCACCTTCTTTAGTAATAGTACTGACGGTTTTCTCAGATATACCTGAAATAATAAAAATAAAAGATTTAAAAAAATAAATAATAAGTACATTTTAAAAACAAATTACGTATGAAATCACTGAACTTGGGAACTTTTAGTTGTTATTGTAAGATTTAAGATTACAATGAAAGTATTAATACACGACAGTGACTGAAGTTTGAAAAATCCCAGTTGTCGATAGTACAAACTGTACTGCGTCATTACGAACTACCACTAATACGGGGAAAAATTAATTGTTGGTAGCACTATTTTACATACCTGTCATGGCAGCTACACGCTGACGAACATTTTCAAATGGGATTAGAGGGGCTTTATTAGCCTTTTCCCTTTCACAAAAATCACGCACGGACAGTACAATTTCTCTACCGCTACTTTGAATCCTTTTTGGCATCTTTTAAGCTTAAATAATCACCGAAACAATAGAATAATAGAGAAGCTGCACGAAACGACCGATACACTTCATAGCAAGTACTGCCAACCTAACGGAAAATTAAAATGACATCTGTCAGAGGTAAAATAAATGTGAACGGGCTGTAACTAAAACATCGTGTTTATAGTGTAGTTTTGTTTTAAAAAATAATAACTAATTCGCATAAAACACTGTTGTTGTTAGGAAACACAAACAAAAAAAATATTTGACAAACTTGTGAGGCGACAACCATAGACAACAAAATAATCTACAAAACTGTTAGGTTGGTACTTTGTATTCTATCTTGTCAAACTTTCCGAAGGTCGAAGTCAAAGGTCGAAGAACGTCATTACAGTTTTTCAAATATCTCCTCGATTTTTAAGTTTTTTCAAACAGGAAACAAAAAAAATCTTCTAATTGAAGTGATATCTCGAAAAGGTTTTCGATTCACCATGGGTTAGTTTTTTGGACCTTGCCCATTTGCCTAGTTGCCTACCCTAGTTGATTTATTATTATTATTTATTTCCAGGAATCTAATTTTGATATAGACCAAGCCGGCATGAAGTCACAATTACTGAATCTCTGGCAGCTAATGACGCTAACTAGCTCCGAATTAGCACAGTATTTGGCTCAGAAGGACTCCGCTAATATGTATTTTTGTTTCCGTTGGTTACTTGTCTGGTTTAAGAGGGAGTTCTCGTTGCCCGATATCATGAGGTAAGAGTTCTGCGGATGCTGTTACACTTGAAAAATCTGAGCATTTTTAGGTGCATTTTAAAAATAGATTATTAGTGGCAAAGTGTTGGAATAGTTGGAAAGGAATCTGTAGTATAAAACAGTAGGTGAATAGATCACGGAAAAAAAAATTAATTCAAATTCTTGAGCGCTAGAGGACTGCCATCTATGAGACTCATGTTCAAACTCATGTCAATCAATATAGAAAAAAATAAAGAATAATAGTCACTGTAAACTCATCAACTTATCTCTACGGGCAGCAGTCGCTTCCACTATGCCGGCTTGAGGAGACGAGCATGTACCATCTAGATTGACAGTGCACACTCTTCTCTTATACCTGGCTGCTTTCAAACTATTCCCGAAACGCGACAAGGTCACTTCACGGGTGTTACATTCGAAAGTGGTGGTACTGCCCCAGGACGACAGACTGGACAAATAACCATCATCAGTTTGCCTACCACTCTTTAATAGTGCCTATAGGCACTGAGCGACCAAAGTATGCATAACAAAGGTACTTATTTTTTTCTAGGTTATGGGAAGTCCTGTGGACGGGGTTGCCATGCGCAAATTTCCATTTATTAATATGCGCGGCGATACTTGATATTGAAAAAGATGTGCTTATGTCAAATGGTTATGGATTTACTGAAATATTAAAAGTGAGATTTATTTAGTTATTTATTGATGGGATTTAGAAATTTATTTTATCGCCTTTTTTATAGTAAAGCTGTCATTAAGCTTATGCGCCGGTCCATAATTGGAGACAAATGTCTGCAGGTAGGAATCACCTTCACCATGCCGGCTTGGAGAGATGAATGTACAAGTAACAATCCTTTTGTTACCTCGACGTTGCAATAGTCACAAGACAGTGGCCCTCTTGGGTGGTACCAATTTGGGTTTAAAAACTTCACTAGTAACACCCTAAAGGTTTGTTCTGGATCCCACCAGTTTTTGGGACTCCTAATGACGGGGGAAAAATTACTTAGACTTGAGAAGCTTTCTTTGGCCACCACGAGTTCTGCCCATGCTAGCCACGCCATTTCCACGTGATTGCATATGGAAATACTTTTATATTTATTATTTTCCAGCATGTAAATGATTTATCAATGACGATGGATGTTGGTAAAGTTTTAAGCACAGCGGAAGCAATTTATCACCAAATCACATCTTCAAACGAAATGACGGATCCTATTAGGATAATATTAGGAATGGAACCACTGAACAGATCTACTATAAGCTCTAGCTGCGAAGAAGTTGCCGTAGTTAACGGTAAACAAGATGGCGGTTCTACTAGTGGCCAAAATGGCGGGATTTTCGGCTCGGACGCTGACGAAGTTATGTATCAAATTGGCTTAGATATGAATTTTTGAATTGTATGTATTTTTATGATAATATTTGTTATTAACATTGGGGATGTAATGTAAAGCTAGAGTGCGGTCAATGAACGGAAACTGCAGCTATAGCTAAAAAAGAGCGGCCGTGGTCTAGCGGTAAGACGCGTGAACTCACGACCAATGAGACCCGTGTTAGAACCTCGCTAAAGACCGGTACCAATGTAACTTTGTTATATGTACTTTGGTCGCTCAGTGCCTATAGGCACTATTAAAGAATGGTAGTCAGACTGATGATGGTTATGGTGTCGTCCTGGGGCAGTACCACCACTTTCGAATGTAACACCCGTGAAGTGACCTTGTCGCGTTTCGGGGACAGTTTGAAAGTAGCCAGGTATAAGAGAGGAGTGTGCACTGTCAATCTAGATGGTACATGCTTGTCTCCTCAAGCCGACATAGTGGAGGCGACTGCTGCCCGCACGGGTTTCTCTGTGGTAGCAGTTGTTTCCATTCATGGACCGCACTCTAGCTTTACATCAGGCGGAGTGTTGTCACATGTCGAGCTACAATAAAAACAAAAAAAAAATTCTATAGAGAGCAATTGCCTCCGCTGCCTGCATGAGGAGACGAATATGCACCAT
The DNA here is from genome assembly GCA_948150575.1 of Tinea pellionella. Taxonomy (NCBI): domain Eukaryota; kingdom Metazoa; phylum Arthropoda; class Insecta; order Lepidoptera; family Tineidae; genus Tinea; species Tinea pellionella. The sequence goes on from OX411252.1 coordinate 8,174,846, forward strand.
CCAGATTGACAGTGCACACTCCTCTCGTTATAGCTGGCTACTTCCAAACTGATCCTGATTGTGACGATTTTTAATACTAACACCTTGTACTAAATTATTTTATGTGTTTTACCATCTCATTTATTGAACTGTTTGCAGCCATCATTGGGGTTCTTTCAAGTATTACGCAAATAGATACCCCCTTCTATGCTTACGTAAATGTGAAAACGCGCGCGGTAATTCCCCTCAGTTCTTTCCAGTAGTGTTCTAATCAAATCTACTAAATATTGCTGACGTAATCACTATCCAGGCAACTCTCCCCGGAACATTTGAATGATCTCTTGTGACCATAATCTGGTGTTACTAACCGCTTGTATATTTTTTGCATCCGGTAAATTAATATAGAAAAAAAAAACTAAATACATGTATTATATTTTTTATTTCTTTTTTTAGGTTATACTCGAGTTTGACGGCCTAAAAATGTCAATTGTTACAAAGAGTGTGATGATGTTGCTGGCTACATGATGGTGTTGCCAACGTTTTACTTCAATTTATTACAAAATTTTAGTTGTTTTTTTTTTGCAGTATTAAATGTTTTTTAAAAAAGTTAAATTTATGCAATGTTTTTAAAATATCAATATGTTTTTGGTCTTATTTGTTTTCTATATTTGTATATTTTATATTTTTATACAAAATTTTGTAATTAAGAGGCTCTGAGTTAATAAGGTTGTGCTTTTGTGATTAAGTTGCAAAAGGCAGCAATTAAAAGTATCCAATATACGCGTTTTAGATTATTTAATAGGTTTATGCATTAAGCAGAAGATATAGGTTCAAATCCGGCCTAAAAACCAGCAACAATATTAGACTTTATCAATTATTGATTCAAAATTACCAAGTGATTAAAATTTGTGATAATGGGTAGTATAAAAGATTTTCTCTCAAACAATGTTACTTGATTTTAATAAATATTTAGATTAAAATTTTTTTTATTGTATAAATTCTATAATCTAAAATAAAATTCGGGATTTAAAATGTAAACACAAAATGTTAGTTAATTAAATCTGACTAAACAATTCAGATGTTTATGCCACCAAAAAAAAAAAAAATATTTCAAACTGTAATATTTTATTGTTATCATATTTTACGCTACTGTAAAACTTAAAACTGCTAGCAGTATTTTTTACGTGTTTAAGATGTGTACATTTCGACAGACAACACAAATAAGGGTATTGCAACATTTTCGTTTAAATTTTTAATCTCGAATTTTATTTCTGGGTATAAAGGTATTGGTTACTGCACTTGTGCACTTTCGTTTTAATCTAAGATAGGGCTTCTGGACCTTTTTGTAGAGGGAATTGCTATCTCTTTTCAGTTTTTTTTATAGTACCTCTGCATCGGACATACCATTGTCATGATATGCTGAACTACTATAAAAAAAGGTTGTAGCGCAGAACATAGAAGAGCACTAATAACATATATCCAGGAAAATAATAACCAAAGTTTCTCTAACTTAACCAATCATTTATTTCTTTCCGTAGAGGTATTCCATTTCTTGTTCTATATTTCTTTATATCCACTTTTTCTTATACTCAATTAAATACATTCTGCATTTAGGAAAACCTGTTTAAATTTATTAATAAAAATTAATCGCTTCTTATTACAAAAATATAATTAATACGTAAGACTGAGAATAAATAAATTTCATAAAAAATATATTTTTTAATAAAATAAAGATTGCTACGACCTTTGTCAATTATTCTATAATATATCCCACCCCTAGGTCAAAACTGTTTTAAAACCCGAAAAAAATTTTCAGAACCCTGATTAAAATACTACTAAATGAGTTTACGCTTCGTAAAACGTTTACGTTTTCACTTTACTCTGTGACAGCGTAAATGTGAACTTATACTTGGCCCTCTGCTCATTATGCAAAGGTTAATAGAACTCCCATACAAAATCTGTAGAATGTATTTTTTTTTAATTAAAACAGTTTTCATCTAAGGGCGCGATGAGTAAAATAAATCATTACAATAACACCTAAATTAACTAGTTATAATTATTTTTGTTGCACAAATTTATATTTAGAGGCTATAAATAAAAGAATCTTTAATTTAATACTTATTTTCACCATACTTTTAAAAATGTCAAACAATAAAATAAAAAAAAATATTGTGTAACTGTATAGGGTAGCCAGTCAATCACAAAATAGGGAATATCTTTATATTCTCTGTTCTGTGCAATCAGTCATGTCTCCTTGAAAAGAACGGCTGAAGCACCAATCACACTGAAAAACTTGACTTGATAAAATATCAATATTTCAAAACTACAGCTGTTATGAAAGGCAATGATTAAATGGCCAGACTAACTAAATACACTGGTGGATGTAAAATTATTATTGTTTTTTTTTCTTTTAAAATTATATTATGATTACTTATTGAACATTTTGTTTTATTGCTAAACACTTTTTTTTATTATAACTCGGCATATGGACAACAATCCGCCTGATATAAATCTAGAGTGTGGAAACAATTGCCACTACAGAGAAATCTTCACAGGCAGCGGTCGCCTCCGCTATGCCGGCCTGAGAGGATAAGTATGCACCATCTGGATTGACAGTGCACACACCTCTCATTATACCTGGCTACTTTCAAACTGCTCCCGAAACGCGATAAGGTCACTTCGCGGGTGTTCCATTCGAAAGTGGTGGTACTACCCCAGGACGGCAGACTGGGCTAATAACAATCATCAGTCTGCCTACCACAGTGCCTATAGGCACTGGGTGACCAAAGTACATATAACAAAGTTACATTGGTAATGGTCAGATTTAGTGAGGTCGGAACACACGTCTCATCGACCTTGAGTACACGCATCTTACTGCTCAACCCGCTTTTCACTAAAGCTTGTACACTGTGTAGGTAGGGAGTGGCAGCAGCGTGCGGGTTACACCTGAATGTTAGTCACTAACAAATTAGTGACCACGAATACTGCCCTGAGTCTTTACCAGTCTTTTTTCAGATCTAGCTGCTAGGTGTTGGGAGTGGCACCACTAGGAGTACCTTCCTTAACTTTCCTTACGTCCTTACTGAACAAATAATCTAGATTGACTTTTTGTTAATATATCTAAGATATATAACAATGAATGCCATAGATGCTCAGACAACTGACCTATCAGGAATCTATATCTGACAAAATCAATGGCAAGACCTTAGTTTTCTTTCCAATGAATAGCATCTGGAACGGGGTTATGTGATCTCAAATGGACGTTTAACCCATAACGAGTCTGATATGACTTTGAACATAAATGACAATGGAAGTTCTTGACTCCTGTATGGGATAACATGTGTCTACCCATCTCCGACTTAGAAAAGAAACTTTTGCCACACGATTCACAATTATGTTTCTTCTCATTTAAGTGGTGTCTACGTATATGTGTGCCTTTAGAACCTGCCGAGACAAATGTAGCGTTACAAATATGACACTTATGTTTTCGTGTCCGTTTATGCACCCATAAAACATGGGAATTAAGACTGCATCTAACTTTAAACTTTTTCGGACAATAACTACAAGAATACGCCCGTTTTTCACCATGTATCATCATATGATATCTTATATAGCCTGCAGGGTATGATTTTCCGCATTGATCGCATTGTTTATATGTTCTAGTAGGTTCTTTGTGCACTTCATCAGTCGGTTCTGGTACTTCTTCCTTGCAAGTGTGTGTGTTAAAATCGTCTAATGCATCAAACTTTTCCCAGCATGTTTCGCAAACAAATAATGCAAAATGTTGTTTGCGATGTGCTATTAAGGATCTGAAGCTATCAAATTTCTCATTACAATATTGGCAGTCTCTTCCGGAACTATTTTCGACTGGATGTGTTTTACAATGGTGTAGCAAAGATTTTGCACTGTTAAATCTTTTTTTACACTTAGCACAGTATAAATAAGTTTTTTTAGTTTTATCTTTTTTTTTTACTGTTACTTCCTTTTTTACTATTGATATGCCGGCTTTTGTATCTAAATCTGAATCAAAATTATCATTTGTGTCCTCTATGGAGGGCTCATATTGTGATAAAGTTGTTGCACTGTGTTCTATTAGTTGCTTAAAAGAGTAGGTGATAGTTAGTTGGTAGACACAGTTATCACAAATGACTTCAGGTAATCCATCATGTCTCTCCACCTGAAATTATTATTTTTATAATTAATTAATAATATATTTTTTATTTAATTTGATTTACTGAAGCAACTTATTTGTTTACAGACTTTAACATAGTACAAGGGTAATATACACATAATCATTATATTAATTGAACAATATTCGTTAAATTTACCTTATAATTATAGAAATTCAATAAGATATCAGTCAAAGCTACTTCAGTTTTTGAAACAAAAACATTACTAAAGATAGACGTTGTTTGATCTATATTTCCCAGGCAGGTACGACACATATGTTGGGCCATTACTTATATTTTTAGATGTTTTCCAAAAAAAAACTAACTTAGAACAAATAGTAAACATAAAGTCGGTGGAAAAAGCTGGCCCACGATATTCGACATTTCCAATTTATTTATGGCATTATAACAAGCTGCTAGTGTCAAGTAAAATAATTTTGTATCAAATTAGTGTTGGGAGTTACGGTCTCAAATAAGGCAATGATTTAACTTACATAAACTTAAAATAAACTAAAATACTACAATTAAAAATGATTTAACATTAATTCAATAGGTTCACTGTTATTATTATTTTTATGAAAATATTGTCTGAAATACAAGATCGGTGCCTGTTTTCTTCATGACGTTCAAAAACTAGAAATCTAATATCATACATTACAAATTTTGCATTTAAATCTTCGTTATAATAGACTTTATTAATGCATATTTTATATTATTAAAATTGTAATACAGTATTGTTTATTTATATATATATATTTTATAATTTTGAAATAATAAAATAAAAACAAGTTACGTTCAGAAAGTATTTAAAGCCAAAATGGAAAAAAAATGTTTCAAAACCACCTCCTCATTTGTTAATAATTCCACAAAACGTAAAAACAAAAATAAACGTAAGAAGAGAAAAAACAAACAGAAAGGTGCCGTTGGTGGTGGTGTTAAAAAACCACAAGGAAAGCAAAATTGTACGGTACCAAGTAAAAGTCTTTGTTTTGCAATGGCATCTTGGGCTCAAACGTATTCTAAAATACTCGCTTGGCAATCAAAGCATGAGGTGTCTTATTGGAAAGCGAAGGCGACAGGTCTAGAATACGAAAACAGAATTTTACACGACATAATACGAAATAAGCAACTTGTTAATGCTTCTGAAAGTTCGTCTTCAGAATGTAGTGAAGATGAAAATGAACATGAAGAGGAGAATAATGATAGTGAATTTGAGGTTAGTCAGGAGTACATAGACTTTTTGATACAGAATCAGAAATATAGAGATGATGCGAGGAAAGAACGGGAAAAGTTTGCAGCACAAACGAGCAAGCAGGAAGACATGGAAGAATTGCCTTTAAATTCAGGAAATTATATTGAAGAAGAAAAAAAATTGTATGGAAGTAGATATAAGAATGTTAAAGCATGTGAAATGACTGTTGATAAAATATTTATAGAAGCTAAGGATGAATACAAACCACAGTATTGGCCGAGTACACCATTTAATTTAAATGTTTAGTTTAGTTTTTATATTAATTTTAATTTTGTATTAAATTTTTTAAAATATAATTTGTCTTATCACCACTATAAGCTTGATTTTATTCTAAAGGAACTAATTTGCTGGTATTCACTTTTATAAACAAGAGGTCTGAGAATACCTACATTCTCTTAATAAGTTTATAATTTAAAATAAGGCAAGACTGATGGCTGTTATTAGTACAGCCTGCCGTCCCACCACTTTCAAGCGTAACATTTGTGAAGTGACCTAGTCTTATTTCGAAATGTAACACCCGTGAAGAGACCTTGTCGCGTTTCAGGAATAGTTGAAAGTAGCTAGATATAATAAGAGGAATGTGCACTGTCTTAACTAGATTATTCTAGATTGTACATGCTCGTCTCCTCAAGCCGCCATAGTAGAGGTGACTGCTGCCCGCACAGGTTTCTCTCTCACTAGCAGTTGTTTCCATTCATGGACTGCACTCTAGCTTTACATCAGGCGGAGTGTTGTCACATGCTGAACTACAATAAAAAAAGTCGAAGTAGCCAAGTATAACAAGAGGAGTTTGTATTGCCAATCTGAATGGTGTACACGTGTCTTTACAAGGCAGCATAGCAGATGTAACTGCAATGCTGCAGATTTCTCACATGCCAGCTACAATAATAAAAAACGTATACCTATATACCCTGACACCAAATTCTGATACCCCTGATGTGCTATGGGTATCAGGACAAGGACATCACAGACATAAGAAAGATCTAGGCCCAAAGCAAATTTTTTTTTTCATTCAATAATAAATATTTGTTGAGTCTGGAAATATTATAGTATCTGGGAGAGATAGGTCGACTACCTAAATACATAATAACATCTGGCATTGACATCTATAATTATTTACTTGTACTATTATATATATCTTTAAATCCACTATTTAAAGAGTGGTAGGCAGACTGATGATGGTTATTTGTCCAGTCTGCCGTCCTGGGGTAGTACCACCACTTTCGAATGTAACACCCGTGAAGTGACTGTCGCGTTTCGGGAATAGTTTGAAAGTAGCCAGGTATAACTCCTCGTGTGCACTGTCAATCTAAGATGGTACACGCTCGTCTCCTCAAGCCGGCATAGTGGAGGCGACTGCTGCCCGCACAGGTTTCTCTGTAGTAGCAGTTGTTTCCATTCATGGACCGCACTCTAGCTTTACATCAGGCGGAGTGTTGTCACATGTCAAGCTACAATAAAAAAAAAAATCTATATCTTTTCTAAACCACTGAACAGATTTTGATAAAATTTTGAGAATAAAGGAGAATGCCCATTCGCCTAAGACAAATGGGCCCACAATTTTTTTCTCGAGTTTGTCAATAATTTTTAATTAATTTTGTAGAAAAAAATCTGCTTCCTTATTACCGATCAGTAAATTTTTTCTCCCGAGTTATTGAGTAATTAAATGTTTTCTAATACAATATTTTAGGTTATTATTATTTTTAATGCTTTAATAATTGATCTTTTTTTTAAAATGTAATTAAACATTGTCTATTGATTAGTAAATAATGTGTTGATATAATTGAAATGAATTATTATAATAAAAAAATAAGATATTATTTTAGGATTTTGTTTTGTTACCAAACTATTAGGTATTAAGTAGTCCCAAAAATGGACATTCTCCTTTGGACTACCTTTTGTATCAAAAACAAAAAACTGAAGAAGTCTGAAATAAGGGTTCAAAGTAAGGGTTATCAAGTTAAGGATATGCAAATTCATATTTTCCTAAGAAATAAAGAATAACATGGTTACAGTGATTTTGCAAAATCATCTCTTAAGAAGTTAAAAATGGCCAGTGACCATTTTACTCTTCTTTTGCGTCGGGTAATGGGTACTACTTACTGATCTTTCTACTACTGACTGACTACAAGTCACTGTCAATCTGAATGGTGTATATTTGACTCCGTAAGCCGACATACCGGAGGTGATTGCTGTCTGCAGTAATTTATCTGTACCAGCAGTTGTTTCCGTTCATGGACCGCACTCTAACTTAACATCAGGCGGAGTGTTGTCATATGCCGAGCTACAATAAAAAAAAACTGACGTCTTCCTAGGGCGTCGTCGTTTAACATCCGTGTAAAGATCTAGTCGCGTTTCGGGATCAGCTTGGATGAAGCCAGGTATAACGAGAGGAGTATGTCCTGTCAATGGATGGTGGACCGACACAGCGGAGGTGACTGCTGCTGTGACTGATCTTCTCTTTGGTAGCAGTTGTTTTGCTTATTTGGCGTTTATGGATCGACACATGCCGAGCTATTATAAAAATACAAATTATTACATATTGTATATTATATATAAATTATTTAGTTCACGTAATTCAATGCACAGCACTTTATTAACTTCATATCAAGTGCAAAGTAAAAAGATGTCAATGTATCTATCAAAAATTAATTCGGAATCGAACCGGCTACTGTTCACGAGGAGAACACCGCACGCAATAACACTATCCCGAAAATATTTATATTGAAGTACGATATTTGGATGTGGCAGTTTTTTTTTTCAAAATTATCATTTATGTAAATAAGGCCAGCAGTCCACGGAGGCGCCATACAGCCTTTTGTGAAAAATATTAAATTTTTATTTCGCAACTGTATAACAATTTTCTTTTTAAGATTTGAATGTTTGGAAATTTAGGGTAACAAAAAGGTTTTTTTAGTGACACAATATTATTTTAATTATATAAATAAATAATGTTTACATTTCAAAAGCCGCATCCGATCTCATACAAAGTCGTACCAAAATCCCTTGGACTACTGATTCCGTGGTATCTTCGAAATTGGCGTTCAGGCGGTATGCAGAGCCTCACAACCTGTTTCGAGGGGAGAGGGGATCACGGGGCCTGCGTCCACGCCGCAATCCGCATCAGTGCTTACACACCTCCGTGCGGAGAGGTTTAACGCGCCCCATTGCGATTGAAAAAAAACGCGGTGTCTTAAAAAAAGGACGCGAGTGTTTTCGGATTTGGAATTGTGTGTTTTGGGAAATAGTGTGTGACATACATGGTTGAATATTAGTGTGTGTGTGATAAAACGGATTATTTGCGGTTTAGACAGGTTGGTGTACTTTTTTTGAAAAAGAAAACTTACCTTCAAAAACAATGCCTAATTCAGATACTTTGTTAACCAAGTAAATTCACTTAGAAAGTTAATACCTACTCGTAGACATGTAATAGATTAGCAGCCGCCTCGTTATATCTACAGTTACCTCTCGTTTATAAACAGACTTGCTTTCAAAAGTGGTAGGATAAATCTAGCTTTGAAAAAACTACAGGTTTCATCTTGTAATTAAGAGTGTATCAAAAAATTACTTAGATTATATTATATCTTATATAAGTTGCTTCATCAGATTAGAGATATATTTAAAATACAATTGCGGTAAATAAATCATGAAAATTTCACATTGAAAAGAGTTCAACGATCAAAGTACGCGGCAAAAACCTACACTGAATTTTAGTTATAATAAAATGCAATATTTTAGTACTTTAATAAACTAATTAACGTAAATTTTCTTGTTTACAATGTCGAGAAAGCTATAAAAGTTATAATGCAGGCTTTTAATATTATTATCTTAGCCTTAAATAAATATTGCTTTATATTTTGTGATGAAAATGTGCGACACCGTTTAATTAAACCATGCGAAGTACTTTATATATTTAGATAGTTCTATAAAGATATATTACCTTAGGTACTCTAGTTAGGTTTAGATTCGAATCTGTATTTTTTTTTTCATTAAATGCTTATTCTAATGTAGTCTTTGTACCATAGGTACTGAACGACCAAAGTATATATAAAATAGTGACATTGGTCAGAATTTAGTGAGGTTCGAACACGGGTCTCATCGATCATGAGTTCACCCGCTAGACTACGGCCGCTCTTTTTTACCTAGTTCGTATATTTGAAATTAACTGAAAATATATAATTGTAAAAGTAACGTTGTCTGTATGTTACCTTTTCACGCATGAACCGCTATACAAATTTCGTTAAAGTTTGATAAAGAGATTTATTGCATTATGGGGAAGGAAAAGTCTTTAAAAAATCTGAAGGAGATGAAATAGGGTCGAAACGGGTGGTGAACGTCTAAAAAGTTGCAGATAACAGATAGTAATATAGTAAATATGTATAGCAATATTTTAATGCGTACAACACGATACATATATTTTTAAAAAAGTACTAATATCTTTACTGCCTCCCACTATACATAAATTCATATTTTTCTAAAATAAGTACCTAAACAGATATTTGCAGGTATTGGGAGTAGACAACGCTACACAGGCCGTTTTTTTTCAATCAGGCTCTAGCTAATAAGTTAGCTATTCTAAACATCAATTGCTTCAGGCACTTAATAAATCTAACTTAAAAAATTTAACTTTTTATTTTTAAATTTGACCAAAAATTTTTATTTTTATTTCTTACTTTAAATTATTTAGTGATATTGGTAAATTAAAAAAAAAACATAATTAATATTATAGATGTAGTATAATACCGTAATACAATAGTGTATATGTATTATGTATATTATATCTATGGTCCAAATAGTGTCTGTTATTTACTTCAAAGAATAGGTAGATATAGTATACAAAAGCATACACGAAATAGTTCGGACCGCGTCCAGTTTTTTTTTATTCCAAGCTAACACTTGAGGCCAAGACGACCCGCCTTTTCGAGATTGTTTGAAAATTGCTGTTATTCCGTTAAATTTTTGTTTCTCTTATATTCATGGGGATTGGGTTGGGTATTTTTTTGTTTTTTAAATGCGAAATTAAATCTAATTTAATTATATCTTATGTTGGAATTCGAATTTGGCGAAAAGAATAAAAGCGATTTAAATTAAACCTTACAGACTTTAATAACAGCTTTTTAAACATAAATTAACTCGTAAATATTTAATTAGGTAAAAATATTAACTTTAAAAATAATTAGTGAACATGTTTATTAAATTCATTAAGGATCTATAAGGAAATATAGTTTTTTTTTTTATTTAAAAAATGATAACTGGGACGGACGAATCAATCAACCTCGCCACGACCGCGATAGCTTCAAACCTTTCGAATCAAAGCAACGCGATAATAAGCCGCATAAATAAAATATTTTAATATAGTTTGCTTAAAAATTTTCGTAGTAATATTGTTAAATCAACAAAGTTCAATTGAACGTCGAAGAATCAACAAAGCGCGGCGGCAACATCAAAGGATGTTTTCACTAATTAAATTATTATGCAAGACTTTAACTTTTAGTCGTATATCGTTTTGTTTATAACCTAGCCCCTCGAATAAGTACCAACGAGGTCATTTTGCAATAAAAACCCAAGTTTATCGCTTAGGACTGGTAAAAGGATAAGAACTCGCAAGACGGGGTCTTGTTTGCATAATATGAAAATGTCCCGTAATATTAACTGTTTGAAACTTTGATAGTTTTGAAGCGGCTCGTTATTAATTTGTACGCCTTCATAGAAATATTAAAAGTGAGCATTAGTAATTATTAAAAAAAAAGTAAATTAACATTAAAATATTGTAGAAACTAAAAAGTGTGCACTGACAAACTGGATGGTGCACATCCGTCACCTCAAGCCGGCATAGCGGACGGGTCTGTAGGCATTTCAATTAAGACTAGACACATTGTTACAGATATTACAATACCTATAGAACAGGAAATCCGGATTTGTATATTTTTGTATTTAATACTGAATTCAGCTGTGTTTTACTTTTATTTTAATTAATTTATTTATTTATAGAGTCACAATATTTAATGAATAAAATTAACAATAAAGTGAATCGGAACAAAAGCCAAAACAATTGTTTATAAAATAGGAAACTCTTATTTATTTATTTTCGGAAATACAATACAATTGGGGAGGTGTCTCTGGTGACAGCTATCTTTTTTTACATATTTTTTAGATAATATAGATTAATTTAGTCGACACGTGTTTCTGGAAAACTTTTGTAATTGCTTTGTTCTTTTTTTATTAATTTTTAAAAATTGCGATCGTAATATTGGCAAACCTGAGGATTCGTTCGGAACTAAACCATTGCCAATGAACAAAAAAAAAAATCGTTTGTCAAAAGTTCAAACAAAACTTTTCATTTTTAAAAGTTCCTGTTAATTAAAACATCGTGTTTATAGTGTAGTTTTGTTTTAAAAATTACAATAGTTATTCGTATAAAACACTGTTATTGTTAGGAAACACAAACAAAAGATATTTGACAAACTTGTGAGGCGACAACCATAGACAACATAATAATCTACAAAACTGTTAGGTTGGTACTTTGTATTCTATCTTGTCAAACGGTACGAAAGTCGAAGTGAAAGGTCGAAGACGGTCATTACAGTTTTTCAAATATCTCCTCGATTTTTAAGTATTTTCAGACGAGAATCAAAAAATTCTTCTAATTGAAGTGATATCTCGAAATGGTTTTCGATTCACCATGGGTTAGTTTTTTTGGACCTTGCCCATTGTCAAAACAAACGACTATTCTAATAAACATTAACATATATATCCGATAGTCAATTAACAGTTTCTACTTGTAGAAGAACAAAATACTAAACAAGAAAACTATTATAAGAGTTCATAAAATAATAATAATAAGAACAATAGAAAAGTAAAATGCACTAAGTAAACGTAATTCGGCTACAAATAACCAAGTTCGGAGAGAGCCTGCAATTAAAATCTAATAAGTGAACTTTGTTAACGTAAACTGCTTGTTTAATATTGACAAAGTTGTATTGCACGTTTTGAGTAAGTCTTGGTTGTATGTTGCCGAATAATTTAGGCAAAAAATACCAAGTCAATTTGGTACTTTTAAAGCCTTGTGCTTCTTAAGTAATAATACAAAAAAAAGTTTATTCAGTTGCATTTATTTTTTAAAATTTTATTGCAAATAAAAAATAGGCATAATTAGATAGATATTTACAATTGAAATAAAAGTCTACGATTCGTTTTTTTGCGTGTACATACCTAACTAATATAACTGTACATAACGATCCCAAAAATGTAATAATAAAAAAAATTAGCGAATACCAAGGTAAGAGAAGTTTCTATCTCAGATCAGTTGCATCATTCAGTTGGATAAAGTTGACTGATTTGTCAATCAAACTCGGATTAAGCGACCAAATCTAAGATTTAACGGTTTTTTATCTGTAAAGATATTTTTTTTATCTACATTTCGTATTTTTAATTGACGCTGAGAGGAATTAACTTTCAGAAAGTTATTTTTAATCTTTGTTCTTATTAAAATAGTTTTAAATAAATTACATGTTGTTATTATCTGGTATTGTTTTTTTTGTATTGAATTTATGTTTTAATTACTACATACGTTTTTTTCTGGGCTGCAGTCTTCTTTCCTATGCCTGTTTAAGGAGACGCAGACGACTTTTAAAAATAGTTAAATGCATTTTTTTTAATTTTTATAAATAAAGAAAAATTTTACTTTTAGTATTCCTCAATATTTTGGTACGGCTCTAACTTTCTAACCTGTATTGATATTACATTCAAATTAAAACAGAAATTGTTAAAACTAGGTACATATATTTCAATAATTATTCTAACCTCCAAAAAGTTATGGGTGGTAAAGTAAACAAATCGTGTAAATAAGGCACAAGTGCTTATTATTATTAGGTAGGTTTATAAGTTTTTTCATAAATTAAATATTATCTAAGGACGCGTCAGGTAATATTTTGTGTCATTCTTAATGTACCTATTGTTCCTAAAGTAAGTAAATTGTACTTCACGGTCGTAGATTAAGTATTTTATTGGTTAACTTTTGTATTTATGAGGCAGTTTTAATTTGCATTTGTGGTCGGCATGTTTAACGAAATCAATTAGAAAGATTAATTATAGAAAAAATAGTAAAAAGTTATCAACACGAAAACTCGCAGATTTCGCTCAATCAAATAGTAAGAAGCGCGTAGATGTACCGTATGTGAAATTTTGACTGTACATTTTTGAGGTGCGATATTTGACATAATGAAAGTTTTTAAAAAATTAATAAGATTTAAAAAATATTATTTTTAGAAAATTAAACTGCATGCAGAACTTTCGTAAAGTAAGAAATAAGAATACATTATAAAACTTATTCAAACACAACTCTACGCATCGGTGATACGGTTCCCCGACACACACAATATGATGAATAGTATAAAGATTATTATTATTATTCAAATAAGCTGCAATTATTATATTGGTATTTTATTTACATTTATTTGTTTCAGGTTTAGGATAGTGACGATGTGCGTACGGTGAAAGCGATTGGTCGCGCAATGGCGCGCTCGAGTGTTAGGTTGTGGCTATTTCTGCTGCTAGTGACGGCGGCATCGGAACATGTCCGCGAATTTACCGTCCGAGAAAATTCTCTAGCGGGTACACTAGTCGGACATCTCGGAGACGAATTACCTGATGCGGCACCGCCATATACCATTGTCCCGGTCCCAGGGAGCGCCGTCAACGATGACCTTAGGGTCGATCCTCACACGGGAGAGATTACCACAAGAGTTCCTCTAGATAGAGAGACGAGAGACCATTACGCATTAGTAGCGATCCCGGCGAGTGGAGATAATATCAGAGTGGTTGTTAGAGTCCTAGACGAGAATGACAACGCTCCAACATTTCCAGGTCCCACTATGAATATAGAGTTTTCAGAAAATACCCCTAGAGACGTTAAAAGAAAATTAAATCCCGCCAAAGATCCGGATATAGGGCCATATAATACACAGAGTTATAGTATAGTATCCGGGAATACGGATAATTCTTTTCGGTTATCCTCTCATAGGGAACGAGACGGTGTACTCTATTTAGATTTACAAATAAACGGTTTTCTCGATAGAGAGACGGTAGACCATTACGAATTAGTTATTGAGGCTTCAGATGGTGGTTTTCCACCTAAAAAGGGGAGTATGACTGTAAATATTACTATATTAGATGTAAACGACAACCCACCTGTATTTGCCGAGAGTGCGTACTCGGCGACAATAACAGAGAATGCCACGATCGGCACACCGGTACTAAAAGTGTCTGCTGTTGATTTAGATGCCGGAAAGAATGGTCAAGTAGAGTACTCAATAAATAGAAGACAGAGCGACCGCGAGAATATGTTTAAAATAAACGCGGGAACTGGTGAGATTATAGTTAATAAAGCATTGGATTTTGAAATTAAAGAGTTGCATGAGCTAGTTGTCGTTGCAAGAGATAAGGGAGTTCAGCCGTTAGAAACCACGGCATTCGTTTCTATTAAAGTAACGGATGTTAATGACAACCAACCGACTATAGACGTGATATTCTTAAGTGATGACGCGACGCCAAAGATTTCAGAGTCTGCACAATTAGATGAATTTGTCGCGCGGATTTCTGTACACGATCCAGACTCTAAGACGGAATATTCGAACGTGAATGTAACTCTTAGTGGAGGGGATGGTCACTTCGACTTGAGGACGCATGACAATATTATTTATTTGGTAGTTGTCGCTTTACCTTTAGATCGAGAGTCACAGTCATCATATACCTTGAACGTGGTAGCGACTGATAAAGGCTCTCCACCTCTACATGCGTCTAGAATGATCAGTCTTTGCGTCACGGACGTGAACGATAACGCTCCGGTTTTCGCTGAAACCGAATATAAAGCTAGTGTACCCGAAGCTGCAGCTCCCGGGACGCCTGTGGTACAGGTCGTAGCGAACGATGCTGATGAAGGAAGTAATGCTGATATACGTTATTCTTTATTACCGACTCCACAATCCGATTGGTTTGCTATTGATGAGAGATCGGGGTTAGTCACAACGCGTTCTAGGGTAGATTGTGAAACGAATCCGGTGCCTCGTTTAACTGTAGTGGCTAGTGATAGGGGAAGTCCGCCTATGTCTTCAACGGCGACGTTATTGGTCACAGTGTTAGATGTGAACGACAACGAACCAATCTTCGATCAGTCATTCTACAACGTGACGGTTCCAGAGAACGAGGCTATCGGCAGCTGCATTTTAAAGGTAAGTTGTTTGGTATTTATATATACATACATATCTAGGTGTACGTTTTAATATTCTGCACTTTCAATTGAATATTTGAAAAATCTCCTATCTGAGATCGTTGTTTGAAAGCTGGTTCTTATTGCTACCTGTAATTTGCGATATTTGATTAAATTGCTTCGTAGTTCCTTTTCAAATGCCAATGAAATGTCAGCACCTATCTCAGACTGCAAATGCTCAGTAGTACAAACCTATAGTCGTGCGTGATTTCATCGGTAAATTGAATTATAATGGAGTTGTACCTAACGATTTGTAGCGTTCGTATTTTAAAATCATCGACTTTAGCTAAGTAATACGTAATTTCTAGTTTTACCATTCGACAGCGAGAATGGTGTTGGGAATTTATGAAATCGATTCGTTTAACTCTCGATTCTATTTTGCAACCATCGATACATAGTGGTATTGTAAAATACATTTAAACTGTTGAATTCCCATCAATTAGTCATCTAGACAGATCAATTACGCTTATCAAACCGAGCACACCTCCAGAAAGAGAGGGGTGGAGAGGCAAATTTGTTAAAAAACTCAATTTTCATTAACTCTTATCAGAGGTGATCCGGCCAAAACCGAACCATAACTTACTCAAGTTAATTTCTTTTAAAATATGCCGTCGGTTGAAGTAGTTATAAATAAGGAAGGTGCATAAATCTATCGAGGCGAGTGATGCCAGTTTGGGCGTGTGGCGATGCGCATCGCAAATTGCGATCTAAATTGAAAATTAAACAGTGTGCGCTGCGCGGGCGCAGGTCCCGAGCCTTCGGGCTCTGCGACCATGGTCCTGCCTCCAATCATTATGACTATTCTACGCAAGAAAACGTATAGGTTGGTCGGTTACTCTACCCCTCGATATCACAACTAATTTTTATTTCTAGGTATGTATAACTGTAACATTAATGACAAAAAAACTCAATGTATCTAATTTAAAGTGATTGCGGCCCTGTAGCAATGTAAGTTTAGTTTCTTTGTAAACTTTGGTTTCTCAATGCACAAGATGGAAGCTCGTTAGTGCAAAAGCTGGGGAATGAAACTCTAGTTTATAATAATAGTAAGTCCGTAATAATATAATATTACTTGAAATGTATATATGATGGAGAGATACGTACCTATAATGTAAAATTTATAGTACGTCAACACATCCGTTCATAATCCTAACTACAGCGCCACCTGCCGCGCATTACATAGTCACGAACTCACGATTCCAAATTTAAATCGGTTGATTGTAACTAATTTACCTCTATTATGTTTTGTCCTCGATTGTTTCAAAATCGAGATAATTGCACGTTGGACGGCACTAATGCAAATGTCTGGACTAATAATTGCTCTAAATTTGAATTATACTGTTTAAACTTCGAATGTTATTTTGTGGCGTTGGATATATTATTCTACTGATTTTTTTTTACTGCCAATAAGCGAAAACAATTGCTACCACAGAGAAATAACGTCTGCAAGCCCATATAAAACGAGAGGAGTGTGCACTGTCAATCTGGATGGTGCATGCTCGTCTCTCCAAGCCACTATGCCGTGGAGGTGACTGCAGCACGTAGAGATTTCTCTGTAGTAGCAGTTGTTTCCGTTCATGGACCACACTCTAGCTTTACGCCAGGCGGAGTGTTGTCACATGCCGAGCTACAATAAAAAAAAGTCCAAATCAGGCACCACCACTTTCGGATGTAACACCCTTAAAGTGACTTTGTTGCGTTTTGGGGTCAGTTTGGAAGTAGCCAGAGGTTATAACTAGAGGAGTGCCCATTCGTCTTTCCAAGCCGGCATATCAGAGGGAGTCAATTGTCTTCACTCAAGAAACATAATTTAGAATCAACATTATATTCTCTCAGAGAATGCATAAATAAATTTATAAAGTCTCTTCTGCATGTTAGGAAATAAGTTGTCTGTACTGTATTTTTTGTTTTATATTGTATATTCTATTTATTTTTTTCCACATTATATTAATATATACATATATACATATATACATGTGCATGTGTGTGTGTATGTGTATGTATGTATATGTATATATGCATGTATGAGTGTACATGTATGTGTGTGTGTGTATATATGTATATATTTTAAACTATTTAGCCTTTGTTACACCTTGAATGTTGTGCATATTTGTAATTGGTTGCATATCAGAAAGAATAAAAAATTTTACTGTATTATTTAAAGCGTGAAATATGTTAACTGTTAATATGCCATTAAATAAATAAATAAATATTAGATTATTCATTACTGGAACTTATTATGATGAGGAAATAGGATGAATTTTTGTGGTCGAATAGGTGTGAATTTTATTTTAATGGATATCGATTTATTTGCTACAATTTCAATGATATATAATGGTCTTAGAGACTATTTAACATAAATATAAGATTAAGAAAATTTCGGGGCTATTTTTTCTGTTCAACTAAAAAAAAACGACCTCATGAATAATTTTTATTTCTTATTTAAAATCAAGGATTATTATAATGTTAGTAGTTGAAATATTTTATGTTTGTTTTTGTTAGATTATAATAAATTATGCTTTTTACAAGTTAAATAGATATTTAATAATTTAGACCTGCTATCCATTGCAAGATACAACTTTTAAATAATAAACTAGTGCTTGTATGACACTAAAGTACAAAAATTAATTACATTGATACCGGTCAGAATTTAGTCAAAATTGAGTGGTCATGGTCTAACGGTGGTGGGCTGACCTCGCTAAATTCTGACCGGTACCAATGTACTATATTATATGTACTTTGGTCGTTCAATGCCTGTGATTAGCTTTTTGTACATGAATTGATCGCAACTAGACTAAATTAACTAGCAATATTGTTTAAACATTATTTTTGTATGTTTTAAAATAATTGGGGGTCTTTTATAGGTTAAAATCTCATGAACATCATCTCGATGGAGAGAGGGGCATTAGTGTCAACCCTAACTGCTAATAAATTAACATTCTTACATCATTAGCAAATTGCGTGACTGGACATCATCAGGGAACCTGTCTACGATCTTGCAAACAACTATTTAGGGATTTCCTGGTCGATTACTATTAAAATTGTTGTTAGGTTTATGACAACTCTTAAAATATCTACGTGTGAGGGACATTTCTAGCTTTTAGTTTTAAAAAAAATATATATTTCAAACTAGGGTTCGTAAAAGTCTCGATATTTATAATAAAAAAAATATTTTTCAACACTCCGCCTGATGTCAAGCTAGAACCACGAGTAGGATAGAGTCCATGAACGGAAACAACTGCCACTACAAATAAATACAGGCAGCAGCCGTCTCCGCTATGCTGGTTTGATTAGACGAACATGCACCATCCAAATTGCTGCAAACTGCTCTCGTTATACCTGGCTACTTCCAAACAGTTCCCGAAACGCGACAAGATCAATTCACGGGTGTTACACTTGAAAGTGGTGGTACTACTCCATGACGGCAGACTAGGTTAAACCATCATCAGTTTGCCTATCATTCTTGAAAGGGTAATTTCTCAAAGTGAAAACAATACATACAAATATGGTCTTAATAACACATAAATATCTAATTAAATGATTACAATTTCGCTTGTATTTTACATAATAAACAGTAATTACATGCTATTACAGTTTATTTAATTACCAATACGAAAAATTATTTTTCAATATTTCACTTTCAGAACTATGTTCTATTATCTAACACGCAATATGTGAAAAACTGAGTACTTTTTCTTACGGTCATCCGTTGAAGCGTATCGTATTTATTTATTATTGTAGCTTGGCATATGACAACACTCCGCTTCACGGACGGGAACAACTGCTGCTACAGATAAATTTCTACAAACAGCAGTCGCCCCCGCTATGACGGCTTGTGGAGACGAATTTACACCGTCCAGATAGAAGCGTGTGATGCCAACAACATGTTTCTCATGTTTCTAGGTCTCTGTTTACTCTTTAAGGGGAGGATAGACGCCGTAGACCTTTCTCACGAGATTGTGTGTCGATTTATGTAAAAATATATATATTTTAGCAATATAAAACCATTTTTTTCTAAAGTATTTATAGCTAGGTTTATTTTCATCATGAATTAGACAATACAATACCTAGGGAATCTTCAGTTTATTTTTTTCAAATAACTTTTCAAATTATTTTAAATTTTTTTTACATAAAAGTCAACGGCATAGAACCTCCTCTTAAGAATAATATTTAAAAATCCTGCAATTTTACAAACAAGATTAACATGTTTTTATATTGATTACTTTTATTATTTGCAATTATTTTACTTAGTTATTATCTTATTAAATGTGCACGTAAGATGCACTACATATTGGTAGGGATGTTTCAATGCCCACAAAGTATCGATACTTACTCATATCGATATTACTGATATATTAGCAGAGGTCTTAACATAGCAGCTCCTTTGACCTTTGTTGGGGTCGCTGGTCTTCCATCGGGTGTGCCCTCATGTTGTGAATAGATAGTGGTATCTCCCTGTGGTACCTCGGCGTGAACCAAAACCAGCGAGATAGGGTAGGGTCTCTCCTCTTGGTTTTGGTCGTCGTCATCGTGGGCGGAGGTGGTGGTGGAGCGTTCCGCTATTCGCCCGAGGTTGGGCTGCCGCTCATTTACTTGGCTGGAATGGTGTCTTGCCGATGAGATGGGGGCTACGAGCCAAGCGTCGGTTAGGTCGCAGATGAATGCGAAAGCGAGCCCGTGACCTCACCATATGCTGTAGAGAGGGACGCCGTGGGGGTTTTAGTCGTATATTGAAGGGTACCGGGGAGTCAGAATCTACCCCGCTTCACGAGGTATCTATAAAAGATCCTTAAAAAACCTATGAAAAAAAAAGGTATCGCAGGTTTAATTCGATGCTAAAACTACTTGGTATTGTATTTGCTTGTGTCAAAATATCTCTTCATGTTGATATATATTACTTATACTCGTGTCCTAGGGTTAGAAAGTGCGTTTGGAAAAATCATAGATCCAGGGTTGTGCTGATGGGGCGATACGCAAACTCAAGGCATTTAGCTAAAAATCAAGTCCATTTATACCTGTCAAGAATTCTAGATATCTCAGTAAATAATAGTCAATTGGCAGAATAACAGATTCCTTTTGATCTTTAATTAATACTGTTAATCGGATATTTTATTGCTCATCGTATACCTAAGGAGTTAAGACTCGGTTCCCGTTGCCAATTTCTATGTGTTTAATAACTTTCATTCGTGAGTTTGTGTGAAAGGATTTTTAAACCGGTCCTTTATTTTTACATTTATGTTGTGATTGCCATTTAAAATGATGTGAAGTCTGAGTACTAATGTACATATTTAAGTAAATATCTACACACATATTTTTATTCTTCTGTAAACTGTTTATCTTACTACAATGTCCTGTTCTTAAACTAGAATATCCTGTTTTTTTTATTGTACCTACAAGTTACTGTCGCCTCCACTATGCTGTCTTGAGGAGAGAATCCAGGTTGATAATGTACGCTCATCTCGTTATGTAATGTTTGGCTACTTTCAAACTGCACCTGAATTAGAAATTATGGGTTATAATCACGATAAAAACAATCAAACATCTTAAATATAAGTACCTAGGTATAAGTTTTTTTATAGAAACAATAACAAGATACATTACAATATAAATATTACAATTAATTCCAAAAATTTATTTATAAAAATAGGTAGTTAATAAAACAATGTTTTTAAATAACAAAAGCGGGTAAAATGCATGCAATATTTTTTTGCCAAGTTAAACTTCATGTTTATATGAGTCTCCCGAGTAAAACGCTTGGTTTGCTATTCTGTATAACTTTTTGTAACTATGTCGGTAAATAATTAATAAAATAAAAAATAATTTGTTTGTGATATTATGTAATTGAGAGGTTTATAATAATTTAAAAAATTATGCATATTATGTGTCTTATTTCATTTAAAAATATTTTAGTCGTATGACTTTTGTGCGTTACTGTACTTTTTTCTTCACTTTATTCAAAAAAACGCGTTGTGTGCGAATCGCCTACTACTTATTTTTGAAGGGGTCGATTCGCACGCGAAAATTTTACATTCGTGCGAATCGCCTACTAAAATTTAATTAATTTTTAAAAGTAGGCGATTCGCCCATTCGGGCGAGTTCAATTCGTGCGAATCGCCCCCTAACCCAAAATAACATATTGAACGAAAATTTTACACAAAAAGTACAAGCAAATATAACTTAGCAAAAACTATTGATTACATTTTACTCTCTTTTGTTGTTTAAAAACATTATTTAATTAAAACTACCTATAATATATTGTATCTTATTGATGTTTCTATATAAAAAAAGAATACCTACCTATTTATATTCGCGGTAAGCGTCGCGGCGCGGCGTTCCGTTGTCTCTGCCTACACCTGTGGAAAAACACATAGCAATTATCGTTGTTGTTAAAAAATAACCTGTAATACCTAGGTACTTATATTTAAGATGTTTGATTGTTGGCCTGGCAGTGTTTCGGAATCAGTTTGAGAATTAAATCAGCTAATATTTTGCCATTGTTCCTTCCCTTAATGCATTTCATTTTTGGATTTAGGTACCTAGTTTTAAATCTCAAAAAAAGCTAATAATAAAATACGTAGGTATTTTTACATTACACATGAAATAAAATAGATGTTAAAACATAAAATTACTATCAAAATATCGTCAATGAATAAAAATAATTTCATCAATTAAATAAACAATGAATTCGTTAAATATTAACGATAATATCGTAGAATAAAAGTTTCGTAGGTTGTTTATCTTGTACGCCCGGTACATTTCAACTAGTTTTGCTAATATCTTACAAAAAGATACTCAAGTACTGACATTCCCACTGACTGGCCGGCAGACATTTTTTTTAACATTATAGAGTTAATTATTCTTTAGTATCTTTATGTACAGTTTTAATTATTTAATTGTAAAATTATTTATTTGATTTTGAGATTGAACTTTCGTTGTAGAAAGATTTTTTCTTAAATTTTATTTTTCGTTAAATAATTATGATAAAAAAAAATATATATATATATTTATTATTTTAATTTAAAAAATATACGGTCTGATCACTGTAATAATAGGAAATAGGTAATTACTGATTCTCTGTTGAAAATATTTTTATAGTAACTCGGCATGTGACCGCACTCAGGCTGATATTAGGCGGTGAAGGCAACAGTCGCCTCCGCTATGCCGGCTTGTGGAGAGGAATTTGTACTATCCGGTTTGCTGTACTGTACTTATTTCCAAACTAAGACAACGTCAATTTAAATTAATAATGTCTAATCCCATTTTTAGTTCGGCGCTTCTCTCATGTGTCGTACGAAAATGCACTTGACTTTAGAAGGGATAGTCTTGTTTTAGCTCTATGTTAGTCTATAAAAATACATACATAGATAATGGTGTAGGTAGTTGTAAGAGCAGATCACGTCGCATTTTACCATCCGTGTCGGACGTCTGAGGGAGTCCCTGTCATGTCCCTGTATAAGAGGGTAGCTCTCGTACGTGCTCTGATAGTTTTAATTATTTTTAAACCGGTTATTTGTAGGAATTTTGTACAATAATATAATGTATGTTTTAATTTTTCCTTCTAAACGCGCGCCGTGGGTAAATTCAGTAAAGATTCTATCATTTTACTGAAAGTATACCGACAGGATTGTGCACTGACAATCTAGATCGTTTTCTCAGGTTGGCATAGCGGAGGCTACTGCTGCTTGTAGAGTTTTCTCTGTAGCAGCAATTGTTTCCGTTCATGGACCGCACTTTAGCTTTACATCAGGCAGTTTTGTCATATACCGAGCTACAATAATAAAAAAAACTATTTTTTGACTTGACTGTGAACTTTCTATCCCACACCGTAAAAAATGCTCATATATTGTTCTTTCTGAGCACACTCCAAGAAAACAGTGAATTATAAAATACCTATAATTCGATTAACAAAAAAGAAATTAATATACTGAAGATGTGGCTGTATAGGCTATGATTCCTTTGCTTAAAAAAAAAACAACAAAAAAACACTTGCCCGCGAAACATTACAATTCTCAATCTATGTCTATTTCTCTATCTATTTTTTTTTATTTTTTTTATTGTAGCTCGACATGTGACAACACTCCGCCTGATGTAAAGCTAGAGTGCGGTCCATGAATGGAAACAACTGCCACCACAAAGAAATCTCTACGGGCTGCAGTCGCCTCCACTATGCCGGCTTGAGGAGACGAGCATGTACCATCTAGATTGACAGTGCACACTCCTCTCTTATACCTGGCTACCTTCAAACTATTCCCGAAACGTGACAAGGTCACTTCACGGGTGTTACATTCGAAAGTGGTGGTACTGCCCCAGGACGACAGACATTTCTTTTGTTTTTTTGTTTTTGATATTTTCTTCTTCTTCATTTTGTTGTGTACAATGTGGCACCTAAAGGTGGATCATTTACCAAAAAATTAATCATTGTTAAGCATGATTTAATGATTCCCAGTATTCCCACCACTAACATAGACATAAAAATGTCTAGCTCATAAAAAAATTTGCTATAAAGACATTCGTGGCTTTGTATGCCAATCAATAACATATAATACTAATCCATGTAGGTACCTAGATAGCATATCAAATGTTTTATATTATGATAAAAAAAAACATGTCAGCTTTCTCCTGTTTATATTATATTCAAAACTGACACGAGTTGAGAGTTCATAATCTGAACGTATAGTGATGTCACAAATCAAAATTCGATAAAAAAAAATCGCGACGTTAAAATCCACGGGGTGCCACATCGATTACTACTGACGACTGCTAAAAAACTGTATTATTATATTTGACATGAGCTCATCGTTTTTTTTTTTAATTTGTCAATTGTCAAACTAAAATTTACATAGCGCTGGGAATAGGATTTTTTTTTGTTATGAAAAACAAATAAGTTATAGAAATACTGTTTTGAGTTATTAGTTTGTATTTTTCTATTAAATAAAACGCAAAATGGATTACAGAGATACAAAATTAATATATTCGAATGGGGGCCAAATTGCTCCCAGTAACAGAGCCCTCGGACTTGCGCTGGGGTCAAAGCAAACTATTAACCAATAAAGTTATTACTATTATTATTAAGTGTAACTATGCCCGATACTGGATATCAGGACACATAACACCCAGAAGCTGAAATAAATTACGTTTGGTCCAACAGCACCTTCTTGGGCCGGCATAGTGACCGCCATCAGGCCAAACGACGTCACATGTCGCGTCAATATATAAAAAAGAACCTAACTCCATGGGATCAAATGTCGAACCTCTTTGATGTTATGCAAACGATGTTCAGTATCGGTCTCTTTGAAGGTCGATGGAACTTAACGGTTTCGTTCGACGCTACTTGATCGAGAGACGATTTTAATGTTATTTGAAGAGAATTTTATACTAATTACAGTTTATTGCAACGTAATAGACCATTAATGACATGAATATACATTATCTTATGTTTAAATGGTAGTAATCCGAGTGAATACATTGTTTTTACGTCATTTTTTGCATTTATTATGAATGTAAAATGTTATCTTTATGATTTTTTGATGCAGTTTTGTTATTAATTTAATTTGAAAGTTTTTTTTTAAATCGATATTGTATTTTATTAAATATTATTAGCATACTTCTTTGTAAGGAAAACACCGGTAGTATTGTCTAAATTAGCGCGTACGAACCCTATCCTCAGTGTTAACATTTATTTAATGTTGTAAAATATACACGTATCTATGGTATTAAATGTAATAATAATTTAAAAAATGGCGGGAGAGAGAAACGGTGACGGCCATGATGACTCTCACGTTTTTTCTGTTTTTATAATTAATAAAAAACCCAATTAGTCTTACATATTACAAGCTTTTAGCGAACAATTATATATCATATCGTATCACGTTATCGATATGCATCTTTACCATTCTTACGCACATCACTATAACACTCCATTAGACCTGTAAGTGCGAGCGAGATAGACGGATAGAAATTATTTATGACCCGAATTGTTCAGTTGATAATGTTCTTACTATAGTTTACTCAGTAAGGATGCATCTCTTAAAAAAACTTGAAATTTTTGATTTGTTAGTTAACATGAGTGAGTTGTCTATAATTGCAAAAATGAATCGTAAAATAGTATTGGAGCGTCGTGATAAGCACAATAAAACTTTATAAAGGTCAACAATAATAGTAGAGGTTGTTATCGAAGCCTTACAATTGAGAAACGAGTTTTAGTGCGAAATTAACACTCGATATCTCTAAGGACCGCAGCTGTCCATTGATTTCTTGCATCAACATTTTACGCTTGTTGTACGCTTCTATTGTTGCTCACTTTAACTTGTGCGCCTTCTATACTCGAAAAATTATCGATATGCCCCCGATAAAAATAATACACATCACTATTATATTATTATTGCGCTATAAAACTGCGCACCAATTAAATAATTTTAAAATATGAATTTGTTTTTCTTTTTTTTTATTTGTAAAGACTTTTTTACAGTTGATCTGACGTTCTTTTTTTAAAATAACTTGAAAGCTTTAAGTATCAAAATTCGAAAGTATTTAAGTATCAATATATTTTTAGTTAGGTACCTACCACTATGCTTCTATATGATCAATAAAATTGATGTATCGTGCCGTGCATAAACGAAGTAAAATGTGTTTAATAAGAAGTAATAATACGAGAAATCCTGTTTTCTTGATTTCGGTTAACGAACGAGTGAAAGTGCACAATGAGAGAGAATATTGAAAATGGTCAATGCGCATGCACAACCCTTTTTTTAAGACATTAAATTAAATCATGCTTTAATAAGTACACTTCTGATTTCTTAAAAATTCGGGTATAGATTGTAGTTATACGTATTTATTTCTAAATAATTCGGATGGTAGTGGTGGTGGATTAAGGAGGTATTAACAAAAATCAAATTACATATAATTTACATTAACTCGTCAGTTTTTGTCAAAATAATCTTATATCTAAGTTTAAAAAAGAACCTGTGCCTTACTTAATTCAAATTTAAAACTTCCACCATATTTAATTTGTTTTAATTCGACGCTAACAGTTTTTCGGCGAAAACCCATTTCAAAAATGGAACATCTTCTTTTAATACAAGCGTTTACCGCTTTGCTGGTGGAAGGATTCAAAATGGGGGGAAAAGGGAAGGGTTTAAAATTATAGGGCTGTCCGCGAGCAGCCGCATTTAATGATGGATGGCGAGCGACTGTGAGCTTAATGAGAAATTGTATGTTAGGCTGGCAACCCCTGCTCTTGTGATTCCCGCTCATACTATTCTATTTTCAAATATTAAAACCATG
Organism: Tinea pellionella; assembly: GCA_948150575.1. Classification (NCBI taxonomy): domain Eukaryota; kingdom Metazoa; phylum Arthropoda; class Insecta; order Lepidoptera; family Tineidae; genus Tinea; species Tinea pellionella. Next base: position 8,201,796 of record OX411252.1, read on the forward strand.
GCATACGTTTTCTTTTTCTTAATTTATTAAGGGCAAAGGATCGTTGCCCAAGCGATACCTAGTCTTATCTAGCTAGGTAGATGTCTATAGAATTTATCTGTAGCTAGAATAAATTTTGTTTGAGCTTCTATAAAATAAATCTAAAATCAATGAAAATACATCGAGCATAGATTTATCGAATCTGAACCATCGTAATTCCACATTGATTTGTACTAGAAATTTTATCGGGTCTTGAACTCGGACCAACTGGGAGCGTTACTTATGATCACTGAACCTATCAGGTCGTGATATGGCGCCCCACGAGTGCTCTAAGGCTATCTCTGTTCACGGATATGGATTTGTGTGCTACGCTCAAGAAATTATTTCTTTGGATACTTGATTTATTTGTATTATTTGTGAATGTATATTTTATTTATTTTGCTTGAATAAATACTAATTAGAATTGATCTAAGAATAAAAAAACAATGTGTGTTAAAATATATAGGTAACAAGTTACCAGAAGAAATAAAATCTCTAAATACTAATCTCTTCAAGAATAGACTTTATTAATGGCTAAATAATAATCAATTTTATAATATTAACGAACTTTTAGAAATAAAAAAAATAATTATAGTATAATTGTATATTTTATGGATATTCAATTTTATTTATTCTATTGATTATGACCAAGTTTTATAAGTACTTTATATATATTTGCATGTTACCGATATGTGGCAAAATATTATCGTTCTAACATTATAATTCTTTTGACATCTTATTTTACCATATTTTATACAAATAGTTTGTTTCAAATAACTATTAAATTTGTAAAAAAAAATAATATAAACCCAATATTAAATAAGCTACGTATACTTTTTTGCAGAATAGGCAAAAGGTTTCTGTATATGCATCCAATAAAAAACACAGCCGGTTTTAATTTGAATTAAGATTATACATAAGCTACGCGTATGCGCATGCAAATGTGTAATATCGAATAATAAAAGTGGGAGCTTAAAAACATTCGATTTATTCGAATCGATACGTTATCGTGCGTATGATTGTTGGGTTGTCTTCATATCGATTGAGGATTTATGATTTAATTGTACATTGCAAATTATACTTAGTACTCGATTGGAATTAATGCATGTGCCGTTTTACTGATGCCACTTTTATTTTACTTACTTAACTCACGCCCATGTCTTTACTGGGGTAGGTAGAGAACTAGAGACAATGGAGCCACAGCGCTTACCCTTACACCTCCAACTTTCGCTACCATCACATCCATTACTCTTCGCATGCAGATACCTGAGTATGAGTTTTAAATATAACCTAGACGGTTCCACGGCCGCTCATATTTTTAAAAATTTAACAGTAAATGTTTTACTAGGTAGGTACCTTATCAAAAATCTTTGAATGCAGTTTTTTCCTACTCTAAAAAGGAGCAACAATTCATTAGAAGTAAAGTTTTTGTTAATAAAAAAACGTTTCAGTTACATCAACAAATATTTTCGCTAACCGGCCTGTCGACCTCTAAAGATCGCAACCGTGATAATATGCAAAATATATCTTGGCACGTTGAAAAAGTTATAAAAAAACTAAAGGTGATTGGACTTTGAATGACCCATTTGTATGTAGTTTCGTGTATTTTTAATATGCGCTATCTGTTTGTATTTAAGTCCATGGCCCACGAAGGCGTTTTGGCTTAATTTTCAGTCCAGACAGTCCAGTTTTTTTGCATGTCCTCCCGGTCTAAAAACTCGTGATAAACCGGACAATATCTAGAGTGCTGGCCATGAACGGAAACAACTGTTGCCATAGATAAATTTCAGCGAGCTGTCGTTGAGTAGACCTAGATCAATAGTGCACACTCTTCTCGTTATACTTGGCTATTTTCAAACTAATCCCTAAACGTAACATAGTCACATTTCATCACAGGACGGCAGACCGAGGTAACCATAATCGGTAATACTCGTATAACCATCATCAGTCTATCTACCGCTCTTTATTAGTGCTTGTGGGCACTGAGCGACCAAAGTAACATTGGTACCGGTCAGAATTTAGTGAGGTTCGAACACGGGTCTCATCGACATTATCGACGGTTACAAACTTTGTCCGGGTCTTGTGCTGTGCTAAGACGTCTGACAACACCCGTAAAGCGTCCCATTCACGTTTCGGGATCGGGAAAATAGCGTGGTATAACGAGAGGAGTGCGTCTGTCAATGGTCAAGGTGCAAATTCATGCCCTCAAGTTGGCATAGCGGAGGTAACTCTAGACTGATATTTCTTCCCGGTAGAGGTTGTTCCGGTTTATGGACCGCACTTTAGCTTAATATGAATAAAAAAAGGGTACTATAGTTATCATGAACTTCTAACTTCATATGCACTTTATTAGTGCCTATAGGTAGCACTAGTTAGTATACCTGAGTAGGTATTTAAAAAAAATGAAGGTTTTATTTTATTTCAACAAGATTTTTATCATGATGGAAAAGTCCTGTTCGTAGATCGATACCTCCAACCCAAGACCCTAATATAATCAATTTATAAGTATTTTATATTTACACTAGCAGTCGACCCGCGACTTCGAACGCGTTACAAATAGTTCCCACTATACCGGCGTATTTGTTCCCTAATTACGAACTTTTATTATTCACGATGCATCATTAGGTAGGTACAGCATCTTCAACAAAGTCACTTACAGAGTTGGTATTTAACCGGGTCCATCATTAAAAAAACACAGAGACATGCTTGCAGGTGTCAGTCGCCTCCACTATGCCGGCTACTTCTAAGTTAATACTTTAAAATGGTGGTACCTACCACCCAGGAACGACAGACTATACTTTGTCGTGTTTTTTAGACCAGTTGAACTAGAATTTGAGTAGCTTCTGAGATTTTATCGACATTTTATGATTCCGTTGAATTTTCTAAGTATTTATTGCGTTTTAAAAGCGTTCAAGCGGACTTTTTGAGGTTATGATCGTTTTTATTGACAAAACAACATATGTATTTTAAATTAAAATGAACTAATCCGTAATTCTTAGGTCTTAAGGTTGAAATTTACACACATAAATTCAAATTTTGATGTTTTTTATAATTTTTTTATTGCCAACTTTTAATTAATATTGCTTTGTGATTTTATTAGTTAATTGTTAAGCTACTTATTTATATACCAAATATTTTCTTTTTATCAGATATACAGTTACTTTTTGTATTTTTATTTTAGGTTTATAGTCTATAAAATTAAAAATATAACTGTCACATTTGAGTGGCAGTTTTAGACATTTGTTAAGTTTTTGGCGAGCAACTACTGTTTGCCTGTGGAGTCTTGTAATATGCCGAGGTGCTATAATAAAAAAAAGTAAATTATTAGTCGAAAGTCGAGGTATAGCTCAAACAATAGATACGGTTAATAGTGGATACGCCACAACAGTTTGAGTTGGGATTCAAACCCACGCCTAAATTAAATGGAATTTAATTTGTTGTCGTGTTTAAAATTATATTTCGATGTAATTTAACTGTAATCCTATTTTAATAATAACCTTTCTTGTGTTAAATTAATCTTAAATAAAAATAAGCTTATAACAAATTGTTATTGCGTTGTTCATTTCTTAAATCAAAACCATGATTTTAATTATATTTTAAATTCTATATCGCTTATTAATAAGGCTTAAAATTATAGGAAAAAGTCAAAATACCTAGTTGACAACTAAAAAATGACACTAAATTATTATACGTAATTTCTATATGACAAAATGTTTTTCTCGTCTGGCAACATTCCCGCCTTTTTGAAGCTACCGCTTTAACGTTATGCAAATACTGACTTTCACTGCGATTTTAAAATTTTATAAAATATAACTATAACTATATCTACTGATAACGTATGTTGTTAATCTAATTGTAAGAAAACGTTTCAAAATCATGATTTCTCTTCCTTTATGATTTAACGGTTTATGAAACGTCAAATTGGAATTTAGAATATCTCGAAAACCGAAAAATAATTATCCGGAAATGTGCGATCTGATAATATTGCATTTTTTTAGAACGGAAATAATATATATTTTTTAATTAATTGAAATTAATTATATTGATTTTAAAGAAGTCTAATAAATTTGAAATTCTGTAACTTTGTTAAACTTTCACATCTTAAAAAAAAATTGTTGCATCGAGAATTCAACCACATATTTATTTAAAGATTTTACTAGAATACCTGTTCTTTTGGTATTACGCAACAAAATAAAATATTTTAAACTAAATTGCAGATTTATATGCAAGTGGTCATTGTCAATAAAATTCTGGAGTTTCTCTGCATAATAAGCAGTTAATGTCAAATATTTGTTTGAAATATCGGCCCGAGATCTATATTGTCATTGCCCATTGCAATAATAATAGTATAATTTAAAGGAGATTTATTTAACGAAATACCTATCTAATAATGAGATTTTTATTATAAAAACGAATTATTTTAAAATAGTTAAATGAGAAAATTAAAAATTTAATTGTCAAAACAAAATTGTCGCTAATAAAATTTGACGCTTTTAGTTTTCTTTCCTCGAAGGCAAATACTTCAAACAATTCAGCTTTTCGGTTGCGTTCGGAAAGCCCGCACGAACTCACGCACGATCCACATTCCTTCTTACGCCCGCTTCGATCATTTATTTAGAAAGCTTATTATCAACAACTGCGAGTGATACACGCTATTTAAGTTCTTATTGCTGTTACATTTAAGGATTGTTTTTGATCGATATAAAAGTTTCGTTTAGTAATTAAGGGCCGTGTATTCCGGAGGGCATGCGACTATTGTTTTTTAGGACATAGATGATGTACTACGTCTAAGTTTTTTTGAGCGTTTCTTAAGTTTTATTTTGTAAGTTGTTTTTATAGTATAGGGGGAAGACGAGTAAGACTATACTCTACACCCTACGGAGGACGGGAACGGAAGAAACGTCGAAACACTTAGGGTCGTTTGCACAACTTTAACTATTACTTTTACCGCCGTTAAACGTTTACATTTACTCCACACGCGTTGCAATATCGTGTAAATTCATATTGTTATCGTTAAAAGGGTGGCTGATCTCGAAAAAATAATAGAAAAACATATTTGGCTTCGTTTCATACAATTAATGTTAGTAATATTGGTTTGACGATTACTTTAACTTTAACCAGCCAAGATTCGCTGGTTAAGGTTAAAGTAACCGTCAAAAATTACAGGCGCGTCGGCGTTGGTGCAACTCATGTGGAGTAAATGTAAACCATAATGTAAACGTAACGGTTAAAGTAACAGTTAAAGTTACTTTAACCGGCCTTCTGGTGCAAACGACCCTTAACATATCGTCTACCTACCTATAAATAAAATTGTATATCGTAGCTGTCAAATAGTAACCTTTCATTTTCACATTAGAACAGCATACAAGGTCAAATGTAAGCAAATAAAGAAATCAATCATGCTTATTGTTGTACAAACGAAGAAATAATTTGTAGTTCATTTAATTTTCTACAGACACCGTACGTGGCAGACACGTACCACCAACACCATAGACACAAAAAGAATTCATACATGTTCAGTATTATCTGGTCCAGTGACACAATGAAGGCTGTTTTTTTAATGCCTGTACTAAGCAACTGTTTGTGTCACTGAGAAAGAAAGAAAAAACTTAATTCATCCCAAAATAAATATTTTTGTGAAACACAATAGCAAGTCTGGACGCGAATCTGATCGACTGCTGGTTAGAATTTAGCGAGATTTAATTAAACACCGGTTGATCGTGAATTCGTCTATTCGTCGAACTCGTCTCCTCAAGCCGGCATAGTGGAGGCGACAGCTGCCCGTAGATTTCTCTGTAGTAGCAGTTGTCTCCATTCATGGACCGCACTCTAGCTTTACATCAGGCGGAGTGTTGTCACATGCCGAGCTACAATAAAAAAAAATTAATTATGAGCATCAAATAAAATTATGGAACATGGAATTTTCCGTGTATTATTTTTAAGTCTTATTGAAGAATTTTAGGTCTTATTTTTAGTTATTAATAGCAGTGTGCAGAGGCACCGCATCAAGCCGGAATAGCGAATGCGACTGCCTTCTCTGACAGCAGTCGTTAATGGATCGCACTCTAGCTTAACATCAGGCGGAGTGCGAGCTAAAATAAAAAAAATTTTGAATAAAAACGGCTGTCAGTTGTACATTACGAACTAGAAGAATTGTTTTTCTATCTAGTCATGACAGTATGACTAGATGGAACAAGCCAAGGCACATACAACTTTACAGAGACATGGATAAGCGTTTAATTCCTCGATAGTACTTATGAGGTTAGTAGGTAAGGTAGGTCATACTTTTGATACGTTCAAAGATTTAGGTTGATAACTAACGCTTCATATATTATAGTGTTTTTTGCTAATATGATTGATTATCCTATAAGTATTAACAGTTGGTCAAACTAAATACCTATTTGTAGCTTATTAATGTAAACAACTGTGATTAAATTGATAGGTAGACTGATTGTCGTTATTAGCTTCATCTGCTGTGTAGTACAATCACTACTTTCTAATATGACAACCGGCATGGCGGAGGCGACTGCTGCCTGTATTTATCGATAGATACTATTATATTAAAGGTATAAAATATAGCTACGCAGGCACCTACATGTGCCCGGAGTCTCAAGTTCGACCCTTGATAAATTTTGATGATATTTGGGGTAGTTCAATATATCAGTGATATCTAGGTCTGTAAGTTTTTTTTTTTAACTTTATTATAGAAAAAGAATTATCGCTGCCTATAGTTTGCCCTCCCATGTGTTCTCCCAGTCCTTTCACCTTGGATCTGAAAGCGGAGCGTGAAAAAGCACCTTCTCATGTCGGCATAGTAGTGGCGACTGGAGCCAGCGTGCGAGCGGTTTTCTAGTCGTCAATGCTCATGGACCTCCACTGAGTTTACCACCAGACCAGTCGAGGTCACTTGTTGTGCCAACATAAAGAAAAAACTTTCATGAATAATTTGTCTAATTTATAAATTTTAGATTTCCATTTCCAATAAATATCTAGACTTCAAATTAAAAAAAAAGGCTTCATCATCAAAATTGATTAAAGTTTAGATGTCGAAAAAAGTTCGGAACTAAAAGAAAAATCGTTATAAATTAATTTCGACTGAACTATTCCCTTTTGTTTTTGTGTGGATAGAGTCGGCAGGGTCCACCTCACATACATATGACAGAACGGGAGAGCGGTCCAAGGCTTCTATCCTCCATTTGTGGGCGATAACTAAGCAAATATGCTGAAACACGACAGTTCCTCCGCACAAACAAATCTCAACGTGTTCGCCGCGTCGCCTGTTTTTAGAGACTCTGTCAAAGCGTAACGACGCTTTTGTTTCATATTCAGTTAGTGCTTGTACTCATGACCACGTATTAATTTTGTTCCAAGTTAGTTCCCATAATCGTTCAAATGAGAGTCCGTATTCATGACCGTTCCGACACATATATGTATTATGTATATCTCTCAATAGTCGAGTCTGAAGGCACATTTTCAAAAACCGTCTGGCGAGTTCCTCTTAATTTTCTTCCTAACCTTACCACAGACACAAAACCTTAGAACAAAATTAATCTAATTCTAAACTATAATAAATGTTAGTCACTACCGTACAAGTGTCAAAATCGGCAGCTGATTACAATACTTGCAATTCAACTAGTCAAATAGCCTTCGAATGATCGTAATTGGTCGATGCAGCCTACAGACTGCTTTATTAATATTATTTAGATAACAATTATATTCATATAAGATACTTACAAGTAATAGTGATGTGGAAATCGAATGCCTACCTCTTTGATAATAGAGGTCAGTTTCTCGAAAACAATTTTTGAAAGGAATAGGTGGTAGGCAAAGTACAGTTATTAGTCGAGTATGCCGTCCGGGGGAAGTACCACCACTTTCAAGAACCACCAGTAAAGTGACCTCGTCTCGTTTCGGGAACAGTTTAAAAGTAGCCGGGTATAACGAGAGGAGTATGCCGTGTCAAAAGATGGTGCACATTCGTCTTCTCAAGCCAAGCGGAGGGCGGCTGCTGTCCGTTCATGGACCGCACTCTAGCTTAACATCAAAATACATTGACAAATAGAAAAAAAGTACATTTGCTATCGCTATCGTCTCATATTAAGAGTCGCATCTTTGATTTTTATTTTGTTTTATACAGCATTATAACAATTTGCCAGTGCCAAAGTAAATATTTTTGCATCAAGTTAATATTGCGTACCACGAGTCATTCATTCATCACACTAAAGAGTCAGGTCAAGTCACAGTCGAGTCAAAAATTGCTCCAGTAAAGTGGTAGAATCTTTACTGAAACTTCCTACGGAGTTTTGAAGGGGAAATGGAAACACAGGTTCTCTTCTTTTAAATTGTTTGCCCACACTCACGCACGTTCACGAACACCTAAGGGTTAATAAGTGGATTATGGATTATTACGCATTAAAACTCGAAGAAACATACAGCTCGATGACATCAATCATGGAGCACTTGGCGGAGGGTTAGAGAGATGATTCTTTTTGGGGCGTGTAGGGGGCGCTCCCCCGCGACCTCAGGAAAACCTCGACTTTGACCGGAAGTGGACTCTGGACCGCCGATATCTCGGAAACGGAACGAGATAGGGCCGAACTCCCAAAACAAAGATTGCAGGGAACGACCTCTAATTTCGAAATCGGTACCTTAAAAAAAAAATTCCAAACAAACTTTTTCAGCGGCCAAATAACTAGTTACGCATTAAAACTCGAAGAAACACAAGTTTAGGAAAATAATTCAAGACAGATAACTTAACGTCTCAAGATGGCCGCCAAAACTCCTGGGAGTCGCATCTGTTATACTAAGTTTGATGAGAGTATTTCTTCTAAGGTTATCCCAAACGCGACTAGGTCCTCACATTTTTAAAAGAGATATTAAATAATATATCTTAGCAAATGACACTTATGTCATGGTATTATAGAACATAATTGAATACACGATAGAAATCAGCTACGGAACAATTTACCGTAAACACAAATACATACGCATAAATTTCAAAGCTACAAATAATAACGTGACATATATATTATAATCTGGGTACCTAACCCACGGCTTTATGAATACCTTAATCTTGTTTCGGCGAGTATAATTCGGTCCTAGGGACGAGTTTTTGCTCGACGTAAAATGTTACATCCGTTGTTGTTTCGGAAAATTAAAAAATTACTCGCGCAATATTGACGAGTAAATTAGTTCTTGTAAGTCAATATTAATCCACTAGATCAAATTCACGAAAATGAGCGTCAATCATTAAATTGTATACGTCGGATGTATGTTCTAATTTTTTCTTTAACTCGTCCCATGGACCCAAAATTTAGGACAAAGAGACACTATAAGCTTTATAAACAAACGCGCCATTCCGTCTACCAACTACGAGGTCACACTGATTAACCGTATTTATAGGAGTTGGGCAAATTATTTATTACCATTTGTTAGCAGTGTTTAATAGGTCATTAAATATGTATTCAAATGACAAGAATCACTGAAAGTCGTGGGGAAAATTGTTGGTTTGAACAGCGTGTTCACGTTTTCCAATCCACGTTCAAACCCACGGTTTTTAAAATATCAGTCCGCTACCACTGATAAATATCTTCAAACAGCATTCACCTCCACTATGCTGGCCTAATGAGACGAATGTGTTTTACTCATTATATTTATTTTGTTCATGAAGTATTAAATCGTATTTTAACAACAGTGACTTCCTTGGTATATAGTTTTAGTATTTATTTGTTTTTATCCTCCTAAAAAGTTTGTATGAACCATATCTTAAAAGGATGAATGAGAGGAGATTGTATTCGAAAGAATTACGTGAAAGAACTTTGTTACTAACCCATAACCAGTAAATAAATTATTTGATTTGAAAGTGGTGGGCAGTGTCGCAAGGGGGCGCCCTAGGAAGACCTTTCTCAGCCAGATTTGTGAACTGCTCAGAAAGGGTCAGGTGAGGAGCACCCTCAACAGACGTGAATGCATGAGGAGGATAATATATGTATGTATATTGGCGCAGGTTATTCTTATAAACAAGTATTAAATTATAGTTTTTCGTGGTGCGTTTCGAGTGCGCTGAGATAGTTTTGTGGCAATTAACATAATACCTAAAACATATAGTAAAACCACCCATGTGTAATTTCTAAAATGTGTTTATGTTCTCCATTAATAAAATTTTTATTTGCCAAATACAAAAAAAAAACCCACAGGATTTATTCCTTTTTTTTGCTGGTGGTACTTATTTGAAGATATTTGACATCTGCAAGTTAACTGCAAGTCCTTTTTATTCATTTCTTAGTTGACTCTCATAGTATAAACAAATATATATCTGTAAGAGGACGCAGCAAGCAGAGTGGAGTGGTCGCCATCGATCGCTTGTTCCTATATCATAATTTATTTTAATTAACAACACACTGTCGACGACGACGTGGGCGCCCGTGATTGAGAACAGACATGGTAGGTACGGATGAAAAAAGATGAAAAGAAGTGGGGACAGCTCTTAACGACTTTACGACTTCTGCAAACTAAAATACGTACATACAACCTTATTGGGAGAGGCAGAGATTTTAGACGCTCGCTCAAAGAAAACTTGGTTTTTCGACAATATTTCAGTATAAAAAGGAGAAAAAATGTCGCGTTTCGGGAATAGTTTGAAAGTAGCCAGATATAACGAGAGGAGTGTGCACTGTCAATCTAAGATGGTACATGCTCGTCTCCACAAGCCGGCATAATGGAGGCGACTGCTGCCCGCACAGGTTTCTCTGTGGTAGCAGTTGTTTCCATTCATGGACCGCACTCTAGCTTTACACCAGGCGGAGTGTTGTCACATGCCGAGCTACAATAAAAAAAAAAAAAAAATGCCCATTCGCTTAAGAGAAATGGGTCCATAATTTTTTTTCTCGAACTCGTCGTATAGTTCACGTCAGTTTTTCCCCTGGGTTATTGAGTAAATTAACTTTTTCTGATGTATATTTGTGGGTATTATTTGTTATAATAAGTGATGACATCTGTTTTTTAATGTAATTAAACATTGTCTATTGATTAGTATATAATGTTGTAAAGTAAATGAACAATAAGATATTATTTAAGAATATTGTTTTGTTAACAAACTGTCAGATATCAAATGGACCCAAAAATGGGCATTCTCCTTTAGTACCATTATTTTCAATGAAGTGATCTAGTTGTGTTTCGGGATAACGAAATAAGTGTGCACTGTCGACCTGAATGATGCACATTCATCTTTTGGAGCCAGCATAGCGGAGGCGACTACATCGGGCGGGATATTGTCAATTATGCCAAGTCTATAAGGAACCCTATTAATATAATCGTTGGTAGTATTTATACATTGATATTATTGCAACATAACACTAGCTTTATTAAAGTAAAACAAAATAGAATTTGCGTAGTTAAATAAAAGAAAAAAAAACAAGTTGGTAGACGGCGAAAGCTGTATTTATGATTTCACGGTATCATTGCAGCCATCTGTAGTATGCCTGACTAGGGAAGCACTGCACTGATATTCAGAAAACGAAGATGACATTGCTATAAACCTATATCTAAAAATTTGCGGATGTTTGTATGTTATCTGTACTTTAGTCGGTCATTGCCTGTGATACAAGCACTACTTTTTGATTAATATTACACTTTTGTGCACGACTATTCGCTCTACTTTTACTCATGCGTAGAGAACCTAATAATTAATTAAAATTTTTATTGTGATAAAAAGAATAAATTATAAAAAATCAATCTCGCTATTAACTACACGTGAAGTTTGAAATATGAAAATTGTAAAAATTTAAAACTGATTGGTAATAAGGAGTAGATTTAATTTTCTACAAAATTAACTAAAAATCATCGACAAATTCGAAAAAAAAAGTTGTGGGCCCATTTGTCTAAGGCATTCTCCTACGGATGACCCCCTCTCCCTAATCTTACGTAAGATTAAAATTGCAAAAACATTGGCAAAAAAATTAAGAAAACAAGTGAATTTTGCAATTTTCAATCATATTATATAAAGCTCGATTACCACTGACTCACTGACTGACTGACATATATTATGAAGCACTTGCCGGGGGGTTAGAGGGGTGATTCTTTTTGGGGGGTGTAGAGGGCGGTCCCGGGACCTCAGGAAAACCTCGACTTTGACCGGAAGTGGACTCTGGACCGGAAGTGACGTCGATATCTCGGAAACGGAACGAGATAGGGAACAAGTGCCGAAACAAAGGTCGTAGGGAATGCCCTCTAATTTCGATATCCATAATTTGTTTTTGCAAAAAAAAATATTTTTCAAAACTACCCGAAAAAAAACTTTTTCAGCGCCGCGAAGCGCGCCCAAAAAACTAGTTATATTATACATATACAGCTCGATTACCACTCACTCACTGACTGACTGACATATATAATGAAGCACTTGCCGGGGGGTTAGGAGGATGATTCTTTTTGGGGGGTGTAGAGGGCGGTCCCGGGACCTCGGGAAAACCTCGACTTTGACCGGAAGCGGACTCTGGACCGGAAGTGACGCCGATATCTCGGAAACGGAGCGAGATAGGGCCAAAGTGCCGGAACAAAAGTTGTAGGGAATGCCCTCTAATATTGAAATCCATAATTTGTTTTTTCAAAAAAAAATTTTTTTTCAAATTACCCGAAAAATAATTTTTTCAGCGCCGCGAAGCGCGCCCAAAAAACTAGTTCATATTGAGCTTTATAACTGAGTTCATATATATCATAATAAGGTCGATTACCACACCACACATATATTATGGAGCACTTGCCGGGGGATTGAGGGGGTAAAACTTTCGGGGTATATGAAGAAGAAAACCTCAACATGTTCCGGAAATCAGTTTCGTCCGGCTCCGGAACGGAACAAGATAGGGCCGAAGTACCGGAACAAAGGGTGTAGGAAAAGGGGTTTAATATCGAAATCGATACTTCTTTTTTCAATTTTTTTTTTAAACTACGCACAAAGCTATCTCAAAGCCACAAAATATTGGCTGACTATTGTGATCTTGTAACAACATAGACCTTCTCCCTCACCCATGTAAAAAAAAATAAGACTTGTTCGGACATTCACTCTCTCAAAATATCGTTTTTAAATTAAAATTGTACAACCATTTAAAATTGTCTACTCCATAAATGGCATTGTAGTGTCTAGATTTACATAGTGAACGTGGGCAAGAAGTGCGGAGTAAGCGAAACCGATGGCATAAGAAGGCACTGCGCCATCAACAAACCTACCAGTTATTTATCTTTTATTATTGAATTTTGCAAGGAAAAGAATATGTAACATATAATACGAGTTTGTCTACAATATTAAAAATGTGAAAGTTTGTTTGTATGTCCCAAAATCACGCGCAAACGGCAAATAGATCCTAATGAAAAGCGTAGATATAAATTTTGGGTTAATTAAATAGATAATGAATACCTTTTTTTAAACTCTTACGTTTAGATGGCCCCTTTATTGAGAAAAGCTTTTCATAGATTTTTGTTATTTATTTTTATTTGTTATTAGCCCAGTCTGTCCGTCCTAGGGGTACCACCACTTTTAAATGTAACACTCGTTAAGTGACCTAATCGCGTTTCGGGATCAGTTTGGAAGTTGCCAGGCATTACGAGAAGAGTGCCAAGCCGGCATAGCGAAGGCGATTGCTTTATGCAGAAACACTGTGGTAGCATCATCAGGCAAAGTGTTGTTACATGTCGAGCTACAATAAAAAAAATTGTTTATAAGATTTAGTTTTAAACAAATATATTTTTAATATTTAACCATCTTTGTTTCAGGTACCTATCTTGATTTCTTTTCATACTGAAAAATGGCTACACCTATACTGGTAAACACTTTGTATTATATCATAGATATTTATTTCGATGACGCCCACTTATACAGTACCTACTACCTAGTACCTGAATAATGTGTATGGGAAAAGAACATTGGCCTATCTAATACCAAAAGTGAACAATTTTACCAACAAACATACAAAATATGCTAAACGAGCAGGAAGAAAATCAAAAACGAGTTAAAAAAAGGGCTTAAGTCTATTTCGTGAATTCTATCTCGTGATAGAATGTATAGATTTCATAATGAAAGCGATTAAATTACAATGAAAATTGAAACTACTTTTTTATCATAGCTCAGCATATGACAGCACGCCTCCGCTATGCCGGCTCGAGGATGGAATGTGCACCATCTGTGTTCCACCATTCAGTTGACAGCGTACACTCGTCGTTATACCTGGCTACTTCTAAGTTGATCCCAAAACGCCAATAAGTTACTTCACGGGTGCTAAACTTAAAAGTGGTGGTATTTTCTGGACTGGGCTAATAAACATCCTCAGTCTGCCTACAACTCTTTACATCTCTTTTTTTATGAATTTAAAATAATAAAAAAACCCACAAAGTAGTACAAAGTGATTAATTTAATAATTTGTTGTTTTTTTTTTGCAATGGGAACAGAAATAAAAAAAAACACTGTCGGCTTTTTAATATGAAATATCGCTTACAAAAATTCCCAGTCAATAGAAACACTAGCAATTGTCATTGTAAGAGAAAAAAAAACATGTCTGGCGCCGAATTTTGTACCTGTATACAAAATTAGAGACAAATTCCAAAGAACAATCGCCTCTGTTACTACCAGCTTAAGTTCTATATTTGTGTGTAAGCATTATAAAGTACCTGAGCACTTACAATTTGGTCCCTATAATTATTATGAATGATAAAAGATGTCTGAAACCAATAGAAAAATAATACAAAGGGTCATTTGTAATTTTCTCAGATGTTACAAAATTATAGGACAGAATTATTATTAAAATGACATTTTTATAATGCATATTCTCTATTAACGTCTTTGGCTAGTTAAATGGAGTAAAAAAAACAGCGGCTGTATAGGTCTTGTTCCCTTTGCCGTCCCATAAAATATTATCTAGATAAATAAATTCCGAGAATAAGATAATTCTAGAGGTTATCTATCTAGGTAGTTATATCTCTTCAAAATTAATTAATATTATCTATTAGTTTATTTTTTATAAGAATTTTAATGTCTCATCATAAACGCTATTTCCAATACCCTTTAACTATGATCTATAATTTACAAACATTGTTGGTTTTAAAACTTTATGCCTTAAACATTTTATAGCTCTTAATGGGATTCTAGTGGGATGTGAAAAGAAACCGCGGCTTAGGGTACGTTTACATACAGACAGTGATCCTATTCGTTTCTAATTCTTTATTTTTATTATGTTAATTAACAAACTGATGTTCTGCGATTCGTATACTTCTACATCATGAAGGTTTTTAAGTTTTTTTTTATTGTAACTCGGCATATGCGGTCCAAAAACGATAACAATTGTTGCTACATATAAAGGACAATGTCCATTTTTGAGCCCACTAGATATCGTATAATTTGTTAACAAAACAAGATTTTAAAATAATATATAATATTATAATACTTTTTCATTAATTGATTTAAATTATATCAACACATCGTTTACTAATCAATAGACAATGTTTAATTACATAAAAAACATATATTACCAACACATATACCAACCAACGAACGCTAAATCGCTGTCCATCCTCATTGGCAAAATTCCGCTTCCTGGCATCTTCATTGTGATGCGACCAACTTCTGACACCATATTTTGGTGGGTTCGTGTTGAAATAAAACAGATGCTTCCGGATTCTTGTTTATTCGATGTTTTCTCAACCGACCTCTAATACAAGATTTTTGACAAGTCTCTTTTACTGGCATAGACTACAGTCGACGAGGCAAAGATGTTGAGCCATAGACTATAGACATTCATAACAATTAAAACATTTAATTTTAACATAACCTCAAATATTGCATTAGAAAAAGTTTAATTATTCAATAACCCGGGTGTAAAAATTAAAACTGATCGGTGATTAGGAATACAAATTTATTTTTCTACAAAATGAACTAAAAATCATCGACATACTTGAAAAATATATGTGGACTCATTTCTCTTAGGCGAATGGGGAATTTTCCTTTCTACATGCAGTTGCCTCCGCTATACCGGTTTGAGGAGACGAATGTGCACACTCCTCTCGTTATACATGGCTACTTCTAAACTTCTTGGGTGTGTTGAACATGATGGCACTGCTCCAGGACGGCAGACCATCATCTTTTAATGTAAACTCGCCCTAACTGCAAGTAAATTTACATTTAGTGAGGAATTCGCTAGTTCATCGGTAACTTTAATAGTTTGATAGTATCCATACGTTTAACTTTGTTGCTAATTATTTTCCTAACTATGACTATTTTATGAGTTAAATTCTCATGTTATATGGTGGTCTTCACTTTGAATCCTGCTTTTATTGTACAAATAAAAAAAAAACCTAGGCAAATAACTAGGATTGTATGTACATAAACTTAAGTATTAAACCTCAATACAGAATATGTACTATCAAAATGTACGCGTCTATGACGATACGCCACAATGGATACAGGAATTTGGATGACGAATTTACTTATTCGAAAGTACTTGAAACTAAACTTTTACGTGTACTGAATTTGTGAATGGTTTTTAGGTGTACCTAAATATTTTCTTATACTACTATCTGTACTAATGTATATTTGTATTTTAGTACCTACGGCAAGCCAATCTGTGGTGGAGTGGTAGACCGACTGATGATTGTTAGTTATTAGCCCAGTCTGCCGTGTAGTCATATTCCGAGCTACAATAAAAAAAGAGAATTGTCTGCAGATAGGAGTCACCTTCACTATACCCGGCTGTGTAATGATAAAAGCTCTATTGCGCGAATACTTAGTTTTATATTTTTCTTTACTAATGGTCTCCTATCATTCATAACTAAAATTAACTCATATTACAAACTATATTTTATATTACCGTACATTTTTCACCTGAGCATTCTACTATTTTAATATAGAAAAACTACACCGCTACCCTGCGCCGGAGTCACTCTATAAAAGTCATTAACTGCCAGTGAAGATAATTGATGAAGCCCACAGATTACTATTCCGAACACGGCACAAGCAAATATGATCTTTAAAGAACAAAAACTTAAAGCCTATATTAGTATCAATAAAATTAAGATTGCTACATTCACTTTGATATATTTGACTCCGGAAATTTCAACTTTAAGATGCTCGTTT
Organism: Tinea pellionella; assembly: GCA_948150575.1. Classification (NCBI taxonomy): domain Eukaryota; kingdom Metazoa; phylum Arthropoda; class Insecta; order Lepidoptera; family Tineidae; genus Tinea; species Tinea pellionella. The sequence continues at coordinate 8,218,927 of OX411252.1, forward strand.
TAAAATAGAAATTGGCTTGAAATTGTAATCATGATATGTAATAAAAGTATAGCAGAAGGGGCGTATAAGGGTTCTAAGACTAGAGTAAAGTTGTTTTTTTATTTTCAACATAATAAGCGAAGGAATAGAGGCGCTTCCTTTTTGGTATTATTAAAGACTCGTCACGTAGTTTCTTTCGGAGGTCCGGAGGTTATAATTTTGTAACTCGAACGTAATTACAAGTCGATATTGCGGGCAAAATCGTTAGGTTAAGTATGGATTTTGTTCATAATAATTTCTTGCTTGATTGTTATTCTTGGGTAAATCGATCGGTTTATAAGTTTTTGCGAGAAACAACTCAATATGGCGTATTTATATTTAAAATAAAAGTTTATTTTAGTATCAATAGTTACTATGTATACTTTGGTAGCTAGCAAGTATTAGCTTAGTACAGATATAAAAAAATATATTTTCGAGTTATACCTATTCGAGTTAAAATAGTACCTGCCTCTGTTATGACGGTGATTTGATTGTGTTATGTTTTAACGTTGGCAGCGATGAAGGATCACTATGTTTCTGGTCAGAACTTATTTCTAACACGAAATGTTAGTCAAAGAAGTACGGTTTAAATACCTCGGAGATGGTTTCCATTTAAATTTTGATAAAATAAAAACTCAACTCAGAATAGCTAGAGAAGTGTGTTCTGTCAAAGAATGGTAGGCATTCGTCTTCTCAAACCGGCATAGCGGAGGGTACTACTGCTTCGTTGAGTTAGCAGTTGTTTCTGCTGAGGGATCTCACTCTAGCTTTAATATCAGGCCGAGTGAGGTCACGAGGAGATGCTATAAAAAAATAACTGAATCAAATTAATAATAAAAATTATATACGGCTTACTATCGCGTTTTTGTGGCGAAAATTAATTAAAATAAACTCAATAGTCTTCGCACAAAACCAATAAAAACACTAAACAAAATTTTTGGAACAAAACCGCCGATTGGCGTTTGTAAATGACTCTGTATGTTTGGCCCAATAATAATAAAACCTCAAAGGGTTCTAACAATTAAGTTATAAACCATTCCGAGAAATAGCAAACGAATGCAAAATGCAACTGGTATTAAACCAAATAAAAAGTAAGGTTTATTCGGTCAAAAAAAGGGTTTTTTTGTGGGTTATCTTTACAACAGGATATCATAAATGTATAAAAATATACTCTTCTTTAGTGTTTATATAGAAAAAAGAATATTACATCTATCTATTCTTTTGTCCTAAGGGCCTTTACATTAACACGTTCAAAATGAATAAAGTATAGTCGCTCACATAATAACTTATAGAGTAATAGGTAAATTAAATCTATATTTATTTATTTGTTTGTTGAATTACTTTTGCGCTTTTTCTTAATTAAAAGAGCAGCCGTGGTCTAGCGATAAGGCGTGTGAACTCACGATCAATGAGACCCGTGTTCGAACCTCGCTAAATTCTGACCGGTACCAATGTAACTTTGTTATATGTACTTTGGTCGCTCATAGTGCCTATAGGCGTGTCGTCTCCTCAGCTCGGCATATGACAACACTCCGCCTGATATAATGCTAGAGTGCGGTCCGTGAACGGAAACAACTGCTACTACAGAGAAATCTCTACGGGCAACAGTCGCCTCCGCTATGCCGGCCTGAGGAGACGAATATGCACCATCTAGAGTGACAGTGCACTTTCAAACTGTTCCCGAAACGCGACAAAGTCACTTCACGGGTGTTCCATTCGAAAGACCCCAGGACAGCAGACTGGGCTAAATAATCATGATCAGACTGCCTACCACTCTTTTTAACAGACATATGAATTTTAATAATACACTTGTGTTTCGCATTGTACATTCCTAGATGCGGTCCGAACGAGACTGCCTCAATTTTGGTGAAACAATTTGGTTGAATAAAAAAAAACCTGAACAACAGTATTCAAGCAGGTACAATAGCCTGTATACCCCGTGACGAATGGCGACTATTATATATTTTTTTTCATATAGAAACATCGAGAAATTCCCCCGCAAAATTGTAACATCATGATGTGTGTTTTTGTTAAGAGTTTAAAAATGCACGTGACCGTAGAGTTTTAAGTGAATTTTTTTAACAGATGATGCAAGAGAAACGCTCTTAACTCATTTTTTTAACTCAATAAATCAATTTTGTAACTATTATTAGTTATTACTTGTTAGAGTTTTCTGCTACATAGAAATAGGCATGATAATTTAGATTTGTTTCATTTAATATTTTACACTCACACAGACGTAAGAAGACCCAGTAAGTAGCCAGGTATCATAAGAGGATTCTGCCTTGTCAACACTTGTCTTATCAAGACAGGTATAACGAGAGGAATATACACCCTCAATTTGGATGGTGCACATTCGTCTGCTCAAGCCGGCAGAGAGGAGGCGATTGCTGCCTCTAGAAATTTATCTGTTATAGAAGTTGTTTCCGTTCACGGACTGCACTCTAGCCTTACATGCATCCGGCGGAGTGTTGTTATATGCCGAGCTACAATCTATATAATAAAAATCAATTGCTGTTCGTTAGTCTCGCTAAAACTCGAGAACGGCTGGGTGGAAGTCCAGAGAAGGTTTAAAAGGTAGTAAATATGAAAAAAATGTTTGGAATATAGTAAAAACAACAATTTCGCTTTCCCTTGGAAACTATTTCTTTGGTTTTGAATGTCAAACATTCGATGTTCGTCCCGTCGTTTAGAAATCAATTAAATTTAAAAGTCGTTCAGAAATGCTTTTTTATTTATTGATTCTGAGGCGGTACGAAGTTTGCCGGGTCAGCTAGTAGAAAATAAAAATACCTGTGAATTGTTTTGTATTATTTTCATAGTCACCTCTTGCGACATCCCCGGGAAGTATTTATACTATTTACTTATTAACATGGTCACGTTATTTTGCGGTTTCAGACCACACATCAAATCAGACTTACAATTAACAACTTTCTTACTTATCTATTCTTACACAAAATCAAATTGGAATTGAATCGAAAACACTTTCTTATAACAATTTAAAATGTGTTCAGATCAACTCGATTTAGGCGCTCATTTTTGTACATTTTCAAAGTTCGAATACTAAAAAAGCTGTACAGTTATGTTTTTAGAATTATCGTACAATGAAAGCTAATGATAAACATAAATTTTGATAATAAAAATTATTTTCTTGTCTAACATTGGAGGAAAGGATAGGAACAATTTATAATCATAATTTCCTAATCAAATTCAAATTCAAATTATTTATTTTCAAAATACATGTGCTCTAAATATGTGGGTCTTCAAATGACAATAGTTTCAACATATTTTAGCCTTTCGGTCTGGAAATTAAAAATAGCTAGTTATACTAATTGAATAATAGTGAATAGTTGGAACAATAAAAAAGCTTTCGTTTAAAAAATGTTATTTTTAAATATTTACTTTATAGATAAGCATATTACTATCTACTTGCTTCCAAAAAAGTGTATAAGAATATAGCGTCAGATCTCGCCAACTAAGAATCTGTTTAATTGTAGAGAAACTTAATAATGTGACACCAGCCAACGACATCAGCCATTAACTAACGTTAGATGGAGATGAAATGGATACGATTATTAAATCCATTGATGTGTGCACAGTTTATTGAAAAAATATGTAACATACTCGTAAGAGTGGTAGGCAGGTCTTCAAAATACTACGCTCAGTCACAGGAGCGGGGGGTGGCTTAGATTTTTGTTACGTAGTCTATTTCGCCGAGGAGAAATTTCGCGCTTTATTGACCTATATTCAAATATGGCGCGCAGTGTTTAGTGCTTCAAAAACAAATATGAGTCAAATTATATTAAATTTGTTACACTTTCTGCCTGCGAAATGATTAAAAATCATACTTGTCAATACTACGTAAAAATTGAAAGGAGAGGGGGGGGGGGGGGGTCCTGGAATATACAAAAAAAATAGGTCACGTAGTATGAGTACATTCCCTAAGGTCAACGTGCAACAAGGGCACTTTACGGGTGTTACAATGGAAAGTAGTGGTACTACGCTAGAACGGCAGACTGGACTAATAACCATTATCAATTTGCCCACCATTCTTAAATTGACCAATATTTTTATACCTCATCCATAATTTGAACTTACTGTTGTCTTGAAGGTATCTAGAACCAGTGTTGTGATCACACTTTACTTAATGAGTAGTAATGTTATATTAGAAAAAACAAACATGGAAACCTGGTAACCTGAATAATTCTGTGGTTTTTATTATAGAAAATACGTCTTTAAGAAATCATCCATCCAACATTTCTATATCTAAAAATAAATATTAATATAAATTTCAGACTTTTCAGACCTCCCATATTTTGAAGAGTGGTAGGCAGACTAATGATGGTTATTTGTCAAGTCTGCCGTCCTGGGGTAGTACCACCATTTTCGAATGTAACACGCGTGAAGTGACCTTGTCGCGTTTCGGGAATAGTTTGAAAGTAGTCAAGTATAACGAGAGAAGTGTGCACTGTCAATCTAGACTCTCGATTGTCTCTTCAAGCCGGCATAGTGGAGGCGACTGCTACTCGTAGAGATTTCTCTGTAGTAGCAGTTGTTTCCATTTATGGACCGCACTCTAGCTTTACATCAGGCGGAGTGTTGTCATATGCCGAGCTACAATAAAAAAAAATTCATGAGTTCTTTCTAACAATAACCCGTTGCACACTCTTGTCAACAAGCCGGCATAGCGGAGGTGACGGCAGTTGTTACCGTTCAAATCGCACTCTAGCTTAACATCAAGGCGGGATGTGGTCACATGTCGAGCTACTATATGAAGCAACAATTATAAAGAATGCTACACCTGCGTTTGCTCTGTTTGATATATTCTTATGTTGAACATCTTTGCCTATTCTAAAGTGTAAAAGTATTTATAGCCAACGTGAGATGGCCTAATGACATATGTATGATGTGGCGACTACAAAGGAATATTACTTGTTATATTGTGTTAAAACCATAGATAAAAGTACAGTTAGCAATAAAATTACAAATAACAAAAATGCACACTCACGACGATCCACTTTCACGGGTGCCTTATTCTTGTTAAGTTTCGGTCCGGATTGTGATTGGAAATTTTGTATTAGTACTTACGTACGTGAAACTGCATTGATTGAAAATATCGTATTTTTTGGAAATTCTGGTCCATGTATGGTTTATATGTAGGATACTTGATATCAAGTGTATTTTCTATCATAAAAACATGTAATAAGTTTCTGATTACCTACTCCAAAAATGTGATAGGTATGTAAACAATTAATTTGTACATAATAAACACCTATTAGTGTTTATGTTTATTACTTTGTGTGTAGATACTCTTGTTAAAAATTTACATTTTTTTTTCTTTTCACCAAAAAGGTTTATTTTATTTTATTTTTACATGCCATATCTTCATAAATGCAAGTAGATCGAATTGAATTCAAAACGGTTTCATTGTCAAGAATAACACCTCCTCTCGGGCAGACGTCTATCTTCCGTCGACAAGAATGGCTCAATCGTACCAACATCAAAGACTAACCGGTGAATTATTTTGCCTTAAAAGGAGGGTAATGCTGTAATTTCACAATTATCTATCATATGTTGTTTAATGTAACCTGAAGGCATTGTAGTTTTTTATATTTCGACTAGGTAATGACTTTTGTTTGTGAGTGTACTTATTTGCTCTGTGATTTCTTATGGCATAAGAGAGTAGAGGCAGTAAGAAGTAGGTAATTTTTTTTGGGACGTCTTAAGTTTTATAGTATCTCTTTCAAGTGCAACGCCCGTGAAGTGAAAAAGTCGTATTTAGGATTCAGCTTGGAAATATAACGAGACACTAGTGTATGCACTATCAACCAGGATGGGGATTGGTGTCTGTACACATTTTTCTTTGGTAGCAGTTATTTTCGCTCATGGTTTGAATTGAGGGTTGAATATACATTAAAAAGGCGTGACAATTGTATTGTATTGTATTGTATATACTTTACCTACCTTAACAACAAATGTAGGATTAAAATGAAACCTAGTTTTTTTAAGATATTGTACTAGGTCACAAGTGTAAACGGTTCAAAATTATATGAAAAATAAAGAAAATAAAACTATATATCAATGATATAAGGCATGTTTCAGAATATCTGTCTACTAGATTGTCATTCTGCCGAGGACTTTATCCCATTGAGATAAAGTTTAATTTATTTAGATGTTCACCTTTACAAATTGACAATCTGTTTGTCCCGATATTTTTGATGCTGACTGTACAATGAGCAATTACATCGTTAAAAGAAGAAAAAAAACAATCACACATTAATAAAATTGTTGACAGCTTCTCGTCACTTTATAAAAAAAAACTTTACACAGATAATTAAACCTTAATTCTTTTAAAACAAAGGTCAAAGTTGATTGGCAACATGATACAAGAAGTTATTTATTTCTTCACACGATCTCGATGGGAAAATTGTATTAAAAAGAATAACCTAGATTTTTACATGTTCCTACTTTTCTAGTTAACTATTTTAATTAGTATTAGTAAAATGAGGCTCTGATCTAGGAGGGAACGCCAAATTTTAAAAGTAAAATAGTCTTAAAAATCTACCAATCACAAAATTTTTCAAGGAAATACCAGTCTTCTGTTCAGTAAATACCAGTGTCTTGGTTCAATTTTTTTTCTAGAATATTTTCCTTAGTCTAGTGTAGACAGGCTTCTTCGACGTGTTATTAAATCATAATCGTTTATAGACTTGAAATGGGGCTATAGTATACATTACCTACTTCCATATTCTGAAGAAACTGGTAGATGTAATTTTCAATAAACCAGTGAGTTTCTTAGAAAATTTACTGCTTATAATGCGCGTTATAAATGTAGAAATATTGTATAGGTACTCAGTTATTATAAGGTGAGTCCGGGTAAGTTAGTGTATTTAAATTACACGTATTTCTTATTATTTTGTTAATCTAGATGGTACACGCTCGTCTCCTCAAGCCGGCATAGTGGAGGCGACTGCTGCCCGCACAGGTTTCTCTGTAGTAGCAGTTGTTTCCGTTCATGGATCGCACTCTAGCTTTACATCAGGGGCAGTGTTGTCACATGCTGAACTACAATAATAAAAAAAATCTGATTATTTTTGGTTTTTCCAAAGAATATTAGAGGCACATTTTTCTCTGCATTTCTGTATAATTTAGTAGTAATATTTAAGTTATTAAATTTGGGATAAAAGCAAATGTGGTGAGCTACTCGTAAGATTTTGGAAGATGATGTCGGTCTATGCCTATCTCTGACTTCTCTAGCGTTATTAAATCTTATATAAATATATATTTTTTATTTTATCATGGGTACTTTTAATTGGTCCTAATAAAATTTTAATAAAAGTATTGCCTTCTCAAAAAATCCTTTTTTTAATTAATCTAAATCTAGACAGAAGCATTTAAAACTTTATACCTATTTATTAATTATATTTAATAGTAGATATTGATATATGAAATTAAATTTCTATCATATACAATTTCTTAAGCGTGCCTTGTTCGGAAAATTACTCAATCGATTTCTATAAAATCCAGTAAGGGAAGAGTTTGACGGACATGAGGCCGGCGACAGATAATCGTCGAGAAAGTTTTGTTAGTGGTTATTTTCCGTTAGTTGGACTATGTCTATGTGTGATATCTTTTGATTTCAACGTAATTGTATTCGTACTTATTTACTAGTGATAGGCATTTACTACTTAGTCTAAAAAAAATACACGACGATCCGAAATATTAGATCTAGATTGAATGCAGCTGATTTTTTCTTTTTTTAATAGGCAATTATTTTTAGAATTTTTTATGCATACCCCTGTGTAATTTTTGAAATAAATTTATATCCATATTGGACGCGAATATATTATTATTAAAATGTCTATTGTAGGCACTGAGCGACCAAAGTACATATATAACACAGTTACATTGGTACCGCTCATAATTTTGCGAGGTCTGAACACCAGTCACATCGATCGTGAGTTACACCTTTTACCGCTAACCCTTAATTACTCGCATGGGGTATATTTTACCCCACGGCACATTTGAAGCGCCATATCTCCGCCATTTTTAAAGTTTCACACAGTTTTCAGTAGTTGCCTAAATACCTCTCCCTACCACGGAATAGTCGCTGGCGCCTCGCTGTGCTGTATTGTTTTGTCAGAGTTCGTCTGAGGTATATATTACCCCACACGAGCGTTTGTGTAACTTTTAGTATGCGAGTAATTAGGGATTAATTAGGTAGGTACTACAAAAATTTATGTACTATATGTATATAAATAATAAATAAATAAACTCATCATTGTTATCTTTAAACATTTGATAAAACATCTTGCATTTTAAAAACTTATCTAGGAACATAATTAAAGTCTAGAATAGGACATTAGTGTTGCCTATCCGTATTGTTTCAAGGCACACTAAACTACGGTGAGCACTTGTCAACGCTTCCGTGGTATTAAAACGCGGTGAACTTGTTTTAGGACGGTTATACACTGACATTTTCTCTAAAGTAATTTCGTCGTTAGAAGTAGCTGTGGGTAACGAAAGGAGTAAGCTCTTACAACCCAAATGATGTAGGAGTCAACAAACTGGAATAGCGGAGGCGACTGCTTTTTGCAGATATTTCTCTCATTAAAAAATAACACAGGGTGTGCGTTTGCGTCATCCCGCGAACCAAAAGTTGTACATGACAGAACGGGAGAGCGGTCCAAGGCTTCTATCCTCCATTTGTGGGCGATAACTAAGCAAATTACTGAAACACGACAGTTCCTCCGCACAAACAAGTCACACAACGTGTTCGCCGCGTCGTGTGTTTTCAGAGACTCTGTCAAAGCGTAACGACACTTTTGTTTCATATCCAGTTAGTGCTTGTACTCATGACCCCGTATTCATTATGTTTCAAGTTAGTTTCCGTAATTGTTCAAATTAGAGTCCGTATCACCATTCCGATTCTTATTTTTAGAATCTATTTTCTTTTTGGCTTTTTTTTTTACATTTATCGGTCTATTATTAACTACATTACGGCACCATTATTTGTTAAAAATACCATTTAAATATCAAAAACAAGCAATGTGAATGCAACGGTGGGGTACGAGTGGTGTTGCGGTCATTCTACCCACAACTGATCCATTGCGGCTTGATTTTACATGAAACCTACTAGATTGTAGATTCCTCGCGGGCGCTTTTTTCCGCAATTGAGCAGCTCTGGCCTCTCGTTGTGCGTGAGTTGGTCTGCATCACCGCAGCCACCCGATGTCTCCCAGGAAGGCCAAGAGACTTCTCACGGGAGAGTCCTCGCCGTGCCTACTACCTACTTACTAATAAAAAATATATGCAATAACATTTTCATATTGGTTAAAAAGATTCCTATATGACTTTTTACATCAGATACAAATTTTAAATAGGTTTTGAGTAACCTAATCAGTTTACCTGGACTAATGTAAAACAGTCCTTAGATTATCTATACAAGAATGAAAGTCCTTCCAAGTATGTTAGATATGGTTGATGTATGTGTTAATTAGAAGGGTAGATAGAACTATTGCAAGTAGATTATCTTTCGCTAACGGAAGGGGATGAATTAATGTTAAATTACTATCGTTTTAATTAAATTATTAAACCATATAATACGAGTAGTATACAAAACAAATATTAATTTTATTACTTTTATTGTAGCTCGGCATATGACAACACTCCGCTAAAGAGCTTTCTCCATCACAGAGAAATTTCTTCAGTCAGCAGTCGCCTCCGCTATGTAGACCCGAGAAAATGAGAAGAATGTGCACCATCCAGGTTGACAGTGTACACTCCTCTTGTCTGACTACTTGCAAACTGATCACGAAGTGTGACATGGTCACTTCATCATCTTTTTAAAATAATAATCAATTACAGTACTTAAGTAACAACAATTTATAAAAAAATAACCGCTAATAATTATTAATATTTTCTTTTATTAAAAATGTATGTAGAAAAAATCCCTCTTTTGCAATGTCCAATGTTATTGCGTAAACGCGGATGGCGCTACCGTAGCCCTGCGCATGCGCCGATAAAGATCTTAAAAGATTTACAGTTTCTGTCGTGATTCTAGTGTTAAAAGTGTCTAGGACATTCTAAGTATGTGCTAAATTTGTAACTTAGGAAGGGTCGTCTTAGCTATATTTAACCCTGTTTCAAATACCAAATAATTGATTTTAATAAATTGCTTATATAATTTAAAGAATTTTTTTAACAATATTTGTTTTGTATGACGTATGCATACCAATTATCTACCTTGACTAATCTATGAAAATGACAAATACAGACGTCTTTCATATTATTATACATCACAAGTACACGCCGCGCAAACGCCACGCGCATGTGGCTGTTCCAAGCTTCAATTATTATAATTTATGTATTTACAAATGATCATCCCTAAAGTTGTCAAATGTGTTGAAAAAAAATAAAAATAACCGGATATACTTTATAACCCAATAACATATTGCATATTTTTGTTCCATTTATTGCGATTTTTCAGCCCGGATAGACATGCAAAAAACCGGATTCTCCGGTCAAAATCCGCACATCTGGCAACCCTAATCACCTTGTCACAAATTTATCTTACTTCATATTTAGTGCATAGTTTAGGCTACCTTACGTTTGCCCTAACAGACAGACAAATTAAGATTTTTATGTAGGAACATATATGTATATATACAGGGTGTAAAAGACAGGTACTACAAATAATAAAACATTATTGCAATATATAATATATTTTAGGATTTTCTTGTAAAATCAAACATAATAACTTCGCTGTTCATCTATCAGCTGTGAGTTGAATGACCTCTTGCGTGCTCGAGACCGTATATCAATCCTTGCATTCACATTGCTTGTTTTTGTTCGACGATGTTTTGTGTTTTTTTTTAACAAATAATGGTACGATAACATCATGTAGTTTAATATCAACTAATAACTAAAAAATTTCATTTTTTTAATGTTGGTCCTGGAAAAATGGATTTTTCAAAAATTTATTTTTCGCTATCCCTTATAGTTTCGGATTTGGTCATGTAAGCCCACTTAAAAAAATCACTCTGTATAGTACGCAACAGTTATAACGCTAGAGGCAAAGTGCAAAAGGAACGTAACTGGTAGACATACTCAGGGTCTATTGTGTAGATCGACCTTCCTGCTGATAGTGATCGTGAAGTATTTACAGTTACCGCCCTCTGAGCTATGTCTGTTTGAATTTTTGAAAATCTTCCTTATTATTAGGTACTTAAGGTATTCTACACGGAGGTCCCGGGTTCGTTTCCCGGTCGAAGCAAATAGGGTGTTGTAACTTTGTTTCCTTGTCTATGTATACTAACTTACAGTCTCTGTAAGCAGGCAGAGTGGAGGCAACTACTTTTTAGGCAACATTTTTATTTTTTATTTTTATTGTAGCTCTGCATGTGACAACACTCCGCCTGATGTAAAGCTGGAGTGCGGTCCATGAATGGAAACAACTGCTACTATTGTTTTCATTCTGTGGTAGCTATTGTTTTCATTCATGAACCGCACTCTAGCGGTGCAAAAAACACAGAGATCCCTAAAACAAATTCGTACTCCTTTCATAGATCCTTTCAAAGAGTGGTAGGCAGACTGATGATGGTTATTTGTCCAGTCTGTCGTCCTGGGGCAGTACCACCACTTTCGAATGTAACACCCGTGAAGTGACCTTGTCGCGTTTCGGGAATAGTTTGAAAGTAGCCAGGTATAAGAGAGGAGTGTGCACTGTAAATCTAGATGGTACATGCTCGTCTCCTCAAGCCGGCATAGTGGAGGCGACTGCAGCCCGTAGAGATATCTCTGTGGTAGAAGTTGTTTCCATTCATAGACCGCACTCTAGCTTTACATCAGGCGGAGTGTTGTCACATGTCGAGCTACAATAAAAAAAAAAATAGATTTGTAAAATTCTTTGCCCTATAATGTAGGTACTAGTAGAAATTATCCATGTTCGATACAATTGTCATGCGTAAGTTATAGTTTAAACTAACCGTCCGGTTAACATAAAATGTCCTAGAAAACTTGGTGTAGGCGACAAAACGCATTTAGATTTACCAGTCATCTTACATGAGCGATACTAATTTTTTATCGTATCAAAAATGATTCAAACTTTTGAATTGTAAAAATAAATCAATATTACCTCTGCATGTGGTGTAGATATATAGTAAAAAGGTTAGTATATCCCACAACAAGAGGGCAAACGTAATATAATGTTTGTATTGTTCTTGTCCTGATAACCAAATTAACCATAGTATAGGGTATTCTATTTTGGGGTTAGGGTATCTACATGTATTAATAAATTCGCTATTTCAAACAAGATAGAGATAAAATTATTATTATATAAAATTATCCTTATTTGATCAAGATTTAGAGCGGCCGTGGTCTAGCGGTAAGACGCGTGAACTCACGATCGATGAGACCCGTGCTCGAACCTCGCTAAATCCTGACCGGTACCAATGTAACTTTGTTATATGTACTTTGGGCACTATCAAAGAGTGGTAGGCAGGCTGATGATGGTTATTCGCCCAGTCTGCCGTCCTGGGGCAGTACCACCACTTTCGAGTGTAACACCCGTGAAGTAACCTTGTCGCGTTTCGGGAATAGTTTGAAAGTAGCCAGATATAACGAGAGGAGTGTGCACTGTCAATCTGGATGGTACATGCTCATCTCTTCAAGCCGGCATAGTGGAGGCGACTGCTGCTTGTAGAGATATCTCTGTAGTAGCAATTGTTTCCATTCATGGACCGCACTCTAGCTTTACATCAGGCGGAGTGTTGTCACATGCCGAGCTACAATTTTAAAAAATCCTATAAATGTAACAAAGCATTACGCATAGATGTAACTGAAATAACAATGAAATATTAAAAAAGTATATAATTTTTACATTCTGTCCATCTGTCGTGCGAAGTCGCGTCGCAAAATATCGTGCACATAGGACGATATTGTAGGAACATGTCTGAAGTACTCGCATTTCTAACGGTGTCTCTTTAAAGCCAAGTTCAGATATTATATTATATAGTCTTGAATTTCTAGATGGCATTTGGTTTTTTAATAAATAAATTATTTAAGAGCGGTAGACAAACTGGTAATGTTTATTTGTTTCCGTGCTGGGGTGTACAATCACTTTTAAGTTTAACCAGTGAAATGACCTAGTCGCGAAAAGTGTGCACTGTCAATCTGGGTGGTGTACGTCTCTTCAAACCGACATGGCGGAGGCGACTGCTGCCAGTAGAAATTTCTCAAAATTTACTATTCCTTAACGAAATGCCACCGAAACTACAAGACATGTACATTATAAACAGCACTTTGTTAATAAAAAATCATTCTGTATATCATAAACTAATAATCTTGGTAATATTATTAGTTGATGATATACAGGGTGAATTTTTCAAGTGGGCTTTCATGACTAATTCCTAAACTATAAGAGATAGCGAAAAATATCGAAAGAAGTCATGAGGCCGATTATTTATTAGATTTTTGAAAAATCCATTTTACCGGGCAGGAATCGAACCCATTGATTTTAAACTCGCCGATCACAAATAAACAAAATGAGGTTTAGTGTAAAATTGTGTTGTAAAAATGAATAAATAAAGGCTAGCAAATAATTTTAGCTAAAGTTCCGGGCTATCATATCTCCTTGTAACCTACTAACTTAATATATCATGTTACAAATGCTCGAAGGTGCAGGAACGTTTACCTCATTCACCACACAGCCCTGACTTAAATTACTGGTTAATTTTTAACTATTTTGCTACATACAATAGTCCGATTCTGTAGCCGCTGTCGAGTTGTATAAAGATGTTAGTGTTTTTTTTTAAAAATAGGTGATGTATTTTCTTTTGTTTTTTTTTTAATATTACTTAGGATTTATTTTTAGTTACTTTTGTGTGTTGTTTAGGCTTCAATGGGTCTGACGCCACGAATGTGAGCACAAGCCCCAAACGAAATAAAGAATAAAAAAAACTATTTTGTTAATTTATAATATATAAAAAAATATGGGTAGACTGATGTTCAATACAATGTCAAGTCGAAGGATAATTGCTACGACAGAGTAATGTTTGAAGGCAGCAGTCGTCTCCACTATGCTATGCAAAAAACAAATGTCCCTAGTTCGGATTAATAATGCTACTTTCAAGCTGATCCTGACGTCCCTAGTCACGTTTCGGAGTGAAAATGATAGTACCACTCTGGGCCACTGTTTTAATTAATACTGATTTCCTATCATGGACACTAGCGACAAAACTGTCTACATTAACTACAAAAATACACATATTTTAATGTAGTTTCTATTGTTTTTAACGAGTTTCGTGTTTAGTTTAATAATGTGTGTTTTTTTTTGTTATTAAAAAGGACGTAAAAACATAAATACCTTTTATCTAAATTCTTTAAGTAAAAGTAGGTCCTTCAAAAACACTATTTCCGATCTCCGCATCCTTTTAAAAAGCACATCCTAAAAAGCTTTTAAAATCCAAAGGGTGCAGTCAGCGTGAACGCCGCGCTGTAAAGATTTTTTAAACTTTTTTCTCTTAAAAAACCAAACGAAAGTCCACCTTAATTCAGCAATTTAGAGCTTAAATTTAGTTGTCAGGGTTAAAAGTCCATACCGGGAGACAGAGCCTTATTTAAATAAGGTAGTCGATGTGTGAAAGGGACGGAATGATAGCACGTGGTGCGTGGGAGTGAGATAGCCGCGGGGCGAGGTTGCCGTGTGATGTGTAGGGATGCACTTAATGAATATCGATGTCTTGATTTATTTTTACTCTCGCATTTAATTTGTAAATTACCATGTTCCTTAATTAGAAATTATTTTCTCAGCTTAATACAGCACTAAAACAAACGCGATAGTAGGTTATTCAGTTAAGACATGTTCTCCCAAAATTCATCTCTGCTTTCTCCCCAATGACACGTTATATTAATCAACTTAGACAATTTAATTATCGATAATTTTTTAATAATTATTTATTAGTGTATTAAATTGTTTAATTCAATTAAATTATGATGAAAAGGACTATGCCTATTTTTGGGCTCATTTCATGTCTAATAGTTCGTTAAAAAATAATATCTTATTTTTTCATTAATTTATTTCAATTATACCAACACATCGTTTACCAATTAATAGACAATGTTTGAATACATAATAAAAAAAAAATACACGACGAATAGATAACCTCCTCCTTTTGAAGTCGGTTAAAAACAGATATCATCAATTATTAATATAATAATAGCCTCGTATATTGCATCAGAAATACTCTAATTACTTAATAACCTGGGTAAAAAAATTAAAACTAATTGGTGACTTGAAATTTTCCAACAAAATTAACTAAAAATTATAGTCAAACTCAAGAAAAAAATTGTGGGCCCTATTCTCTTACTAAAAATAAATCAACACACAACAGACTGAGCTGAGTTGTAATTATTTTTTATCCAATTATTCAATTTTCGTAATAATTTAATAGTAATAAAGTATTTTTAAAAAAATGGAAATGCTATAATTCTCCTTGTTCTAATTATCATTTAATATACACATTTAAAAATTATATAAATCTCTTTTTTTTTTTTATTGTAGCTCGACAGGTGACAACACTCCGCCAACACAAGCTAGAGTGCGGTCCATGAATGGAAACAACTGCTACCACAGAGAAATCTCTACGGGCTGCAGTCGCCTCCACTATGCCGGCTCGAGGAGACGAGCATGTACCATCTAGATTGACAGTGCACACTCCTCTCTTATACCTGGCTACTTTCAAACTATCCCCACAACGCGACATCATATCAACATTTATTAATTTAAAAATATCGATATCGATATAAAAATAGAACAGTACTAACAAAAGCGACGACAGGGCCCCCCTAAGCCGCGAAGTTGAATTCGGCCGGATTGGAATTCCAAGCGCATCGGCCGCGCCGCGTCGTCACGTGAAAAACTGCGCGGGCGCATGTGGGCCACGTTAGGATTGTAGTTGGAATATCAACACGTCATTTGTTTATTAAAAATTTTTGACAAATTTTTATTTAAACACATGGTTTTATTAGGCTTATTTCAGAATACGTTTCTAATATAATGTGAGTACTTACGTTTATATTGACAGAACATCGAAAGGTGTAGACAGGAAATTATAGATTATTATGTTATGTTATACCTAAAAATATATATCTAAAAACTTAGTCGAGCTCATTGATATAAACAACTATGTACGCAATAACGCTCTCAATGTGACGGGAGAAAAAAGATGACCGAAGTCACTTTTAGGTTTTCTGTCAGTAAGTATTTGATTTGACGGCAACATTGTCAAATCGTTTGAAGCGGCCTACGCTTTTTTCATGTCTGATGTATGAGGTTTGCTCCTCTAGTGTATATATCTATGATCGAGCCAAAAATCTAAGTTATTCTGATAATGTAGGTAGTCATTGTATTTTCGACTTTAATTTTATTTGCTTACAGTATGTTTTTGCATAGGTATAATATTTATTTGAGCTTTTATTGTTACCTATTTAGATTTTTACATGCATTAATATTGTTATAATTACTAGACCGAAAGCCTTATTTTTACGACATTTTTTCAAAAGCACAATGGTCAAAGTTCCACGCTTCTAAAAAAGGTAAAAAGTAAACCCACAGTTGGCTTCTGTTTGACGAACTATTAACAAGTGGGCAACGCTAAATGGGCCCACTATGTTTCTTTAAGATATTGGGATATGTGATAAAAACTGTTTTAAAATATAATAGCTCTTGCTTTTTCATTTTCTTTGTTTTATTTAGACATTAATAATAAATAAAGCGGGGACGTGGACTGGCGGTAGATAACGGACCTTAAGTTCGATTCGACCCGTATTCAAACCTCGCTTTGGTCGCTCAGAGCCTGTGATACAAACTTACTTGCTTAGTACAGGCAATAAAGTCTCTGTGGTAGCATTTCTCTCCGCTTCCTGAACTGTAGTCTAACCCTTCAGACGGAATGCTATTGCAAATCGATCTGCAGAAGAAATAGTGTTTACAATCGAAGAGAGGTTAAAAAAACTGTCAGGAAGTTAATAAAATTGCACACCATTGTGCCTGCTTACAATTTATTATTTAAACATATTTTTTATGAAAAAGTAGAGTTATTATTTTTTCCAAGTAAAAAGCAATTTAAATTAAGTTATAGATACTACTAGAGACTAAATTTAATAAGAAAAATCTATATTGGTTCAAACTTTTAAAGTATCCCTCATTACAAAGGGTACAGTCAGCAACATATCTCGGTAACTTTAAAAAATAATTAACCAAAAACAGTAGCAGGAGAAAACTTTATGTAAACATTAACTATTATCTCCCTATTCCTAACTGTTCAAATAACAAACTCAAACAAACGAACGCCCTTAGACATTTTTATCTTGATCTCGACTATCCGTCAATTAACACTTTTGGATGCGAGTGTACTTTTTGGGCTTTTCGTTAACGCTGGTATTTGTTCATGAAAACCTTTTAATTAAACTTTTTTTAGTTTTAGACATGGGAGCTTTTTCTAATGAGACATATACTCGTAGATCTGTTACTGTGTTAAGTCTAGGTAATTATTACACATTTGTCTCCCCCAAGCTGGCATAGCGGAGGCGACTACTGCCTGTAGAAGTTTATTTGTGCGGTCCATCAATGCAAACAACTGCTACTATAGAGAAATCTCTACAGGCAGCAGCCGTCTCCACTATGCCGGCTTAGAGAGACGAGCATGTACCATCTAGATTAACAGTGCACACTCCTCCCGTTATACCTGGCTACTAGACTGGGCTAATAACCATCATCAGTCTGCAGTGTCGTCATATGCTGAGTTACAATAATAAAAAGTTTAGCTTGCAGTTGTTTTACCCCTTTAAAAAAATAAATTCGTATCACGCCACAAACCCTTTCCTCACGTACGTTAAAAATTACAATTCAAAATGTCGCGTCGTGTTGTAGTCATAAAAAAACACAAGATTTTAAAAAGAAAAAAATATGAAACATTCAGAAATTCTGAGTAGTTCTCATATCTTGAAAGTTATCATGCACGTTCATCTTTTTCTAGTTAATGCAGTTTTCAAAGAGTGGTACTGTAGTAGGCAGACTGATGATGGTTGGACTCAGTCTGCCGTCCTAGGGTAGTGCAACCACTTTCAAGTGAAGCAATCTTGTCGCTTTTCGGGATCATTTGGAAGTGGTACATATTGCCTGTACCGCTGCAGGTGACTGCTATCTGCAGAGCTTTCCCTGTGATATTTCAATTTCATTAAAAAAAATCAAAAATACTAATTATATTTATTTTTGTGTTTCAGGTAATACTCGATGTTAAACATTTTTATTTATGAGGTAATTTAGATCTAATTGTTAATTTTAAGATGTATAATATCCATTTCATATTCATTTCACGATCAAAGAAATATTCTTTGAAGTGTGGGAGAGGACTTTTTTTATTGGTTACGTTTTTAATACATTTTTAAATACGATATAAAAGAAGTTTATTGTATTTTTAAGGTTTCCTTTGTAAGGATTTTTAACTAAAAGAAATTATATTATATTATGTTGGTATTTTAATTAAATACGTATAATAAATATATTGTTACAAAAAAAAAAGTAATTAGTCCCTAATTTGAATTATTGAACAGCTGTTAAAAAACTTTATTGTCCGTTATGACGTTTTATTTTTTAAATCTCTTAGCCAAGGAATCACACCGCATTCTTCCAGGGTTATTTTTAAAACTCGTATCCAATGTTTAATACGTGTAAACATAATTGGATTATAAAGTTGTGCGTCCACTCTAATAAGGGGATTTAAATAACGTGTGCTATTTTCTGAAATGCTATCGCCTTGATGTGGACTTAACGCCAACTACTAGAATACTATAGTGATGTACAATACTGATAGTGTTCGATTATCGATATTTTTTTTAAATTTTAAATTATTCTGGGGGTCTTATGAAATGTTTAAGTTTATATTTAGAAATAATACATTTTTTCTATTAAATTTTAAAGTATAACATTAACCCAACTATTATAATAAACTGTACCTCCCTACTTATAACATAAGAATTCCAATAGCCTACAAAAAACATAAAAATATAAATACGGGATTTTCTACGTAAAAACAAAATCAAAAAAGCAAAATATCGATAATCGATATTATAAAATGACAACTTTAAAGTGATAGATACGATAGTGTCCGCGCCCGCGGCGACGCTACTGTGTTATGCGTACAACACTATTACGAATACAATTTATCTTTTAATCTTTATCATCTTCATGTTAAAGCTTAAATTCCAATGCAAATGTAATTAATGTAGAACCAAGTATGGCTATAAACGTGCAGGGTGGCATTGCCTGTTCTGTTGTGTAGATGTATGTATATTCGCTGATCTCCAACTTGTTGATGGAGCGTCATTGTCATCTACTCAAACTCGAAGTAGAGTCGAGGACACACTGAGAAAACGAAACGGTCGAGTGACTTTGCACGGAGCGAGCCTGCAGTTTGTTGTTAAAATTAAACAAGTCAACTTTGTTAACGTAATTTTGACAAAGTTATTTTGCGCGTTTTGAATAAGTCTCGGCCAAACTGATACTTTGCTAGTGCAAACTACTCTACGCATACTTAACTAAGGTGTAGGTTAAGTTAACTATTTGATAGTCGTATGTGAATATGGTGGTCGGGTTACTGTAGTTATGTCTTTCTCGCATTAAGGTTTTTATTGCATTTATTTATCTGCAAGTTGCATTCTTTTTACGATGCACTTTCGAGGTCGATATAATATCGTGTATCCATATTACTTTTTTTATTATTGTTTTAATTGTATTCATTGGGAATTAATATCCTTTTTTAAAAGAAACTTAAGTTTTTCCTTTTTGAATGAATTTAATTTACTTTCAAAAGCTTTACAAAGTTATTTATTATTATTAAATTATGAGTTATGATAAAAATTTAATAAAAATAGAGGAGGCAGTATGAAACCTTCACTCAGGCTATTTGTGTGCAGTAATTTTTTTCAAACCCAGGAAACCCAGCTTTCGCAAGGATGTTTGCCTTGTTTAACGCATCCATTTACATCTGATTTATAAATCCCTTTCGTCAATCTACTTTCACTCATCCTTTCCATGTGCCCAAACCATCGAAGCATTCCTTTCTTAATCCTCGTCACTACATCTTCTTACAAACCAATTTTAACAAAACAATAAAACACGATATATTTTTCTATTTACCACCTTGTATTCTTTAGTATATTACAAACACATGATTCATAGATAAAAATAAACCCTTCAAAGTCGGCATAGTAGTACCTATATCATAACATTACTTTAAAAAAAAACTTATGGAACGAACCAATTTCATAGTGCTACCTGTTAAAAAAACAACTGTCACAACACGAAACATTTTGAAAAAAGAACACTTATCTTTCATTTCTGTTATCGCATCGAATCATAAACCCCTCACCACTTGAACATACAATATTTTATTAGCTATTCAAATGACAGGCCATTGTAACACATCACACTTATACCTACACATATCGTCTAAATGAGTACACAAAAATCACCCTTATCCCCTCGATAATATGGCCAATAAAATATTTGAAAAAAATTGTATAACTAGATGTGTTATTCAATAGTGTAACAACGTTTATGGTCGTTTAAAAACAGAAAAGTGCGGTTTAGTTACGCTTCTTTTGTGTAATAACTGAATATGATATGTGCCGTTCATGTATGACAATTTAATGAGGAAAATTAGGAATTTCTCTTCCTTTGTTATAAAAATTATCAGTCAATAATATCAATAATACCCATTATCAGTCCGCCTACCATTCTTACAAAACTTTCTTAAAACTTTATTATATTATATTAAATTTCCTCATACTATACGCCTATGCAAAATTACTTTTTTACGGTAGCCCGGCATGCGAACTGTTGGATTATATACGAAGTTATTTGTTATATGAGAGTGGTAGGCAGACTGACGATGGTTACTAGCCCAGTCTGCCGTTCTAGTACCACCAGTTTCAACTGTAACACCAGTGAAGTGACCTTGTCGCGTTTCAGGATAAGTTTGAACGTAGCCAGGTGCACATTTGCCTAAAGAAGTTTCTCTGCTACTTATGCCAAAGTCGGAGCAATCGTATAGTCAAGGTAATTGGCAACAGTAGGGTACACTTAGAATTTTGCTCTCTGAAATAATGATGGCAGCTATACTCGTATGTATGTATTATATTATTTTACAATCCCCAAGAGATTTTCAATAAAACAACATAATTCTATATCATTATTGTTCATTCAGTTCAACGTTTAATAGCCACTAATTTCTCATAATAAAATCTTTCGCCATAATAAAAAATATAATACGTAATAAAATTTAATTGCTTTTTAAAAAAATAACTACACTTGTCTAGGTTTTATGATTAATAATATCAGGCGTTACTTTGCGGAAATCCATAATCAAAAATTTTTTTTTCTCTTTATGACAATATAACAATTTGCCAGTGTCAAAGTAAATATTTGCATCAAGTTAATAATATTGTGCATCACGGGTCTTTCATTCATTACACTAAACAGTCATATACCACAGAGAAACTGCAGACAGCAGTCGCGTCCGCTGTGCCGGCTTGAGGAGACGAATGACCATCCAGGTTGCCAGTGCATACTTCTCCCATTTTATCCTAGCCCATAATCTATCTCCATGCTTTTCATCGAGATCTGTTTAGCCGTTTGCTGAGAGAATTTATGTATGCAGAGAGACAGGTGACGACCGCTATGCCGGAATAATAAACACATTATTTATTTAATATAGTAATGGAATTAACATAGTAGGTACTTGATCTTATTTTAAACAAAAAAAAATAGTGACAGGACGTGATCGATATCGATGAATAATCTTATCGATAATAATATTAATTCTTATATCTGCTACACGCCCACGTTATAAATATGGTGACATTTAACAATTTAAACTTTAATGAGGCAAAAAATTTGCTGTTTTTTTGTTCGTTTTTGGTTAACAAAATTCATATTTAATCTGCATAGAAATCTATTTTAATATATTTATGCAATTTTATACCTTATTCTTTTACATATTAGACCTATAGTCGAGTGTATGAAGTGTCCAAGTCTAAATTTTATCATTTAAGCTCAATTACTCAAATAAAACATTTATCTAAAAAAGCTAAAGTTAAATACAGTATGTTCACTCATTTTTTAAGCATAAATATTAATGCTATTATAATATAGTGATGTGTGTTAAAAAACTATCGATGATTCTAAAAATAAATCTGAAAACGTTCCATTTTAATCATCGATAAAAAACATTATCACGCACCCATTCTGAATTTAAAATCAACTCACGTCCCGCGCGAATGATCTTTGAAGATCAATGATCAATTGACGTTTTTTTTATTTGGCAAAGAAACTTTTGAAACAGTTAGTAGAATTAGATAAGTATCTGTGATTTTGTAGATTATTTATTAGTCCGATTAAATAGTTTTATGTTTTATTTATAGCTGTATTTGTATACATTTTGTTTTTACGTTTCTTAGAATTAGATAGGTATTTAGTTTTGGTTTGATTTAACGTTTTAATACAGAGAAATCTATTAAATATTTCTAGATTATTAAGCAGAAACGTTTTTTTTTACGCCTTTATCAATTTTTTTTATAAAAAATAAGATTTTTGTAATAGAATTGAGAGCGGAGACCCTAAGATAAATGTTTGCAGGTAGGAGTCGCCTCCACTATACTGGCTTAAGGTGTTGAATATACACCATCCAAGGTAAACTCCCCTTGTTATACTCGTTCTTGCCTACAATAGGTAGCCGAATTGACTCCGCAGTCCATAGTTATGCCATATCGATAATGACAGTGTACCAATCTTTCTAGTTCTCTAATTTATGTACTTTAAGAACTGCAGCTCGATATGCGAAGTCTTCCAAGCTAGACCCGAAACTGTATAAATTTATTTTTTCTAAACTTAATAAAATGAACTCTATTTCAATATACTTCTAGCTATTTATTTGTGTGTAGAGCAACCTGTATATTAATTTCGCTAATCTATTTTTTCAAGTCACCAGCATACGAGTATTGGCCTGAAATCCGATACGAAAGAACATTTAAAAGGGAAACTTTGTAATGCGTTCACGGTAGTCGCACATGATTTGTGTCAAATATATATACAACGTTACCTCCTAATTATAATAAATACAACCTTATTTTTATAGAGTTAAAGAATATAATTGGTTGGAGTTTGTTCAATGTAATTGAATAGATTTGCAATCAGCGCGGGCTAATCGTGCAATCTTTGATTTTATCGATATTTTAATGGCACATCACTGTTTATAATATATTAATAATAATAATAGTTATCGAATTTAAATATTTTTACGCTTTTTATAATTAAGTCTAAGTTATCTACATATGTTTTAGGGACGGGCCTTAAGTCAGGCGGTAAACTAAGATTATTACGAAAATAGATTATTTTCCTTCCAAAACTCTTCAGAGATTTTACCACTTGATTGAGACTTGACCTGACTGTTTAGTGTGATGAACGAATTACACGTGATGCACAATAATATTACCTCGAAGCAAAGATCTGAAACCGAATTGGTCGCCGAACAAAACGGTTCGGCGCGTCCTTTTTGTGTCGCACAATTGACAAGTGGAATGCTTTGCCCTCCCATGTGTTCTCCCAGTCCTTTCACCTTGGATCCTTCAAGCGGAGCTTCACGAAGCACCTTCTCAGGCCGGCATAGTAGTGGCGACCGGAGCCACCGTGCGAGCGGTTCTCTAGTCGTCAATGCTCATGGACCTCCATTGAGTTTACCACCAGACCAGTCGAGATAACATGTTGTGCCAACATAAAAAAAAAATTACTTTGACACTGGCAAATTGTTAAATGCCATAAAAGATTTAGCATTTAAAATACCAAAAAATAACCGCTGATCCATAGAATATTTCTAAAGGTTTGTGGTATATCTTCCTCCATTGCGGTATACCTAAACCACAAGGCTGTAAACATTGATTGATACCTTGGCCAGTATTCGTTGGTAATAATAATACAAAATGGCGGATATACCACAAGGTAAAAATAAATTGTTTTTCATACTATCAGAATATTTTATAGTAGAACTGATATTAAATTAAGTATATATACTTTTTTTTTATGACAACAGTCCGCCAGATGTAAAGCTAGAGTGTGGTCCATGAACGACTACTAATACAGAAAAAAATCTCAAGCAACAGTCGTCTCCGCTATGTCTGCTTTTATTTATAAAAAATAAAGATATTGGTTAACTTCAGTAGATTTAGATTTTTTAAATTAAAATTTTATAATAATTAACGAAGAAAGACGACTGATGGTGGTTTTTAGCCCAGTCTGCGTTCTGGAGTGGTACTACCACTTTGTAATGTAACACCCAGTGCCGGATTTAAGCATAGGCCGTTACCACACCACAAAAAAAAAATTAAATTAAATCGATAAAGGCTCAGTAGAAACAAAAAAATACTGAGTTTTGTTTTAAATTTTGTGTTAGCCAACTTATTTAGTTGCTCTCTTCTTTACCTCGACCTTAATAGAAACTTTCAAGAGTTAACCACAAACGATTTGAAGGCCTTCACAACATGCTCTGCCTATGGGCCGCCGAAGTCCGAAATCCGGCGCTGGTGACACCCGTGAAGTAGCTAGGTACTAGCCTTACTATAACGGGAGACCTGATAGTGCACATTTAGTTCCATTAACCCTGAATAGCGGAGGCGACTGCTGTCTGCAGAAATTACTCTGTAGTAGCAGTTGTTTCCGTTCATGGACCGCACTCTAGCTTTACATCAGGCGGAATGTTGTAATATGACAAGTTATCATTAAAAAACACATTTGAATACTTCAAAATAGAAAAAAAAGCAATAATACCGATATTTCTATAGATATTCTAATAAATACATTAGAATAATATCTCACTAAAGATTTTCAAGTCAGCGATAAATCGTATCGGATTTCGAGCGAGCAGTTGACGATCGCTTGCGCAGATTTCTGCTCGGTAGGGGTCCTAACGGTTCTGCGATTTATCGTTGCATCCTACTGTCGTGTATGTGTGTGTTAATTGGTGCGTGATTTTACATCGTAGAGTTAAAATTTAACAAATTAGTTAAAAATCTACTATAATTATGAAGTTTTTTTTATGACCACACGCCGTCTCATGTTTAGTTAAAGTGTGTGGTCCATGAACGGCGACAACTGCTCCAACTGAGAAATTGTCTGAAGACAGCAGTCTCATCCGCTATGCCGGCTTGTAGAGACTAATGGGCAGTGGACATTAGTTTCTTTTACTTCTAATCCAGAAACTCATAAGGTCAGTTCACGGGTGTCGAAAAATGAATGGATGAAAAAGTGACCAAAGCACCTATTTGTCAAAAATACTTAAAAAAAAACTTACCACAGATGATAATTTAAAAAAAAAGCGCCTCAATTACATCGACATTTCATGTTTTCGAAATTTAAAATATTCACTCGCAGTCGTAACTTACCGATATATGGCGTTTTGACATTTTTAAAAAAGGAATAAAGTACACGCGCCGTAGGGTTGTTCCAGGTTCATACTTTTTTATTGTCCTTCACTGCACCTACTGTATTATGTAGGCCTTACATAATACCTACGTTGCCCTACAGTTGAATAATTGAATTGACATTTTGGATCTGATAGTATTTTTGAGTTTAATATGGAAGATATGCTACATTCGGGAGTTTGTGTAATATTTTAGTCTTCACTTTAACAGGTCAAATTATTGGGTCAAATTGAAATAAAACTTTCACCACCGACCGCGGACTTGTCATCTTAGCCGAGGATTATAAACAGAATTAACCGCTATCTCCTTCACACTTTAACAAATCCTGTATCGCGGTCTCGCTTTATATCAATTGAACTGTAAAATTTGGCGGGAATGCATGATGTTTCTATTGGAGCTCGCCATTTTGTTCCGGATGAAGATTATCTTTCTTATTTTCTTACAAAAAAAAATGTATTTGGATACTAACCGATCGATATTAACGGCATTACGTATTTGTAAATTAAAAAATTATACTTATTTGAAAAAATCTCCAACGGTTATGGATAGATGGCAGAACTGTTGTTTAAAATCGTCCGACCGTTTGATGGGTAGTTGCTTAAATGTGAATTTGTAAAGCGGTGGCTGAGTAGCAGCTTCAGCTTCTTCGTACTCTTCTTAGTTTTCGACTTTGCTCTAGTTCTCGTCTTACGTCTTCTATTGTCTCTTCTCTTCTCTCTTTATAGGTCGGTCGTTTCACGGCTATCCCTCTCCCCCACCTCCACTGGTTGATGCCACTCACCCTATTTGTCGCAGGAGCGGGGCCTCACACCTCTCTAGATTCAAATTTACTCTTGCTTTTGTTCATTGGAGCAGACGCTTCACGTCTGTTCAACTCTTTCAGTCATGCTGCAAAATCCCCTTCTAGTTAGCAGCGATTGTCATTTAGATAAAAAAAAAGTGGCTCGGTAGGGTCATCTATTATGGTTATCAAACGGTTGGTAACAGACTCTTTCATTTTGAGTTACTTGTTTTATTATTGTTTCCGCACATAGAGATTTGCCGAATTACCGTCCTCTTCTCGCAAAGTAGGCTGCAGTCGCCTTCGCTTTGCCGATTTAAGGAGACGAATGTGCACCATCCAGATTGAAAGTGCACTCGTTATAGCTGGCTACTGCGGGTGTTACACTTAATATTGGTGGTACTACTCCAGGACGGCAGACTGGGCTAATAGCCAGCATCAGTTTGTCCACTGCTCTTTAAACAATTACCTTCATTTTATTATACAACAGTTTATTATTTTATTATATTATTATTTATATATTTCTTTTGTTTTTATCTAAATGTAAATAGTACAATAGCGATGGGAAATAGTATGACAATTGTTACAAGGACGGTTTATAGAGCTAAACTCTTGTTATTACGACCCACACCCTCGTCCTAGCACCTTCTTCATATAGACTTAAGAATGATGTAGAATGAACAATTACTATTTATACGCTATTTTTTTGTTATTTAATTTAAAATATTTTGTACAACATGTTAACCAACTCCTGTAGATGCAACGTCCATAATTCTACCCGACCGAAAAGAAACCGTAATTATCAATCTATATGGTGCATATTCGTCTCATCAAGACGTCATTGCGGAGGTGACTGCTGGCTGTAGAAATTTATCTGTAGTAGCAGTTGTTCAGTAGTCATATGCCGAGCTACAATAAAAAAAATAGGCAAACCTACTAAGGTTTTTGTATCTATAATATTTTATCATTAGCTGATGTATGGAGGTAAAAGCTCCTTGGCAGCAATTGCCATCGCTTATAGATCGCAAATTTAAAAAAAATAAATAATTAGTATTAATATTTTTTGTTCGTAAAACAAATGAAATGTACCCTCTATGTTATTCTAATATGAATGGACGTTAGTATTCTTTGAGTCTCGTTCGCACGGCCAACACGTTCGGAGGACTGCATTATTTTATAGTTATCAAGTACTTGCTTGTCGATGCTGTTAGCTCTGGAGTCTGGACTGCACGGTAACTATAACTCACTCGTTGAGCTTAGGAATTGAGTTGACTCGTAAAAGATTTTATTCGCTCACTGAAATTGTTTTTTTTTATAGTAGCTCATGTGACTGTATTCTCATCGTCATATCGTAACTAAAGCAAACACAGGAGAGCGTTTAATGTTTTTCGAAATCGGCTATATCCTTATTATGAAAGCTAAGTTGTCTAATGTTCATAATCGTAGGGCTTGTATGAAGTGAATTGTGGTTTGTGGGAGTTGTGCCAGGATCGTGGTAAATGGCGTTCTGTTTTCCCTGCCGATCCCTGTAAGGAAAAAAGCGTGATAATTGATGATAGTAATAAGACCGTCAATGGGCAGGTATTAAAAAATTAACCCATGTTAAATCACTTCCATTAGATGTATTTTTTGATTTCCATCTGTCAAGTTTGTCAAATATAATTTCTTTGTGTTTCCTTACAATAACAGTGTTTTATGCGAATAACACTATTGTAATTTAAAAAACAGAACTATACTATAAACACAACGTTTTAATTAACAGGACTTTTTACAAATGTTTTGACTTTTGATAAATGATTATTTTTCTTGTTTATTAGCATTTATTTAGTTTCGGCGGAATCGTTGCGATTACAATGTTACAATCGCAATTTTTAAAAATTAATAAAAATAGAACAAAGCAATTATAAAAGTTTTCCAGAAACACGTGTCGACTAAATTAATCTATATTATCAAAAATATATGTAAAAAAGATAGCTGTCACTAGATACACCTTCCCAATTGCGATAAGTTTTTATTGATGTTATAATGTGTACCATATTGTTTTCTTTGTACTAAACTTATCTGCTAGATATAATTTATTAATTTTTAGTACGAAATGTAAATGGTCAAAGTGAATACTAACCCCAAGTTGCGCGCACGACCCTTAACGTCTGTAGTGTTGGTCAGAACATGCGTTCTTGCGCTGGGGGGGTATATCTATTTGAATTATGCTCTATGGATTTTGTGTACAATAATACTAAGTGTTTATTATGAGCCAGTATAGCGGTTACTCGTAGAATACAGTTGAACCGAATATCTTTTATATTGTTAAAGTTAGGAAAGCTTTGTTGAAATTGTCCGTTGCGGAGTTTTCGAAGCGTTCAGATTAATCAAAATGTACGCGAGTGTGGTAAGTAATACATTATAAGGCGTATTTAAATTAGTAGATATAATATTTCTGCTGCGTCTATATTAGGAAGTGGCATGAAGATATGAACGTAAAATAATTAAGCCAAAAACTATGTAATTAATAAATGAAACCGTTAAACGAGGAAATTATAAATCATTATTTTTTTTATGCAGTAGCAGGTCGTTAACCTCTAATAATTTGTGACATTTGGTCTTTTCAACACATCTTTTTATTTTAATTCATGCAAATGTATTTATATTTGCATAATCTCATATATATTGTATTGTTTTTATAGTAACTCCGCCTGATGTTAAGCCGAAGCGGAAACAACTGCTTCCCCAGAAATGTCTGCAGGCAGCAGTGACCTCCAACGACTCCAGAGACTAATGTGGACCATCCCAGCAACTAAACAAACTAGGTCGCTCAACTTGAAAGTGGTGGTACTAACCCAGAACGAGAGACTTTTCTTTCTTTTTTCTAATTGCGATGTAAATGTAAAGAAATAGATTTGGCTTTTCTTCTTTGTAAAATTTTTGGCTCTTTCTATAATATCTGTAAGCTGTGATTTCTCTAAATAAATAAATAACCATCATCACTCCTACCACTTTTTGTATTGCTGTATTTTTTTAAATTGTTATGGAATTTTCAACCTTATTGCAGTTGAGTGTTGTAAGAAATATTCTGGAAAATGGATCCCGAATAAACGTTACTGTATATCTACAAATATGCGTTCTGTGTAGTAAAGGAGGACACGTTCCGAAGTTAGAACTATCAATGTTTTTTTGTACAAATTTTTCTGAGAAATGATCACGAAGGTGCGTGCAAAAACTTTTACTCTAACGTCTGCGACATTCTTTGTAGATTGCGTTTAAAATTAATTTTCTTTTTTACTATCCATTCTTCTTAATCGATTATGAAATATTTCTAGTACTATAATCTTATTTGCTTTAACTTTTTGCGATCTCTTTCCGTCCCTATGAAACCTTTTCTTAGAGATAAACACTAGTACAGCTATTTACCAAATTAATAAAAAAAAAAACAGGCTATCAAACGAAAAATGTATGTGACGGATTTTTTTTGTCATTCTAATTGGAGAAAGCAACAGCTCGTGTCCTTAAGCCGGCATAGCGAGGACGACTGTTGCCTATAGTTTAGTAGTGGCAGTTGTTTCAGTTTATAGATCGCATTCTAGCTTTACATCAGACGAAGTGTTGTGATTGGCATGAGGTAAAATAAAAATAAAAAACTTACTCTGAACTTAACGTTTGTCCAACTCTGTCTAACTAGAGGATATTATGTTTTTTTCTCATGTGAGTCTGTCGCAGATAAGGAACTTATCAAGAACCTGTTTTTCTCTTATGGTTCAAGATTTCCCTTTACAGACCAATTAGGAAAAATCTTTGTTTATATTTTTTCTTAGTTATCATAATGTAAACAAACATCAGTTCTAATTTAATGATCGCGTTCAACTCGTAAACAAGCAGTTATTTAGATGTTTTTTAGAGTGCGGTCCATGAATGAAAACAATTGCTAGCACCGAAAAATTTCTGCAGACTCTGCTATGCCGGCTTGAGGGGACGAACGTGCACCGTCCAGATTGGCTCTCATTGTACCTGGCTACTTTGAAACTGATACCAAAACCCAGGACGGCAGACTAAGAATAACCATCACCAGTCTGCCTACCACTCTTTAAGATTATTAGAAACCGGATGTCATCCAGTCCTTTTTTGGTTACGAACTCTTATCTTTTGAATATTCATTCTGAACGCTGATTGGTTGATTCGTATTTAAATTTTTTATTATAAATTTCTTTGATACCATGCTTTTTAGATTAGCATGTTTTTATTAATACTTACTTAGCTCTCTACCGGGGTAGGCAGTGTTCTATTTACAGTACTTTCTGAATAAATAAAAACATTAATAGTAACTATTATCATTATTAGTTTTTTTAATGTCTATACTAAGCTAATGCTTGTATTACAGGCACTGAGGGACCAAAGTACATATAACATGGTTACATTGGTACCGGTCTAAATTTAGCGAGGTTTGAATACGGCCGGTCTAAAGTTTCGTACTAATAATATAGGGGTTGTTTAATTTAATACCTATCTAGAAATGAGATTTGAACGCGGGTCCCATCGTTCGTGAGTTTACACCGTCTACCGCTAGACCACAGCTGCTCTTTACTCAATACTGAGTCACCCATTACAGATAAACCAACGGTTGTTCTTTTTTTATTGTAGCTCTGCATGTGACAAAATTCCGCCTGATGAAAAGCTAGTGCGGTCCATGAATGGAAACAACTGCTACTACAGAGAAACCTGTGCGGGCAGCAGTCACCTCCAATATACCGGCTTGAGGAGACAAGCATGTACCATCTAGATTGACACTGCACACGCCTCTCGTTATACCTGGCTACTTTTAAACTGTTCCCGAAACGCGACAAGGTCACTTCACGGGTGTTATATTCAAAAGTGGTGGTACCACCCCAGGATGGCAGACTGGACAAATAACCATAATTAATCTGCCTACTACTCTTTAATAGTGCATATAGACACTGAGCGACCAAAGTACATATAACAAAGTTACATTGGTACCGGTCAGAATTAGCGAGGTTCGAACACGGGTCTCATCGATCGTGAGTTCACGCGTCCTACCGCTAGACCACGGCCGCTCTTTGTCTGACCGGTAGTGTTAAATTGTACTCATTAGGTGTTGGAAAAATAAGTAAATAAAAAAATAAATTACGGTTTTAAAAACTTGTTAATATTAAGTTATTTATCATATATTTATTTGATTATTTAAATATGTTATTTATAGTACAAAACATGTATTTAAAAACGTGCTAAGTAAAAGCATATCACTAATCGGTCTAACCCATCATTTAACTTTAAAAAAAAAAACGAAATACATTAATTAACATTTTTCATGCAACTTTGTAACTTTATCACAGTTACCGTTATACACTAGAAAGGACTGAATCTAATTTTAGACTGTGATACGTTGTCATTAAGACTAAATTCGTATGTGAAATTAGAAACTGATTAATTATACATGTGACCCAATA
Source organism: Tinea pellionella (assembly GCA_948150575.1). Lineage (NCBI taxonomy): Eukaryota > Metazoa > Arthropoda > Insecta > Lepidoptera > Tineidae > Tinea > Tinea pellionella. Next base: position 8,250,718 of record OX411252.1, read on the forward strand.
AATCAATGTCGCTGAGTAAGACATCATTTCATTGCCTTAATGGAGAGACAGCAAAAAAAGGAGATTTCGAATGTTTAATATTTTTAATTCTTAAAGGTTCGATTATTCAATGTTTTTCTTCAGATTTAAGATATAATTTAAAAGCTAAATTATGGTTTTTAATTTTTAATACTTAGGTTTATTGTTAGGGCATGTAAATTAATATTGTCCTTGCGTTGTCCGCCCGTGCCAAAAAAGAAAAAGCAAAAAAGGGTTGTCCATTGGCTGTCAACTCTTGAACGCCGCTTTATGTGCTGAAGAGGTTTTCAACAAGGATATACGAACGACCAAATCTAACAAAATCAGTAAAAAAAACGCCCGTGCAGCTAATTACTGGTGAGTCCTATTCCTTCTCTTTATTCCAGCAGTGAGATCATCAAATCTCCTTTGGAATTTCGCCGACGCGCATTCCGATCAGCGGTGACTCTTCCGCAACTACCGCGAAAGGCTTAAACAGTATGTAACTAACTCTATAATTTACAAATAGTACGAACCGTCGTGACCGGTACGCTTACCTGTGGCCCAATACTAAGCTAGTACTTGTATCATACATGGGTACTGACCGACCAAAGCACGTACATTGGTACCGGTTAGAATTTAAAGAGGATTGAACACGGGTCATATTGTTCGTGAATTAGCGCCTTCTACCGCCAGACCACGGCCGCAGTATAACGTCTGATTATCCTATTCTTTAAGCCAATGATATGAATTTTCTTCTACACATGTGTATCTATCTATATTATTAAGTGCACAACTAAGTTCTCGCTGTTTTTTTTTTTTTTTTTGATGAAACTGCAACTTTATTGTGAAAAAATGTTTACAAATGAATCATTCAAAATATTGCCCATCGCTAGCGACAACATTTTCTCATCTTTCTGGCAGAGCTTGAATACCGTCACGGTAGAAGTGTTCATCTTTTAAGACTATCCACGAATCAAACCATTTTGAGATGTCTGAGCAGAAATGCTGATTAGCCAGACTATGTGCCATGGAATGGAACAAGTAATAATCGGACGGCGCAATATCTAGGGAATATGGCAGGTGAGGTAGGACTTCCCATTTATCTTGCTTGTAGTCTTACACGTTTTACACCTCGTCCGCCTGCTGTACCATGCTAACCCATGCTGTACTATCCCAAAAACACACATTGTTAAATACAAGTCACTAATTGGGTTCTTTCTTTTTTCAGGTAAGCGATTGTTACAAAATGTTAGTTTTAAATAATATTGGTATGTATAATTATCAGTTAATAATTTTATAATGTCGTAAAACAAATTTGACACGAACTATGAAGAGTGGCGAAGAAAGGTTGATGATCTAGATAATATACAGATATTTAAGGATTCAGTTTTAGATGAGCGTAGAGTGAATCTGAAGCAATCTTTTTCCCTTATTTGCGTGTGAACTGTTGCGCTTGACCGGTTTATTTCTTTTTGTTATACTCGCTTACTTTTAATGACTGGTCTATTCCTGAAAATTAACTAGGTCACTTGACAGGTGGTGTGTTGAAAATAGTCACACTATCATACATATCTTTAATAATTTGCGATATAATTCGTAGTATATACTCGTATATAACTCGTGAAGTAACGCTATTGAAAATCGAGTTCATATCGTTCTTTTCAGTCTACTCGCTTTCTAAAGTTACTAATAATAAAATATATTAGAGTTATATTAGGATAATAGGTTGTCTTCTTTGTCGTACGCGAACAACGACTTTTCTAAACTGAAAGTATAAAAGAAGTGGATTGAACATAGTTTCGCCTAACTGTGAGGCATGTGGCAAAGTCGAGGATGTAGAACACATGTTAAGGGATTGTGTTAGGAGCGAAGTCAATAGACAGTGGCTACATGATATGTTTCGCATAAATAAATGGGACATGGGCACATACAATAGTATGTTGATTTGTTTTTTTTTAAAGATAGGTGGATTCATTTTCTTTCGTTTTTTATTTATTTTTAGTTACATTAATGTGTTAATTTTTGACATTATAATTGTTTAGGCTTCAACGGGGCTGACATCGCCACGATTGTGACCGCAAGCACGAAACTAAATAAAGATTTTAAAAATACAGTTTTTTTAGAAGCATTTGAATGAACAGGTATCCGCTCCGCTATATCTAAGCCATTACTTTATAATATGATACGGAAGTCATTTGTAGAGGCTTGCTGATGGTGGCATGAGATCACGGTAATTGCTATATCATACGTATAGGTGTTGCTGTTTTATTTGCGAGTCTAGAGATCCAGAAAAATGTGTATATACTTATTATTCGTCCTTTATTAGGAAAAAATAACTTAGTGTATAACTTATAACTATAAGGGCACTGAGCGGCATGCAAATTAGCGAGGTGTGAACACGGATCACATCGAAAGTGACGTTTGTCCGCTAGACCACGGCCACTAGACCATAGGTGGTATTTTAGGAATAAATAAGTAGAGAGAAAGAGAGAGTGAATATCTAAGTCTTTTTTCTAATAAAAATGTGTATTAAGTATATCTATATCAAATCTATAATAGTCAGGTAAAGGTGTTAAATAAAATTCAATGTGACACTTTAACTTGGTGCATTAACGTCAAAATGCATTGCGATGGAAATGTACCGATAGCATAACGAGTGCAGGAATAAATATAAATATTTTATTAATTGTCGTCATTAATTTACTAGCTGTACTAAAAAAAATATTAATAAATTAAATAAAAGTTTATAAATGAGCTTAGATGGAATAGATAATACTCATAATCTTTGTTTTTAAACCATTATCAATTTCATGAAATAGCAGGGGCGGTCTTTTTGGGTACACTGTGGGGTTTTACCCGGTAAACCTTCTCGTATACTGTCTATAAGGAACTCCGACATAAGAATCCGAGGTGCTTGAGTTTCCGTTATGGATTTAAAAAAAGGGTAGCCTTTCAGATTGCCATATGTCTTGAAAGCCAGTACATTCTCATCGTTTATTAACTTTTATACATATTACTCATACAGAATGTCCCAAAAATAAACGTCAAGCCGAAATTAGGTGATGAGCCAAAGGACAACAGTTATGAGAGAAATATAAAAAAAAAACTATATTGTTCTAACAGCTGTTGTCCCATGACGTTGATGTTTGGGACACGCTGTTGTGACGTGCGCCCCGACTCGACCCAAAGCCGGGGGCGAAATAAAAAATGCACTAAATTTGTCACAGCAAATAGGTTCTTTAATTGTATATGGCGATGGAACACTCCTAAGCACTAAGATGTAGATATAAGGGATCTTAGCTGTTCTCCGATGCTTTTCGGTGAGCTGCCTGGTCGACCTCGAGCCTGGGCGCTAACCGGACGTCTGCTGTCGGTGCTTCTAGACTGGGCGTGTGGGGGGCCGCAGTATAAGGGACTGCGTAAGCCTCTAAGCCCGAATCTGGTTCCCCAAGGAATTGGGGAAACCACTCGACAAACAATAGAAGGTGACGATGATTGCACGTAAGCGTCCCTTAACGGGAGGCAATTATGCGCCACGTAGGGCTTCTCCGCTGACAAAATTAAAAAAAATCCCGAGGCGTTATCAATTCCTACCGGCCGAGCTCGATGACAGATCGTCGCGGTGTTGTTGATGATAAAAATTTACAGTGTGGCGAGGAGAAAAAATACTAAATAAAAATATATAAAATATTTCTACGTTACACTGTATATAAAAAAAGAAAAAAATATAATTAAAATAAAAACATATTTTTATTTACCCATACATTGCTGACGGTACAAAATCCATTCAAGTTTTAATCCAAGTTTGATGTAAGAATTTTAACACGACAACGAATTAAGGTGTATCCATCTAACTAGATCTACAAATCAACTTAAAATTAGTACTTATTAAGTTAGATATAAGGGCGAAGTTGCTCATTTGTTTTTAATAAAATTAACCAATATAAAAATTAAGTCTCATGTAATTATTTTGTACGGTAAAATTACAATAAACATAACAATAAAGAAAAGCGTACAACCTAGGTACTTTTGTTTTGTACGTAATATTCGCGTAAAAAAACTCATAGCGGAAAAGTAAAAAAAAGTACAACCTCTTTAATCTCGATGCAATTGAAATGTTTTTATTCAGATATGCCTTTTTACAATAAAAAATAAATAAAACAAAGAACCTATATAAGATTTTTGAGCCGGCGGCGACACCTGGCGAGGTGTGAAGAAACTTGATACTACATATAGTTAACACACAAATAACAACCTTATTCTTTACATTATATAGTACAAAATCACGTAGTCAGTTGTAGGGTCTAACAACTCAAGCGATTTGAAGTGTTAACACGATGGGTTACGGATGATAGTTGCATTTGGAAGGGCTATTGTAAGATGCAGTTCAGAGTTCTTGATACCATTTTGAACTTTTCCCGAGCGCTTTTACAGCTAAATCTACTTAAAAAAGTTCAAATCAAGATTTCATAGAAAGTTGACATATGATAGATTATTTTTGGCGTAAACTATGATAAATGCCAATAAGTCATTCAATGTGGTGAACTCACGATTGTTGAGACCTAGGTTCAAACCTTTTTTTTATTGTATCTCTACGTAATTATGACAACACACAAGCTAGCAAAAAACAAAAAAAAAAACTGGTACTACAGAGAAATCTCTACGGGCAGCAGTCGCCGCCGCTATGCCGGATTATAGAAACGATTGCGCACTATCTAGATTGACAGTGAGCACTTCTCTTTTTATACCTTAATTAATATAGGCATTAATTAAAAAGAGCTCAATGCCTATAGGCACTATTAAAGAGTGGTAGGCAGACTGATGATGATTATTTGTCCAGTCTGCCGTCCTGAGGTAGTACCACCACTTTCGAATGTAACACCCGGGAGGAGTTTGAAAGTAGCCAGGTATAACGAGAGGAGTGTGCACTGCCAATTTAGATGGTGCATACTCGTCTCCTCAAGCCGGCGTAGCGGTGGCGACTGCTGCCCGTAGAGGTTTCTCTGTAGTAGCAGTTGTTTCCGTTCATAGACCGCATTCTGGCTTTACGTCTGGCGGAGTGTTGTCATATGCCGAGCTACAATTAAAAATTAGCCCAGTCGCGTAGTCGCTGTCCTGAGATAGTAACCATTTTGAGGTTAGGTTTATTATTACACGTATAAGCAGATTTAACTGTAATATTAGTTATTATTATTAGAAAGTGTTGTTTTCCTTTCTATTATCCGCAGTTGTAATGAAATATTGTTCTCTTAGAATGTAACATTTACTACGTATTCTATGTAACACGTATCGAATGTAACACCCGTGAAGTGACCTTGTCGCGTTTCGGGGATAGTTTGAAAGTAGCCAGGTATAAGAGAGGAGTGTGCACTGTCAATCTAGATGGTACATGCTCGTCTCCTCGAGCCGGCATAGTGGAGGCGACTGCAGCCCGTAGAGGTTTCTCTGTGGTAGCAGTTGTTTCCATTCATGGACCGCACTCTAGCTTTACATCAGGCGGAGTGTTGTCACATGCCGAGCTACAATAAAAAAAAATGTGTTATATTTTTATACATATTCGAGGTGCAAACTTCATACATATGTCATGAAATAAGCGTAGGTCGCTTCAAACTTCAAATACTAACTGACAGAGAACCTAAAGGTGACTGCGGTCATCTTTTCTTGCTGAGGAGCTGCCGGTATATTTCTGCAACCATCGCGATCTTTTTTTTTTTTATTTTTTTTTTTTTTTTTTTTATTGTAGCTCGGCATGTGACAACACTCCGCCTGATGTAAAGCTAGAGTGCGGTCCATGAATGGAAACAACTGCTACTACAGAGAAACCTGTGCGGGCAGCAGTCGCTTCTTTTACTCTTAAAAGCTAGTGCTTGTATCAAAGTACACATAACATTAGTGCCGGTCAGATTTTTGCGAGATTTGAACACTGGTCTCATCGATCGAGAGTTCCACCCTCTACCGCTAAACTACAGCCGCTTTTCTTTAACCACTGAAGATTACGACTTCTTAAAAATACTTTCAAAAATGTTTAAATTCCTTGCCTTTTATTACGGACTCATTTATATTAATTTAATTATTTTTGGAATATTAATTTTTTATTTATATTATTGATACTAAAGAATGCAAGGTTAGGTCGTAAAGTTCGCGAGCTTTTAGGATTTTAACAAAAAGCTACTAACGATATTGTACGACCTTAAATTTCGTCACACATTTAATGTAGTTTTCGTCATACATTTTCTATAATTTACAAGATCAAAATAGATTTTTTTTTTTAATAATTGTGAAAATCAGCATATCGTGACCGTCACTTCTATGTATCTAATGTCCGTATCTCACTCTACTTCTGTATTTTCGTGGTGTACATTTATTACTTTTTTTTAATTGTTGTATTTTGGTGGTCGCCGCTAATTAGTTTGCCATTGTAAACAGTCAAGATTGTTGTGACGAATTCGTATATGACGAAATTTTACATAGGAAAATGTGGAACAAAACTTGTCCCAAAATTAAGTCACCATCGAGAGGTCAGTGACATAAGGAAATGAATAGAATCTATAAAAAAAACTTGCATATTTTTAATTACTGTTCTTGGCAGGAAAAAAATCTTAAACGATTTGGATATAAATAAAAGAGTGACTGTATAAATCAATAAATGAGAGACTGGAGGTGGTTTTAGCACAGTCTGCCGTCCTGGGGTAGTACCACCAATTTAATCTAATAGCCGGTGTAGCGGAGGTGACTGTTGCTTGCTGAGATCTCTCTGTGGTAACAGTTGTTTCCGTTCATGGACCGAGTTGCAGTAAAAAAATTAGAAAATATAAGTGAACTGATTTTGGCGATATTAATAAATTAACTAGAGGTGTGCACTGTCAAAAAAAAATTTATATAAGTTTATATAAATGAAAATAATTGTTTTTACTGGGAATCGAACCTGGACTAGCGTAATAGACCGGACTGTTAACCACTCCGCCGCATACGCCGACAAATATACAAAAAAAATGTCAATTAAATCAATTAAATAGGTTCCTCACAATTAACTAAGTAAATGCCGATGTTATCGTTGTTGACCCGGAGGCTATCTCGAGGTAGCGGGTTCGACGGTTCGAGCTACTGGTACTTTAAAGCCATTGTCTTTACCTATGGGTTTACTTGTATATTTGTTTCTATTTAAAACGTCGTGTTTTGTGACGAATGAGCACCATCAGGTTGACAGTGCACACTCCTTATTAGCCTGGTCTGCCGTCCTGAGGTAAATGTAAACCGTAATTTTTTTTTATTGTAGCTTGGCATGTGACAACACTCCGCCTGATGTAAAGCTAGAGTGCGGTCTATAAATGGAAACAGCTGCTACTACATAGAAACCTGTGCGGACAGCAGTCGCCTCCACTATGCCGGTTTGAGACACTTCTCTCGTTACTGTCGAAATTGACTATGTTGCGTTTTCATAACAGTTTGGAAGTAGCCAGGTATAATGAGAGGAGTGTGCACTGTCAATCCTGATGGTGCAAATTCGTCTCCCCAAGCCGGCATAGCGGAAGCGTCTGCTGCCTGTAGAGATTTATCTGTAGTAGCAGTTGTTTCCGTTCACGGACCGCACTCTAGCTTAAGTGTTGTCATTATACGGAGCTATAATTTTAAAAAAATCTGCGGTAAAAATGTTGGCAACCCTGGTTACTTTGATTAGAATTTGGTGAGATTTGAACACGGGTCTCATCGATCGCGTGTTCACACGTTCTACAGCTAGACCACAGCCGCATTTAACTATTTACGTATAAACTTTTAACTTAAAATATCTCACAATTGTGATTCAATCGATACAATCGGGATACACAATTAAATGCTCTAATTAAATCGAAGCAGGAATGTCTGATGGTGATGATAAGGAGGGCTGATGACCTTCAACATGATGCCATCCCACTCTAACATTGAGAAATTAAAATAGAACTTTTAGATCAGACAAGTTTTATTTACTACTTTTAGTGTGGTAAAGAGGAGAGAATCGGATGGCAGTGTCGGAAGTGGGCGCCCTAGGCCTTTTTCAGCCAGATTGGTCACTTGCTAAAGCCCAACTTTATATATCATGTAGTTTTATATGGACACTAGCTGACCCGGCGAACTTTGTACCGCCTAACAGTCGATTCTTTAATTTTTTAATAATTTTTTTAATACTTCACATCATTCAATTGTTTTTCCTTCCCGGAATCTCTTCACTAACACTTAAACGTTATGGTATGGTATTAAAGTTCAAATTGACTTTTAAGTATTATTACGAATTTTTTAGGCAATTTTTAAAATTTTTCTCTTCGTAAGAACCATCCTCGTATTTCAAGGAATATTCTAAAAAAATAATTAGCGAATTCGGTTCGGCTGCTCTCGAGATTTGCGCTTAGCAACACATTTAGCGATTCATTTTTATATTATAGAAGATAGCTAGAGATGTTTTCTGGTGATGTACAATATTATTGGGTTAAGGCAATGATTCTCAACCTTTTTTTTGTCGCGGCACACTTTTGACGATTTCAAAATTTAGTGACACACAAAAGGTAAGTTTAGAAGTTGTTTACTTACCTATAATATGTGTACATTGTGTAAAATAGTTTATGATATTATAATTGAAGGTAAAATAAAATAATATGTACAACAAAAGTACGTTTATTAAGGGATTAAAACATACATTGCTAAAAGTGCCGCAGCACAGTGGTTGCTAATCATTAATCACTGGGTTAAGGGATGGCAAAGAGTGGGTTGGATGAATGCCACCAAATACCCAATCACTCAGCACTGGAACACCGCATGACGCGTATGAAATTGCTGGTAACATCTAGGTACTACATAAATATTAAAATCTGCACAATAGAACCAAGTCAACCTCGTAAATAAGTCGGTTAATACAAACCAAACATCAAATTAATTGGAGATAATTTTCGCCTTTATTTATAGCCGCATTAAAGTCGTTAGTTGTATGAGGTGTATCTTAATACATGTATCTTTTTGTGTGCCAACTGAGGCCACCCACCTACCCACAGAAGTCATGTACTTAAATTATTCGAGTTTTAATGCGCTTTTGCACTTAGTAAATGAAATACACAAAGTAATGGTTATTTTATGCATACGACATAGATATCTTATGCCAATATTAGGAACACATGTCTTTATTACTATCGCCATAAGGATGAAATTTAAATGTCAATATTTAACCCTGCCGGCGACTGTTTTGAAGAGGATTGGTTTACAATCATTTATTTGCCGTTTTTGTCTTAATTTTCTTATAATATAAAATACAATCAAAATAAAAAGATTTAAATTTAAATAATAATAACAAAAGGCGTACAACGCGCGGCGTAACGGTCGTCGCTGCCAATCATTCGTTAGCGTTTGAAAATCGAATTCTTTTAATATAAATTCCATTGAAACAACGGCAATCGAATTTCGAAACTAAAGTTTTATTGAGCTCACGAAAAGCATTTAATTCGAGCCGATCGTTACAGCCAATAGGAACGCATTAAGATCCATCTCAAACCTATTACCCGACTGAATAGAGTAACACCCGGACTTACATCATCGCCAGTATTGTTGATAGCATTATAATTTAGTCGGTTATTGTTATGGTTGCGTTCAAAACCGTTACATTCACACACTGCTCACGATTCCACCGACCTTAGTTGTAAATCACAAACAATTACTGAGAAGAAACGTTGGCTGTAAAATCTATAAAAATTATGTGTGACTATTGGCTATAACCCAGAATTTCAATGCTTTGTTTACATCTGTCATTTTCGTAGACCAATCACATGAAAGATAAATATTGTTCTAAATTTGAAAAATAAATTACATTTAGTGTCGACATATTTATTATGAAAAATTTAAACCGCACCCACAGAGAGAGAGATTCAAAATATACAAACGAGATGAGAAATAAATAATATGTATAATTTGATTTATTCAATTAATTTGAACTGTTACGTATTCGTATATTAAAAGGTTAACATTTTTATGAGAAATAAAATGTTACTCCGTAATAAAAATACTGGAATACGACGTTTTTTATTGTTTTGTACGATAAATAAACGTACAAAAAAGAATTTAATTTTAGATAATATATTGTTTTATTAGAAGACCTATTAAAAATGTTAAATACAATTTCCATTAATAAAACTTGCAAGAAAAACTATTCTTGTTTAGTCTTTGGGACGTTTTAATAGCTACATTTCCCCGCTGCGGTTAACCGTATTATGTAACCTCTACCTTAAGCCCGCTGCAGTATTAATCTCTGTCTTCTACTACTACAGATCACATTGTCCACGCCCATTGTGGTGTCGAAAAAATACGCGCGTAATTTTAAAATTCGTATGTGAATTTCCAAAATGGCGATATTCACCACCCGAGCTAGGGCTGTGAGTTGCGTTTTGCAGTTCCTTTTAAATTAATTCGTGACAAAAAGCTACGGTAATTTTGTATGTATAGCAGATATGCAAGGGATTAAAAAAAGGAGGAACGCCCATTCGCTTAAGAGAGTTGGCCCACAATTTTTTTAAAAGTTTGTCATTGATTTTTTTGTTGGAAAATAAATCCATTTTTTTATCAGGGTTGTTCCTATCTGTTTTTTATGTAATTAAGCGTTGACTATTGATTGACAAACGATGTGGTAATAACTATAAAATATGTGTAATTAATATTAATAAAAAAATTAGATATTATTTTGTTAACAAAGATATCAAGTGATCCCAAAATGAGCATTGTCCTTTGCTATATCTTCGGTATTTCTGTTTATAATTTGCTTATAATTCGATACCATACATTAAGAGCTAGTAGAATCCTGACAACTGGCAACCCTGACGTTGACAGTCATCCGCGATTGTCACTGCAAATGATACGGCATTGTTTCGAAATTATTCTCCATTTTTTAAAGTCTAACTGGAATTTTAATTTCCACTCAATATTATTACTACTCCCTTTCTTTTAAGGCTCATTGTCCTTTGCATTCCTTTGTACGTATGCTCTTTTAGTATTACGTAAGCCGTATCGACAGTCTCGGGTATTGAGTTCTGTTTATTGTTTGTTCCCTTTCGTAAGTATTTTGGTTGAATAAATTAATAATTTAACCCTATTTTATTTTATTTAATCGATATATAATAAATAAATATTATTTATAATTAAATATAAATTGAGATAAAGTGCAACCTTTATTCCTCCAACATAGTTTTTTTTTTCGCTAACGAAAAGGTTCTTTGTTTTTTATTGAAGCTTGGCATGTGACAACACTCCGCCTGATGTAAAGCTAGAGTGCGGTCCATGAATGGAAACAACTGTTACTACAGAGAAACCTGTGCGGGCAGCAGCCGCCTCCACTATGCTGGCTTGAGGAGATGAGCATGTACCATCTAGATTGACAATGCACACTCCTCTCGTTATACCTAGCTACTTTTAAACTATTCCCGAAACGCGACAAGGTCACTTCACGGGTTTTACATTCGAAAGTGGTGGTACTACCCCAGGACGGCAGACTGGACAAATAACCATAATCAGTCAGCCTACCACTCTTTAATAGTGCCTATAGGCACTGAGTACATATAACAAAGTTACATTGGTACCGGTCAGAATTAGCGAGGTTCGAACACGGGTCTCATCGATCGTGAGTTCACTCTTACCACGGCCGCTCTTTAAATAAAGTTTTTGAATTCGCAACGTAAGAGCCGTTACGCGCGTTATCTGATTTGTCGAACCGAATACGATTTTAAATAATGTTATTGGCTTAAATCTCCCGTCTTAATGTATGTAAATATTGATGACATGCTATAATGTATTAAATGTTGGATAATCGCTTCGGGGAAATTAAAAGAGCAGAGATTTTCTTATGAATTAACAAATGGCGATGTTTTTAATGTTTTATACTACATGTTAGTAAGTTATACATGTCTTGTCGCAGTGCAAAATGGCGAGAGAAAAGGAGAATGTCCATTTTTGGGCCTCACTTGATACCTAATAGTTTGGTAACAAAACAATATTCCAAAATTATATCTTATTTTTTTTATTAATTAATTTTAATTATATCAACACATCATTTGCCAATCAATAGACAATGTTAATTTACATAAAAAACAGATATCATCAATTATTAAAGCATACTAACCTCAAATATTGTATCAGAAAACATCTAATTACTAAAAAACCCGAGTGAAAAAATTAAAACTGATTGGTAATAAGGAAGTAGATTTATTTTTCTACAAAATTAACTAAAAATCATTGACAAACTTGAGAAAAAAATTGTGGGCCAATTATCTTAGGCGAATGGGCATTCTCCTTTAATAGTTAAATTATTAAAAAAATTATTATTTTATTTATGTAAAAAATGTCTGCAAAATATTTTTCATTATTTTCATTTCATTCACATCAATTCAATTATCAATTAGTACAGTATACAAAATAGTAGTCAATACAAAATCATTGATATATAGAACTGGATGTGCAATAACGCTCCCAATGTGACACGAGAGAAAAGATGACCACAGCCACGTTTTGGTTCTCTGTCAGTTAGTATTTAACTTGACGGCAACATTGTCAAATCGTTTGAAGCGGCCTACGGTTTTTTTGTTTCAGATGTATGCAGTTTTTATCTCTATGATTTTCATATTATTTACACAAGAATAGAGTTAAATTCGACCCTTACAGCTATTTATCTATCGAATATGTGGGTACTAAAGATTTTTAGTCAATCGAGACATCAATAATTTATTCAATTACTCATACATAACTATAAAAAATACAGTCAGATATAATAAACATAAACCAATTGTAGTCGAAAGCAGTTCACGAAAATAATCAGCGGTCGAATCAAAAGACCGTTTTTAAAAAACGAACGCGGCGACAAGAAATTATGATACTACCAAATACGCTGTGAAAAACTCGCTTCTATACAAAAATTAGGTTATTCGTCAAATTGACCATAAATATTCGTCCCATGGGTCGAACTGAGGAATATCGAATGGTTTAAAAAATTCTTATATTTTTAACTTGGATCGTTCAGCGTCACATGTAAAAAAATATTTTTGGAGAAAAAATAAGTAATCTCAGTTTCGTCCCTTGAGGCGAATGTGATGTGTAAGTATAAGATGAAACAACGAATGAACCTAAAACCGGTGTTTCGCATTCGAATTTCGAATGCCAGCCACTCCAATTACCGTGGATTCTACAACTGCACTTTTGGTTAAACATTTACACTTTGACACGTAATTTTAGACATTTTTTCCTTCGTAATAAGTATTAAAATTGCTTTTCTGTTTTTGTGTATAAGTAATTGTAATTTGGTTATATCCCAAAATGTACGATTAAGACCAATTTTATGGTTTATTTTTACGTTTAATAATATTATAAGTACCTACAATAATTATTATTGAGGGATTTAATCCTAAAATTATCCTTTAATGTCCTAAAGTAAATAAAAGTGTATAAAAGTATATAAAACACCTACATTAAACCTACTCGTTAAATTTTAATGCATTATGTTTTAGTATTTTAATAATAAAAACAGTCAAACCCTAGCAACGTTGCAACATTGTGACATTTGGCACGGACAATCTTCTAGTGCATCTGGAGTGCATCGGGAGTGCATATATTAGCACTAATAAAGCAGACAAGTTTTCATTAGCAAAGGTTTGGCCTCAGGGCATCTGATATTGGCGCGACTTACTCGCTTACCCGGAATTAAAGAGCTTTCGAATGCTTGCGGACTTGAGAGAAATTTTGTATTTGTTTGTGGCGATGACTGTACTTTATGAGTTTATTTTTTAAGTAATATAAATCATCAAATAAATAACTCAATACTTAATTAAAATAAAACAACGTTTAAATTTAAAAAAAAAAGTTGTTTAACTTCCACATATTTTTGTCGTTATTTTTGTACCGGTTACGCGGTGACTCCGGGTTCGATTCCCAGTCTAAACAAATGGTAAAAGAAAAAAAGCTAAGTAAGAGTGGAAAACTTGGTTTAGGGTTTTTTAAGATCCGCAGTGCCCATTGTACAGCATTTATCAAGGAAATTCACATTTAACGTCCACACTGATCTCGACTTATACCCGATTTTCAAGCTCCTCCCAAAGCGCAATTACTTCAGGGTTCTACCAACTGAAAACTCATAACGGCAGGCTCCTTCTCTCAAAGCGAGAGGAGTGTAATAAGTACCTTTAAACGCTGCGGTTATCCGCATCAGCAAACAACGTACACGCCTTTGTGCTGGTACGTGCCAAAACTACATATTTTGTTGACATTTTGCCCAGAACTTTCGAGGTGTGTATAGTCTATTAAAAATGTAATTTTATTTATTGCCTTTAAGAGGTCGCTGACTCCTCCTCGTGTGTTTGTTAGGGCTTAAAAGCACTGCATTTTCAGAATATACATACACACGTCAAAAAAGTCTACGATAGCTTGGAAAAAAATAATTAATTTCTTTGTGTTAAACCCTAAAATAAATAAATAAAATGCAATATTTAAATAATGTTTATCTAGCACGGCACGTGACGACACTCCGCCTGATGTAAAGCTAGAGTGCGGTCCATGAATGGAAACAACTGCTACTACAGAGACATCCCTACGGGCAGCAGTCGCCTCCACTATGCCGGCTTGAGGAGACTAGCATGTAGACATCTAGATTGACAGTGCACACTCCTCTCGTTATACCTGGCTACTTTCAAACTATTCCCGAAACGCGACAAGGTCACTTCACGGGTTTTACATTCGAAAGTGGTGGTACTACCCCAGGACGACAGACTGGACAAATAACTATCATCAGTCTGCCTACCGCTCTTTAAAAATGGTGGCTGCAGTGTTATATAGTGGCCTTTTGCAATAAATCGATAAATCGTTTTTTGTAAATGTTGTTTCAGTGTGAATACACCTTTATAAAGAACAGTGGCTGTTATTGTCGTACCCTATTTGTTCTATTGTTTGGTTAAATAATTACATTTTATATTACCTATACGTACCTACATAGTTATTTTATTACTCATATATTATTGTAGTTTATGGCTTTTAAATATAACTATACTATTTCGTAGACTATACATATAATATATTTGATTTTAGTTTGACCATTGTTTCTTTGGCTTAATGGAAGTTTCCAACCGGAAAAGAAAAAAAATCCATATGTTTTGGATAAACCTATTACTAATAAAGTCAAGTAAATGACATCTATAGTAAACCTAGAGTGCAGTCCATGAACGGAAACAACTACTATCACAGATAAATCTCTTTAGACAGCAGTCGTCTCCGCTATGCAGGCCTGGGGAGATGAATGGCTATATCCGAATTGATCCTGAAACGCGACATACAAATGTAGCCGGCATAGCGGAGGCATTCTAGCTTAACATGTAGTGCAGTTATATGACGTTGTAGCTCGGCATATGACAACACTTCGCCTGATGTAAAGCTAGAGTGCGGTTCATGAACGAAAACAACTGCTACTACAGACAAATTTCTACGAGTAGCAGTTGCCTCCGCTATGCCGGCCTGAGGAGACAAGTATACACCATCTACATTGACAGTGCACACTCCTCTCGCTATACCTGGCTACTTTCAAACTGCTCCCGAAACGCGACAAAGTCACTTCACGGGTGTTACATTCGAGAGTGGTGGTACTACCCCAGGACGGCAGACGGGGCTAATAGCTTTCATCTATCTGCCTACCACTCTTTAATAGTGCCAAAGTACATATAACAAAGCTACATTGGTACCGGCTAGAATTGGCGAGGTTCGAACACGGGTCTCATCGATCGTGAGTTCACGCGTCTTACCGCTAGATCACCGCTCTATATGCATATAAACCATTAATTCAATCGAATAATAGCTGTTATTAAATTATTCCAAAGGAACGTGTGAAGTTCGTGAAGTACTCCCTTCCTTACAATGGTTAAAAGGACCCCAATAAGGAGGTAATTGGGAATGCTATGAAACAAGTCAGGCCATTACAGGAGCCCTGGGTTTGCTCCCAGGACCTAATGTGACAGCGACAAGACCTAGGTATCTGTTTAGGTATTCTGTGACTAATAGTAATTTAATTTTGTTTGGGAAAGGAGAATACCCATTAGAGTAAGAAAAGTACTCGCTTTTTTTCTAGAATTTTTCAATGATTTTTAGTTCGTTTCGTAGGAAAATAAATCTACATTTTCATCAATTTGTTTTTTTTTTACTCGGGTTATTGAGATTTTTCTGATGCGATATCTCAGGTTATTATTGTATCAAATACTTTAATAATTAATGATAATTGTATTTTTTTATGTAATAAAATATTGACTATTAATTGGTAACCGATGCGATGGGGTTAGGGGGTGATTCGCACGAATTGAACTCGCCCGAAATGGGCGAATCGTCTTTTTTTTTTTTATTGTAGCTCGACATGTGACAACACTCCCCCTGATGTAAAGCTAGAGTGCGGTCCATGAATGGAAACAACTGCTACCACAGAGAAATCTCTACGGGCTGCAGTCGCCTCCACTATGCCGGCTTGAGGAGACGAGCATGTACCATCTTGATTGACAGTGCACACTCCTCTCTTATACCTGGCTACTTTCAAACTATTCCCGTATCGCAACAAGGTCGCTTCACGGGTGTTACATTCGAAAGTAGTGGTACTGCCCCAGGACGACAGACAGGACAAATAACCATCATTAGTTTGCCTACCACTGGCACTGAACGATCAAAGTACATATAACAAAGTTACATTGGTACCGGTCTTTTATCGAGGTTCAAACACGGGTCTCATCGATCGTGAGTTCACGCGTCTTACCGCTAGACCACGGCCGCTCATATAATTAGACGCTCTTCTTAAGACGGGCGGCATAGTGCAGGGGACTGGCCGCTGCTGTTGCCTCTATTAAGTATTTACTTAATAGTAAATAATATTTGTTTAAATCAATTCATAACATATATATATATTTCAAATTAAATATTGTTGTTTTGTTTCTAGCAACATATTAAGGTTTAATAGCTAATGAAGTTAATACGGACAGTTGCTGTCAAAAGGCATTCGATAAGTCGACAATATTGCAATTATAAGACAAATATTAACAGTCAAGTTCGAGTATAATTAATTTTATATTGGTTCCCTAATATTTTTAATATCGGTCTGACGTGTATTGTAATCAAAATTTAAGAACAAATTCAACATTTTAAATAATTTAATTAAATTACTTTGTCGGGCTTACTATCGTGTTTATTTTTATTACTCCGGCGTTTTGAAAGCTTTGCAAATGCTCTAAGACATCACTAAAAATCATTATAAAATTTTATTCCTGTCACTCCAGCTATGAAACAATAAATATAAGTAAAGTACTTTATTTTTCGTTAGTATTGTACAAACAGGATTTTTCTAGATTAGGTAGCAGAATATTCAGAGGGAATGAATACTCTTTGAAAACTACGGAACCCTATAAAGCTCAATGTCAGCTTTCATTAATAGTGTGACGAAATGCCTCCGTAACTTTGTAATAGTATTAAGTATAATAAAATAATACGCAGAATGTTACCTGGGGGTCTACTGTAATACTGCGTTTCGTTTTTAGTTCAAACGTAACCGGGTTTTTTGACTAATTACTGATAGATATACCCAGTCCACCGTTTTAGTCTTACTTACTTAGCTCACGCCTTGTTCCCACTGGGGTAGGCAGAAACTATGGAGCGCCAGGGACTCCTCTTTCTACATACCACTTTCGCTTCGACCACATCCATTACTCCCCTCATGCATGCACGTCGGTTGAGGGTGCTCCTCATCTGACCCTTTCTCAGCAGTTGACCGATCTGACTGAGAAAGGTCTTCCTAGGGCGCCTCCTTCCGACACTGCCATCCACTTTCGCACAATAGATCTTTTTAGTTAATCTCCTTTCATCCATTCTCACTCTCGATTTATATCAAGTAGAATATGGTCACATTGCATTTTAACAGTCGCTTGGAGGTCCCAGACGACTACTTCAACAAATAAATGTCTATTTGCAGCAGTCACTACCGCTATGCCGACTTGATGATACGAGTCTGTCAGTAAACTTTCATTATAGCTGTTAATTCAGAAAGGTATAAATTCTACACAATATTGGTATGATGAGCAACTGCTTCCTGTAATCGTAGCCATCATGATTGATGATGACGAGTTTTAATCTACAGAGAGCTGTATACCGGCTTGAGTAGACGAATGTACACTATCTAATTTGACATTGGTTATAAAGTGAGAAGATTTTTTTTGAAAAATCCTTCGCTATCTCAAGTTAACGTAACTTCGGAGTAGGACCACTTTTGGTTCTTGTTCATGCAAATACCACCTACCAGGCTCTACTGTAATTGTCACTTAGTCTTTATATAGTCATTGTAGTCGGCAAGTCACGCACGAAGATCGAGTTTAGCTTAAATTATCACGACCATATTGGTTTCTAATTCTCTTGTTGGTGTGGTCAGTCTAAACAGAAACCAAAACAAAGAAACACCCAAAACCACCTGAAAGTAAATATTTTTTTTAAATATACTGAGCGACCGTGGTCTAGCGGTAAGACGCGTGAACTCACGATGAGACCCGTGTTCGAACCTCGCTAATTCTGACCGGTACTAATGTAACTTTGTTATATGTACTTTAGTACTATTGGCACTATTAAAGAGTGGTAGGCACTGATAATGGTTATTTGTCCTGTCTGCTGTCCTGGGGTAGTACCACCACTTTCGAATGTAACACTCGTGAAGCGACCTTGTCGCGTTTCGGGAATAGTTTAAAAGTAGTCAGGTGTAGCGAGAGGAGTGTATGACAATACTCCGCCTGAAGAAAAGCTAGAGTGCGGTCCATGAACGGGAACAAGGACAGATACTAAGCCGGTTTGAGGAGACGAGTATGCACCATCTAAATTAACAGTACACACTCCCCTTTATACCTGGCTACTTCCAAACTGTTCCCGAAACATTATTACAACATATTACAGTGGTTAGAATTTAGCGAGGTTCGAACACGGGTCTCGTCGATCGTGAATATATATTCCAAGCATTTTTTTCATATTTACTCACCATTTAAACCTTCCCTGGACTTCCACAAATAATTCAAAAACAAAATTAGCCAAATCAGTCCAGCCGTTGTCGAGTTTTAGCGAGACTAACGAACAGCGATTGATTTTTATATATATAGATGATTATCTACTACTACTGGACCTATTAGCACAAGCTGTACAAGGTAGAATACCTTTGGGTTGTTAGTTTGGGGTCGTGGCATTATTTTTGTTATCAATATCTCTTTTTGATGAAATAACTGGGTATAAAAGTAAGACGAAAAGAAAAACCAATTTACATTTTTACTACAACATAAACTAATAGAAGTTAAATTAGTATCTACTTTTAAGCAAATTTATACCGTAATGTAACGCGTTAAAATTGAAATTCGTTTAAACATACCTCAAGAGAAACGATTGGTCTTCAAACATATTACCTTTTACATCTGTTGTGTTGAGTTTTTTTATAAGGCAGGTTGGGATAGTGAGGCTAATGGGGCTCTTGGTAATTTGGGCTTTTGGTTGAGGTGCGCGGGGGGAGGTAATTATAGGGCTGGTTGGTGTCATTGTCTGGGCCTGGGTTCTAATTTTCAAGAACTGGTATTGAAAATAATTTTGGTAGTTACTTTTTGGCTAACGTTATTTGAGTAGACTTATAAATGTGGAAGAGACGAAAGAAGTATGTTTTTTCGACGACTCACACCGGCCAGTGATGATAGGTGTGTGCACCGTAGAGATTCCTCTCATTATATCCGGTTCATTTTACTGATAGGTACTTCGGGATAAAACATATAAGAAAGCCAGGACTCGATATCCGGCAAAATTCCAATTGCCAGAGTGCGGTCCATGAACGGAAACACCTACTAATACAGACTTTCAGCAAGCATCAGTCGCCTCCGCTATGCCGGCCTAATGTGCACCGTCCATATTGACAGGTCATTTATTTATAATATTTAATATTATTTAAAAATATTGTATTTAACATGAAAACCTTTAGCTTATTAAACAATTATCTTGCAATATTGGTAGTGTAGCACGTGGTTTTTCTTACTATTTATCGTTTACATAAAACGAGATGTTTAAAAGAATGTATCGTAGGCATAAAACATCTAATTAATGCCTTTAGACATTAGTTATAGTTATTTATCTATATATAAGCTAAGGTATGCGTTAGACGATTTTTAAGACGTTACCTGTACAATGCTATATTTTGTCTTTTTTTTTCAACAACTATGTTCTCGCCTTAAGCCACGTAAATTAGGGTAACCATACAGTATTACGAGATAACGCCAATAATACTTTTATTTATTAATTTATTTACTTTAAATCCAACAGCGTAACAAACACGTATAAAAAATATATCCAGTAATAAGGCCAATAATAGGCTCAACATTATTATATAAGCTCATCAAACATAAAAACTAGAAATCAACTAAAAAATAAACACAAAACAGAAAATATGAAATCAACATCAAACAAAAATACCTCCACAAAAAATAATAATAATAATAATAAATAAAAAATAAAAGTTAATATACACATAATCTAATTTTTTTTTGTCTAAATTAAAAGTTGTGTATAACCCTGTATTGTGTAATGTCACTCGGTCACGCGAAGCGCTTGTGTAGCTTAGTAGCCAGGGCATCCGTGCGCAGAGCGAACGATGTGAGTTCGATTCCTACTTTATTTCAGCTTGTTTATGCAGCTGTAATGATTCGAGGTAATGTTGGAAGAAGCAGGGTAAATTGTAGATTCCTCGCAGACTCTTTGGCAGCTATATCCGCATCACTGCAGCTACCCTATAGCCAGATATCTTCCAAGAAAACCAAGAGACTTTTTACGTTCCTGCACACCTCCCTCCGTGAGCATCCCCGCCGTATTGAAGAACGTTTGACGTGGCTCGTCGACGTTACTGCACCTCAAGAGTACACGTGTCTCTTCAGCTCCCATGCAGCCTGCTTAGAGGGCTCTCTGTAACATTAATGGCGAATAAGTGTTTGTTGAGCCTAAAAAAATCATCATTAATCGTATCATAAATTGATTTTGACTTGTAAATACATGGACGTGTGGCTACCCTACATATAATAAAAGTTTGAATAATGATGATTAATTTGTACGCCCTAACCGTTACCACGTTAAAGTTTGATAAATATGATAGATGACCTAGTGGGTACATCACTATTTTTAGCTGAAGACTTGATCGTTCTAGATTTATTCGTGTTCTATAGGTGTCTAAGACAGCACGACCAATTACATCCATACAAGAAACAAACGACAGTGTGCATTGTCTACCTGGATGGTGCTATTCGTCTTCTCAAGTCTCCATAGCGAGAGATGAAGAGCTTTTACTGTGGTAGCAGTTGTTTCGGTTCATGGAGCGCACTCAGGCCAACATCAGGCGAATTGTTGTTGATCGGGAATCGAACCCGTAATCAGCTCATAACCAATAAAATCCAATAAATGAGAAATCAAAACATAATTCGTACTAAAAATTTCCAAAGCCTGAACTCTATTGAAAGATTGTAATAAAAAAAAAACAAATCCAAATGATACACCGTCATATACCAAATCGTCAAAGACATTGGAAACAGACGAATAATTTGGAGCTAGGTATGTTAATAGCGGGGTCTTGGGTTCCGACCCAATCTTATAATTTAGACTTGTATCATTACGGAGAGGGGTTTAGGCGGATAATGCGATCGAAATAATGACGGTAGATCGACAAAAACTCTACCATAATGACTTGAAGCAAAAAAACCTTTTTCTTTCGTATTTTATCTAGAATATTGTTTCAATTTTTTTAAAAAATAAATATGTAAACATAAATGGTCTGACCGCAAACCACGGTACTCTATCAACTATCTGGTTACTAACCCTTTGCTAAATTCAAGCTTAATGTCAGGCAGTCACATCAGAACAACAATAAAGAAATAATTTTAGAAC
This sequence comes from Tinea pellionella, assembly GCA_948150575.1. Lineage (NCBI taxonomy): Eukaryota > Metazoa > Arthropoda > Insecta > Lepidoptera > Tineidae > Tinea > Tinea pellionella. The sequence goes on from OX411252.1 coordinate 8,272,663, forward strand.
AAATTACAAAATAGCTTCTTGTATTATAAGATCTAAAACAAAGGAATTGATAATATTTTGGTACAAATACCGGGTCGTGTTCACACCCACACGGACCGTTGAAGTTTTTATATCAACAAAAAGGACTTGGGTCGATCAGATCATAGTCCAATTTGGTCACGAATTATTTCATATATATATTTTTTAATTTTTACACATCCGTCTCAGTCCGCATTTCCTTGAGGTTGTACTTTAATATCAGCCGAGTACGGTTACGAGGATTACTCTAAAAGAATTAAAAAATTATACTAGAACTTGTAATATTGATAATTAATATTGGTAGCGAGCCCAGACGGGGATAGCAAGAGGAGCTCGCTTTTTTTATAATAGTAAGTCGAGAGGGCTTGTCGTGCGTTGTAGAAAAGGGGAGACCTTGGTTCAGCAGTGTGACCAAATACGTTTTGAGTGAGCGTGGTCTAGCGGACGGACTCACGATTGATAAGACCCGTGTTCAAACCTCGCTAAATTCTGACCGGTACCAAAATAACTACGTCACGTGTACTTTGATCGCTCAATGCTTGTGTTTCAAGCTCTAAGTTAGATTAGGCATTAAAAAAATAGGTCGTTGGTCATATTAAAATCGAACCATCAAAAAAGTTGTGACCAAATTGGAATGCGACCTTTTTGGACTCGTAAAAAGATCTCTATCAGTAAAAAAAGTTGTTTTTATAGCAACGAAGAAACACATAATACCACAATAATAATAGTCTAATTTTATTCCTAATTATAGTGGGGGGACGAGAATAACTAGAAACATGGAGACCAAATGTTTTTTTAATATTATAAAAATTGCATGTTGTCCTTCGTAGATAGGGTTGTCACTTCTAAGAAATACATCGCAAATAGTACCCTACATTATACCATATAGGCAGGTAAATATAGCTTAACCATACGTTAGTTATACCATAGTTTTATAAATCGGTTTTTTATTTCATAGGGTAATTTTTGCTAAGTGTAAAAATAATTAATTCGAGAAGAAAACGTGGGGGTCCTCCATTTATATTTAAAAAGGTGTCATCTGTATAAGGATTACCACCGCTTTTATTATCGCCAACTAGATGACCACAGTCAGACCACCAAGAAGACTGAAGCGAGCCCAAGAGCTCCCCAAAGAATAGAGGGAGAGAAAGATAATAAACCCACTGACATGCAAAATACCACCATGTCACTAAACAAATCTAATTATTTTACTGTAAGCGTTTAATAGATTGTAAGCAGAAAAGAAATCGGGATTCGAAACCAGGACCACCGCGCTATCCACTCCGTCGCAAGGCCGCCGTCATTACTCGTATATTTTTATTGTTACTTTATTGTAATTGATATTTATTTTTAAAATAATCTTTTATTCAATTAAGGTGGTAATATTCATTACTTCCATTCATTGTTTATTGGTTAAAATCGCAATATTTCTATCAAGTATGACGTTTATTGTTAATGCAATTTTATTAATGTTACTTCATAACAATAGTGGTATTTTTATTTATTAATTTGAAACATATATATATTTTTTTTATTGTAGCTCGGCATGTGACAACACTCCGCCTGATGTAAAGCTAGAGTGTGGTCTATGAATGGAAACAACTGCTACTACAGGGAAACCTGTGCGGGCAGCAGTCGCCTCCACTATGCCGGCTTGATGAGACGAGCATGGTTTGACAGTGCACACTCTTCTCGCTATTCCTGGCTGCTTTCAAACTATTCCCGAAACGCGACAAGGTTTTCTTTGTGCATATAATGTAGGTTTACAAATTAAAAGTTTTATATGTATTTCTTTTGTCATCGTAGCCGTTAATCGTAGTTTGGGGTACGAGCATGAATTTTAATAGTCTGCGAGTACTGCACCACTTGCAAGTGTAACACAGACCTTTCGTCTCCGCAGGCTGACATAGGGGAGAGGACTGTTGCCTGCAGACATTTGTCTGTGATTGCCATGAATCGGATATAGGCACTAAAGGCCTATAGGCACTATTAAAGAGTGGTAGACAGACTGATGATGGTTATTTGTCCAGCCTGCCATCTTGGGGTAGTACCACCACTTTCGAATGTAACACCCGTGAAGTGACCTTGTCGCGTTTCGGGAATAGTTTGAAAGTAGCTAGGTATAACGAGAGGGGTGTGCACTGTCAATCTGGATGGTACATGCTCGTCTCCTCAAGCCGGCATAGTGGAGGCGACTGCTGCCCGGACAGGTCTCTCTGTAGTAGCAGTTGTTTCTATTCATGGACCGCACTCTAGCTTTACATCAGGCGGACTGTTGTCACATGCCGAGCTACAATAAAAAAAAAAATATTTATTGAAATATTTTTAACCTAACATGATTTTTAATTGCTTTTTTATATTTGTTTCAGGTAAGCTTTGATTTTGCTTCTCTTATTTTGGATTTTGGACGTGTTATGTAAAGGTTGGTTTTGTTTAATAAATATAATATTTTTGCGTCGTCCGAAATTTTTTTTTTTTTTTTTTTTTTTAATTTTAGCACGTCATATGACCGCACTCCGCCTGGTGTTAAGCTAGAGTGCGATCCATGAGCGGAGGCGACTGCTGTCAGAGAAAGGGATCTGCAAACAGCAGTCGTGCCCGCTATGCCGGCTTAATGAGATGCCTCTTCACACTGCGCTTGAAGGATCCCATGTTATAGGAAGGGGGAAAGACGTGACTGGGAAGGTCGTTCCACAATTTGATGGAGCGACAGAAGAAGGATTGCCCGAACTTTTTTGTCCGCGAGGGGATTGTTTCGACGGTGAGGCGATGCATTCGATCGCCTGCACGCGTCGACCTCAAGCGATGTGGGGTAGGATACTCTTCATTTCGATTTAGGCTCGACAAAGTTGTACTATGAGCAAAAGTAGCGCTGTATCACTTCAGTAAACAATAGTGTAGTTTAAACGACGCAGCATTTACATGTACAAATTGTCAATTCGGCAACAGATGCCAGTCGTTGCTAAAATAACGATGTCGACAACCAGCAAATTTTTCGGAAACGGTGTGTATCGATGCCAAAAATAACCGATAACGCCAATGAGCGGCCGTGGTGTGGCGGTCAGACGTGTGAGCTCACGATCGATGAGACCCGTGTTCGAACCTCGCTAATTCTGACCGGTAACTTTGTTATATGTACTTTGGCCGCTCAGTGCCTATAGCCACTATTAAAGAGTGGCAGGCAGACTGATGATGGTTATTTGTCCTGTCTGCCGTCATGGGATAGTACCACCACTTTCGAATGTAACACCCGTGAAGTGACCTTGTCGCGTTTCGGGAACAGTTAGAAAGTAGCCAGGTATAGCGAGAGAAGTGTGCACTGTCAATCTAGATGCTACATGATCATCTCCTCAAGCCGGCGGCATAGTGGAGGCGACTGCTGCCCGCACAGGTTTCTCTGTAGTAGCAGTTGTTTCCGTTCATGGACCGCACTCTAGCTTGACATCAGGCGGAGTGTTGTCACATGCCGAGCTACAATAAAAAAAAAGTCTTCGCTGTTCCTAGCGCTTCCCTCCGGCACTCGCATCCACTTCGCTCGATTTAGTCTATGTCACGCATCGTACGCGTTGTATGTGGATGCCTTTAGTATAGAATTTTTTTTAGGAGTAGGTATATCGTTATTATTATTGAGCGTGTGAAGATTTATGCGAAAATCAATTCACTATAGTTATTTAGTAACGGTCGTTCGCTTCTTGGGTAATTGATAATATACTTTTTTTCTTTTTGTAATTTGGCTACTACGAGATTCTTTATGGGTTCTAATGTATTTTTAAATATATTTTACTTATCGGTGAGTTTTGCATTGAACAAAAAAAGTTAGTTTGTTTATGATTGAATAATGATGAAAATTTAAAAGAAAAAATCGACACGCACGCACCGGTCTGGGCTGAAGTGGGATTCGAACCCCCTGCTTTTTCTATTAGATTTTTATTATAATTAATAAATGTTGCTTTTTAGGTCTATTTGCACCGAAAGGCCCGTTAAAGTTACTTAACTATCACTTTTTACCGTGAGGTAACCGTTAAACATTTACTCCACACGCGTTGCAATATCGTGTAAATACTTTTTTATTTTAGCACGTCATATGACCGCACTTCGCCTGATGTTAAGCTAGAGTGCGATCCATGAACGGAGGTGACTGCTGTCAGAGAAGGGGATCTGCAGACAGCAGTCGCGTCCGCTATGCCGGCTTAATGAGATGCCTCTTCACACTGCGCTTGAAGGATCCCATGTTGTAGGATGGGGGAAAGACGTGGCTGGGAAGGTCGTTCCACAATTTGATGGAACGACATTCATATTGCTATCGTTAAAAGGGTGGCTGGTCCCGAAAAAATAATAGAAAAACATTTGCCTTCATTTCATACATTTGACGTTAGTGACATTGGTTTGACGATTACTTTAACTTTAATCAGCCAAGATTCGCTGGTTACGGTTAGCGTCAGAGTAAACGTCAAACATGAAAGACGCGACGATGGTGCAACTTATGCGGAGTAAATGTAACTCATAATGTAAACGTAACGGTTCAAGTAAGCGTAAAAGTAATAGTAATATATAATAATAACAGTAATAATACATATAAGAAATCGCTGCGAGCTCAAGGACGGTATTGTGACCAGAGTGGAAAGGGGTATGCTAAGGTGGTTCGGTCATTTGGAAAGGATGGATGAAAGGAGATTAACTAAAAATATTTATTGTGCGAAAGTGGATGGCAGTGTCGGAAGGGGGCGTCCTAGGAAAACCTTTCTCAGTCAGATTCACTCAGCATCCTCAACCGACGTGCATTCATGATGGGAGTAATGGATGTGGTCGAAGCAAAAGTGGTATGTAGAGAGGAGGCGCTGGCGCTTCATAGTTTCTGCCTACCTCAGTGGGAACAAGGCGTGAGCTAAGCAGTAGTAGTAATAATACACATTCGTCTACTAAAGCCAGCATAGCGGAGGCTACCTGCAGAGTTTCTGTGGTAGTAGTTGTTTCCGTTCATAGACTACGTTTTAGCTTAACATACTTAAGGCGGAGTGTTTTCATATTATTTAGAGTATTTTAGAGCTACAATAAAAGTATTTTAGTCTGTGCCTAGCTATATCTCGCTAACTTATTAGCATAGCTTCGCGTGACCCGGCCTTAATACTATCCGATTTTATGTTAAACTAAAAACGAAGGAAGTATGGTAAATTTTCATATTAAAATAATAATTATGAGAAAGAAAATTTTGTTGTCATGTCTAACATTCGTATAATTTGTCATTGTTGTGGGTTCGGTCCCGCTCTTTGTTTGTTCACTAATGTTGGGAACGCCTATTACCTATAATCAAACAATCATGGTACATAACGTATTAGGCGAAAAACTCACGTCGTTAAGATTCGTTACATACATCCTCAATTATTTCATAATTTCTATTTAAAACATATATTATATACATGTATATTTTTAGGGTTCCCTTTGTAAATAAAACTAAAGAAAGCTTTATGTGTGTTTTTAATATAAAAAATACATACCTCGTGTCCTAGGCCGTGTTTTAATAAATTGTCCAATTACTCAGATGGAATTAGCTTTTTGGCCCACTTATTTCCTATTGGAGGGGATTTTTTTTTTGTCCGAGCTGTGGTTTTTGCTCTAGAAGCGAAAAACTGGTTTTTACCATTTTTAGTATTTTTTTTGGCACTCTAGCGCCCAATATTCACTTATAAATTTTATTGGTATCAATTCCTGATACTTTGATCTATACAAAAAAAAAATCCCGTCCAATAGGAATTTTCTGTACTTTTTAAGATTTTTCCGCTTATTCTATCTGACTAAATTACAATTTTCAAAAACACGTGAACGTAATAATCTTTTTATTAATTCAACGGAGGAAGCGACCGACCCGAGGACAGACCTCATGATCGATGAGACCCGTGTTCAAACCTCACCAAATTACTGATACCAATGTAACTATGTTATAATAAAATATATACTTTGGTTGCTTAGTGCCTGTAAATTCTGATTAACTTTATAATTGTCGTTTTAAAATCAATTATTAAATGGAGAGAGATTTGCGTTTATTTTGACAATCTTTTGTCTATTTGGAGTAAAAAAATAATAATTAATAATTACTATTTTTGTGATTTAATTCATGTATATTATTAGTCATAAATAAAAAATAAGTTAAAAAAAAAATTACGAGAGTAGTGTGCAGTAGTGCCGGCATAGCGAAGGTGACTGTTGGCCGCGGAAATTACTCTGTGGTGGGCATATAACGAGGAACAAAAATAAAACTGAAATAGATTATTCGAGGACCTTATACGCGTAAAACAGACTCGCACTTGACGGTTTTTTTTTTCATCAAAGCGGCACTTGGGTACTATTAAAGATTAGTCATCCTTTTTACATGGTTGAGATTTTTAGGAATTGGAAAGCTATTAGTTGTATTGACCTAATCAATCGTTTCTAGTAATTAAATTGCCTAAAATTGCTTCTAATCACGACACCGACCGCTATAACAATTTTTGTAAACCTCTTTCAAGTGACAACTAAAGTGCGAGCCATAAACGGAAACAACCGCTATGCTGGCTCTAGTAGTAGACCAATGTGTACACTAATCTACTTCGAAGCTCATCCCGAAACCTGCACCATCACAGGACGACAGACTGACAAACCATCTCCTCATCAGTCTCCCTACTTGTTCGGAAATTATTATTTTTTAAATTACAAATTGATTGAGGTAATTTTTTACCAAAAAAAAACTATTTTTAATTAAGAAACTATATTTTATCGTTACGTAATATGGTTTTAACTAGTTTTGCCTATCGATTGTATATTAAAATATTTTATTAGTTCAATAAAAATGACCTCATGTTCGTTTATTTAATGGTTAATTTGTGTTAAAACTTTATTTGAAACTATTAATCAATTGTATATTTTATTTATAAATAAATCTTTTTTCAAATGTCCGTGAAGTCTTGTCGCGTTTCGGGAATAGTTTGAAAGTAGCCAGGTATAACGTGAGGAGTGTGCACTATCAATCTAAGATGGTACATGCTCGTCTCCTCAAGCCGGCTTAGTGGAGGTGACTGCTGCCCGCACAGGTTTCTCTGTAGTAGCAGTTGTTTCCATTCATGGACCGTACTCTTGCTTTACATCAGGCGGAGTGTTGTCACATGTAGAGCTACAATTAAAAAAAAATCTCCAATGTTGAGATAACTGCATAAAATTTGTATTAATTGTATTGTATTGTAAGCAATGCTGCCATGATGGCATCCAAGTCGGCCCAAACTTTAACTGTATTGCTATTTTGACATGTAGGTATATGCTTGCATGCCGTTTTGTGTGTTTAATTTAATAAATAAATAAATACTAAATGTTCAGGTGTCTGCAGCCAGCAGTCCCTTTTCTCTCCTCCAAAGTCAAACCACTCACCATGACAATGGGTTTCAGGGTTTCACACTCGACTAGCCTGAATCTCATCTATCCTTTCTCTTCAAGTTTCACGCCTAATCCTCCATTATGAGGTATCACACAAAAATAAAGCTATAAAGCATAGCGGATACGATCTACGTAGGCTTCTATGACGCACACTCCTCTCCGTATACTTGTAAATGTGATTAAACCACCTCACAGGTGTTAAACTAGATACATCTCACCATGTGGACGCAATTTTTTAATATTGTAGCCCGCCATATGACAGTACTTCGTCTGATAATGCTACAGTGCGGTTCATGAACAGAAGCAACTGCTACCACAGAGGAAGTGCGAATTCGTCTCAAGTCGGCATAAAGGAGGCGACTATTTATAGAATCTCCGTTCATGGACCGCACTCTGGCTTTACATCAGGCGTAGTGTTTGTCAAATGCCGAGCTACAATAATAAAAAAAAACCTACAATGCCTGTGTGGAGTTAAAGAAATAGGCGTACATAAAAAATGAGTAAATATGTAATAAAAAAAGGATTAAATGTCACAAATAAAAATCTATTATACCACCCACTTAAAAATAATATATCAAAAGCGAAAAAACATAATAAAATAATGAATTTAAAAGATTTGGTGAAAGATAAATGTTTTGTATGTTACAAATAAATGGATACAAATCTTTTAATTTTCATACTGTATATGCGTGTATTGGATTTTATAGCATTTTTATTACAGTATTATATAAATAGTCCACTTAAATATTTCGCTTGATTATTTTTTAGTTTTATGGCGTGATTTACAAATGTCAATGGTTTTTATATTGTAACGAAATAAGAATTTTAGAGCGGCCGTTTACGGTCTAGCGGTCTAGGCGTAAATTCACAATAGATGAGACCCGTGTTCAAATGTCACTATGTAAAATGTGTAATATTATTATATAAATTAAAGAGTGGTAGGCAGACTGATGATGGTTATTAGCCCAGTCTGTCGTGCTTTGCACTTTGTAGCCACTAGCAGTGTTAGATCTAACCTGAACGTCGGCGACCTCAGCTCCGTCAGGCTTTTGTATACCGCTATTAAGATGAACTCTTGCGAGGCCCCCTCAGGTACGAGGCCGTCGTCGTCGCCACTGTTTGCAGTTTATACTACCCTGATCGAATCGAAAATAAAATATATGGGATTTGACGTTTCACTGAGTGTTTGGCGCGCTCATGCCCGGGAAGGTTGAGGTGTTTTCTATCCCTTTCCTTAATTAGTTCAGTGGTTATTATTATGTAAATTTGGTGTTATTTTGCGTAATTTTATGCTACGCATGTGAGTAATTGTTGAAACATTAAAATTCACCCTATATGAGGCAACGCAAGCAGTTTCTTTTTGTAGTTATCCCACGCCGTGAAAACGCTCATATTGTGACTTGACCGGGTGAATTGCCGCCAAATACTCCGACAAAGCGTTAAATTGTAAAACAACATTGCAATTTGATGCACAAACATTAAGAATTTACTACTCGACATTGGCAGAATTGTCGTTGTTATGACAAGGCCATTAACTAAAAGAAGAAGAAGACGTTTCACTGTTATCCAAGTGATTTTGTAGTCGATTCGATCAAGTAACAACTCTTTTGACTTTAGCCTTTGTTTGATTTTTTATTCAATTTAATGTATTAAATACGTGTTTTATATTACGTTTTTAAGCAATTATTTTGTATAGTGTAGAGAAAGAAGGGTCCTAGATAGATTCTGTTGCTTAGTCATTAATTTTACTTCCTTGTCAATTCTGATTGACAGTGTAATAAGCGATACTTCTTGTTAGAGAACACCATACTTCTAAGTGGTTAATTGTACTAAGATTAATTGTAAAATATAACCCATTTGGTATTTTAGATGTCGACAACTTTTACAATTGCATCTTATGTCAATGTTATTAATGGTTATTATTGTATGTATTTTTAGCTGTAACCTTTAGTTTTTTTTTAATTGAAGCTCGGCATTTGACAACACTCCGCCTGATGTAAAGCTAGATGCGGTCCGTTGTCACATGCCGAGCTACAATAAAAAAATATATGGCGGAGGATAAGCCGTCATCGCTCAAATATGTTTATAAGTTCGTATGACAATCATATGGCAAACGTTATTGAATGTTAAATAAGTAGATGTAGTAAGTAATAAGCGAACCAAGCCCCGGGCACTGACTTCGCACATTGTGATGCGAAGACGCGTGCTCCAACGTACCCTCTGCATAATTGAGGAAAGTTACGCTTTTGATGTCTAGAGTTTGACCTGTTTGGATTTTGACCCTTAGCTTTCTATTGCGTTTATTTTATTCTGAGCGTTTCGAAAGTTTTGCTGTCGTTACAATTGGGACAAGTTGAAAACGTGTTCCCGTAAAACTTAAGTTACAAGTTGATTAGATTGTACGGTGACATAATAATTTTTCATTATAGTTCGGCATATGCGGTCCGTGAACGAAAACAACTGTTACTATGGATAAATTTCTACAAGCACCAGTCGTCTCCGCTATGCCGGCCTTCCGAATGTTCCCGAAATACTTTTATTAATATCGAATATGTAAAAATAGAGGTTTCAATGATGGGTCAAATATTAGAGGTCGTAAAAGGTAGATGTCCAATTGAGGTTGCACATTGCGCTTGCGTGAATGCACTCGGTTTCTTCTTCTTGTATTTATGTTTCATTTGCTATTATATGCTTAGGTGATGTATTAAATTCGTGAGTGTTATTTGTTTCATTGTAATTGTAACTCCTAACTTTATTAGTTCACATTTTTTTATCCTTTTATTAATTTTAATAGATTTCATTTTTAATATACATATATAATAGGTATATTATATTGTTTAGTATTAGTGGTTTAATATTACCGTTGCTTTTCTATCTTTAGGAAACTTTTATCTAGGGAACTAAAAACTCTTTTATCTAAAATAACGCACTGACAGTGCACACTCCTCTCTACTATATTTGGCTACTTCCAAACTGTTCACGTCCAAACAAGGTCACTTTACGGGTGTTACATTTCAAGTAGTGGTACTACTACCTCAGGATGGCAGACTAGGCTAATAACCATCAACAGTCGGCCTACTACTCTATAGTAATGTCTATAGGCCCTAAAATACATATAACTTGGTTACATTGGTAAAAATTAAGCGAGGTTCGAACACAGGTCTCATCGATCGTGAATTCACGCGTCCTACCGCTAGACGACGGCTTCTCTAAAGCTGAGCTTTTTTATGAATTTATCTCAACGAGATAATGTATTGTTCTTGGAGTACATAAGAAAGTTCTTAAACCATATGAAATTTAATAAAAACCAATATGTAAATCTAGTTTATTTGTGATATAGATCCCATTCAACGGATTGGTTTTGACCCACAATCGGCAAAACTCTTTGGACGTACTAGTTACTTAATGTTACATTGTAATAAAATCATTATATTGTTTACGCTTTGGGTGGCTCAAAAAGTAATCTTCATAATTTAAAAGGCACTGAACTTTTCGAGGGTTGCCAAAAATAATTTATCAATAAGATATTTTCGCCCGATTTTTCACGCTTATGACAAATGGTGTTACCAGCCTTTTGGTATACATTTCACGGGTTAATACCACTTTATGGGTATTGCTTCTTTCTGTTACTGTTAAGGTACCGTCATTATTTTATTTGATGCTGACAAATTTAGTTTTTTATCGTTTTATTTTTGTATGTCTTTTACTCGCATATAATCTGTTAGTTATTGATGCGTATGCGCAGGGGTTTCGAATTAGATTATAGTATTTTAATGCTCGTTACTTATTTAGGATTTGTTTTTTAAATTAAAAATTTATATTACTAGATTATTTAGGTTTTTATGCAAATGCTATGTGGACAAATGTAGCTGTACACCATTCGTTACATAGAGCAACGAAATCGTGTTAAATGCGATCAATTGATGTTGTTTTTGTAACATTACCAACGAATAGGTACAATGTATGTATGTACATACTTATTAAAGATACTTCTTTAGGAAATAGCGGAGGCTGTATGATGTTAATGATTAGACGTTTCGCGAGGACCTATCTATTCCGTAATTATAATTCTGCGCCTCAGAGAGGGGAGGGCCTGGCATTCCTCTCGGGGGTGATGACCTTATTGTAGAGTTAGAAAAGTTACAGAATTGACTCTCAAGGTCTAGTTTTTTCGTTATATTTATGTACCTACCTATCTAAAAATTGTATTTCTATAGTTAATACTAGCTATTGTCCGCAACTTTGCATGCGTTAACATTATGCGTTTTCATCCTTAGGGAACATTTTGTCTAAGAAAAAACTACAAATTTTGTTTGATTTTAGAGCGGTCGTGGTCTAGCGGTAAGACGCGTGAACTCACGTTCTCTGAGACCCGTGTTCGAACCTCGCTAAATTCTAACCGGTACCAATGTAACTTTGTTTTATGTACTTTGGTCGCTCAGTGCCTATAGGCACTATTAAAGAGTGGTAGGCAGACTGATGATGGTTATTTGTCCAGTCTGCCGTCCTGGAGTAGTGCCACACGAATGTAACACCCGTGAAGTGACCTCGTCGCGTTTCGGGAATAGTTTGAAATTAGACAGGTATAACGAAAGGAGTGTGCACTGTCAATCTAGATGGTACATGATCGTCTCCTCAAGCCGGCATGGTGGAGGCGACTGCTGCCCGCATAGGTTTCATTGTAGTAGCAGTTGTTTCCATTTATGGACCATGCCGAGCCACAATAAAAAAAAGACGCGCGAACCACGGGAAGCCACCTACAATAAAATAAACCCTTGAAATTAAATGACAATTCTAAATGTTTAATAAACCAATACGACGTTGAATGATAGATGATATAATAATCTTTATCGACTTAGTGAGAGATATACTAATCTTTATCGACATTGTGTAACTAAAGTTATTGTACATCACTATTGCATAAGATTGTCTAGTTTAAAATTGTAACAGTGGCTAGAAAGTTAATGAATGGTATGCAATAACGTGCACATAACCTAATATTATCGTCTGTGGCCGAAATAACATAAAAATAAATGTAAGAGCCATAGACAGAGCCACAGTTGATGTTGGTGTGATGATGTCTACCGCCCCTGGGATGGTGCTCCACCCGTGAAGAGAGCGTGTATTGGCAATCTGGAGAGTGACATCTTTTTTTTTCTACTTTTTCCTCTGACTTTTATATTGCATTCTTACTTCCAGACTAATTTAATTTTTTTTCGTTTTTCCTAAAATTTTGTGTACTTTGTTATTTTATACACTTTGTTCTACAATTTGCATTTATCTCATGCAATAATCATACTTTTCTTACATCAAATTTATCATAACTATTATAACCAGCGACTGGAGTACTTTTTAGCTGAAACATGAATTCCTAATTCTAGTCTACTCAAAATTTTTACACAATTTATTTTTGTTATACTTCGTACCGCCTAAGAATCAATAAATAAAAAAAGGATTTCTGAACGACTTTTAAATTTAATTGATTTCTAAACGACGGGACCAACATCAAATGTTTGACATTCAAAACCAAAGGAATAGTTTCTAAGGGAAAGCGAAATTGTTGTTTTTACTATATTCCAAGCATTTTTTTCATATTTACTCATCTTTTAAACCTTCCCTGGACTTCCACAAATAATTCAAAACCAAAATTAGCCAAATCAGTCCAGCCGCTCTCGAGTTTTAGCGAGACTAACGAACAGCAATTGATTTTTATTATATAAATGTTCTGACTGACATCTTTAAACATATATCGTGTAGCCTTGGACCCCCGGGACCACTAGGGATCCATGGAGCCCAGGTTAAGAAACCCTGTTCTATTCTATCTTTAACTGCTGGGTTAATATCACATATTACATTAGTGGTTTTTTTTGTTCAATTTCCATCATAATTCAATAAAAAAATTACTATTGTTATAATCTTTAGTTCATGTAATACTCGTAGTTTTAGATTACATGTACAATTTTAGAAGCTCACCAAAACACGTTTCAATAGAGATGTCAAGTTATCTGAATTATAAAAAATGACTATACGATTGTTTTTTGACAGTCAACGACGGTATGTTTAATTATATTACAATACAATTTTGCGATAAAACGAAAATGGTATTTTTATTAGATATCATTCATTGGTGAGATGGTGTGACGACATAAAGGTGCGGTTTCACTGGACGCAGCAGACGTCTTTACTTTGCAGTAACAATTTCTATGAGACCTCGTAATTGAAGTGGAATATCGGATACGATTGCAACTGCTGCGCCTATGCCGTGGCAGTCTCCTGTTGTCATCTGCCGTCTGCCGCGTCCCACGAAATCGCACCTTAAAGGTAGCCTGAACGACGCATAGCGGGAGATAGATAGAAGGCAAAGAAAGAAGCTTTAGTCCAGCGGTAGACTGAGAATGCATGCGTTTTTTTAATTAGCTCCCACTATCTCTGTTCGTTTCTTTTTCACTTTGGAAACGAACAGCTTTAGTTCGTGTGTTCATAAAGTGTAGACTTAAATATTATTCGTAGACCAATTGATCTACCAGGGAGGACTATGACCAGAAAAAACAAATAAAAAATTCTTAATTATTTTTGAGACTAGCGTGTTACGACTTCTATATATTTTGCGGTAATATATACACGTAAAATGAGCTACGAAAGTTGACTAAGCAGCAAAAGGTCAGGCGTTCTTTGCGATTATACGACAACAGAAGTCGCCTTCGCTATGCCAACTTGAGACAAATGTAGACCATCCACTCCTCCACACTTCTCTTGTGACTAGGTCACCATCGCCAGTCTACATACCACTTTAATTGTGCATAAGCAAATAGTCAATAATGTTGAACAATGATCCATAGAACACAAGTAATTTCAATATAAAGCAATTATTATTATTTGTGTAAAAAAAAAGTAAAAAATTAATTTAATGAGATTTTTTAAATCAAAGCAATCGACGATTTGTTGCTGAGAGAGACGCGTAATGTAATGCTTTTGTTAAGGCGCTTGTTCATAAATAATGGTAAACAGACTGTAGGAGTCAACTGTAGTAGAAACATTTCTATCACGTTTCTATTATTTTTTTATTTTAGCTTGGCATGTGACAACACTCCGTCTGATATCCGCTAGATACAATTGCAGAGAAATCTGTACGGGCAGCAGTCGCCTCCACTATGCCGGCCTGAGGAGACCATCAACCATGTACCATCTAGTTTGACAGTGTGTGTGAAGAGTGTGACCTACTCACGTTTCGGGATCACTTTAGAAGACTAAAGAGATAAATGTGTACCGTACGGTGCACATTTGTCCCCTCTGGCCGGAATAGCGGAGGTTAGCATCTTAACACTAGCGAAGTGTCTTATATACGCTGCTCTTAATTTAAAACGCTTTGTTTTGTTTAATCCGCCTTAAAGCCATGAATAGTTTTGTGTTTTTTACACGGCTGTTGTCAAACGCATGTAGAATGTTGATCGATGACATTGTAAATTTTTTTTTTTTAATTTTATTTAAAAAAAAAGATTACTAATAAAAAAAAATTATCTTAGAACAATTACTTTTTTTTATTGTAGTTCAGCATGTGACAACACTCCGCCTTATGTAAAGCTAGAGTGTGGTCCATGAATGGAAACACCTGCTACTACAGATAAATCTCTACATGCAGCAGTCGCCTCCACTATGCCGGTTGAAGAGACGAGTATGTACCACCTCTCGTTATACCTATACTAATTAAAAAGTTGCCATTGTAAATATTTGTATCGGATGAATAATGCTTACGCCATCCATTAATCGTAGAAAGTAGTCAAATCAAGTCCCAGTCAAGTCAAAACGAACTTCAGTAAAGTGGAGAAATCTTTAGTAAATCTTTTAACGGATAACTGTACTGTTAACCTGAATGGATCACATTTGTTTACTCAAGCCGGCATAGCGGAGACGAGTGTTGTCTGCAGATGTTTCTCTAACTCCACTCGACTCCTCGCTCACGGACTCCACTCTAGCTTAACATCAGGCGGTAAAAGCTGAGAAAGATGAGCCTCCTGAAAACACGCCTAAATATCAGAAAAATGAATAAACATAAATTAATAAGCTATAATAAAATCACCTATTATAATTAACACAAGGCACATTTATCGATAATTATATCGATATAGTAAACGCTCTATGCATATCGAATATCGACACAAAGTAATTATTGAAACTTACTCGATAATCTGATAAGTAAAAATAATTTTAATTCTTGATTACATTTTGAGTTGTTTCTTCCTTTTAACGTTTATCAGCTATATTCGAATCTTAACGCTTTTTATTCATAAAGGGATAGGCTCGCAACTCGTAGGAGTATATTTTTTAACAGACCCAACAGCGTCCTAGCTTGAGACAAATGTGTTTGACTAGTTAATACGTAGCTACTTCCAGACTGCGAAAGTGGTGGTACTACCCCAGGACGGCGCCCAGATTGGGCTAATAAATTGTTATTGGCATCAGTCTATCTACCACTCCATCCACCACATACGTTAAAATATATCTAAAATACTGCCTTATACAATGACAAAGCTACAAGAAGTCTTGGCGGGGTCATTTGGTAGTAATATTCACTTTAAACTTGGCTCATTTGTTGGCTTGATTTTAGACTTCTACCTAGATAAAAGATTACGTAGGACTACTAATTATTCGTATACGAAGTTACGGTATCGGCCGTGTTTCATACCTTTTTTTTAAATAAGTTAACTAAGAAAAGAATTTATCGGTACGCGTTTTACACATCCGATAGTTTAACTCGAAAGATCTAACTCTTATGATTATAAGGCGCATCACTATTTGAAGCTCCAGATAATTTATTTAATTTATATAATGGATGGTGTACGGTAGTTCGCAAAGAATATTGAGAACATGATAATAAGATGGATGTAAGATTTGCAGATTACATATAGGCCGGTACTAGACATAATTAGTTCCAACAAATTATATGGAAATAGTTTATTTTTCTTTTTTAAATTAATTATTTTGTAGTGAGTCTCTCAGAGTTTAAAATTCAACGAGGTAAAATGAAATGAAATAAACTTTATTAGTGTTAGTAAACATGGTGTTATTAAATGGGTTAGAATTTGTTCACATGTTTCGCCACATTTAGCGGCATGCAAAACTTTCGATAAACCTAATGCATATAATCAACCATCACATTTAATTAGGTCAATTAAAAATCACAAATTTTTAATATTATGTCAAATTTCAGTACATATCTTTTTTAAAATTTCTTTTACAAAGCGCTTAAATATTTTTCCTCTGAAAGTATAACAGTTTAATAAGTACCAAATTCTACTAAATATTGGTGTAGTTTTTGTTTATATATCACTTCTACTTAGATAGATACAGACGGCTAAAAACGTTGAAAAAATGGGAGCTTACGTAAATCGATCATAACTCTCTCAAATAATGTTTAACAAATGTTTGCATTAGTGCATTAGATTTTTACAAATTCTCACAATTTTTTCTCCTTTTCCGGGTAAAGGAGAATGCCCATTCGCCTAAGAGAAATGGGCTCACATCTTTTCTCGAGTTCGTTAATGATTTTTAGTTCATTTTGTAGGAAAATAAATCTAAATTCCTTATCACCAAGTCTCTATTTTTTTATCCAGGTTATTGAGTAATTTTCTGTGGCAATATTTGAGGTTATTATTAAATTAAATGCTTTAATAAAATTGATGATATCTGTTTTTTATGTAATTAAACATTGTCTATCGATTGGTAAACAATGTTTACAATAAATTAATGAAAAAATTAAATATTATTTTAGAATATTGTTTTACTAACAAACTATTAGATATCAAGTGGGCCTAAAAAATGGGATCGGATGGGATCCGTTCAGATGCACACCGGACGTTGCATTTTACAATATCCATAATATAAAGTACAGACAGAAACAGCATAATGTAAAGGGATAAAAGCGACAATGTAATTAAAATATGTTATCTTTTTCTTCTGACCGTACTTGGTATAAGGCCCTCATCTTCACAAGAAGTAGGCGGTATATTTTTAATTGCAATCTTTATGAGCAGTAACATGCTACACAAATTTATTGCGTTTCAGATTTTAAATGATATTATTATAGATTCAAATTCAAATTCATTTATTACAGACTTAGTTTTTAGCCCCAAAAAAAAACTCATATTAAAATTAAATTAAATTAAAAGTTTCGAATATATTAATATATTGCAGCACTTGGTATATGTATTACAAAAACTTTAATCTATATACATATATAAAAATCAATTGCTGTTCGTTAGTCTCGCTAAAACTCGAGAACGGCTGGACTGATTTGGCTAATTTTGGTTTTGAATTATTTGTGGAAGGTTTAAAAGGTGAGTAAATATGAAAAAAAAAAAATGGAATATAGTAAAAATAACAATTTCTCTTTCTCTTGGAAACTATTCCTTTGGTTTTGAATGTCAAACATTTGATGTTCGTCCCGTCGTTTAGAAATCAAATAAATTTAAAAGTCGTTCAGAAATGCTTTTTTATTTATTGATTCTGAGGCGGTACGAAGTTTGCTGGGTCAGCTAGTAATATTATAATAATGTATAATTGAATTAAAAGATTATACGGCTTGCTATGGCGATTACTTAATTCTTGACCGCGAGGACGTTTCAAAAACAGCAACCACCGCAGTAATATCTAAAACCCTGAATTTTTTTGAACCCTGAATACTATAAAGGAGAGTGCCCATTCGCCTAAGAGCAAAAATGGGCCCACATTTTTTTTCTCGAATTTGTCGATGATTCTTAGTTAATTTTGTAGAAAAATAAACCTACGTTACTTATTACCAAACAGTTTTAATTTTTTCACCCAGATTATTGAGTAATTAGATATTTTCTGATGCAATATTTGAGGTTATTATTATTTTAAATGCTTTAATAATTCATGATGTCTGTTTTTTCCATGTAATTAAACATCGTCTATAGATTGGCAAATGATGTGTTGATATATTATAATTAAAATGAATTAATAAAAAACAAGATATAATTTTAGAATATTGTTTTGTTACCAAACAATTAGGTATAAAATGGGCCCAAAATAGGCATTCTCCATTAATCTAACGTTGTGCTAGATATACAATAAAATACTAAACCGTCTCATATAACACAGGATACAAGTCAAACTTTCAGAATATTACACACGTATTTCCATATCGACTCACGCGCATCTCATAAAATATAATAGCACCTTAATGTGTACGAGGCTTTATCGAGTGAACAACGCATTAATAATGTATTTAATAATATTGGAATAATGAACCTTCGACATCTTGTTGTTGGATTTGTCGTCCTGGAGTAGTGCAACTCGTGAAGTGACCTAGTCGTTTTGCGCGTTTCTCGGATGTCCGCTACGTCTTTCCTCCTTCGTATAACATGGGATCCTTCA
The DNA here is from genome assembly GCA_948150575.1 of Tinea pellionella. Classification (NCBI taxonomy): domain Eukaryota; kingdom Metazoa; phylum Arthropoda; class Insecta; order Lepidoptera; family Tineidae; genus Tinea; species Tinea pellionella. The sequence continues at coordinate 8,291,476 of OX411252.1, forward strand.
AGCGCAGTGTGAAGAGGCATTTCATCAAGCCGGCATAGCGGACCCGACTGCTGTCTGCAGATCCCCTTCTCTGACAGCAGTCGCCCCCGTTCATGGATCGCACACCGGTCATATGACGTACTAAAGTAAAAAAAATGAGTCGACGTTATAACCACTCTGTCCACTTAAAACCACGGTCGTTCCAAAATTCGTTAGTACATTAAAACTGATGAATGAGAAAACTTTAAATATCGTATGTTCATTGTCCAATCACGGGCTGTGCATTAACCCGATCGATGCGCACGCACATGTCTGATGAAGTTTTCGTGTCAGGCTTTATCAAAGGCGGCAATTTCGCTTAAGCGACGTTACATGTAGGAATCTTACCCATTTTGCTTCTCGTAATTTTGATCACATTAGAAAATTACTCGACGCGACACGTCTATTTAAGTTTTGCAGTAAAGGTACACGATTCAATTTATATCTAAGTAGAATACAGTCAGAAAGAACTGCTTGCACATGCAAATTTTTACACGCAGCAGACGCCTCCGAATATGCACCATCTAAGTTGACAATACTCCTTTTGATGTTTCGTAACACGACCACGATGGCTGCAAAACTTAGTACTTAACTCTTAAATGCATGACTTTTGTTTTGAATTAATAAAATCGTATATTATATAATAGGGAAGTCATAGATTACGTAAATAATAAAAAAATAGGTAATATTATACATATTTTCATCGCATCGTTTATTTTTAAAATAATGTAGACTTAAGTTTAAATAAAACAAATAGTCATATTATATTTTTATTCATTAGTATAGGAATTTCCTTATTATTTATGAATGAAATTGAGCAAAGCAATTCCGATTTTTGATTTGACATTTGATGCACTCAGTACGTGAAAGTCCTGTACAAACGCAGCACTCAGGTTTTTGAATAATTTTATGCGAAAATGAATGTAGACAATTGGAAACAATATTTATTTAAGTGTTAAAGGATTAACACAACGAAACTTTTGGTTGACTCTTATTTTTAAAGTAGCTCGGCATGTGATTACACTCCACCGAATCCTGGTGCGCTGCCAACGAACAGAGACAACTGCCACCACAATTTGCACGCAGCGGAGGCTTGAGACGAATGTGCACAGTAAAAGCTTCTCTAGAGCTTAAAGCGCGTTCTACACTAGCGCCACGAACCACCGTGAAAGCCGTGAAACGCGAGTGTGGATAGTTACGCATCTTCGTGTTCGCTGTCCTCCGATCGGTGTCGGTTTTTTAAACCTTATCGAAGAGTTCGCGCGTTTAATCTGGTTGTGAAACTTAGCGAGCGTGTAGGGACACGTTTTGTGGAGAGGCACACGTTGCGAATCGTGGAATGATGCAAGCACGCATTAGGCACATAGTACGCTTCATAAAGTGTTGTAATTGGGCAAAACCTACCCTTGGTCCAACGTTTGCAGTCCTAAGTTCCTAACAAATGCAACTGCATAGTTATAGCTTAGTCGTTAGTGAGAGAAGACCCTAAGAGTAACATATCATTTCAATAGACAAGATTTCCTTTCACAGTAAAATCTGAGAGAACGGTAGTTTTGTAATAAAAATAAATTTATTTGCGAGCACTTTGAACACGTCGATAGTGCCGCACCGTTACTATCGGATTATCATTAAAGGCGTTTATACACATTTACGGAGAACTCTTTAATTTTATATGGAATGTGATTAGTTATAAAATACGGAATCGTGTAATGTAAATAAAGTTTTATTATTTATTTGGTTAGGTACCTATGTATATTTTTACAGGTACTTTCAGGAATTTAAATTGAGTAGTGTTGATGTTTCTAGACGTGTGTAACGGGAGTGAATTTGATCGGTTTATAAAGCGAGTCGAATTCTTTATTTGTTGGCAATGAACGAATTGTTAACTTTAGGATACTTTTTGAATCACTAGTACATGCTCTTAGGCGTATAATTACTGTGTACATACTATGTTTACTTTAGACAATAACTTAAGAGATTAATTAATTGTGTAATAAAGAAAAAAAAACCGATGATTGTAGGAAAAATCATAAAATAAAAAAATAAAATATTAAATTATATTTGTATTATCCCATTTTAATAAAGAATAAAATAAATTATTAATTTATTTTTTAAATTTTATTTATTCAAAATATAAATGCAATATTAAAAATAAGACGGAGCAATGAGGGTTATTAGCCGAGCCTATCGTCCTGGGATAGTAAGACCCGTGAAGAGATTTAATCACGTTTCGAATTTAACTTGAAAATTGCCAGAACGACAGGAGCACGTAGACTTTGCACACTTGTCTCCTCAAGCCGGTATAGTGGAGGCTACTACTGTCCGCAATCATTTCCCTGTGATAGCAGAAGCGGAGTGTGCTCACGTGTCGAGCTACTATAAAAAATAAATATTGTGAGTTGTAGTTTTGATGGCCTTAATCCCGTAAGTGCTAAGCTCTCACCTACCCACGTTTGTGAATAATACCTTTAAGATATAGGTAATATCTTGAATCATTGACAATTTTAATAGTGCGAAGGCTTTTCTCGGAATAATAAACGAAGACCATTTGTCATAAAAACATATCATATTCCTTCATGAAATTGATATTACAGGAATCGCATATTTTCCATTTCAAATTCACATATAAATTGTACTAATTTGATAGTTTATGCGCATACACTCACATAGAAAATCCTTTCTAATAATAATAATAGCTATTTATTCCCTAATTCCATACGTAATGTTTGTATTATAGGCACTGAGCGACCAAAGTATTTTGTTTTACAACGATTATATTATTATTAATAATTAGGGTCGTTTGCACCAGAAGGCCAGTTAAAGTAACTTTACTTTTACGTTCATATTTACTCCACACGAGTTGCACCACCGACGCGCCTGTCATTTTTGACGGTTACTTAACCTTAACCGTAACTAGCGAATCTTAGTTTGGTTAATGTTAAAGTAATCGCCAAACCAATGTTGCTAACGTCAAATGTATGAAAAGAAGCCAAATATGTTTTTCTATTATTTTTCGAGATCTATTATTTTAACGATAACAATATGAATTTAAACGATATTGCAATGCGTGTGGAGTAAATTTAAATGTTTAACGGTCGTCGTCGCTGTAAAAGTTACTTTAATCGGCCTTCTGGTGCAAAACTACAAAGCACCCTTACAACGTATTATATTATTGGTACTGGTAAGAATTTATTTAGCGATTCCAACATGAGTCTCTAAGATCGTCATTTCACGCCTTGTACCACTAGACCACGGCCGTTCGAAATCCGTTTCAAATAGATTTGTAGATACTTATGTGTAGTTACACCCCGCCTGATGTTAAACTAGAGATCAGTCTGTGAGAGAAAACAACTGTTACCACGGAATCTGCAAATGTCCGCAGACAGTCTGCGGACAGCGACTGCCTCGAAATCACTTTACGAGTGTTAGGTTAGTTATTACTCTTGAAAGTGGTACGAAACCATAATCAGTATACTGACCACTCTTTTAATTACGTCGCTGATAAAATTACATTGGTACCGGCCAGAATTTTGCGACTACACAAATAAATAAATAAATAAAATAAAATATAATTTATTGTAAAAAAAGTAAAATAATAGAAGTTGCAAGGGCCCTGTACTAGGTTCTTAGAACCTGTGTTACTGGGTACCCCGGTTACAAATCTTTTGTACAATAATTTTACTCATATAAATGTATTACTATGTATAAAACTTTGCCTTCATAAAATGAAACCCTATCAACTATTGGAGACAAATATCTTAACGCTCTAAATATTATAATATATTAGATTAAATAAAAAAAATAATAACTATCAATCACCATAGACAAAGAATAAAAGGTCAAAAAGTTAGCATAGTGGTACAAAAACCATATAAGCAACAGATTAAAATAATATGAAGAATATGCAAATATAGTTTATCAGTGTGCTGTCGTCGCTGACCCCCTGCCTGGTGATCTTTATGACATCCTTCAACAACACACTCTAGTCTCTCGTGATTCATCTACGAACTTTATGTTATTACCCTATTCTGTGCTCGTATGAGGGCGTATAGCTTACACTCATTTGTTTTACTGTGCATGGTTGTTGGAATTGTTGACAGTTTAAAAAAAGTTATGGTCAACCCACAATATACAATACAATTGTCACGCCTTTTTTTACATGGATTGGCAGGGACCACTATCTTGACACAACACCCTCGCTTCTTTCACATCCACAATTCTCTTCATGCACGCCCGACGGTTATGAGCACTAGGCAGCCCAGCTTTCATAAGGAGGTCTCCGATTTGATCGGAAAACACCCTTCTGGGTCTGCCTTGTTTAACGCATCCATTCACATCAGATTTATATATTTCTTTCGTCAGTCTCCATGTGCCCAAACCATCGAAGCATTCCTTTCTCAATCCTCCTCACTACATCATCTTTCAAAGCACATCTATCGCGCACAACACTATTCCCCATTCTATCCGCTATCGTGACTCCACATACACTCCTTAATGACTTCTACTGCATTAATTCTACTCTCTTGCTTCTTCTGCCATATAATATGCGAATAATATATCTTATTATAAGAAAACTCTTTTTTAAAGTTACTGACTTCTGACATCTGCCCATTATGCTTTGCAAATGACACGCACATACACGTATGTGACAATATTTTATACCCCCGTTTATCGTAGAGCATTATGGCTCCCTTACCTTTAATTTTGTTTACTTAGACTTAAGGCAAAACTACTTATTCTAACTTCTAGGTTCGATGGGACTAGCCTTGTAGACAAAAGTACCATATTATATTTTGTTAAGCAATAAGTGGCGGTTATATTTTCATTTGCAATTGCATTTTGAACTGTACGACAGAATTTATCATTTATTCCCGAAATTATATTTAAATCTAGCAAAAATCTTTTAATTTCAAATCAACCAATCAAAAACAATCAAAATCTAAGTGGATTCGTCTCATCAAGCCGGCATAGCGGAGGCGACTGCTTTCTGCACATAGGATGCAGTAATTGCATTTTACCATTAAAAAATCCAAAATTAAATAAATATTCTTTCGAAGTTGAGCTGATTAAAATTTTCACAGAAATAAAAAAAAAATATATATTATTTTAAAAGTATATGGCCATTGAAATTGCAGAATATTCGATATCAGTTTCCGAGAATAGACCCTCGGGGTTTATCAGCGATATAAATAAAGGCACTCTTGCTAACACTGTTCGGGGGGCGTTCGGAAGCATGAGTACAGATTATCACTTCCAATTTGTCTTGAAGCACGTTTATGTGAAACATTACTTCGTCGACAGAGTTTACTTACCGAGGTCTCTGAACGACCCGAGAGCATGCGTATTTTGTACTTTCATGTACGTTTGTTAAAGTTAAATTATGTTTACTTTTATAAAGCTTATTATGATTATTTGTTCAGTCTGCCATCCTGGGGCAGTACCATCACTTTCGCATTCGAACCCGTGAAGTGACCTTGTCGCGTTTCGGGAATAGTTTGAAAGTAGCCAGGTATAGCGAGAGGAGTGTGTACTGTCAATCTAGATGGTGAGTGCTCGTTTCCTCAAGCCGGCATAGTGGAGGCGAGTGCTGCCCGCACCCGCAACCCGGGCAAAATAATTAAAACTGATTGGTGATAAGAAATGCGGATTTCTTTTACTACATAATGATCTAAAAATCATCGACAAACTCGAGAAAAAAATTGTGGGCCCATTTGTCTTAGGCGAATGGGCATTCTCCTTTTAATTCATTAAAAAAAAATAGTAAATAAATAATAAATATCAAAGATATGAATAAATAAAAATAATTATTTATTGTTTATTATATCACGTAATAATAAATATTAGTTGAGTGGTTTGATCATAAAATTAGAAACACAGTCTACGATGATTTAAATATAAATATTTATGACATTAACAGTTTTGTAATAGACTTAGATGAACTTAAGGAAGCACTAAATAAATAATCTAGATTCTAGACTAGTTAACGACAATAACTTTATATATAATATGATTACAGGAAACTAAAGTTGTAATTAACCAATCGTAAAGGGATTTTTTTGTTCAAAGTCCAATGAGAAAATTGATGAAGGAAATCAATTAAAAATAATTCTCGGTCTAAAATAATATTTTTTAAATAAACTAATGTCAAAGAAGACAAGATAAATAATTTAACAGTCACAACTCTACATTTTATATTTAAAAAAAAATCTATCGCCTATACCATGGTGAATGCTCCGAAGAGCTCTTTAACCTTATTCCTACTTCGTCTTTCCATTCCCGTAACACCGGTACTGGGAGGGGGAAGCATCCACATTTTGTCGACCGAATCGATGGCCGAACGAAACGGTTCGGCGCGTCCTTTTTGTGTCGGACAATTGACAAGTGGAATGCTTTGCCCTTCCATGTGTTCTCCCAGTCCTTTCACCTCGGATCCTTCAAGCGGAGTGTGAAAAAGCACCTTCTCAGGCCGGCATAGTAGTGGCGACTGGAGCCACCGTGTTAGCGGTTCTCCAGTCGTCAGTGCTCATGGACCTCCGCTGCGCTTACCATCAGGCCAGTCGAGGTCACATGTCGTGAGAAAAAAATTATTAAAAATTAAAACAAAATGAAAATTATAATAAAATAAACTTCTTAAATAAGCGTTTGGAAAAGAGCTTTTGGTTGTACATTGTCATTCCTTTATAGGCAAGTCAGCCTGTGTGTGTTCCATGAGTGTCTATTGCACCATCCAGGTCGACAGGACATACACTCCTCTTTATACCTGGCTACTTCCGAACTGATCGCGAAATGCACTAGGCTGCTTTACGGGTGGTACTTATGAAAGAGAAGAGTCTCTGAAACGGTAGTAAACTGCTTACCAATACAATACAATTGTCACGCCCTTTTCCCTCAGGGATAGGCAGGGACAACGGAACGCCACTTACCACGATCCTGATACAACCCCCTCGCTTCCTTCACATCCACAATTCTCTTCATGCACGCTCAACGGTTATGAGCACTAGGCAGCCCAGCTTTCATAAGGATATCTCCGATTTGATCAGAAAACACCCTTCTGGGTCTGCCTTGTTTAACGCATCCGTTCACATCCTTTCCATGTGCCCAAACCATCGTCCATTATGAAGAAGTAAAATATGAATTTAGTATAATTTTTATACAAATTATGATTAATTGTGTTAAAATAATAACGTAAAATTAAATATTTGGGTCAAAAGAGGAGCATATTTATGTAGACATGATGTTTTGCATCGAAATACTGATTTTGTAGGATGATCTAGCGAAGAACGGATGGTTGATAATTAAAGTTATAGTATACCAATAAACTTTATATGGCCACCGCTCTCTGATGATGTGAATTAACCTTTAAATACTTCCTAATTAAAATGGAGTGGTGGAAAAGAAAATAAACATTTATGATGTACGAGTAACCCAACGTCTACATTCTACATAATTATAAAAAAGATGATTTTTTCTCGTAAATAAGCAACTTTTATGTAATACCCGTGAAGTGATCTTGTTTGTTTGAAAGTAGCCGGGTATAAGAGAAGTGTGCTGTTAATCTACATGGTGCATACTCGTCTCCTCAAGCCGGCATAGCAGAGGCGATTGCTGCCCGTTTTTCTCTGTAGTAGCAGTTATTTCCGTTCATGGACAGTACTCTAGCTTTACATCAGGCAGAGTGTTATCATATGCCGGGCTTTTTTCTATAAAAGAAAGAAAAACTAGCTGTGAAAAAGAAAAGTTAAATAAGATACTAATAATACTTACAAAGCAGACAAAATAAACATGTTTATTTTAACTTATTTATTAAACATGATAAGTAGGTTTATTTCTTCTCGAAAATTGTGTTAATTTTTTTTTTATTGTAGCTCGACATGTGACAACACTCCGCCTGATGTAAAGCTAGAGTGCGGTCCATGAATGGAAACAACTGCTACCACAGAGAAATCTCTACGGGCTGCAGTCGCCTCCACTATGCCGGCTTGAGGAGACGAGCATGTACCATCTGGATTGACAGTGCACACTCCTCTCTTATACCTGGTTACTTTCAAACTATTCCCGAAACGCGACAAGGTCGCTTCACGGGTGTTACATTCGAAAGTGGTGGTACTGCCCCAGGACGACAGACTGGACAAATAACCATCATCAGTCATTTTAGGAGTAATTTTGGTTCATTAGGAACCTATCTCATCATCAAGTCGATTTCTACTATATTTAGAGCCATAACGTAGATCTCGCCTTACGAAAACAGACATGCGAAAAGCCCAATTGAAAAACCAAAAAAATAGATTAAAACCTTGGCGGACGGAGCATCGAATCGTGCAAGTAATTATTGTCTATGCGTTTCACAGTTACTTAATACTAATAATCAGTATATACTGTCGCAAGCAATTGCGCAAGAGCAGCTGCTGTATCCCTGTTAAAGGCGACACTTACTGCATAACCTATCAGCTCTGTAACAAGTTAATTGGGCCTTAAGTGGTAGCGTCATAGTTGCTATATGTTATTTAAGACATAGTACGGACAGTTATTTATTACATGGACCGATAACTTGACGCGTGGGTGCCTATTCATCACTTTCGTTCGCGATTCTGCTTCTGAAACTAGTTTTTTGTTTAACAAAGATGCTGTCAATAAAACGCTTTAGGTCTTGTAATTAGCTTATTTTGAATATGCTTCAAAGTCACACCTATTGTGTCTGATTATGTTTATTTATCATAAAGTATTACTTTTTTTTTTCAAAGGAGAATGCCCATTCGTCTAAGAAAAATGGGCCCACAATTTTTTTCTCGAGTTTGTAGATAATTTTTCGTTAATTTTGTAGAAAAATAAATCTACTTCCTTAGCATTCAGTTTTAACGTTTACACCCGTGTTATTGAGTAATTACACTTTTTCTGATGCAATATTTGTAGTTATTTTTATATTAAATACTTTAATAATTCATAATATCTGTTTTTCATGTAATTAAACATTGTCTATTGTTTGATAAATGATGTGTTGATATAATTAAAATAAATTAGTAAAAAAATAAGATATTATTTTAGAATATTGTTTTGTTACCAAACTATTAGGTATCAAGCGGGCCCAAAAATAGGCTTTCTCCTTTTCATTGTTGTGTAATTTGTTAACACATACTTTAATGTTTATCCCTATATTGTCAAATTTTATCTCTATAAAAGATTTACTAGGAATATTTCTTCGGATCTAGGTGTCTATAGGTATTTATGTTGTCCCATTCTGATGCCCATAGCACGGGGTACTCTAGTTTAGTTAGGGACTTAGGATCACAGCATTGTATGGAATTTAATTATAATTTTCAATATAAAGACTTCATCTTAGTTAAGATTATGTACCAACAAAAAATACAGCACTCCTTATTTGATTGGTCTCATGGTCCAGAGCCGCGTTTATGACCAGTAGTTACCACTGTCGCTACTCGTAGTTATTGAAACCAGTTCTTATAGATCTTTGATAAAACATCGCGATGATGCAAATAAAATAGGGATAATCCGGATCGGTCCCTTTGATCTCGTTTATTTAATATCTGTAATAGATCCGTCGTCTGCATCAACGGTTTAACTTTTAATACATTCGTATTGCATTAAGTTACTTTAATTAATAAAGGCTATATTTGTTGAGTGTTTTGTTGGTATCTTCTTAACTTACGCCTTTTCGAATCTGTACAATGTAAAAGAGCGCTAACATACTCGTGCATAAGCAATGAAGTATTGAATTTTATTAGTAACCTGAAAGAATAAAATTCAAATATTTTTTTCAAAATTTTAATTTAAAAAAAAAAATACGTAATAAGGTTTAAGTTCTTACGAGTAAACTAATTCTAAGAAACTATGTTTCATTTGAACATGCAATTCGCTTGATTAGCAATTGCTTAGCGAAAACGTTTAATCGTCGAAATAAATTCTATGCAGCTGTAAATACTTTAACTTTAATGATTTCTTCTAGGTAGACAATTTGATGGGATTCTGAAGTTTTATTGCGTAGTGAGATCAACCTGAGTAATTACTCTTGTTTTCATGTATAATATGTTACAGCGATCTCTTTTTTCTTCAATCCATATTTTATAAGCGCTCACCTGCTCGACTAGTTTTAGCTTTTTTTTTCAATCGAAAATCGGTGACGAAGGCGTCGGAGTGACACTAACATGACGTTAATTAAGGCTCGTCGTCGTGGGACGTCGTGAACGTGAAAGACCAGCTGATGTCGTTAGTGTTCGTGAATGCCAGTGATACGTCGTCTCGGCTTTGTCGTTCGTCGACAATGACCACCGGACGATTGAGCGATCGGATCTTAAACTTTCAAAACGATCGGAATCGCAAAGTATGCTATCAGTCTCGATCGATACCGTAATTGGTGTTCATCGTTTTATTTTAATTATAAATTTTACATAACATTTGTGTACTCGTGATGATGAATCGTTTCGGCGTTCATCTTCATTTATAAGAGAACCTTGAGAATTCATTTGCGAAACGCGTCAGATCAGAAGCACAATACTCGCAGTTATGCTGTCACTTTGGTCGATGTGAGTTATTGCTGACATCAGTTATTTGCGCCGGTCGCTTTACCCGACAACCACTGCGTCCGATCGCACTTCAATGCTATTATGCTCTCTTGTATAATAATATTTAAGTTTATCTATTTATCTCCATTGGGAAATAGTTCCCACCCTATATTCTTGTTTAAGTGGTATATGGTTAATAAGATTGTCTTCGCCGATTATCTTTTCACAAACTATTATTTTGTCAAAATCATGTTTTAAAATCACGGCCTCACATGTTGGACCTCAGTCTGAAGTTTCCATGTCCGTTTTATTATTTATAAGAGGCAAAAATGGAATCGTGATCCGCGTTCCGCGTGAGATGTGTCGTCGGGCCTGCTTGTAGTATAATGCATGCTTCAACGAGCACTGATGCTGTGGGACGGTTTACTTTGAAATATTCATATTTTATTTTCTTACTAAGTTTAAATCATTTTATGTGTTGAAGATTGTTTGAGTTGATTTCATTATCTTTTTTTAAAAGTAGTTTTTACGACTTTTTACGTTTTTTTTTATATATAGGTATTATATTAATTATGTGTGATACAAATTATATTGGTTTAGTTGATTATTATATATTTTTAATAGACAAATTATGACCACAATTGCCTGATGGTAAGCTATAAGTTTCTGCTTGCTATCACTGCTATCACATACAAATGTCTGCAGGCAGCAGCCGCCTCTGCAATGTCGAGGATGTGCTACGCTATTTACACCCGGGCATCAACACTATCAGGACTTTGTTTCTCATAGCATAATGTTAGTGTTAGTCCAAAGTTACATAATACATTGTTGTCAGTTGCAGATTTCTAAGACGCAAGATGCATGTTATCTATCATTGGTCACGATTTTACTTGAGATTCAAGTGTTCCCATGCAAGTAGCGACTGGACATTTTATTTATGATCTTCATAATGTTGTGTGCTATGAACTTGCGAGGTTATGACCTAACGGATTAAAGGTTGAGATTTAAGAATAAATATATAGTTTCTATAATGTATACAGCAAATGGGCATATTTTTATTATAATAGTTTGTGAAAACCCTAAACGAATGGTTTTTGGATGGCGGAAATTCGATAACGATGTTATTTATAACTTTTTGATTAGGTACATTTTGAAATTTCTTTTTTTTTTCCATCATACCTTAAACATTAGTAAAAAAAAAGATCTATCTTTCTTATAAACTACCTATTTACATATTTTCTTGAAATAAACATCTTGTAATAAAACCATTGATATATACAACTAGATATGCAATAACACCCCCAATGTGACGCGAGAGAAAACATGGCCACAGCCACGTTTAGGTTATCTGTCAGTTAGTATTTGACTTGACGGCAACATTGTCAAATCGTTTGAAGTTTGTACCTCTAACCATCTGTACGATTAAAACAAAACTATTTAAAACAACAAAATACAAGTGTTTATAATAAGTAAAATAAATAAAATAGGTGAAAGCAGTTGAAAGTTAATGATAAACTAAAGTAATAGAAATGTAAACTTCTTTAGCAAATGCATGGTTTATACAACTCGTAGATTTATTAGCTTTATGAAAATGACTTCCCAAACAATTGATCCCTTTTGCGTTGTGTTTATTGAAGCGTGATATTGAAAATGAATAAAAAATATGAGCCGCTATAAAAACTGGCGGCAAACCGAGCCCGTGTTTTGCAAGACATTATGTTTTAACGATTATATAAGTGGATTATAATGAGTGAGTTTTTGATAATCAAATGGAATCCAGAGTTTCAATGATTCACCATTTTTGTGGTTTTTTTTCGAGTATCCGGCGCGGTAGATAATGTCTGCGGCTCGTGTTTTTGTGTGTAAAAGTATGATTTTGTTGTACCGTAGAGAATTGTGTATTTGAGACCTCAAATTATTGTAACGCGTGATCATTTGCAGATTTACTCTTCCCGTAAGCCTTTTTTAATATAGCTTTTTTTTAATATAGTAAATTGTCACGGATCTTTTTTTATGAATTTCATCTGTGTGAGACCGTTATTTTTTACTCTTTTTTTTTTAATATTTGATTGGTGGCCCATAACCGTCGGGCGTGCATGGATGTAAAGGAAGCGAGGGTGTTGTGTCAGGATCGTGGTAAGTGGCGTTCCGTTGTCTCTGCCTATTCCTGTGGAAAAAAAGGCGTGACAATTGTATTGTATTGATTGGTTTTACATTAAGAAGTTGGCGTAATTATACATATAGAGTTATTTATATCTAATACATTAATTAAGCTATTAGAAAGCTACATAGAAAGGTTTATTGCTTTTGATATAAGAGAGAAATTTCTTTCTCTGACTTCTGAAGCAGAACGTCCCCTCCGTACGAAAAACTATTACCATTTAACCGCAAAATATAAAAAAAAGTTAAATTCATTTATTTCTTACGAGTGTCGGTCGCGATGATTGCTATTATAATTCTTTGGTTTCCGTTGAGTTGGTAGCGCTAATGATACCCGAGCCTGACCTTGTATTGCGTCTGCGGTCGGACCCTCGAGTCTGTAAGAGCATCCAGCGTAATAAACTTAAACTATTAACCGCCTCCCTGTCGCACCGCTTGCTATCACCTCCGAGTGAAAAAGAGACAGGTTAAATGCGGTTCGGAGATGAAAACCAAAACTCGGCTGGCCTCAGTACGTGATCGCTCGCTACGTGATCTCCATTACTTGGTTATATTTTGAATTCTTTTGTTCATGTCTTCAAATTATTTTTTGAATTATACCTACCGCTGTACCTGACTAGAATTTATGCGGCGTCTAAAACGGGAAATCCAGACTTTAATACCTCTATTCAAATTCTGGTAATCTGTTTGGGTTTATTCTTTGACGCCATTACGCGCATACAAACAATTCAATTTTAGAAACATTACTTCATTAAAGGAGAATGCCCATTTTTGGGCCCACTTGATACCTAATAGTTTGGTAACAAAACAATATTATAAAATAATATCTTATTTTTTATTAATTCATTTTAGTTATATCAACACATTATTTACTAATCAATAGATAATGTTTAATTACATAAAACACAGATACAATCAATTATAATTAAAGCATTTAATATAATAATAACCTCAATAATTTCATCAGAAAACATCTAATTACTCAATAACCCGGATGAAAAAATCAAAACTGATTAGTAATTAGGAATATAGATTTATTTTTCCTCAAAATGACAAACTCGACAAACTCGAAAAAAAAATTGTGGGCCCATTTTTATTAGGCGAATGAGCATTCTCCTTTACATATTTAAAAAGACTGGTAGACTAATTATGACAAACCTGGTAGGCTTTTAAGGGTGCTAGGCAGACTGAAGATGGTTATTAACCCAGTCTGCCGTCCTGGGGTAGTACCACCACGTTCGAATGTACTTAATACCCGTGAAGTGACCTGATCGCGTTTCGGGATCTGCTTGGAAGTAGCCCGGTAAATAAGAAAAGTGTGTCAATTTATTGATACGAGTACATTTCTCAAGCCAACATAGCGGAGGTGACTGCTGCATGATATTTTCGCTCATGACACTCGTCAAATCTCAACATTATCGTCAATTGTCACGCCTTTTTCCCAACCTTAATTACTACACCAGGAAGTGACCACTACGCCGCTAGCTTTGACACTACGGGTATACCAGGAACTCATAACATTAAAAAAATAATAATTAATACAATACAATACAACTGTCACGCCTTTCTCCCACAGGGATAGGCAGAGACAACGGTACGCCACTTTCCACGATCCTGACACAACACCCTTGCTTCCCTCACATCTACAATTCTCTTCATGCACGCCCGACAGTTATGGGCACTAGGCAGCCTAGCTTTCATGAGGACGTGATTAATGTAATTGCAATAGGAAAAATCAACTATGGTATATTTAATTACTTATTAAAATATTCAGTAGATGTAAAAAAAACAAATCAGTATCAAGATCTTTCAATCAAATTTCCCAGTTGTTGAACACGGAGAATTTTATTACCCCTATTTGCCATGAGATTTTGGTAGACCTATTCCAGTCCTTTCGTTCTACTATGTTACTTCTGAGCTAATCCCAAAGGCTACTGACTCACTTCACGGCTGTTACCTACACTTGAAATTATTAGGTGCATATATTTTACCTTTGCAGCACACCTACACACTTTGCATTTTATATTGTAGTTAAAAAAATTATACCAAAAGTGATTAATTTTGTAATTAAACGGTTATTTTAATGAACGGTTCGGTTGGGGTCGTACTTCAAGGATTCAGGAACCAAATTCGATTCCCACCCACTCCATTACCAATATTATGTACTCGATCCATAAAGTTAATGCACAATGTCGCGATAATTACACCGGGTGGAGTTATTAAATAATTACGCAACGCCCCTCAGCCAATGAGGAGGGACTCGACAGGCGGCATCCAATTAGCTTCGAGACAAGTCAGAGAACAGGATGCGCAGGCGCACAACACGACACGCTTTTTGCACAATTTACACGACCAAATGACAGGAGTGCGGGAATTGTAGCAGGCGTTCTCAAATTTCAAACAAACCATCGTACGGATAGCGCTCGCTCGATTCGATGTTTAACTTTTTTTTGTAGTAGCTCGATGTATGACCGTATTTCTCCTTCCGAGCTAAAGTGCGGTCCATGAGCGGAAACTAACCGCAGGTTGCAATTGCCAATGTGCTGTCTTGAGAATGCAAACGTGATGATCCCGAACCGCTATGAATGGGTACCATTGTAAGTGATGTTGGCACTCCAGGCAGCCGTCATCAGTTTGCCTACCACTTTTTTTCCTATATAAATTTTCACAATTTGATTATGATAGTATGGGATCCTTCAAGCGCAGTGTGAAGAGCCTCACAAAGCCGGCATAGCGGACGCGACTGCTGTCTGCGGATCCCCTTCTCTGACAGCAGTCGCCTCCGTTCATGAATCGCACTCTAGCTTAACATATTAGGCGGTGTGTGGTCATATGACGTGCTAAAATAATAAAAAAAAATTATATCAGTAAAGATAGTATACGAATAGTTAAATTCAACCCACACCATCCAGATTGACAGTGCATACTCGTCTCATTATACTTCTTACAAAAAAAAAAACTTAATAAAAAACGATTGCAGCGCCTACCTACCGGATTTCTGATCCAATTGTGAATTTAGAGCAATTTAGACCATCCAGGTATTCACTCAAACTCATTCAAAAAAATCATCAAAAAAAAATCGGTCCAATCGTTTAGAAGGAGTTCAGTTACAAACATACGTACGTACAGCAGAATTATGTTTATATATGTAAAAAAAGGAGGCTCCTAAGCGTTAAAAATAAACTCGAAAGACGAAAGTAATGCAATTTATACAATTTCATGCTGCAGGATAGATTTGTGAAGCTTCTTTTGCTAGAAACTTGACAGACTGCGTACAGCGAGTTCCCTTCGATACGCCTTACTTCGCTCTGGGTGTTAAAATTACTGACAATGACTTGTTTCTTTGATAATATGGTTTCTTCTGTTGATTTTAATCTTGATACTTCTACTTAACTCACGGCTATGTCCATGCCAAAGTAAGTAGAGACCGTGAAAAAATAAGAAAATTATTAAGAGATAAAATTTCAGATTTTCGACTTTTAGAAGTAGATAATCGAGTTATTTTACCAATAAATAATCAAATTCGTATTATAATTACTGCAACTGATGTAATTCATTCTTGAACAATTCCATCTTTCCAGGGACTTTGCCTCGACCACGTTTTTTTATTGTAGCTCGGCATATGGCAATACTTCGACTAATGTTAAGCTAGAGTGCAGTTCATGAACGGAAACAACTGCTACTACTGAAATCTCTACAAGCAGCAGTCGTCTCCACTATGCCAGCCTGAGGAGGATCTAGATTGACATAGCACACTCCTCTCGTTATACCTGGCTACTTTCAAACTGTTCCCGAAACGCGATAAATTACTTCACGGGTGTTACATTCGAAAGTGGTGATACTACTTACCCCAAGACAGCAGACTATGCTAATAACCATCATCAGTCTGCCTACAACTCTTGAATAGTGCCTGTAGGCACTGAGCGACCAAAGTACATATAACAAAGTTACATTGGTACCGGTCAGAATTAGCGAGGTTCGAACACGGGTCTCAGCGATCGTGAGTTCACGTGTCTTACGGTAAGACCACAGCCGCTCTGCTAACATCTGGCGGAGTGTTGTCACATACCGTGGTATAATAAAAAAAATGTACAGGTTTTGTATTTCAAAGATTGTGTTTTTCATTCTTTATTTTACTAATCTCTTTATCTACTTCATTTATCTTTAAACAATTAGGTGCAATTAATAGATCATAAACCTTGCTTTATTAATCTCCTACACTGTGATTATAATTTAAATTAGTTGTTTTCTTAACGTTTAACTATGCAGTCAAGATGACTGATAAAAAATCTAGGAAAGCTTTGTTAAGACAGGTATTTTGATTATAACATAATTTTTTTTGGCAATTTTTGGGTCATCTATGTACTCCGTTTTGTGAGACCTCAGTTTGAACCCTATTACGAATCATATTCTATCTATCGCTCGTCTAATATAGGGTCTTGCCTCGTGATCATGGATTAATGATTATTCTGCCATATTACTCAAAGTGTGTAGACCTAGACGTAATTTTAGAAAAATATTAATTATCCACAGTGCTTCGTGATGGTGCCAACAGTGTTATTTTCACTCGACGTTGGATTAATTATGGGATTTCCATCGGTACTCTCACAAGCTTTGATAAGTAATACAACAGATATTTATGCTACTGAAGATCAAGCTTCTTGGATTGGTAAGCGCAAGAGGTGGTCAGATTTTAATACATATAAATTAATCATTGCAGTGTATTCTTTAAAAAACAGTTTAATTTCTTTCTAGCATCATCAAATGGAATATTTGGCATTGGTGGAATGTTTATACTGTCAACATTCATGCAAGTTTTCGGAAGAAAATTCGTCCATATAATCATGAGTTTAACCTACTTAATCGGATGGATTGTCATATCAGTAGCTAAGGATGTTAACACCCTTGTTATAGGGCGAGGTATACAGGGAATTTCCATTGGCAGTTTCTATATTGCACCTCTAATAGTGAGCGAATTCACACATCCAAAAAGAAGAGGTTACTTTCAAACTTCAAAGAAATTGGCTATAGCAAATGGGACTTTATTGTGCCACGTTTTAGGAAGCAAATTTGGTTGGAGAACTGTTGCGTTTGTGAGTATTGCTCCTGTCACATTGGGTACTATTTTAAATTTGTTTTGGCCTGAAAGTCCCGCTTGGTTGGCGTCTAAAGGGAGATATGAAGAAAGTAAGAAGAATTTCGCTTGGTTAAACGCTAACGACGAAAGAAGACAAGATGAAATCGAGATGCTAATATTAAGCCAGAAAGAAAGGAAAAAATCAAGAGCAAATAAAAAGACAAAGTTCAATATGCTGAGGAAATTTATGAAGAAAGATTTTCTAAAACCCTTTTCTATGATTTTAGTTTTGACCATAGTTTTAGAGGCTGTTGGTAAATACTCTTTTGCAGCATATGCTGTACAAATCATGGTTAAAATGTTAAGTGATGAATCTTTAGTGCTTTATTGTACTGTAGGTTTAGACTTAGTTATAATTATAGGTTTAGTTTTATCTTGTTTCGTTGTGGTACGTTTTAAAAGAAGAACATTGTTATTCACTAATGGCATTTTAGCTATTATTTTATTATTGATTTTAAGCATAGTATTCTATCTAACATCAAAATCTGTTATACCTTCTAGTTTAAAATGGTTATGTCCAGCCATTTTAATTTTGTATAATCTAATATCTAATATAGGCATTGTTCCAGTATGTTATGCTATAATGGGTGAAATATATCCTTTGGAATACAGGGGAATAGGTTCTTGCGCTTCAGGTGTCGTATTTACAATTTTATTATCAGCGAATCTCAAATTGAATCCAATAATGTTGGAGAAATTTGACATTCACGGTACGTTTTTGGTTTATAACGCTTTTATTGTTTGCGGATTAATTTATTTATACTATACGTTGCCTGAAACTAAGGATAGGACTTTACAGGAAATTGAAAATGATATTACAGGTAGAACGTTTCTTACAAGTGAGACAACGGCACTTCAGAATGAGAAAACTGATGACGATAAAGATTAGAAAATATATGATTAGAATATTTTTATTATTGTCTTGTTATCTTCTAAGTACTCATATCTTGGCATCCGAGTTTAAATTCTGGTCCTGGTTTAATCCTTTCTTCCGGATTCCTTTGCAATAAATTTATTTATTGTTCTCTCTTCTCGAAACCTAAATAAGCAATTTTTAAACATAGATTTAGTTCATATTATCTGTAAAACGTAATAATCGCGATTACTGTCTTGTGTATTTAGTATGGATTACGATTCGTCAAGCATTTACCCATTTCTTTGTTAATTTAACGTGTCACGTCAATATTTGCGAATACTAATCGAAGTTCCTCTGTTTTCATATTCGGCATGCAATTTTTAATTGTTGTAATATAATTTATATCTTTACCATTAAAAATATAGGTAGGTATAGGTTTGTTATTGCTATTTACTTATTGTAATTACTATTTTAAATGTTGTTTTATATCTTATAATGCATATAATTTTGTTATTATTTTTTACGTCGCTTTATACTCTTAGCTAGGTAAGTTAGCTGTTGTTTTGTTTTAATATGAGTTTCTTTTTTTTTTGTTGTTGTATTGTCCTTTATATACAAATTACAAATATAAGAAACTTCGACACTTATTTATTTTAAAATGATTAATTCTATTTAAAATAAATAAATTAAAATTAACATTAAAAACCCTAGTAGCCAACTACCAAGTAAAAACTTGAAAGGAAGCAGTAATAAATAAAGTTAAAGTACCATGCGAGTATAAACGCAAGGAGTTCTCAACTCATCGCCGATAGTGCGAGCTTGTTACGTCTTACAAATAGATATACAATAGTCATCAGATAGCGGCGGATCACGACCGTGTATCTAATAACAATAATATCCATATTTCGTTTCGAATAAGGGAATAATGCGGGATTGAATTAACTTTGATGTGGTTAAGCCGCTTTAGTGATGCTACTCCTTTGTCACTTGAGCTTGACTCGAGGTATAACTGCCTCGAGGGAATTCTCTTTAGTATGATTCAAGATGGACCTATGTATATTTACTTTATTACAAATAAGTTTTGAATTTATTTGCGTTTTGCATTCAGAAACAAAACGCCTCAACTCAAAAATAACACCAAATTTATCTATGTGCCTTAAGCCAAATTTGTTTTGACTCGAGTCACTATTGTCACATCACTATGCTGTTTGTAGGGTTATTATCATACAATGAACATTGCGGCGTCCACTGACAGCAGGAAGGGGTAAAACTTCTCCATATTGAAGTGGTGTTTTGGTGTGCTGCAGCTATCGAACCGGTTACTGGTGTTTAAAGTCTTTGATACGAATTTTTAAGTAGATATCGATTTTTTTTACAAATATTAGTACTGTACAAAATACACACATTGATCTTCCAAACTAACACTAGTTACTAATAATTAAAATAACTTACACATCAACTATTATTATCACAATAATTTAAAAAAAAATAACGAAAAAAAAAATTGTTTATAATTATTTCGACTTAAAACGGAGGCATGAGTGAATCTCTAGCAAACGCGGCCCATTCCAGCTGAAAGTTGCAGGTTGCTGCACCATCAAAAAAGAAAAAAAATACAATAATTCCAAGTGTAATTTGTATTTGTATTAGTAAAATAATTTGAATTTAAAAATTATGGTCTTCGCTACGCCTTATGCGTGGTCGTGAAATTTGCTTTGCAGATAACTCCAATCCATAAGGACAAAGACTTGCGTATGCGCACGCCCTCTTGCGCAAAGATTAATTAGATACATTATGTTAACTTTTATATGCATATCCTGTTCGACTATAGTTTTAAGAGTGCCTTTAGTACTTTCAAAAAAGTGGTAGACATCCTGACGAAGGTTATTAGACCAGTCTGCTATTCTGAAGTAGTAGTGGTACTCCACCGCCAATTTTAAGTGTAAAAATACCCGTGAAGTGACGTAATCGCGTTTCGAGATTGGCTTGAACGGTGTCTGTAGACTTCGCTATGATAGCAGTTGTTTTTGCTCATGAACCGCGTTCCAAAATAACAAATCGGAATCCGATTTTTTAAATTTCACAAAAATAATAATTATAAGAAACATAATTATATAAAGGCGTGATAATTGTATTGTATTGTATTGTATAATTATATAAATTATTTGCTAATTTATACAAAATAAAAATTTGTTTATTGTCTTCATGTTGTACATACATAAGTTCTGTTCTTCTTTTCTATATTTTGTCTAAAGATGAATCGTGCCCCGAGCAATTTTTAATACAAGTATTATAGAATTAAGTACACTCAATGCACTTTCTTAAATATTATTTTTGTTTAATTATTTTGTTTATTTTGTTAAATATTATCGTTATCGTTAGAGAATTTCTGCAAATTGTATTTAGTAATAATTTTTTAATTTATTTTAATTTTTGTTTTCAGGTAATTTAATTGAACCTATGCTACTTTTACGTATGTATATTTTAGTAATAACTTTTTTTTATTAAAACACTTCAAGTAACATTATCAAAACTAATCTCTTTTTTTTCAACAATAATATTGAACATAATAAATTCCTAATATATTTTACTTCAAATAAAACCTGTTTGACCTGTAAAATTTGACCCGTATGAATATACTCGTTATGTCGGTTTTAGGTACTGAAGCTCAGTCTGAATTATAATATCTTCCACCATAATAGAAGCTAAGATATAATTTCATTATTATACTTTTATAATAAGGTTGTAATCGAGCTTTAACTTATTTAGTTCCTACTAAAAACCTTGTCTTTTTTGCTCATTCAAATATTAGATTTGTTATTATAAAATTATGATGAAAAAGAAAAGAAAAAATAGCGATAGCCTGAGCTGAAGTAGACTTGTGTTTTTAGGTAGATAAATTACATTTATTAAGTTGAGAAAAATTGTGTAATTTTTTCTCGAATTAGAGGTTCAATAATTACGGGTCAGAACAGGTACTAAACCGAAATAAATGCCTACCAAAGTACCAATACCTTGTTTCGATTCGCGCCGGTTTATCGACTATGAACAATGGGGTACAAACTATTCAATCTTTTATTTACATTTTTCAATTATTGATTTAATGTTTAATGGAATTAAATGTAGTTCACTTCATGCTATACTTTTATAGCTCAGGAAATATATGGGTTTTATGTGTTTAAAGCTAGTTTTCCATTACGAGCTACGTGTTCGATATTTATTAAATAAATCACGTAATTTATGAGTGTAGTTTCGAATGTATGTGGAGTCACGATAGCGGATAGAATGAGGAATAGATGTGCTTTGAAAGATGATGTAGTGACAAGGATTAAGAAAGTATACGTCGATGGTTTGGGCACATGGAGATTGACGAAAGGAATATATAAATCTGATGTGAATGCATGCGTTAAACAAGGCAGACCCAGAAGGGTGTTTTCCGATCAAATTAGAGACATCCTTATGAAAGCTGGGCTGCCAAGTGCTCATAACCGTCGGGCGTGCATGAAGAGAATTGTGGATGTGAGGGAAGCGAGCGTGGTGTGTCAGGATCGTGGTAAGTGGCGTTCCGTTGTTTCTGCCTATCCCTGTGGGAAAAAGGCGTGAAAATAATGTAGGATAGTTACTTTATAGAACACAGTCACGAAGGTCTGGGATGTGGCCACACTATGCCTGATGTTAAAGGTTCGAGTGCGGTTCATGGATGATATTATGTTACTGAAATTTCTCTAACATTGATTACACCCACACGCAAAATAACTGTACAGTCATCGACTTATTAAACATATTGATAACTTTTATATTGTGGTTATATAAAATACTCTACCGGTTTTTAATTATCTGTACTTTTAAAACTTAACGTATTTAAATAAAAATTATTATAATTAAAGTAGAGAGACCCATATATATTTTATTGTAGTTTTTTTTTATAGTAGCTCGGTATATGACAACACTCCGCCTGATGTAAAGCCAGAATGTGATCCATGAACGGAAACAACTACAACTACAGACCAATTTTTAGAGGCAGCAGTCGCCTCCCCTATGTCAGCTTAAGAAAACGAATGTGCACTATCCAGATAGCTTGGCATAATATGACAACGCTCCGATTTTTTTAAGAGTGGTAGACAGAATGGTGATGGTTATTCGCCCAGTCTGCCGTCCTAGGATAGTACCACCACTTTCGAATGTAACACCCGTGAAGTGACCTTGTTGCGTTTCGGGAATAGTTTGAAAGTAGCCAGGTATAGCGAGATGAGTGTGCAATTTAGATGGTACATGCTCGTCTCCCCAAGCCGGCATAGCGAAGGGGGTTGCCCGTAGAAATTTATCTGTAGTAGCAATGGTTTTCGTTTATAGACCGCGTTTTAGCTTTACATCAGGTGGAGTATTGTCGTATGCTAAGCTACAATAAAAAAATAAATAACAAATAAATAAAAAAATAACTGAGCGGCCGTGGTCTAGCGGTAAGACGCGTGAAGTCACGATCGATGAGACCCGTGTTCGAACCTCGCTAATTCTGACCGGTACCAATGTAACTTTGTTATATGTACTTTGGTCGCTCAGTGCCTATAGGCACTATTAAAGAGTGGTAGGCAGACTGATGATGGTTATTTGTCCAGTCTGTCGTCCTGGGGCAGTACCACCACTTTCGAATGTAACACCCGTGAAGTGACCTTGTCGCGTTTCGGGGATAGTTTGAAAGTAGCCAGGTATAACGAGAGGAGTGTGCACTGTCAATCTAAGATAGTACATGCTCGTCTCCTCGAACCGGCATAGTGGAGGCGACTGCAGGCCGTAGAGGTTTCTCTGTGGTAGCAGTTGTTTCCATTCATGGACCGCACTCTAGCTTTACATCAGGCGGAGTGTTGTCACATGTCGAGCTACAATAAAAAAAAAAAAAAAAAAAAAAAAAAAAAATAACAACTCCTGCGCATATAAACAAAAAAATGGTTAGTGTAAGGGTATTACAACAATAATAATTTAAAATAACAGAATTGAGTTAAATGTTGTAAATTCTAACATCAAAAGTGAAAGTTGGGTCAATATGGTGTCACGCACGCGTCCATGTAAAATCGGAATCCACATAATTCCATAACAATATGAAATTCATACTAAAATATATGCAATAAGGTCTGAAATCGTTTGAAAGTTTTCATGATAAAATTTTATGGCCAGTTCACTGTTTCGAGGATATTTTGCCGTATTCCTTTTACGCGGTTTCCGCACGTCAGCCACTATATGTACGCGACGACACATTGTAGATCTTTGTTCTGTGTTGAAAAACCGACTGACTACACTTGGATCACGATAGATCACCCTTCCATACTGACCAAACGGTAACGTGTGAAGAAGTCATGTCTTTTTATTTTTCTTGCAGTTGCTCGGTATATGATCACACTCCGCCCGCGTAAAGCTAGAGTGCCGGTAATTTCTACAGGCAGTCGCCTTGCGCTATGCCTAAGGAGACGACCTGGCTACAAACTGCTCCCGAAACGCGACAAGGTCACTACAAGGGTGTTACATTAGAAAGTGGTGGTACTACTCCCAGGACGGCAGACTAACAATATATTTTTTATTGTAACTCGGCATGTGACAACACTCCTGATGTAAAGCTAGAGTGCGTTCCATGAATGGAAACAACTGCTACTACAGAGAGAAATATATGCGGGCAGACGGCGTGTACCATCTAGTTTTAACAGCGTCTACTCCTCTCGTTATACCTGGCTACTTCCAAACGCTACAAGGTCACTTCACGGGTGTTACATTCGAAAGTGGTGGTATACCCCAGGACGGCAAACAGGGCTAATAATCATCATCAGTCTGCCTACCACTCTTTGACGTTACAATGTGAATGAGCCTCCTAACATCTCATAAAGTAGTTTATAAATAGGACCTGAGGTAATTCACGCTATGTAACTAGTTGTGAATTGTAAATCATGGCGTGAAAGTGATTGTAAGAAAACTGCAGTATTGCATCGTTATTATAAGCTTCAAATGTTATGCATGTGTAACCACACGTCCCGTTTTGAACAGGACTCCCGTTTTTGGATACTCCGTCTCAGTGACCCCAAAGCAAGGGTGGGAACCGTAAAGTAATAATAAAATAAAATAAAATTTTAGAGCGGCCGTGGTCTAGCGGTAAGACGCATGAATTCACGATCGATGAGACCCGTGTTCGAACCCCGCTATTCTGACCAGTACCGATGTAACTGTCGATTGGTTTTTGGCTCTAGCCCCAGGTATGCACTGTCAAACTGGATGGTGCACATTCGTTTCCTCAAGCCGGCATAGTAGAGCCGATTACTGCCTGTAGAAATTTATCTGTGATAGCAGTTATTTCCGTTCATGGACCGCACTCTAGCTTTACATCAGGCGGTGTGTTGTCATACGCCGAGCTACAATAAAAAAAATTCGAAAAATATAAGCCTACGTTTTTTTTATTTATACGTAGGTATACGAAGTCGCTGAAAACTGCTAGTATATTAAAAAATAAATCGTTTTTCGTGTGTTATCTACAAAGACTCATGTGTAAGATTCGTAAACAAGGGTGTGTTCACACAAAATGTTAATACGGTGTTACCAAAGAGCTCATATTCGATTCCAGTCGTAAATCTAGGCTGTCTAGAAATGGCTTAAGAGCCAACATTACAAATATGTTGTGTTCGTTAAAGCACAATTTAGTACTCAATTAAAAGACCTGGTAATGTCATTCATCAGGCCCTATCGCACCAATATAGTATTTATCATTCACACTTACAAATTTTGTAAACATTTTTTTAACTACAAAATTCGAGTCTGTTTGAATTATTTTTTTATAGAAGCATTCATTTGCGTGTGCAACTGCTACCGCAAAGACAAGTCTGCATGTAGCAGTTGCCTTTACCGGGTTCAGGAAACGTAGCTGCACCGTCCATTAACAATGCACTCTCCTCTCATTGCACCTGGACCTTCATACAGATCCCAACACGCGACAAGGTTACTTTACGAGTGTTACACTTGAAAATGGCGGTACTACCCCAGGACAGACTCATTGTATTTATTTACATTATATGAAAAGTCAATAAAATAAACTGTAGGTGGCCACTGCAAAACACTAGATAGCAATCTAAAGTACGTAGGCATTTGTGAATGGGACCCAGGTAATGCAATCATATTCACACGGAATTCCACAATTTAATGCTCTAATTGAATTAATATTTTTTATTACAACACTATTGGAAATTCAATATGATTATGATTCTTAAAGGGCCTATATCTCCCAATCTTTCACCTTGACAGGAAACTGGATTTAAATCATAATTTTGCAAATCTATTTAAGTTAAAAAAAAATTCGACGAGTTTTATTGAGAAAAGCATTAAAAATTGATTTATTTTATCCTACTTTATATCCCGTAGTTTAATATATTTTTAAACTGGTAAATTACTGATTCAAAAAGGTAACATGGTCTACAGCCTTAAACTGCATGATATAAAGTTGGGCCTAGTAGGTTCTTTTCCTAAATTATTTCCTATTATAAGCGACAATTTCCTTTACAAATTATTTGAAATAAATCCAATTCTATATTTCAAAGTGTTGAACCAATTAAGTTGATTTCTGAACTAACTGTTTTAGTAACTAAGTCGTAAAGTTGAGGTGGTCTGACAACTTCTAAGACTGGGGGCGGTATTCTTGTATTTTACACAATTGAGTGGCCGTGGCTTAGAACGTTCCTAGCCGATTTTATGGTTTTAGTCTACTAACTTTTATTTAAAAATAAATTTTCAGGTTTCTGGGCCAGCGGTTTTTTTTTGTTTTACGACTAATTAGCCAATTATCGAATACATTATTTGTTAGTCTGCCAATAGAAAAAAAAAACTGCAATGGACCTCTTGGATATTAGTCTATATCGTCACCGGTTAATTAGCGGCAAATGGCAGACTTCACGATCGATGAGACCCGTGTTCAAACCTCGCTAAATTCCGGTACCGGTTTTTTTGTACCGGTACAAATGTAACTTGTGTACAACATACTTTAGTCACCTGCCTGTGATACAAGTACTAGCTTAGTAAAGGCATTAAAATAAAAAAAAATTGACGATTTATTTTTTAATTGTAACGTGTCCCTACTTTCAGTACTTTTCCTGTAGTCACTAAAGGACACGATATCTTTTACAGTAACTCAATATGTGTGCGGTCACTCCGTCTGATGTTAACGTGAAAGCCAACACCTGAGCGTCCATACATTTTGTTTTACAACATTGTTTGAAATTTATTTTGAAATTAAGTAATTTGATAACTTTCTCAGCACTAATTATTATCGCAAATCACTATAATAAACAAATAACTACGGCACAGAATATATAAAATGCATTTTAAATATTTTAAACATTTTATATTGGTTATATTTCACAAGCATTTTATATGTGCTGTATTATAATGTTTAAAAAAATTAAGGTATTTGTTTTGGGCCTGTTTGGAACTTTGGATCTGTGTGTTACCTGTATGTTTGTGTTGTCCTGATACCTTTACAGAATACACTGTATCCTAATTTGGGTTTAGGGTATTGTATGTATTAAAAATAAAATAAAAAATTCAAAATATAGCATCTAATAAAACAAGAATCGCGTCCCTTCTCCAAGAATGTTAATGATCGATCGACTTTTTCATACAATTTACAACACATATGGATACATGTTCTTGGAAATTCTATTAGTGAACAACGAGACGATAAAACGTTTACTTTTTATAGTATATTCAAGTAATGAATTAATATTAAGTTTGTAAAGGAAAAGCCACTGTCTGTTTGCTAATTTTTTTTTGTAACTGCTAAGCTAGAGTGCGGTTCATGAACAGAAACAACTCCTTCGCTACCCTCATATCCACAAGCTCTACGGTTATGAGCACTAAGCAGCCTTCTAGGTCTGCCTTGTTTAACGCAACCATTTACATCAGATTTATAAACTTTCGTTAATCTACTTTCACTCATCCTATCGAAACATTTCTTTCTCAATCCTCGTCACTACATCTTCTTTTATTATTATTTATTAGTCCAGACTGCTGTCCTGAGGTATTACCACCACTTTTGAATGGAACACCCGTGAAGTGACCTTGTCTCGGGAGCAGCTTGAAAGAAGCCAGGTATAACGAGAGGAGCGTGCACTGTCAATTGAGATGGTGCATACTCGTCTTCTTAAGCCGGCATAGCGGAGGCGACTCTGCAGTAGCAGTTGTGTCCGCACTAAAGCTAGAGAGCTAGAGTTACATCAGACGGAGTGTTATCATAAAAAAACCTAATGACAGGTTCCGGCTCTCTCTAATTATAATATCTTTAAAATAATAAACTGCAAATAAGACTAAATTAAAATGTAATGTGTAAATTTGTATCATTAACTCGTATATCAAATTGACATATTTTGACATCGATAACGGAAGCTGATGTCATTATTTGTATCATAATTTATAAGGAAATTAGCTAATTAAAGCTATTAATATTATTTCAACCAATTCGTATATATATTAGAAAACCAATAAATGAAACTACTTTCGATATATTAACACACATTTCCCATTACAATTATGATAAACATCAGTGAAATAAAGCAAGGCTTTCGATATAGTCATACAAGGAAAAA
This sequence comes from Tinea pellionella, assembly GCA_948150575.1. Taxonomy (NCBI): domain Eukaryota; kingdom Metazoa; phylum Arthropoda; class Insecta; order Lepidoptera; family Tineidae; genus Tinea; species Tinea pellionella. Next base: position 8,319,772 of record OX411252.1, read on the forward strand.
ATACCCTTTCATTACAAATGTTTTATGTTTATTTGGGTTAAATTTCTCTGCACTTTTATGCCTATAAAATCAACATAAATCTATCAGCAGCTAACGTGATTAATGTGTTAGATTATTAAGCTTATTATCACTTGGCGTTTAATCACAAAAACTGGATTAGTTGATCGATTAGTGTTTCGATTTGTAGGACGAATACTTAGGTCTCAGTAGCCTCGTAATTTGGTGTCATGAACCCGTTTTCTAGATGACTTAAAAGCTAGCGCTGAAAGCCGTTTAACTTTACGAGCTTGTATGGGGGTTACTCAAGGCTTTATCTTCAGCCCAATCCTGTTCTCTTTTTTTATGGCGCTTAAAAAGTTTAATAAGAACATTATGAAATTCTGTATTAAGCTTTGAACGGTGCTAGCTAGCTAGACTTTCGTCTGTGGTAGCAGTAACTGTCTCTGCTCATAGACAGTAGTTTGATTAACATCAGGCGTTGCATGCCGAGTAACTATATGAAAAAAAGGTACAAATATTGCAAAATATTTAACTTTTGACAAATGTACAGAAGAAGTGTTTTGTGCCAATTGTAACAGTGTCTCGTAGACAATATTATGTAGGCGTAGAAACAGGTGTATGTCTAAACAAGATTGTATCGCTTTTCCTGCAGTTCTACAGTTTCTCTTCTATAGACTAAAAGGCAATTATTGCCATGAGCTAATAGTTAATGTTGTAACTTACCAGTTTCACGATGAAACACCTCATAACTTTAGCAATTGGAAAGTAATTGATGATCAATTAAATACTATAAATCTTAACTTATGCATAACTACTGTTTTTATCATTGAATTAGATTTAATTAATTGTGACGAGGTTTGTGTTGCGATTTCTAGTTTTTAGAGTGATCGGCAAATTGCTGATTATCATTATCTTGTCTGCAGTTCCAGGGTGGGTAGTATCACCACTTTTAAAGTCATCTGTCGTGTTTCGAGATTATGTTGGAAGTAGCCAGGTATTGGGAGCAGGACGAATGATGACGAACGAACAGGGAGCGAATCTCATCAGGTATCAATAGCGGAGACGACTGCTGTAATAACAGTTGTCCCTGATTATTGACCGCACTTGTGTTCCCCGATCTCGGTCTAGATTTTGCTTTTTTGCAAGACCAAACTAAAACCAAGATGCCTTATGTTATCAAGACCATTAACAAGGTTAACCCTAATAATGTCGTGTCAAGACTGGTTTAGTCTTTGGGGTCTAATGAAAAACATTTTCGAAAATGTATGGGATTTAACATTTCAAACAGTGACGTCAATAATTTCAAGCGTCAAATCCTATACATTTTTAGTTCGGCGCTTTTCACATCCGCCATGCGAAAATGCTCTCGACTAGACCCCAAAATCTTCCTTTGATAAGATTAGATTGCAGCATGCAATTGCTAGATTGCATTCCACTACACGTTCAACATGTTTATTGAAATGAATACAGTAAGAGTATCTATTACATCAGATAAAACGGGATTAATTAAAGCTATATAATTAATTATTCGCAACAAATTACATATCATCACAGAGCTGTCGTCGTTGAGAAAGTAAAATACAAATGGCAACATTCAGTTTGTCAACTTTGCAAACACCTTTCCCTTCTGAACTATGTTTATTATTATATCTTTTAACTGTGTTATTTATAATTCAAAATCAAGATCTTTATTTCAAACAGGCACTAACTAGGGCACTTATGAATGGTCTAAATAAAATTATGTCCATAATTATATAATATAGTATAAGTATACAAAATATACAAATATATAAAAAATACGGTAGGCAGTTTGATGATGGTTATTTGTCCAGTCTGCAGTTTTGGCGTAATACTACCACATTTTTTATTATAGCTCGGCATATGACAACACCACCTGATGTAAAACTAGAGTGCGGTCCATGAATGGACTTTCTATTGTAACACCCTTGAAGTGATCTTGTCGCGTTTCGAGAACAGTTTAATATTAGCCAGGTATAACGAGAGGACTGTCAATCTAGATGGTGCATACTCGTCTTCTTAAGCCGGCATAGCGAAGACGACTGCTCCCTGTAGAGATTTCTCTGTAGTACCAGTTGTTTCTGTTCATGGACCGCACTCTAGATTTACGTCAAACGGAATGTTGTCATATACCGAGCTACAATAAAAAATGTACATTTTATTCAAAGCTAACCCCCAAAAACAACAAGAAGTGCTGGAATTACCCCAGGGACGACAGACATATAATTGAACTAGTTTTTAAAATTGAGTATTTATACATTTTAGGAAAACAGGTATTACCATTCTGGCGCTTTTTAAAAATCTAGATTAGTTTAGTGTTCTAGCTCGTACTCGTAATACTCGTAATAATAATAATTTAATTCTTAATTGACATAGTAATTTAAATGTAATATTGTTAATATACAATATACATACTATATTATGTTTGTATAAAATTTTGCATGCCGCAAAATGTAGCGGAACATGTGGACTAATTGTTATTTAAGACCCTTTTACCATGTTTCATGCAATAAAGTTTTTTCATTTCATTTCATTTAAAAATGCTATAAACGTATTTAATTTATTAAAGTATCTGTAAGTAGCTAATTATACGGCTAAGGGTTTTATTACTAGAAAAACTAGATCCTTACATTACGATGTCTAAAATAATTTTCTTCAGCATTTTTCTCATTTACTTGTTGATTGATTGTGAAGTCTAGATGGCCTAGATTCCTACCTGATTTATAGTCATTGAGACTTGTTACTAACACAACTTCAGTGATTAACAGGTACTTTTGCTTAGGAAAAATAAGTTTTAGAGTTCTTTATAGTGAATCGTGAGATGTTAAGCTAGAGTGCTGTCAATGAATGGAGACAACGCCTTCACTATGCCGGCCTTATACTCGGCTACTTCCAAATTGATCCCGAAACGCGATTTGGTTACTTATTTATTCTTTGGTCAGATTTATTTATTCTATGTTCCAAGTCTCTTTTGATGACAGGGTTTTATTTTAAGGGCTACAAGTTATAACCTACTCAAAACAAATGAAAGTACCAATTTGTTGTACTCCTTTTCACAAGTTGACTTTCTAAACAATAAATTGTGGGTTCTAATAAATTGTATTTGAACTTTAAACGTATATTGTACGTTATTTTGTACATGTTAGAGTTGATTTTGCTTTGTTCATGACTTTTGTGTTTTGTTACGTTTTATATTTAAGATTATATGGATTATACGTAATATTATGAATTAATTATTTTTGTTTTATGTTTTAATGCTTCTTTGTTTCTGCTTCTGCCTGTCGCTGTATTTTCTCCAAAATAAATAAAAAAATAATAAAAAAAAAGAAATAAGATAATTTTTTTAGTAGCTCGGCATAATATGACAACACTTAAATAAATAAAAATCATAAATTGCTTAAAAAACTTTAAGTAACATACTTTTACATTTAATTTTAAGTAATTTACTAAGTTAACAACTTTATTGTGTTTTATAGAATACCTAATGTTAGTTGTATAACCTAGTTTATCCATTATCTGTAATAATATTTAGTCAGTGAACATTTGCCTTCAAGATATCGTGCCCATAAAGTAGCAATTGATAAAATTATTGTTACCTTGCCTTTCTAGGTTTAATCCAATTTAGTTGCGTTAAACTAGATTTATTAGAATTAAGTTATACTTGAATTTCTTGCTTGTTATTTATCTATGAAGACTTTATTATTTAGCAAACATTATAGCTTTTGTCATTTAGCTATTGTTTATTGTATATTCATAATTCCACTGTTTTCCAGAAGTCCACTTCAAGCACGAGTTTATAGTCTTCTTTATGTACATTTTATCCCAATTCTAAAACACCATTTGTTTTTATCACCACCTCATGTTAAGCTAGATTGCAGTCCATGAACGGTAACACCTACAGTTACAGAAAAATGTCTGGAGCCAGCTGTCTCTTCTGCTCTTGTCTGTCTTGTCCTGTCTTGATGAGAATTTGCACCACCCAAGTTGCCAATTCTCTTCTCGTTATCCCTGACTCTTAATTTAACAAACCATAATAAATAAGAGAATAAAAGTATGTTTATATTGTTTTTTTTTTCTTTTCTAATGAAACTAGCTCTTTTTGCAATTATAAGTAGTCATAATCAAGATGCGCAGATTGTCGCCCGCTCCTTAGCCGCCTTGCTTCGATAACAAGGTACTGATAGGTCCACGGAAATGACTGCCAGCCAAACCCGGTTTCTTATACTTTATTATACATGGGCACATCTGGTTGTAGAACTAGTTCCTGATCCTCTGAGGGTTTGTCTTATTACAGCCCTTTACGTTCGTCCATTTGTGGATATTAATCTCATAAAGCCGGCATAGCGGACCCGACTGCTGTCTTCAGATTTCCTTCGCCTTCGCTCATGGATCGCACTCTAGCTTAACATCAGGCGGAGTGTCGTCGTATGACGTGCTAAAATAAAAAATAAATAAATATAAATATGTTCCCTTGTTTAAGGGTTCTGAACTGTCCAAATGTAAATTAAGTTTTAAAAATAAAGAAGACGGTAACAACGAAGCTTTTAAAGCGGAATACAGATGTACACGCTATGCCTTGTGGATAAGTGGACCTAAAAGTAATAATGCTATTGCATATTGTAATGAAAAACAGAATGCAAAACGTAATAAAAGAGACAGAAGGAATCCGCCAATTTGCTTCAAGAAAACTTACACCTTTTTACATATGTAAATCAAAGGAACTCAGCAGCTCCGTTATCGGATATTAGCATACAAAGTCTCTGGTCGTGACAAAAAAAGACAAGCGTGAAGGTACGAATGAAAAATAAACTAAAATAAGAAATGTATGGGAGGCTGTTTACTTGTTAGATCTAATAGTCTTTAGAGAAGATTCTCTTTAAAATTTGACCTTTTCCATTTGACCTTTGCAATGTTTCTTTCAATTTCATACGGTTTTTATAGTGAAGTAACTAGCTTCACTATAGTAGATCGATATGTGACTATACTCCTCATAATGTCAAAAGCTTAAGTGCGATCCGTGAGAGGAATTGTGGAGAAAAAAGTGGCCTCCGCTATCTATCGACAAAGCACAGTTCTCTCACTATACCAGACTACTTCTAAGCTGATTTGAAACGCGACTAGGTCACTTCACTAGAGATTAATAATAACTATCATCAGGCTCTAAACTTATGTTTAACAATGCTTGTATTATGATTTAGTATTAAAAACTATAGACCACCGAATAAAGTAAACCATGCGATTATTACGTCACACGTGATCCCTCTTCTTTTCTCCCTTCTTTAATTCCTTCCTCCACCTTTATTCCTTCCGTTCATACGTATTATCAATTTTTATTTTTAAAAGCGACTGTAGTCTAGCGATAGAAGGCGTGAATTTATGAACTATTAGACCCGTGTTCAAGTCTCGCTAAATTCGAACCGGTATCAGTGTAACTATGTTATATGTACTTTGGTCACCCAGTGTCTAGTCCGCAGACTCTCTTTTTGTAAATGTTTAAGTGTACAATTTGCATTTAAGAACATATTTAAATAAACTAAACGCGTAAAATGCTTTAATGTTTATAATTTTAAAACAATTTAAATTTAATTCTTCATTGTGTCGAAAGGATACTTCTCAATAGTGCTTTCTAGTTATTTCTTTAGCGGGATGTTTCGCGGAGCATTAGATTTTATTGCAAATATATTCGCGATTTACTATCGCTTTGCCTGTGCTATGTGGGAATGGAGATTAAAGTTTTTTTCCATTTAATATTATTGCTTTTATTACTATTTTATTTAGTAATATAAGTTACGATATTACGATTTATTCAAGTTACGACTTTTATGGTTGTTTCTAATAATTTTGGTTTGTATTGAAACTATTATAGATAAACATGTAATTGTGTTGGTTAGTTGTTATATGTATTTGTATTTTCTATTCTAAAATTCATCTACATCCGTTCAGCTGTTTGAGCGTGATTGGGAGGGAAACAATTATACATTTAAATTAACATTACAAAAAATAACAAAATCCCGTTTCAAACAGTTTCATAAAATAATTACCACCATGATTTTAAATAAAACAGAATCACGAATATTCATCTAGATAAAAATCAAAATTACACAAAAAGGAGCCGTTTTCATTCCCTAAATTTGGCGTTTACAAATAAGCTCGGCCGTTGCAGTTTTCGCTTTTCAATTTCGTATACCGTTTTTAATTAAATCGCGAGGTTGGTTGCGCTCGCGCATATGCGCGTGTCAGAAAGTATTAACATCTAGAGTGAGAGGGCAAATTGCGGAGGATGACTTCCTTGCGTTTCTTTGGTGAAAACAAAAAAAGAAATAAGCCTTCTGAAGTTATTTCGTTGGCATCTCACTGAGTATTGGTGTAATTTTGACGGAATTCGTGGAAAGAGTCGAAATCTTCTGCATTCTTAAGAGTTTCATTATATTACACAAATCTTATTTAACATGTCACCTTTTTTATATTTTTTATAGTAGCTCGGCATGCACCTCCTTAAACTAGAGTGCGACTAGAGTTTACCCGGCTACTTCCAATCTAATCTCCAAACGCACCGAGGTCACTTCACGGGTGTTTTCACTTTGAAAGTAATGGTACTACTCCAGGAAGGCAGGTTGGGCTCATAACTGTCTGCCTACAACTTAAAATTGCCCCAAGTGATGGGTTAAACAGAAATTCTCTGATCCTCCTCCCCTTGATTTTGACGTTACGTATTAATATGTAAGAACGGACGTTACCTTTTGACATCCACTTTTCGTACATTCACATATCAAAGATGCACTCGCGCTGTGCATTTTTATATCGATAGAATTTTATTTATCGATATTTTTTGGTTATTACCTTTAGATGTTTTATTCGTATGCTATATTTAGTGTTATAGTAATTATCAAATTATTTAATGATATTTTTTAATATATATATTTTTTTTATCGATATAATATGAGTTATTGTAGGTACATCACTATTTATGAATTTAAAAATTCATCATGGTGGGATCAAAATAATTAATTTTGAGTTGAATAAAGTTTGAACCCAGTTCAACTGAACCTTTTGTTCGCCTCAGAGTTAATCAATTTACTAACAATATTTGCAACCTTTTTTTAAATTAAAATGAAGATCTCTTTAAACGGTTTCTGTTTATTCTTTTAATTATTTATTCTCATAAGAGTTTGTTTTTAATTCTTATTAGATTCTTTTTTAATGTTACTACATAAAAAAGTGTAAGTGTATACGCAGCAGTCACCTCCTCTTTGCCATCTCAATGAGACATTAACCGTCCAAATTAGGTTTTACTTAAAAGTCTTATTCCCTAAATGTCCACCATCCAAATTGACAGTGCACACTTCTCTCGTGCTACTTCCAAACCGTCCCCGAAACGCGACAAGGTCTCTTCACCGGTCTTACATTCGAAAGCGGTGGTACTACCCCAAGACAGCAGACTGGGGTAATAACCACCATCAGTGCACCTACACGTACTACTCTTTAATAGTACCTATAGGCACTGAGCGACCAAAATACGTATAACATTGGTGCCAGACAGAATTTAGCGAGGTTCGAACACGGGCATCATCAATCATAAGTTCACGCGTCCGACTGCTAGACCACGGCCGCTCTTAAAATCTATACGTTTGTTGGTACCTTTGTGGTTGAAACGTGGGTTGCAATGATATTAATATATAATTTTCTTCATTTTGTGGAATTTCATATTGTGGTTTAGTTATGTTTGTTAAATTAGTTACGACTATTATTATTTTTTTCTGAATTAAAATTCAATTTTTTTTTTTGTTATTATAAACACAGGCTATAATTGAAGAGTTCCTTATGGCTGTCTTCTCGTCATATGCCTTTCCGAAGCCAAAAGTAGGTTCTGACGATGAACAAGTGCATGCCAAGTCCATGCCTACGTTAATAAAGGATTTTCATTTCATTTCATACTGCTTTTCTATAATTCCTCATCCCAAAATGAGTTATTTAAAAATCTCAAACTTTAATACCGTTGAGCCAATACAAAACACAGTTTTTTTCTGTCGGTACACTAAACTGTGGAGCAAACAACCTTCTCAGTTACGTCTTTTCTCCTTGAGGAAAACTACAATCTGGAATCCTTCTAGCGCAGCGTGCTGTTGCGTATCTCCTGTGGATTATCACCAGGCGAGGTATCGGCCTAATATTATGACGTGCTAAAATAAAGGAGAATGCCCATTTTTGGGCCCGCTTGATACCTAATAGTTTGTTAACAAAACAATATTCTAAAATAATATCTTATTTCTTCATTAATTTATTATATTGTTTCCTAATCAATATACAATGTTTAATAGCATAAAAAATAAATATTACAACTTATTAAAGATTCTAATAGAATAATAACCTCAAACAAACCTGCTTCTCTTCGCTCACATCTGTCAGAAACACGGAGGTTAGCTGGAAGAGAATGCTAATCAGCATTAAGTTCGCCTGTGTGCACGATACACTAAGATTTAAATAAAAATAAATAAATAAATATTGTATCAGAAAAAGTCTAACTTGGATGAAAAAATTAAAACTGATTAGTGATAAGGATGTAGATGTAATTTTCTACAAAATGAAGCAAAAATAATCGTGAAACTCGAGAAAAAAAATTGTGGGCCCATTTCTCTTAGGCGAATGGGCATTGTCCTTTTAAAAAAAATCGAATCGTAAGAAAATGGGCCCTAATAATATAGAAGTTTTGAAAATTATGAATATAAAAAGTTAATGCTGGTCGCTCTTAATGGAAGCTTGCGATGAGGAGACGCAAAAAAATGGCATGAAAATTTATTTTAATTTACCAAGTTCTTAAGTGCGGTAGGCAGACTGATGGTTATTATTAGCCCTGTCTTGAGCGACCGTGGTCTAACTCACGATCGTCGAGTGTTCGAACCTCGCTATTTTGACCGGTACCAATGTAACTTTGTTATATGTACTTTGGTCGCTCAGTGCCTATAGCCACTATTAAAGAGTGATAGGCAGACTGGTGATACTTATTAGCGAAGTCTGCCGTCCTGGAGTAGTACCACCACTTTCGAATGTAACACCCGTGAAGTGACCTTGTCGCGTTTCGGGAGCAGTTTGAAAGTAGCCAAGTATAGCGATATAGAGGAGTGTGCACTGTCAATCTATGCATAGCGGTGACGACTGCTGCCCGTAGATATTTATCTGTAGTAGCAGTTGTTTCCATTCATGGACCGCACTCTAGCCTAACAGGCGGAGTGTTGTCATATATCGAGCGACAATAAAAAAGTCTGCCATCCTGGGATGAAGTGACCTTGCGTTTCGGGATCAGTTTGGAAGCAGCTAGATATAACGAGAAGAGTGTAGACAGTCAACCTAATGGTGCCCATCTTAAGCCGGCATAGTGGAGGCGAATGCTCTATATTTCTCTGTGGTAACAGTTGTTTCCGTCTATTAACCATATTCTAGTTTAACATCAGGCGGAGTGTTGTTATACGTATAAAAAATATCTCTTTGCAAAGACGTGTTTTCTCTTAAACCTATAAAACAGTTTATCAATGAAAAACGCGTCAAAACCATAAACAAAGACTCGGTCAATAAAAGTAGTTGGGTAACCTGAGGTGGCGATGTCACCTTCAGCCTTGCTAGGTCTTAATGGCCTCCCCGTTAGGTAACCCGTTGTCTTTATGACCTAACTGTTTTTGGTACACGGCATTTTACTATAAACTATTAAAGTATTGTATTTATTAGAATACAATGAATGTGTTTGTGTGCACGTTTTACTTATAACAGTAGCTCAACACTTGATCACATTTCGCCTGATAGTAGTCGCCTCCCCTATACCGGCTTGCGGAGACAATTTGTAGCTCGGCATATGACAACACTCCGCCTGATGTAAAGCTAGAGTGATATAACGAGAGGAGTGTGTGATCTGGATGGCACGTGCTCGTGTCTTCAAGCCGGCATAGTGGAGGCGGCTGCTGCCCGTACAGGTTTCTCTGTACAGACCTGTTGTCATATGCCGAGCTACAATTAAAAAATATCTTTTAAAAAATTAGTCCGTTGTCTCTGCCTATCCCCGTGGGAAAAAGGTGTGACAATTGTTATGTTATGTTATGTTAAAAATAAATAAACTTAACATTGTAAATAAAATTAAAAATGTTATTATTTTACTCAATACAGGATATTAATTCCATAAAATTGTGGAACGACCTTCACAGCCACGTCTTGCCTACTTCCTATAACAACGAATCCTTCAAGCGCAGTGTGAAGAGGCATCTCATTAAGCCGGCATAACGGACGCGCCTGCTGTCTGCAGATCCCCTTCTCTGACAGCAGTCGCCTCCGTTCATGGATCGCACTCTAGCTTGATGTTAAGCGTTAAGGAGTGCGATTCATATGACGTGCTAAAATAAAAAATAATAATATTAGGATCTAAATCAAAGATTTCACTTAAAGAACCTACGACCTAGAACCCTAGTTTTTAGGATCGATCGGCCGATCGGTCGTCCAACTGATCGGGAAGTTTGATACGGATCTGTGTTGTGTTGAGCTTATTGAATAGCCGCGGATTCTTGCTGAGTCATATACAATTTGTTGGGTTATGATTGACACGGCGGGGTGGCTGCTGTAGTGGTGTGAGAGTATCGATGTCGATATATAAAAAAATATTTATTATGTTTGTTATCTATACGATAACGAGCGGGCGAGGAGAGGCGGTGCTTGCGGGCGAGGCGGAGGGGGGTGTAGCTCTACGAGGTACCATGCCGCGCGGCGCAGAAGTACTTTAAAACATATTCTTTTTAAAACTACTTTAAAATATATTCCATTAATTATGTAACTAAATCGTCTAAAATAAGTCGTGGGTAACAGCTATAGGTAATTTGTAATAAAGCTGAGGAGGTAGGTTTGTGAACAAAAAATAAATATGATTCTCAAAATAACTATTCCACGCGGACGAAGTCGCGCGCACAGCTTGTATGGAATAAAATTGTTCAGTTGTTCACGGTTATGTTAAGTAAATAAAATTAACACTTTTTTATATATTATATTACAATAAACTTTAAACAGAAAAAATCTCAGCGTACTTAGCTTGCTGAGGTAGGAATCGAGCCCACCTTCTCCGCTAGTGGCAAGCACATTTTTATATATTTAGGCAACCAGTATTTTTGCTAAAAAGCTTTTTTTCGCCTAAATTTTTTTTTTACAATATTATAACGTACCCTTTATACTTCTGTATACATAATTATTCTATGCCTTTAAGAACAATCGAAAACCCACAAAACTTCAATATATATTTTATCGATATATTAATACAAAAATAATTATCCCATCACTATTATAGCACGGATACATACAACATCCACGTGTAGAACTATAAAACATTTTCTTCTCTGTAGGTAATGACCTCTATATAGAGAGGTGTTTAATGCTGTCCTCATATTTTGCTAGATGTCGATGATATTATCAAAAAATGTAACCTTATTGATTTTTTCATTTCAGTTCTCTTGGTATTTTGTTGGTCCAAATCCATCTTCATTTGTCAAAAGGTTGTTTGACCTTTATGAACTAGTTTTTTATAAAGATATTTCCTTGTTTATTTATTTTATGAATCGTTAATGTATTTTTCATTGCACTGTAAATATCTCCGCTCACACCAGCAAAGGTTAGCTGGTAGACAATGGCAAAGGCATTAAGCTCGCCTTTTTACTTTTGGCATATGCCGTGGTCTAGCAGCAAGACGCGTGAACTCACGATCGATGAGACCCGTGTTCGAACCTCGCTAATTCCAATGTAACTTTGTTATATTTCATTGCTCAGTGCCTATAGGCACTATTAAAGAGCGGTAGTCAGACTGATAATGGTTATATGTCCAGTCTGCCGTCCTGGAGTAGTACCACTACTTTCGAATGTAACACCCGTGAAGTGACCTTGTCGCGTTTCGGGAACGGTTTGAAAGTAGCCAGGTATAACGAAAGGAGTGTGCACTGTCAATCTAAGATGGTACATGCTCGTCTCCTCAAGCAGGCATAGTGGAGGCGACTGCTGTCCGCACAGGTTTCTCTCTGTAGTAGCAGTTGTTTCCATTCATGGACCGCACTCTAGCTTTACATCAGGCAGAGTGTTGTCACATGCTGAGCTACAATAAAAAAAATGCCTGATATTTTCTACTACTGCTGCTACTACATTCCCATGGGGTAGACAGAAACTATGGAGCGTCAGCGACTCCTTTATCTACAAATACCTACAAATCTTAAAAAAAGCTACTTTCACTTCGTCCACGTCCATTACTCCCCTCACGCATGCAATTTATGATGAAGATCATAATAGAAAAATGAATGATGATTGAATTGAGACGACGTCCTCCGTTTTGTGCACGAATACCCTGTCCACAATCTTTCCATCGGCAGTCCTTCCTAGTTGACATCACGTATTACCGGGTTTTATTCACCACAATTAATATTACTAAGCTCCCAGCTAAATGTGTAAATATATTTTTTACATTTTTTTTAATATTGTAGCTCGGTATGTGACAACACTCCGCCTGATGTAAAGCTAGAGTGCGGTCCATGAATGGAAACAACTGCTACTACAGAGAAACCTGTGCGAGCAGCAGTCGCCTCTACTATGCCGGCTTAAGGAGACGAGCATGTACCATCTAGATTGACAGTGCACACTCCTCTCGCTATATCTGGCTACTTTTAAACTATTCTCGAAGCGCGACTAAGTCACTTCACGGGTGTTACATTCGAAAGTGGTGGTACTACCCCAGGACGGCAGACTGGATAAATAACCATTATCAGTCTGCCTACCATTCTTTAATAGTGCCTATAGGCACTGAGCGACCAAAGTACATATAACAAAGTTACATTGGTACCGGTCAGAATTAGCGAGGTTCGAACACGGGTCTCATCGATCGTGAGTTCACGCGTCTTACCGCTAAACCACGGCCGCTCATTTTCTGCTTACTAATGTTTAAGGTATGATGGACTGACGTAGCCTTTAAATAAATTGGAAAAAAATAAATTATAAAACTCTAATTTGTTATTTGCCATATGATTGTCGGATAATGCTTTACTGAATCTATCTTCGTTCCATAATTTCAATAATATATAAACAAATATCAACACAAGAACAACACAAACCTAAATACCCGATAAAAATACTTATTTTTCCCTTAATAATAACCTATTGATAAATTGACCGGGAATCGAACCACCACAGAGACCGTTAAATCTATATTTTTATATTATATTTCTATTTCTGAATCAAAAGTTGCAGTAGCGTGTAGCGATATTTTTGTATGTAGTACATAGTATCTAATAGAAAGAATTAATTTTATAAAACAAACAAAAAAACGTTATATTACATTACAAACGACTACTAAAAATCAATCTCAATATTTTAAAATTTGAAATTAGAACAACTACATTATGAAATTCGAATGCCGCATTCCATATTCAAAATTCAAATCGATCTTCGTTCCGTTGAAAGCTAGTGATGTGCACATTATCGAAAACTCATCCGTTTCGGAGGCTATTTTAAGTGCGCTGCCCTTTAGTCAGAGCTCCTAACGGTTCAAACTAGAAAGTACACATTAAATTATACAAAAATAATTAAGGTAGACAAAATTGATATTTAAATACAAAAACATAGGGTATATTTTTTTTAAAACGAGACAAATATTGTATTAATAGTGTTGTGGTTCCACTAGGCGTCAATCATACGCCGTGTCATGGCATAGTGATGTAATACTAATAACAACAGATGTTATATCGAGGAATTTATTACTTTTTTATTTTATTTTGGCGCGTCATATGGCCGCCTGTTATTTAGAGTGCGATCCATAAGTGGAGACGGCTGCTGTCACAGAAGATCTGCAGGTTGTAAAAAAGAGGAAAGATGTGGCTGGAAAGGTTCCATAGTTTATATAATTCGTTTTATTCTGGGCTGAATTGTGGATAAATGTGTCATTGGATTATTTACTCCACAGAACCGAGAAGTGTTCTGACTTTCGTAATACTCGTATTAACAGGAACTCTGACATTTTTTTATTGCAGATCAGTTTATGAAAAACACTCCGCACTCCGAACTTCTTCTACCATACAGAAATTTCTGCAATCAGCAGTTGCCTCTGCTATGCCAGCTCAAGGAGACGAACGTGCACCATCTAAGTTGACAGTGCACACTCTTTTTTTGTGTAGTTCGGCATATGTCAACACTCCGCCTGATGTAAAGCTAGAATGCGGACCATGAACGGACACAACTGCTACTACAGAGAAATCTCGACGGGCAGCAGTCGCCTCCGCTATGCCGGCTTAAGGAGACGAGTATGCACAGATTGACAGTGCACACTTCTCTCGCTATACCTGGCTATTTTCAAACTGCTTCCGATACGCGACATGGTCACTTCACGAGTGTTACGAGTATATTCAAAAGTTGTGGTACTGCCCCAGGACGGCAGACTGGGCTAATAACCATCATCAGTCTGCCTATCACTCCTATCGTTATACCTTGACTGATTTTAAACTGATTCGTCAAGTCTTAGAAATCATGCCAAATTTATGTCCTCGCTTTCTAGTATTCTAGAATTCCTAGTTAACCTAAATGTAGTGATGATTATAGTACATAACAAATAGCAATGTTTATGTGCAACCTACGCTATATATTTACAACTGCTAGGACGGGTCTCACACGTACAAACATTTATTATTGTCACTCTTCTAACTCACTTTGAATTAGAAAACTTTTTTTCGTGTCGTGATATTTTTTTTTATAATATACAAGCCGAATGTACACTGTCTAAGTTGACAATGCACCCTCCTTTTGTTATACCCGAAACGCGACTAGGTCACTTCACGGATGCACTTCAAAGTGATTGTCTCCACCCCAGACCAACAAACTTTATAGACATTATTTTATTTGCACCACGACATTAAAGTCGCAATAAAACCAAAATACAAATACCTAATTATAAAATTAATTATTTACTTTTGTTTTTATAAAATCATCAATTTATTTATTTGGAAATTTTACAGGTGCAGTGTCGAGGAGATTTTATATTTAAGTTGATCGTAATAACATCACTGCACTCTAAAATAATTTTTCCTATGTACATAAATTGATAGAGTGAACGGATAAAAAAAATTATACAATACAATTGTCACGCCTTTTTCCCACAGGGATAGGCAGAGATCCTGACACAACACCCTCGCTTCCTTCACATCCACAGTTCTCTTCATGCACGCCCGACGGTTTGGGCACTAGGCAGCCCAGCTCTTATAAGGATGTCTCCGATTTGATCGGAAAACACCCTAAAAACAGATCAAAAAAGAAGCAACAATAAAATGAGTGTTACATCATTGCTTGTCACACCTACACCTACCCAATTTAGCTTTATTTTAGATTTAATGCACTTTTTAGATAATTGTTGAAGTTCTTGGTATTAGTACTATATAAATGTGAGTTTTATAAGTAACTGCCTCAATTCCGTGTGGGCCGTGTCCTCAAGGCTCCTCTGCTGTACCGTTATAAGGTTTCTCGTAATCTCTAATCGGACAATTACTACGAGTCGTTCGAGACAAAAGCATCTGTCTTGTACATACAATAAACATAGTGGTCACTCTTTAATTTCGCTTTTATTTTGTTACTCGAACTGATATTCGATTCGAATGCAAGTTAATTCTATTTTATATTAGATTATAATTATAATGGTATATATTCGTAGTTATAACTTTGTGCTTTTAAATATAAGTTTGTTTTAAGTTCTATATTTTCGAATTAGCATATCAATTTTTGTATTGATTTTTTTTTTTGCATATTTGACTGTTTATTATTTTATTTTTATTATTTGTTTCGTCTGCGCTTTTCCGATGCCAAATGCAGTGGTACAATCATTTGACAATGAAATAGAGTACAAGTAGGTTATAGTTTTGGTTTAATTTGAATTGAAATTGTTATATCTAGACTTTTGCCTTTCTAAGCTATATAAATAACACTTCGTATTTTGGTAATAGTTTAAGAGTTTGCCCTGTCAACACGGACACTCTCTTCACACTCTTCTCATTGATTTGTTGCTTGTGTTAGAGATACATTTTTTAATTTTGAATTTTAATTTAATATTTTATGTTGTGAGTCAAAAGAGTGGTTCCCCAACTCGTTTAGCAAATGTCATATCTAATGTTAATGATATCAAGTAATGTTTTATGTGTTGTATTCTGTCTGTATTTATGTTCTTTTCTATTGCAAAAGTTTGAGATACTGTTGAACATTTTCGTATTTTATAGAAACTTGTTCGACCTAACGACGGGGTTTGTGATTTGTTATTATTTATTGGAGGTATGACTTTTAGAAATCATGGGAATAAAGAATTTTTTACTGCAGATAAATTTCTACAGACAGCTGTCGCCTTCGCTATGCATTCAGGAGATGAATGTGCACCATCCATATTTGACAGTGCACACGTTATCTGACTACTTTCAAACTGTTCCCGAAACGCGACAAGGTCACTTTACGGGTGTTACATTTGAAAGTGGTGATACTATTTCATCACGGCAGACTGGGCCAATAACTATCATCAGTCTGCCTACCACTCTTACATAAGCACTGATTTACCAAAGTACATATAAAATCAAAAGCTTTATTGTACTTCTTGCTCTAACACAATTACATTGGTACCGGTCAGAATTTAGCGAGGTTTGAACACGGGTCTCCTCGATTGTGAGTTCACGCATCCCACCGCTAGACCACGGTTGCTCAGATAGTCTTGATACTATTAAGTTGGATTTAAATTATATTTTATGGAACAATTTTACGAGTAAATTAAATCATTATATTTTTTTACGATTTCATAACGCCTCATGCTGTTTTTTAAACTGCTGCCTGCATTATGTGATACTCTACCACCCATAAAGACAGTGATGTACCATAAAATACGATAATCGATGTATCGAATATGATACTATGTAGTAATCGATAATTAACTGTTAGGCAGTTAGTACCCTCCCCTTTTCTTGTTCCGTTGGAACCTATATCCTTGTTTTGCTGACCATACATTTACAACTTTGTAACCCGTCCGAGATGAATTATTATTGTTTATATTTAAGTATGAAATATATGGAAATACAAGGAAATATAATATTTACTTTACTTTAAATTTAGTTCAGTATACAGAGAAAAGAAGTATAGAGTATAATGAGTGTAGTCTACCCTGTCAACCGGAATATAGTAATTTTTATTGTACACACTGAAGTTAAGATTAAGTGCAGGCCATGAACGGACTACATATAAATTTCTACAGACAGCATTTGCCTCCGCTATGCCGGCTTGAGGTGACGAATTAATCAAATTGACAATGCACACATAATTTACGGAGGACAAATAGATACTAAGAAAATATTAACACAAGCTATTAAGCAATAAGCGAATAAATTATAAATATTAAACACATCTAGATAGCGTAGCGGGTTCGAGTCCTGTACTGGCATTTGTTTTACCAAAACACGAGTTTGATATTTCAAACCTATAATATCATTTTATAAATGAAATTGTTCTGACATTTCAGTTAAACTTATATTTGTGAGCAAACGGTAGGTGAGAATTTATTACCTATATACTAATCTAGCCCAGGATTTAGGTAAGAATTTAAATCGTATAAATGACAATTTTGGGCCCACTTGATATTTGATTGTTAACAAAACAATATTCTAAAAGAATATCTTATTTTTTCATTAATTTATTTCAATTATATCAACACATCATTTACCAATCAATAGACAATGTTTAATTACGTAAAAAAATATCATCAATTATTAAAGCATTTAATATAATAATATCCTCAAATATTACATCTGAAAAAGTCAACTCAATAACCCGGGTAAAAAAATGAAAACATTAGTGATAAGAAATGTAGATTTATTTTTCTACAACATGAACTAAAAATCATCGACGAACTCGGAAAAAAAATTGTCGGGCTTAATTTTCTTAGGCGAATGGGCATCCTTTTTATGCTACATTTTTCCTAAACAGTCGTTACGCGATCGAGTGTACCTTGACGCCATTTTTTCTTCACCTCCGCTATACCGGCTTAAGGAGACTAATATATGCTGCCCAAATGTCGAAACGGTTCTCTAGTCGTCAATGCTCATGGACCTCCACTGCGTTTACCATCAGACCAGTCGAGGTCACATGTCGTGCCAAAATAAAAAAAAAAAAAAAAAAAAAAAACGCAACTATGTAAAGCAATTTCACTACCTCAGGATGGCAGACCGAGTATAGGGGAGTGTATTGAAACTAGCACTAGTTTTCAAAACACGTATTATACATTCGAATTCACACGGAAATACCAAAAGTTTAATACTATATAAATGTCAGACAGAAAGCTATGAAATAATTTAAACCATTCTTAGCCGTAAATATAGGATACATTCCGTTTGGAACATGCAACACTATTTTGAGGTTAATATTTATTTAACATAACAGTTTGGTCACAGGTTAAAAGTTCACGTTTGTTTCGTCACATTTTATGTAGCTGTTAAAATGAATCACAACTACGCTTTCGACTTCGAATTTCGAATGCTACGTACAATAGTAAAACATATTTTTTAAATTTTAATATAGAATGTCAAGTTCTTTCTTATTCGAATAATTCGAATGAAATGTGACGAAATTGCTTGAATATTTAAGACTAACCCGTATTTGTAACTAACACGACATTTTACTGTAATGATAAACAATCAAGCCTACTTCTTAGTGACAGGGTATGGTACATAAATACTATTATATTTTAATCTATTATACCTAGCAAGAAGCTCGTAATTAAAAAAAAAACCATTCGTCATTATTTTGTACGCCTAACAAAATACAGCTGAAAACGTTTTCAGTTACTCCTAGTTCACGACGAAAGGAGAATACCCACCCATTCGGCTAAGAGAATTGGGCCCACAATATTGTTCTCAAGTTCGTCGATGATTTTTATACATATTTTACAATTAAAAGAATGAAAATGTGTTCTCCCAGTCCTTTCACCTCGGATCCTTCAAGCGGAGTGTGAAAAAGCACCTTCTCAGGCCGGCATAGTAGTGGCGACTGGAGCCACCGTGTTAGCGGTTCTCCAGTCGTCAGTGCTCATGGACCTCCGCTGCGCTTACCATCAGGCCAGTCGAGGTCACATGTCGTGTCAAAAAAAAAAAATGAAAATAGGATGGTTGAGGTAACAATACAATACAATACAATTGTCACGCCTTTTGAGGTAACATCTTTTTGAATACGGATTTGTATCGATCCTGACTTTATGCCTTCTACCGCTAGACCACGGCCGCTTTTTATATATAATAGCTTTAGTATGTATAACTTTAGTATAACCTCTGGATTATCCTTAAACCCTTTAATTCGAGGTATATCAAATAAAAGTGCTTTTATTATGTTAATATTTGTTTCGTTTAATCTCGTTTATTCCTTTTGATATTGCCGACGCTCGTGGTCTTCTTTATCTTTATTATTTATTTTTGAACGCGTGAACATATATTTTTTTTAATTTTAAAGGAGAATGCCCATTTTTGGGCCCACTTGATAAAACAATATTCTAAAATAATATCTTATTTTTTTATTAAATCATTTTAGTTATATCAACATATCATTGTCAATCAATAGACAATGTTTAATTACATAAAAAACAAATATCTTTATTTATTAAAGCACTAGCTGACGGTGCCCGGCGCTGCCCGGGTTTTTTCAAGTTATTGTTACACATAAGATAAAGATAATGCTTTATTATAAATTACCTATAGCTGTTACCCACAACTTATTTTAGACGATTTAGTTACATAATTAATAGAATATATTTTAAAGTAGTTTTAAAAAGAATATATTTTTTAAAGCGGCATGGTACCTCGTAGAGCTACACCCCCTCCGCCCGCCTCACCCCGCCTCGTCATCATACGCCGCGTGTGAATTTTGTTTTAGAGTTATTTTAAAATTGTATTATCTTATAAGATGTTTATTGAAATTAGGTGATGTCAAAGACAATTGTGTTCACAGTTAAATACTCTTAATTAATAACACATTTATTTGGATAAAGATTAATATTATTATGTTTCGACCAAATTTGATTATCATAAACTGATGGATAATAAGGAATTAGATTTATTTTTCTACAAAATTAACTAAGAATCATCGAGAAACTCGAGAAAAAAATTGTTGGCCCGTTTTTCTTATGCGAATGGGCATTCTCCTTTTCAAAGGAATTAACTGTAAAACTGATCGGTGGTAGCAGAATTATCCCCGTTAATGGGCCTCACTCTAGCTTAACATCAGGCGGAGTGATGTCACATAGAAGACAGGGATGGGCTACCATGAGAAAGCGCTTTTTTGCTATTTCTTTAGTGGTATTAATTTATTGTTCTCTAAAACGCTGGGCCATATTGTGACCCAATTGTAACGGATCTAGTGATGTAGGTAGAATAAGCTCGGCCCAGACTTTTTTTTTCAGTTTTAATTCAATTTCATGATATTTTACGTAGAATTAGAAATAATAATACTCGTATACTATATATTATTAAAGAGGTTTATTATTAAAATGCAAATTGAAAGATAATAAAAAGGCTCAAGCTGTTGGGCGCGTGATTTCTTTTCTGACCAATTTTTATCAAAATTTAATAATATTATATAATAAATAAGTCCAGCATTTTATTATGAATTTTAACAAAAAATTGTTTTAATTTTTTTTTTGTTATTATCTCTCATCAATATAATTTATATTTAACTTTAAACTAATTTTATTTTTTCTTTATTTACAGGTAAAGTGTCCATTGGAAACTATAAGGTTATTTTTTCTACAATAGATAAAGTTCGTAATTAAAAAAAAAAAAATTTTACTTTTTTTACCATTATTATTAGGAGGAAAATGCGTTTTAAAATACACACATTTAAACATTCAAATATTTAATATTACTTAGTGCTAAAAAAACTGCAATATCTATTTTTAGTATTCATAAATATGTACATTGTCGTCTTCGGGACTTTAAATTTTTTTTTGCAATATGCCTATGACACAAGCAATAAGCTTAGTATAGCCATTAAAAAAAGTTTGTTATCAGAAGGCCAAGTACGAGTTTACATACGATGTCACAGCGCAAAGTGAGAGCAATTAGACAATATTATATTGACCACTGAGGTTAAAAAATTAATTGAAGCGATCTGATTTGTGGAGAAATCTCACTTTACGCCGTGACATCGTAAACGTAAACTCATACTTAGAACACATAAAAGCATTAACTTTTCTTCTATATACTCGTATACAATTACGAAGTTGCTATAACACTTGCGAGTCTAAAGAAATTAATAAATTACAGGATATAAAATTTTAATTAGGTCTTATAAATTATACGATAAATATTTATCAGATTTTAAAAAGTCGTGAAGTGAGCTTTAAATAAATGTTTGATGCAGTTTTTCTCTATGAAAGAAATCATCATCGATACAATATTTTTTTACGGCATGCAACACCATTTGGGTTACAGATTACAGCCTGGCTTAGAATCTAATTTAAACTTTAGTACCTAACAGGACATGACTGTTTAACTTGATAAGGTACTATCAAGAGACAGGGATTGTTCCCTCAAAGAAAAGATAAGAATAAAAAGAAGGTTTTCAAGTATATACACTTATTTAAACGGAAGTTTGATGTGTGAACTTGATAATACGATGTTGTGTATTACCATAGTCTCAACAAAAAGAGGAAGATACGTTACGTATGACTAAAAAGTGGACCTCGTAAACTAGGTCTGACTGACATACTTTGACACACATACGTAAATAAGTGACAGCATCTGTTTCTTCCGTGTTGCAGTCCGGCAACATCGTTCTATCTTTGTCTCCTGTGCATGATTATCGGTATTATAGCTGTGTGGATAAATGCGTGCATAGGTCTATCAAAACCTCATGGCAAATAGGGGTAATAAAATTCGTAGTGGGCAACACCAGGAAAATTGGATCGAAAGATCTTGATACTGATTTTTTTTACATCTATCGATTTTTTTATCATTGAGTAATTAAATATACTACAGTTGGTTTTACCATGTGAAAATCACATTTATTGTTATTATATTTTTTCAAGCCCATGAGTTCCTAGATAGTTGTGAGTTTATTCTAAGTACAGGCGAACTGAAATTCATCGACAAACTCAACAAAAAATTGTGGGCCCATTTATCTTAGGCGAATGGGCATTCTCCTTTCTCTATGTTAGCAGTTGTTTTCGTTCGTGAACCGCACTCTCGCATATAAAACTGAGTGTTCTCATATACCGAGCTACAATAAATATACCTAATGATTTAGAATAATAAAAAAAATACTAATACACGAAGCAATTAAATCTCATAAATGTCCGTAACGACATCGCATTGAAATTGAAAATGTAACCAAAAGAGAAACAAGTTTGTTTTAAAAAATCTTGATAAGACGAAGCGGTGACAACGCCTGTATAAATACATTACTTATACGAGTAGCTACAAAAAAAAGAACTAGGTATAACCCGACTACATCTAAAAAGTACTTCGTTTTATTTATGTCAACGCTCCGCCTGATGTTAAGCTAGAGTGCAAGTCGTCAGTCAGAAGTCGTCTCTGCTATGCCGACTTCTCTTCCACTTGGCTACTTTAAAACGGATCCCGAAGCGTAGGGTGTTACATTCGAAAGTGGTGGTACTGCCCCAGGACGACAGCCTGGGCTAATAACCACCTTCAGTCTGCCTACCATACGCACCGAGCGACCTACACATACGAGTATTTACTTTTTAAGCAATCAGTCGCGAGTCAGCAGAGGAGTGTGCATTGTCGACATGGATGGTGCACATTCGTCCCAGGTCGGATTTCTCCGTACATTGACCGAACTCTAGCACTTCACACCGAACAGCGAGATTTGAACACGTGAGTTTACGCTTTCTACATACCGCTAGACCATGACTTCTCTAAAAAAACAGACCTGTATTCCTATGTAAGTGTGTTATGTATGTACTTTTTTAGCTCGATGTATATGAGTACTAACTAAAAAGTACGACAGTGCATTTTAAGAAAACTTAACCCTGCTTCACCGCGGTCGGTTTATAGTAAAAAATATATAAACGAAGGTGTCGACGGCGTTATCTTGATCCGTGAACTCTGATCAATCAACGCCACTCTGATATTAAAGAAGAAAAACAATATTGTTAAAAAGAGATGGAAGTAGTTCTGTCCTTGTTATACGGTTAATGACATACCAAGGGGTTTTATTTTTAAAGTATTCTTTTTATTGACATATGACAACACGACAACAATAAACGGAAAAAACTGACGAAGAAACGGAAAACCACAGAGAATTTTCTAAAGACAGCAGTCGTCCCCGCTATTCTAGCTTAAGAAAACGATTGTTATACCTAGCTACTTTTCAACTGAAGGCTGAGTATGGGGTTCATTTACGCTCTCACGGCGTGAAGTGAGTTTTCTCCTCTAATAGGATCGCTTCATTTGTTTTTTTTTAACTATGCGGTCTGATTGGTGCAGGGTTAACAGAGAACTATGCCCTTTACGGGTGTCCCACTGAAGGGCAGATGAGCAACTATCATCAGTCTGCCTACCACTCTTCAATGTAGAAAATATAGTAATTTTATTCGTCTCTCTAAATCAGAGGTTCACAAACTTTTTCGTTTCATAGATCACGTTTGTCTTTGTGTGGACCCCCTGCTTACAAAATATTGAATTTTGCAAGTTCAGTGGCGAAAAAAGTGACAGTGGTGGTACTGGGAATACTGCAGACTGGGCTAAAAAATAACCATCATCATAATTGCTTAAATGAGATTTACTTACTATCTTGAACACCCATTTACATCTCACATTTTTTTATTGTATTTCGGCATATGTGGAGTGCAGTCCATAAACGGAAACAACTGCTACTACAGAGAAATCTCTACGGACAGCAGTGGCCTCCATTATGCCGGCTTGAGGAGACAAGCAGGTACCATCTAGATTGACAGTGCATACCTCGTTATACCTGGCTACTTTCAAACTATTCCCGAAACGCGACAAGCAAACATACAATTATTTTCATTGACATCTTGCATGTCATCGTCGACCCCCGGGGGTCTATATGGACCACTTTGAGAATCATAGCTCTAAATCAAGAAATATCGAATAAGGTAGTGGGTTCAACGCCATAAAACATATTAACAATACAAAATATAAAATTACTATAGGCTTCCGTATATTTTTTTTTAGTATTTCCACAGTAAACTTTGAAATATGAATGTTTAATAGTTTATTTTTATGTATTGTAGGCGTTTTGTATGACTAAGTATTATTTAAATTTAATCGCATAATGGTTTCTTTAAACGTTAGCCAATAGTATTGGCGAATAGAAATCATGTAGGCATGTTAAGCAAATAAAATGTGTACAGAGTGCACTGTCAATCCGGACGGTGCACATTCGCCTCATCAAGCCGGCATAGCGGGGGCGACTGCTGCCTGTAGTTTATATCTATGTAATAACACCCAATGACAGCTGTCGTCGTCCAAATCGCTAGCTATCGTAATGTAATGTATATTGTTTATGTATTATATCTCGTCTCTTTGGTCTTACTTTATTCTAAGCTAGTTTTTGTATTATAGGCACTGAACGAATGGTACGTATAACATAGTTACATTGGTAGAATTTTGCGTGATTTGAACACGGGGTAATTGACGAAAGGAATTTATAATCTGATGTGAATGGATGCGTTAAACAAGGCAAACCCAGAAGGGTGTACTCCGATCAAATTGGAGACATCTTTATGAAAGCTGGGCTGCCTAGTGCCCATAACTGTCGGGCGTGCATGAATAGAATTGTGGGTGCGAGGGAAGTGAGGGAGATGTGTCAGGATCGTGGTAAGTGGCGTTCCGTTGTCTCTGCCTATCCCTGTGGAAAAAAGGCTTGTCAATTGTTGTTGAATACGGGTCACATAGACCGATAGACCACGGCCACTCTTTGCCTATATTAATTATAACATAGGCGCTGAGTATTTAAAGACACATTGGTACTTATCGGAATTTGTTTGTCTATGAAAAATAAATATTTTATTTTATTTACGAACAGCTTTATATTAAACATATATATTTTTTAAATATATCCATCTAAGAGCCAATAATTGATACCACAGATACGCGATAAACTAATAAGAAAAAGTACAGTTCTTGGACACAATATATTATAGTATACTGAAATAATAATAATAGATTAAATAAATAAATAAATCTTTATTTAGTACAAAAACATAATATATATTACATGAGTTGAGGCCCCCGTACTAGACTATAGTCTGTATTACGGGTGTCCTTAGATTTTATAAAAAATCAAAATCAAAATATTTATTTCCTTCCTGCCAGATGTTCTGCAAGAACCCCGTTGGGGCACTGAAAAAAAAACTTATAGATATATATTACTTATTATTATATAAAAATTCACTTAAATTATTAAAACTATTCTTTACTAAAAATATCTTTAATTTGTTAACAAACTTATTATAATTAGACTCATCTTTTATATGGCCAGGCAAACTGTTGAAAATCTTTACAGCCATGGCATATGGCCCCGAACTGAACATTGACAAACTTGATTATTATATTCTATTATAGATTTTAATATGAAATAATAATAATAGCGTGACAATTGTATTGTATTGTAATAATAGATCAGCCATTTTGTTTTTTACTATATTAGTACTTATGCAAAACAAGTCAATATCTAATTGCGAGCGCACCTCATTAAATGTAAATATTAACTAAACAAAACTATTTGAAATTTGTTAGGAGAAATACCAATGTTTCCTATAAACGCCAGTTTAGGTTTCTAACGAGCATTATCCTTTCAAGTTGGATCGGCAGACTAATGCATGCATAGTGATGCTTATTACTCGTAGAATGATTATTCGGACTATTTATTTATTTATTTATTTCGGAGAAAATACAGCGACAGGCAGAAGCAGAAATAAAGAAGAGTTAGAACATAAAATACAATAGATTTACCCGCCGTGAATTGCTGAATAAGTCAACATCCAACTAGGTAATATTCGTAAGATTCGATTGTCATTTTAAACATTTTGTTAATTCGAATGTTTTCTTTTCCAAATAAGTTTATCTATTTTGAATAATCTATTTATATTAATTACAATTGCAGTAATTTATTTGATGAATTAATACTTGGGATTGTGAAAATAAAAGATGTATTACAATTTAAAAAAATATTTTAACAAGTCCGTGAAGTGATTTTGACGCGTTTGTGCTAGTGTGCACTGTCAATCTAGATGGTGCATACTCGTCAAGCCGGAATAGCGGAGGCGACTTCTGCCTGTAAAGATTTATCTGTGTAGCAGTTGTTTCCGTTCATGGCCGGCACTCTGGCTTTACATCAGGCGCAGTGTTGTCATATGACTAAATACAATTCTAAAAAAATGTAACTTATGTAGGTATAATTTACCATTGGTAGCAAAGGCAGACTGATGATGGTTATTTGTCCAGTCTGCCGTCCTGGGGTAGTACCACCACTTTCGAATGTAACACCCGTGAAGTGACCTTGTCGCGTTTCGGGAATAGTTTGAAAATAGCCAGGTATAACGAGAGGAGTGTGCACTGTCAATCTAAGATGGTACATGCTCGTCTCCTCAAGTCGGCATAGTGGAGGCGACTGCTGCCCACACAGGTTTCTCTCTGTAGTAGCAGGTTTCCATTCATGGACCGCACTCTAGCTTTACATCAGGCGGAGTGTTGTCACATGCCGAGCTACAATAAAAAAAAAACAAAATTATACCAAACTGTATATAAATACATACAAATACAATTTACCATTGAAATAATTTAATTTAAATGGCATGTACGTAATCGATTTTTTTTGACGACTATTTCGAATGTTGAATGAAAATTCGAGTATCGATTTTCCGATCATTCGAATATTTTTTGTTACAATCGCACATCACTATTGCTCAATGCATAGCTATCCGCATTCGTATTTGAGGCATGCAAAAATCCATTATTCGTCCAATCTAAGTCTACATTGGAACCTATAAAATGATCAATTAGCATTTTCGACTGCAATGTTTTACTTGTAAGTGCTTAACAATATTTGATTATTTTAACTCTATGCGGCTGGTATCGGGTTCGATTCCTAGACGGAATACTTATTTATTGACATACCTATTACCTATTATGATTTAGTGCGTTTATGAAGTAAGAAGTTAACGATGACGATCACGTATTTCTCGGTGGTTGGTCGTGTAACTTTCGTTAAAAGAAAAAAAAAAACCGAAATATTTAAAGTCTAGTCTAGGTTAAAGGATATTTAGACTATTTAAAACTTTTTTATTATTATTTTTTTGTTTTTTTTTTTATTGTAGCTCAGCATGTGACAACACTCCGCCTGATGTAAAGCTAGAGTGCGGTCCACGAATGGAAACAACTGCTACTACAGAAAAACTTGTGCGGGCAGCAGTCGGCTGGAGGAGACGAGCATGTACCATCTAGATTGACAGTGCACACTCCTCCCGTTATACCTGGTTACTTTCAAACTTACATTGGAAAGTGGTGGTACTACCCCAGGACGGCAGACTGGACAAATAACCATCATCAGTCTGCCTGGCAGATTTTATCTATATATGCAGTTATTATAAAAAGCATAAACTCCACAGGAAGTACCTATTTGTTAAAACAAAATATAGCTTCACTATTGTTATTTGGATAAATCAAGCGCTGAATTTGATGAAGGATTTAAAGCAAGAGTTAGTATTAAGGTTAATGGCGTTTATCGGTTAATCTGCATGCGTGCGCTTAAAGCGCTACAACGATGAATGTCTTAGCTTGCTTTACGTGGGAATGCTGCGCCAGTCGTACTCAAACTTTTATCTCAACAATTATATTTTATAATAATAAGTAACTAAATAACCTAACTCCAAATCTGACTAGGGCTTTGAATATAACCTTCTTACTGTGGCTATCATAGAGCGGGCAAGAGCAGTAGAGAACGGACCTCACGGTCGATGGGACCTGTGTTCAAACGTAAATTTTGACCGGTACCAATGTTATATGTACTTTGATCGCTTAGTGCCTGCTAACAGCTAAGTACAGGTATTTAAAATATATATACTCGTATACAGAGTGAATTTTTCAAGTGGGCTTTCATGGCCAAATCCTAAACTATAAGAGATATCGAAAAATGCTGAAAGGAGTCTCGATGCCGATTTTGATGAAAACTAAAACTGCATTTTATTGTTTATTTTTTTCAAAATGAACAGGTTCGATTCCTGGCCGGGAAATGTATTTATCAAAAATCTAATAATGCAGTTTTAGTTTTCATTAAAATCCGCATCGAGACTCCTTTCAGCATTTTTCGATATCTCTTATAGTTTAGGATTTGGCCATGAAAGCCCACTTGAAAAATTCACCCTGTATATCATGCCAATAATATAACTACCAGTCAACCTACATTGTACGCGAAAGTACTTTAGTTTACACAACGCCAGGAAAGCTTGGTGGCGAGATATTTTCCGACTAAAATCGATAATTATTGTTATAAATTACCTAACACCTAAAATAAACCTTTCATGGACCACACTCTAGCTTTACATCAAGTGTTGTCATATGCCGAGCTACAATAAAAAAACCTTACTGTTTTTTAAGCTATGTGAGATAACTTATTATTTTTTTATTCACTTTTGTAGGTGTACGTGTGTGTTCAGTGTTATAGATTTAATATTAATTTTTTCAATTTTTAATAATACCATTTTTACGTAATATTTTATTAAGTTATTGTTCTTTCTTGCCAAAAAAAAAAGAAAAAGAAAAGTGACAGTTGAGTTTGATTAATTAGGCGTTTTTATTTAAAAGAGTTTGAGCACCACTGGATTATTCTACCTATAGACTTCTATGATAGGTATCATTGCTCTAACGGGGTCTATACATAACTAGGACGATCCTTTGCCTGATTATGCGTACTGATTAACTGTATGCAGAAGAGAATTTAACCTTTTCATTTGTTGCTAATTAAATCTTAAGTAGGTTTGCCACCTAAACACGTATTTTGAATATCGAACGGATTGTAAGGGAGATACTAGTCTTCCGAAGCCGGCATAGCGGAGGTTTTTATTTTTTATTATTGCACTGCATATGATCGCACTTCGCCTGATGTCTAGTTAGAGTGCGGTCTATAAACAGAAACAACTGCTACTACTGATAAATTCCTACAGGCAGCAGTCGCCTTCGCTATGCCGGCTTAATGAGACGAATGTACACCATCAAGATTGATATCGTTATATTGGGCTACTTTCAAATTGATCCCGTTTCTTCACGGGTGTTACATTCGAATGTGGTGGTACTACCCCAAGACGGCAGACTCTGTTAATAACTATCATCAGTCTGCCTACCATCCTTTATGCTGATGCTGATACCATAAGCACAGCGACCAAATTTAAATTGGTACCGGTTAGAATTTAGCGAGGTTTGAACTTCACTTCAATCGCGTCTTACCACTAGGCCACGCCGCTCTTAAATATATGATTTACCTATAAATTTCCTATCAATCTAAATCCATTTAAATTTTATATGAATAAATTAACAAAGTATATAACAGTCGATTATTTATAATTTATACTTACATAGCAGTTTCATCTGAGAGGGCTAATTGAAAACCGCCCAGTTTGTGGAACGCTTGTCCGTTATTCAAACCAACTCGCTGTCATCACAACTATTATTTACACTGTACCAAATAAATGAGCAGCCGTGGTCTAGCGGTAAGACGCGTGAACTCACGGTCGATGAGACCCGTGATCGAACCTCGCTAATTCTGACCGGTACCAATGTAAGTTTGTTATATGTGCGACCAAGTACCTATAGGCACTATTAAAGAGTGGTAGGCAGACTGATGATGGTTATTAGCCCCGTCTGCCGTCCCGGGGTAGTACCACTACTTTCGAATGTAACACCCGTGAAGTGACCTTGTCGCGTTTCGGGAATAGTTTGAAAGTAGCCAGGTATAGCGAGAGGAGTGTGCACTGTCAATCTAGATAGTACATGCTCGTCTCCTCAAGCCCGCATAGTGGAGGCGACTGCTGCCCGCACAGGTTTCTTTGTAGTAGCAGTTGTTTCCATTCATGGACCGCACTCTAGCTATACATCAGGCGGAGTGTTGTCACATGCCGAGCTACAATAAAAAAAAACATTATACTGATTTTTTGACAATCTTTGGTAAAATGGACGGCACAAGCCCCGGGTTCGATTTCCGATCGGAATAATTATTTTTCAATTAAATGTTATATAATTTTTTTTTTCATCTGGGTATTATAATTATGTTTGAGTTGCCTTGCCTTGATACTCATATGATACCCATATGATACCCAATATCCATAGCACAAGTTATCCTAGTTTAGATTTATAAGGCTTTGTAAAAGTAGTAACTGATTTGTTTTTGTATGCATGTATTTTTAAGTATTTAAAAATGGATTTTTCTTTGTAAACAAATTAATGTCGAATTATATTTAAAAAATAATTAAATTAAATTATTATTTCTTACAATTTATTGCATTTATAATATTATTATACTAGTATATTTGGTACAGTGTATGCGCACACGCAGGCGTTGCGGTATGCATCTCTATCATATTGAAAATCTGTGGAAACTGCGAGCAAACCGCTAGTTTTGCCAGTGACACATCGTTGGTAATTGATCTATGAACTGGTTTATTTATTTATGTCCTTCTTTAACTAGAGGCTACGGTTCGATTCCGTTTTATTTTATAAATGCAGGACAAGGACAACACAAGTATAAACCCAGAACTAAAACAAATATCCGAATATATTGTATAAAAAAGTAGTAGGTTTTGATTATAGTTATTTACTCAGTCTGCCGTCCTGGGGGAGTACCAAGCGGTATCCGTGAAGCAACCTTCGTGTTTCGGGATCATCTGGGAAGTACCCTGATACGACGATAGGAGTGTGCCCTGTCAGTAGATGGTGCATTTTCATCTTCTTTAGCCAGCATAGCGGACTCTAACTTAACTTGGTCAGATGCCGAGTTCTATATAAAAAACTAGCTGTTGGGTAAAGGCCGCGGGCGCAAGCGGCCCGCGGAGGCCCTTTTTGTCTTAAAACGTATTAGATCGAATAGATTTTAGAAAATTAAAAAAAAAGAAAAATTAAAAAAAAAAAACAAATAGTGCTGGTCATACTGAACAAAATTGGTCTTTACACGGTGACGCTAACGTATCTACTTCTCGAGATATGGCGATTTTAAAAAATTAAAAAAAAAAATTAAAAAAAAGTAGTGCTGGTCATACTGAACAATATTGGTCTTTACACGGTGACGCTAACGTATGTACTTTTTGAGTAATAGCTATTTTAGAAAATTAAAAAAAAAAAAAGCAAATAGTGCTGGTCATACTGAACAATATTGATCTTTACACGGTGACGCTAACGTATCTACTTTTCGAGATATGAAGATTTTAAAAAATTAAAAAAAAAAACAAAAATTTAAAAAAAAAAGTGCTGGTCACACTGAACAAAATTGGTCTTTACACGGTGACGCTAACGTATCAACTTTTCGAGATATGGCGATTTTAAAAAATTAAAAAAAAAACAAAAGTTTAAAAAAAAATTAGTGCTGGTCATACTGAACAATATTGGTCTTTACACGGTGACGCTAACGTATCTACTTTTCGAGATATGGCGATTTTAAAAAATTAAAAAAAAAACAAAAATTAAAAAAAAAAATAGTGCTGGTCATACTGAACAATATTGGTCTTTACACGGTGACGCTAACGTATCTACTTTTCGAGATATGAAGATTTTAAAAAATTAAAAAAAAAACTAAAACAAAAATTTAAAAAAATAGTGCTGGTCACACTGAACAAAATTGTTCTTTACATGGTTACTCTGACGTATCTACTTCTTGAGATATTTAAAAGAAAGCCCGCCGCGCGGAGCAAATTCGATGTTCACGCGGCCGCGCTCACCGTCCGACTGACCGAGGTAAAGCCGTTTCGATCGTTCGTCCCGAAAATGCCTCGTCGCGGATGCTGTTAGGCCACGCCCAAGCGCCATGCTCCGTTTCATATTGGCGTACCGGCGGGAAAAGGATAAAAATACGATCGAGGAAAATTTTTTTTCGAGCAATTTTGAAAAAAAAAGTATCGTTTTCGAAATTATAGGGCATTCCCTACAACTTTCTCTTCGGGGTGACTGCCCCGACTCGCCCCGTTTCCGAGATATCGCTACCACTTCCGGTCCAGAATCGACTTCCGGTCAAAGTCGTATTTTTCTCGACGGTTTTGGGGCACCCTCTATACGACCCAAAAAACCGCTACCCTCTACTATACCGGCAAGTACTAAATAATTGATGTCAATGAGTGAGTCAGTGAGTGGTATTGCAGCTATATATTAGTACTAGCTGTTGGGTAAAGGCCGCGGGCGCAAGCGGCCCGCGGAGGCCCTTTTTGTCGTAAAACGTATTAGATCGAATAGATTTTAGTGCAGTTTTCAAAATATTTAGCTCGCCATCTAAAAGCGTTTACGATTCTGAATGAAATTGGTATTTACACGGTTACGCTAACGTATGTACTTTTTGAGTAATAGCGATTTTAAAAAATTAAAAAAAAGTAGTGCTGATCATACTAAACAATATTGGTCATTACACGGTTACGCTAACGTATGTACTTTTTGAGTAATAGCGATTTTAGAAAGTTAAAAAAAAAAATTAAAAAAAAGTAGTGCTGGTCATACTGAACAATATTGGTGTTTACACGGTGACGCTAACGTATCTACTTTTCGAGATATGGCGATTTTAAAAAATTAAAAAAAAAAGAAAATTAAAAAAAAAAACAAATAGTGCTGGTCATACTGAACAAAATTGGTCTTTGCACGGTGACTCTAACGTATCTACTTTTCGAGATATGGCGATTTTAAAAAATTAAAAAAAAAATTAAATTAAAGTAGTGCTGGTCATACTGAACAATATTGGTCTTTACACGGTGATGCTAACGTATGTACTTTTTGAGATACGGCGATTTTAAAAAATTAATTTAAAAATGATTTAAAAATTTTTTTTGCCCGATTTTGAAATTTTTTTTTTATTTCGCCATAAAATGACATTCTCTACAACTTTCTCTTCGGGGTGACTGCCCCGTTTCGCCCCGTTTCCGAGATATCGCTACCACTTCCGGTCCAGAATCGACTTCCGGTCAAAGTCGTATTTTTCTCGAGGTTTTTTCGACACCCCCTATACACCCCGAAAATTTCACCCCTGCACCCCCCCGGCAAGTACTAAATAATTGATGTCAATAGATCAGTGAGTGAGTGAGTGAGTGAGTGGTATTGCAGCTATATATTAGTACTAGCTGTTGGGTAAAAGCCGCGGGCGCAAGCGGCCCGCGGAGGCCCTTTTTGTCGTAAAACGTATTAGATCGAATAGATTTTAGGCAGTTTTGAAAATATTTAGCTCGCCATCTAAAAGCGTTTACTGAACAAAATTGGTCTTTACACGGTGACGCTAACGTATCTACTTTTCGAGATATGGCGATTTGAAAAAATTAAAAAAAAAACAAAATTTAAAAAAAATTAGAGCTGGTCATACTGAACAAAATTGGTCTTTACACGGTGACGCTAACGTATCTACCTTTCGAGATATGGCGATTTTAAAAAATTAAAAAAAAAAATAGTGCTGGTCATACTGAACAATATTGGTCTTTACACGGTTACGTGTCTACTTCTTGAGTAATAGCTATTTTAGAAAATTAAAAAAAAAAAAGCAAATAGTGCTGGTCATACTGAACAATATTGATCTTTACACGGTGACGCTAACGTATCTACTTTTCGAGATATGAAGATTTTAAAAAATTAAAAAAAAAAACAAAAATTTAAAAAAAAAAGTGCTGGTCATACTGAACAAAATTGGTCTTTACACGGTGACGCTAACGTATCAACTTTTCGAGATATGGCGATTTTAAAAAATTAAAAAAAAAAACAAAAATTAAAAAAAAAAATAGTGCTGGTCATACTGAACAATATTGGTCTTTACACGGTGACGCTAACGTATCTACTTTTCGAGATATGAAGATTTTAAAAAATTAAAAAAAAAACTAAAACAAAAATTTAAAAAAATAGTGCTGGTCACACTGAACAAAATTGTTCTTTACATGGTTACTCTGACGTATCTACTTCTTGAGATATTTAAAAGAAAGCCCGCCGCGCGGAGCAAATTCGATGTTCACGCGGCCGCGCTCACCGTCCGACTGACCGAGGTAAAGCCGTTTCGATCGTTCGTCCCGAAAATGCCTCGTCGCGGATGCTGTTAGGCCACGCCCACCGCCATGCTCCGTTTCATATTGGCGTACCGGCGGGAAAAGGATATAAATACGATCGAGGAAAAATTTTTTTTGAGCAATTTTGAAAAAAAAAGTATCGTTTTCGAAATTAGAGGGCATTCCCTACAACTTTCTCTTCGGGGTGACTGCCCCGACTCGCCCCGTTTCCGAGATATCGCTACCACTTCCGGTCCAGAATCGACTTCCGGTCAAAGTCGTATTTTTCTCGACGGTTTTGGAACACCCTCTATACGACTCAAAAAACCGCTACCCTCCACTATACCGGCAAGTACGAAATAATTGATGTCAGTCAGTCAGTCAGTCAGTGGTATTGCAGCTATATATTAGTACTAGCTGTTGGGTAAGAGCCGCGGG
This sequence comes from Tinea pellionella, assembly GCA_948150575.1. Lineage (NCBI taxonomy): Eukaryota > Metazoa > Arthropoda > Insecta > Lepidoptera > Tineidae > Tinea > Tinea pellionella. Next base: position 8,354,477 of record OX411252.1, read on the forward strand.
CGCAAGCGGCCCGCGGAGGCCCTTTTTGTCGTAAAACGTATTAGATCGAATAGATTTTAGGCAATTTTGAAAATATTTAGCTCGCCATCTAAAAGCGTTTACGTTTCTGAACAAAATTGGTCTTTACACGGTTACGCTAATGTATGTCCTTTTTGAGATATGGCGATTTTGAAAAATTAAAAAAAAAACAAATAGTGCTGGTCATACTGAACAAAATTGGTCTTTACACGGTTACGCTAACGTATCTACTTTTCGAGATAGGGCGATTTTAAAAAATTAAAAAAAAAAGAAAAATTAAAAAAAACAAATAGTGCTGGTCATACTGAACAAAATTGGTCTTTAAACGGTTACGCTAATGTATGTACTTTTTTAATAATAGCGATTTTAGAAAATTAAAAAAAAAAAAGTAGTGCTGGTCATACTGAACAAAATTGGTCTTTGCACGGTGACGCTAACGTATCTACTTTTCGAGATATAAAGATTTTAAAAAATTAAAAAAAAACAAAAACAAAAATTTTAAAAAATAGTGCTGGTCACACTGAACAAAATTGGTCTTTACATGGTTACTCTGACGTATCTACTTCTTGAGATATTTAAAATATTCGAAAAAAAGCAAGAGCAAATTCGATGTTCACGCGGCCACGCTCACCGTCCGACTGACCGAGGTAAAGCCGTTTCGATCGTTTGTCCCGAAAATGCGGCCGTAAGAAAACTTTTTTCTCCGCACCTCTCGCTCTCGCTTCATGCACCGACTGATGGAAAAGAGCGAGATGGAAGTATCATCGAGGGCCGACCGATTTGTATGGGAATTTAGTTTTTTGCCCGATTTTGAAAATTTTTTTTTTGATTTCGCCATAAGACGAAATTCTCTACAACTTTCTCTTCGGGGTGACTGCCCTGACTCGCCCCGTTTCCGAGATATCGCTGTCACTTCCGGTCCAGAATCCACTTCCGGTCAAAGTCGTATTTTTCCTGAGGTCACATAGATCGTCCCTAAACACCCTGAAAATTGTATGGGTTTTTTTTTTGCCCGATTTGAAATTTTTTTTTTGCCCGATTTTGAAATTTTTTTTTTATTTCGCCATAAAATGATATCCTCTTCAACTTTCTCTTCGGGGTGACTGCCCTGACTCGCCCCGTTTCCGAGATATCGCTGTCACTTCCGGTCCAGAATCGACTTCCGGTCAAAGTCGTATTTTTCTCGAGGTTTTTTAGACACCCCCTATACACCCCGAAAATTTTACCCCCGTACCCCCTCGGCAAGTAGTAAATAATTGATGTCAGTGAGTGAGTGAGTCAGTGAGTCAGTGGTATTGCAGCTATATATTAGTATAATAATAATAATAATATCCAAACAATTATTCCGTCTTGAAAAGTCGTTTGATCTGCAGAGCGGCCGTGGTCTAGCGGTAAGACGCGTGAACTCACAATCGATGAGACCCGTGTTCGAACCTCGCTAATTCTGACCGGTACCAATGTATCTTTGATATATGTACTTTGGTCGCTCAGTGCCTATAGGCACTATTAAAGAGTGGTAGGCAGACTGATGATGGTAATTTGTCCAGTCTGTCGTCCTGGGTAGTACCACCACCACTTTCGAACGTAACACCCGTGAAGTGACCTTGTCGCGTTTCGGGAATAGTTTGAAAGTAGCCAGGTATAAAAGAGGAGTGTGCACTGTCAATCTAGATGGTACATGCTTGTCTCCTCAAGCCGGCATAATGGTGGCGACCGCTGCCCGTAGAGATTTCTCTGTAGTAGTAGTTGTTTCCATTAATGGACCGCACTCTAGCTTTACATCAGGTGGAGTGTTGTCACATGCCGAGCTACAATAAAAAAAAAAAGACTGGTCCCAATGTAAAATTCTTTTAATACATACAATTACATATTATTACACACAATAAAGCTAATCCCAGTAGAACATATAATTTTGCTTTGAAATTATCAATTTAATATTATTTCTATACTAATTTGAAAGCATGAGTAATCACCACTTAGAATATCACTTCCTTTAAAAGAAAAAACTTTAATTCCACAACGCATTAAACGCCAATAAAATTATAACCTCTATTAACAATGCAGGAAGGACGGACCGTGGAACTCCCGATGATTTTACAATGGATGAATTTAAAATACATTGAGATCTGCTATCGTTATCGTAAAATCGCTACGGTTTTATGAATTAGAAGCTACGTTTGCTGTCGACATTAAAAAGGGCGCTATTCTGAAAATAAACTAGCTACTATTACTTTTTAATTTTTGTAGGCAAGACTTTTCGTTCATTTTTTTTATGTAGGAAAAAAATAAATTGAATTCCAAACAAGACAATAAAAAATTCAAAAAGCCGACGTGCCAAAATATTCTTGTTTCTGTCTTGTAACACAAAATGTTTTTTGCTTCGTTAAAAATCCAATTTAAAATCGATCTATAAACTTTCCCATGCAGAATACACCTTCGTAATAACAAAAGGCATATGATTTGAGGTTCGCGTAGTAAAGTATAAGGTACTTATAACATTGATAATCTTGTTCCAGGCAGTTGACTCACAAAAGATAATTAAAGTATTAAGATTTTTTTTTACTTAAAACATTTATGTTTTTACTTTTTGATTAAAAATAGGTTTATTTTCAAAATTCCTCGAAAAAGAGGAAACATCGAACCAACTGCTGAATTAAGTTTTGCCTGTTTTTTTCTTTTCTTATCTTAAAAAAAATCGTGAAAATTCAACTCTAAATTAATTTTCGTTGTAGCTTTTCTCGGTGAAAACTGATCGAGTATTTTTTACATCATTTGCAAAATCATGACCTAAAGCTTGGTTCTTTTTTAAATTTAATATAATACTAGCTGTTGGGTAAAGGCCGCGGGCGCAAGCGGCCCGCGGAGGCCCTTTTTGTCGTAAAACGTATTAGATCGAATAGATTTTAGGGTAGTTTTGAAAATATTTAGCTCGCCATCTAAAAGCGTTTACGTTTCTGAACAAAATTGGTTTTTACACGGTTACGCTAACGTATGTACTTTTTGAGATATGGCGATTTTAAAAAGTAAAAAAAATAATTAAAGAAATAGTGCTGGTCATACTGAACAAATTTAATATAATATTAACCGAATAATTAATATAATTTAATAATAAAACTAATCTAGCATTTAAAATGGTAAAAATTAATAAAAATAACCTATATTATTTAATTTTAGCGTGTGTTATAAGTTAACACTCAATTAGCAAAGTTAGCTTCATCATAAACCGAGGCAATAAATAAAATATAAATAGACACGGCAAGTGATTAATTTCTCTCGCTTATTGCTTATTAAACATTTGACCTGATTTCTAAGGAGGCTTCTTGCACTAGGATTATAACTGTTATGACAGGAGTTAAATAGACTAATGTCGTCTTACGAGGCCTTGTCTATAGATACACTTGTTTACGTTTAAAGTGTTGTTTATATTATTTATTGCTTCGTGTGCGTTGGTGTAGGGACTAAGGTTCACAAAAACTATTTTTAAACACTACTTTGAAACTAATTTCCGGTAATCAATGTTAATACGTTGGGCTAAGGCACTTGTCCTAGGTCTTGGTCCAACGTGTAATATTCCATAATGTTCCATAAGCGCATAATGTTCCAAATGAAACATTTGAGTGGAATAATAACATAAATATCAAAGTTAGACCGTTATTTAATAGTAAAATGTACATCGTAAATGTCTCAACTAATAAAATTCTTCCTAATGTATAATGCTACAAGTTTAATAATGCCGTAAATGAATCTAAAATTGAATTTTATCGCGTCTTTACTGTTCACATTTCAACATGCGATCTCTGACTTTAATCTATTTTTTTATAGTAACTCGGCATAAAAAGATGTTAAGCTAGAGTGCAGCCTACGGAGAAATTTCTACAAGCAACACTCGCCTCTGCTATGCCGGCTTAAGGAGACGAATGTGAACCATCAAACAGTGCACACTTCTCTCGTTATACCTGTCAAGAAGTTGCTTCCCTAAACGTGTCAAGCTCACTTTTGAATGTGGTGGTACTACCCTACTGGGGTGTGTACTGTTAATCTGGATGGTGCACATTCGTCACCTCAAGCCGGCATAGCGGAGGCGACTGCTGTCTTAAAGTTGTTTCTGTTTACGGACCGCACTCTAGCTTAACATATGCCGAACTACAATGTATAAAAAAAGTAATGTAAATTACTTATTAATCCACACAGGATTAACTTTGTCGCGTTTCGGGAATAGTTTGAAAGTAGCCAGGTATAAGAGAGGAGTGTGCATTGTCAATCTAGATGGTACATGCTCGTCTCCTCAAGCCGGCATAGTGGAGGCGACTGCAGCCCGTAGAGATTTCTCTGTGGTAGCAGTTGTTTCCATTCATGGACCGCACTCTAGCTTTACATCAGGCGGAGTATTGTCACATGACGAGCTACAATAATAAAAAAAAAAAACTATACGTATGTTTTATACTGAGGAAAGGTAATAATAAAAACTGAGTGTATTATATGCATCTGTAGTTGTAATAAGTTATTATTCGGTCGACTGATTTAGAACCCCAGACGTTTCCGTAGATGCATTTCATACCTGTCATCAGTGCGAATGGTAGCTCGCAGGTAGATGAATTTGATATTTCTGTTTGGAATGTCAACAACTTACGTTATACCTATATTTGTTTTACGTGTAGATAAAGATTATTAAAACATACAAAAGTATAAGAAAAAATCGTTCCCACAATTTGGTTTTTATTACATATTTACCCAGTAGCTTCTACAAGTTATACTCACATGGGAAGAACGTCTTGGTTTCCAGTCTGCCGTCCTGGGGTAGTACCACCACTTTCTAATGTAACACCCGTGAAGTGACTTTGTCACGTTTCGGGAATAGTTTGAAAGTAGCCAGGTATAACGAGAGGAGTGTGCACTGTCAATCTGTACATGCTCGTCTCCTCAAGCCGGAATAGTGGAGGCGACTGCTGCCCGCACAGGTTTCTCTGTAGTAGCAGTTGTTTCTATTCATAGACCGCACTCTAGCTTTACATCAGGCGGAGTGTTGTCACATGCCGAGCTGCAATAAAAAAAAAGTATAACATCCGTGAAATGACCTAGTCATGTTTCTATAAGATAATGTATATTTGTCTTCTTAAATAGTCATAGAGGAGGTTACTGCGGCCTGCAGATATTCCTCTGTGGTAGCAGTTGTATCCGTTCATGGACCGCACTCTAGTTTATCATTGTGGTCTCATGCCGGGCTAATAATAAAATGTATTTAAAGTTATTTATGTCCAAACCCTTGTATATTTTATTATTATTTTAGTTCAGCGTATGACAACACTACGCCTGATGTAAAGATTGCGGTCCACGAACGGAAATACAGAGAAATCTCTACACGCAGCAGTCGTCCCCATTATGCCGGCTTGAGCATGCACCATCTAAATTGAGAGTGCATACTCCTCTCATTATACTTGGCTACTTTTAAACTGTTCCCGAAACACGACAAGGGTATTATTACATTCGAAGGTAGTGGTACTACTCCAGGACAGCAGACTGGGTAACCATCATCAGTCTACCTACCACTCTTGTCCTTCTGAAAGACAGCTTTTCCTCACACATTATCCATTTTTATAATTCTTCTATTACATTTTGGTTAGGAGTACCCTAAACTAATTCAGTCCAAGCAGTTAACCAATATCCTTTAAATGTTCTAATCTATCAAAAACTAGACTTTCGAATCACTAAACTAGCCAATAAATAAATGGCGTTGATTAATACGAAAGATTATCATCAAAAATTTACTACTCAGAGTTCAGAGTGAAGCAAATATTTAACTTTTTTTTTATTGTAGCTCAGCATGTGACAACACTCCGCCTGATGTAAAGCTAGAGTGCGGTCCATGAATGGAAACAACTGCCACTACAGAGAAATCTCTACAGGCACCAGTCACCTCCACTATGCCGGCATGAAGAGACGAGCATGCACCATCCAGATTGACAGTGCACACTCCTCTCGTTCTATCTGGCTACTTTCAAACTATTCCCGAAACGCGACAAGGTCACTTCACGGGTGTTACATTCGAAAGTGGTGGTACCGCCCCAGGACGGCAGACTGAATCATCAGTTTGCCTACCACTCTTTAATAGTGCCTATAGGCACTGAGCGACCAAAGTACATATAACAAAGTTACATTGGTACCGGTCAGAATTTAGCGAGGTTCGAACACGGGACTCATTGATCGTGAGTTCACGCGTCTCACCGCTTGACCACGGCCGCTCTTGACAGATCTTTACAAACAAAACAGACAGTAATAAATAAACAGATTAAGTAATAGATAAATTGTAAACTACTGAGTCCAGGAATCTGACCTAGGACCCCGAATTAGACACGGCCATAATTACAAATACAAATCATTTTCACTTTAATAATGTAATAAATAAAATATGGCATAGCGTGAAAATCAATAAATAAACCAAGGGTACCCCATTACTTGTTTTAAAATATCACAGCACTAGTGCCCCAATAAAGGCTGCAAACATTTAACACCTCTTCCGACAAACACAACTGGTTTAACAAACAAAAGAAAATAAACTTAAATACACAGACGTAAAGTCTTAAATCGTTTCTGAAGGTCCCGAGGAATGTATAGCTACAAATGTTGATGCAGTACAAAATACTGCAATAGACAGAAGAAATTGTGTCTTTCTAGAAACTGGTTTGCATGGTATTAATCCAAACTCCGTCACGGATGCAAGTGAAATTAACAAAGTAACTGTAAACAGTAGAAATATCATTAATCAGACGATTTTTGTGTTTTAGAATCTTTTTTTTTCACTTGGTGTTTTATTGCTGTAGGGAATTTAAATTGTAACAAGACTGTTTTTTTATTTCTAGAGATTTCTCGTGAAAATGCATTCTACGCAAACGACCTCTATGGCCCAGTGGTTAAGAATAGTTATGCGGACGTTACTCTTTCTATTTCCGGTCAAAACTAATCTTTATTTGCAATATTTCGTTATTTCGAAAATATGACAACACTCCGCCTAATGTTAAGCTAGAGTGCGGAAACAACTGCAGAGAATTCTGTACGGACAACAGTCGCCTCCGCTATGCCAGACTGAGGAGACCGTTTGATTCATCGTTTCGAAAGCTTTGCAGCCATCTGCCCACGACCACAATGGCTATGCGTGATATTTGCGTAGAAAGCACACGCAAGCACAATACGCGTCATATGTGGCCCGACTATTACGAAGCGAATTTTCATTCATAAGATTTTAATAATATTCCAGTGAAATTCCAATATAATTGATTCTTGTAGTACAGGAAATGATAATATAAGGACATGATATGAACAAAAATGGGCATTTAAATGTATTTATGGTGCCTAATTGGATCTAACTACAAAACTGGTTACTTCTAATATGTGTTAAGTAACGTTTACACGAAGTTTTATTTATACATATATTTATGCATATGTGTATAAAAGTTAAAATACATTGGCATCTTATTCTAGATTTAATTTCCAATAACTACTGCACACAACAACTTTATGCCTTTCCTCCTGGACTCCATTCTAATGTGAAACCTTTAAACGTAGTGGGAAGAGGCATTTCAAAACATAAACCTGTATAGTGGAGGCGACTGCTCATGGATGAAGCTACAGGCAATTATTGTAGAAACCATAAAAGTTCAAAGGTTTTGTAGAAACAAAATACAACAGAACATTTATTTACCCTAAAATTCTCAACGAAAAGTTGCAATTTAAATATTAAACTACTGGTCTGGTGTAAATAATCCTCATCATGGAGTTGTCAATCCAGTTCAGTGGAAGTAGTGTGTAAAAATAGAGGTTAATGACATAATCAGCGGATTATTCATGAGATCTCTTAGATGATTTGATTTTGCCATTAACAGAAGCACAGTAGGCGTTAAAGTAAATGGCACTATTATAAATTCATATATAGGTATTATTATAGTAGTTCAACATGTGTACATTAACGATTCATGAGCACAGACAACTGCTATCACAACGAAATGTTTGCAGGTAGCAGTCACCTTCGTTATCCCGCCTTGAGGAGAACGTGCACCGTCCAATACACACTGCTCTCATTACGACTAGGAGCTTTTGAGCGGCTGTGGTTTAACGGTGAGACGCGTGAACTCACGATCGAAGAGACCCGTGTTCGAACCTCGCTAATTCTGACCGGTACCAATGTAACTTTGTTGTATGTACTTTGGTCGCTCAGTGCCTATAGGCACTATTAAAGAGTGGTAGGCAGACTGATGATGGTTATTTGTCCAGTCTGCCGTTCTAGGGTAGTACCACCACTTTCGAATGTAACACCTGTGAAGTGACTTTGTCGCGTTTCGGGAATAGTTTGAAAGTAGGCAGGTATAACGAGAGGAGTGTGCACTGTCAATCTAAGATGGTACATGCTCGTCTCCTCAAGCCGGCATAGTGAAGGCGACTGCTACCCGCACAGGTTTCTCTGTAGTAGCAGTTGTTTCCATTCATGGACCGCACTCTAGCTTTACATCAGGCGGAGTGTTGTCACATGCCGAGCTAGAATTAAAAAAAAATAGGTACTACCCTAATAGAAATCATCAATTTGCCTACTATCTTCCAATGTCTAGAAGACATATATTTTATTAATTCAACATTCCAAAGAGATGAAACCATCCCATAGGTTATAATTTATAAGCAGTAAAACTAGCATCAACGGTAAAACAATTTATTATAATTAAATTAATAGTCTTTATGTGTATGAGCAAATTGAAATTCAATTAGAGCCCAATTTCCCAGCTTCATGTACGAAAGACGCCTCTCAAATTGCATGTAACAGTTTATCAAGACAGTCATTAGCTTACTTATTAATTGTAATTTATAAAATGCTTTAATGCAATTGTGAGAGGCTAAAGGTAAATGTGCATGAGCTATAATTAATTGATATCCATTATTTAGTGGCGTAGAAAGCGGGTCAGAGCGGCCGGTAGTCTGTGCCCCATTAGTCGTCTAGAGATAGTAAATCTAAGAACGCTTTTGTCCTGTAATATTTGAAATAGTTCGTGTTTAATGGGGAAATTAATTTACTTTCACACGATTCGATTGATACGTACGAAGCTATTCGATTACTTGTCACCGCGATGTCGTGTTTATCTTCATTAACGTCATTAAAATTCATTAGTTTAATTTTATTTGGTATCTTGATTTCTTCACCTTTTTACCACCTCTCTTCTGACTCGATACTAGATTTTTATTTTTGTGTTATCGACTGATCAGAAGTAATTTGTCAGTGTCATTTATGTTTTCCTAGGAAACAGCGAGTTGATAGTTACTAGCTCCGCATGCAAAGCAACGGAATCGTCTCGTTTTGGTGCTTCCCTCGACAGTCTATACCTTTAGCTTTTTTATGTCCTTGCCAATCCTCTGCACCACCACGTCCCACAAAGTCTCGACAGAGTCCATATTTGTATGGAAATGTGAGCAACATTTTTGCTTGTACTCAGTTCGTTTGCATCTAATATTTCACTAGCTAGGGCATCTTATTTATGGTCTCGGTTGAATAAGACGTATACGTCGAGTTACAGGTTCTCTAATGACACATCATAGTATATATATGTAGCTATGTGGGAGTAAGGGTTTTTTGTAACGTCCCTAAACGAACTAGACGTGAGCTGAAGATTTAATAGTTCAGAATCTTCTTAACTATCCACAACTGACACTTGTAGTTGAAAATATACATTTCACTATAAATTAAATTGACGTTTCTTCTATTTATGTCTTTACTATTTATGCTAATAAAATGACAGATATAGATAAACAAGGATTTAAATATTGCAATAAAAGTAAAACGAGCAATGCGATACACTAAACGTGAGATAGGGAGAGCCTAGGTAATAAAAAATATATTTCCAGATAAATAGAAGCTTTAATGCCTACATTAGACCTCATCTAGAGTACCTACATATTAATGTAACATCTTTATCGTAGACAACCGTTAGCGCGTTAGCTGCTTTGGATAATCGAGTGGACCTATTAGGACCGGGAGTATGTCAGGGATATCGTTTAAGCTCGGGGCAATAGCTAACCCGGTCCCATGTGACCAGCAAGCACTATTCTAAAGATGTTTACGTTTTAGATAAGATTAGAGGGAAGCGGATCATAGTTTATCTGGTGTTTAGTGAAATACGTTATTTTTGAAACGGCTAAAGATGTCTAAAAAAAAGAGAAAGTTTTTTTATTGAAGCTAGGTATATGACAACATTTCACCTGACGTTAAGCCAGAGTGCAGTCCATGAACAAAAACAACTGCCATCATAAAAATATTACAGGCAGCAGTGCCCTTCGCGACTAGGTCACTTCCGGGTGGCACTACTGACCTGACTAGAAGAAACGTTTTGTATCGAATAAAGATCAATATCGAGAATTCCCGATTCGCGTTTCACTGAAGACCTGCGACCTAGTTGTTTAAGCGAAATTAATTTGCTGTAGCCTCCAGCCCGTAGGCTACAGGTAAATTGGTTTCGCTTTCTGGTTCGCTTTAATATGTGGATTTGAACTCGATCGGTATGCGGATGGTGAGTTTCTGGTTATGGTAGTTTATCAATCTTGAATTATTTTGCTTTTTCACTTGTAACGTGTAATGGTGGATTATTATTAGTTAAGTATGCGTAGACGCGCGTCAGTGTGGGTGTAAATTGCTCTTAAAATATGAGAAAGGTGTAAATTGTTTTTCCCATTCCACCATTTCACTGAAAGTTTCTTTTTACTTGACTAGGTCTTAAAACAGTTTTATGTAATAGTTAAAGGAATAAATAACCACTAATTTAAAGTGATCCGTGGTGACTCTTCTCCCAACTCATTTGTCTTTGGGGGTGGGGCAACTCACTCTTGCTTTGTGGTTCATATGATCGCTGGTGGTGAAACGTCTGTCCATCTTCACATCAGGGGTTTAAATTTAAACAAAACATGATGTATAATTTTTTTTAGTTTGATTGTCAAATGCAGTCTATGCTTCCATAGATGATGTACCTAACACAAACAAACTTTCACGAGTTCCTATACATATAATTCTATAAATTTATTCATCATAAATCACGTCTACAGACTTAATAACGTTTAAATGGTTTGCGTTTAGTTATTGCTACTGTACAGTACACCTTCGGGCGAATTACGCAATTGGTACTACACCTGTATTTGGAATTGTGAATTGGAATATTGAGACTAGGTTACGTAATCGATTCCCGTCATTATTCACATTTGTTAAGGTGACCGTTTTTACGATAACGATGCCATATAAAAACGAAAACAAATGTCGATGCTAGTAAGATGTAAAATCGAATCGAAAGAAAAAAAAGATTTTCTTTTTTTTTTTGTCAGCGACAAATTTCAATCGTTGCTACAGTAATCACGATGACAACGGATGCCAATTTTTCGATAACGCCCATGTCTACAAACAATGGTTATCAAAATAACATATAGTATACAATTATACTTTTGTACGTACTTCGGTATAGATACGGGACGAGAATGGCACTGTCAATTTAGATGGTACACATTTGTCTCTTCAAGCCGGCATAGCGGAGGCGACTGCTGCCTGTAGAATTTTATCTGTAGTAGCAGTTGTTTCAGTTCATGGACCGCACTCTAACTTAACAACAGGCCGTCTACAATTTTTAAAAAATCGAACTCAAGTAATTTTTCTGTTCAATTTTTAATAATCATATAGTAATTATATTAATTTGTATTTCTTAATTTTTTTTTACTTTGTTTCATTGTAGCTCATCATATTATGACCGCACTCCGCCTGATGTTAATCATAATCAGAATCCACCTACAAAAGTATGTTAATAATGACGCGTATATTAATTTACTGAAACCACATTTGTTGATATACATTATTTTACTACTAGGGATGGGACACGACTTTAGCTTCGACTGTGAATCGATTTTTTTTTAATGCCCGCACGACCCAAGCACTTATGAGTATAATATAGTTACATTGGTTCCGGTTAGAATTTAGCGAGATTTGAACCCGGGTCCCATTGATCGTGAGTTCACGTCTTCAACCACTAGACTAATATTTAGTTATTTTCCCGAACTGACTTGTGATTTATGTGTGTTTTTTTAATAGTTACGCGACATATGCAGTCCCCTGACATAACTGTATACAGCATTCGTCTCCTCTATGCCGGCTTGAGGAGACGAATGTACAAATGTTAATGCCATAATAAATGATAAACCTTGACGGGATTCTGTGGCGTATCTGTTGTGGTGCCAGTCTGTTAGGTGAAGGTCCCGAGTTCGGTTCCCGCTCAAGTTAAATATTTATAGGATTATATTAGAGTATTGGGTCAGTTATTAGCTCAGCCTGTCGTCCTGGGGTAGTACCACCACTTTAGAATGCAACACCCGCGAAGAGACGCAGTTTGGAAGCAGCCAGATGTACAAGAGGAATGTGCATTGTCAAACTGGATCTTGCACATTAGTCTCCTCAAGCCGGCATAGTGGAGGCGAAGTCTTTTTATATGACGAGCTACATAAAGAAAAAACTAAAATAAGGCGTAATTTTCGAATATATCTTTACTAAACTATAGGGTGTATATAAAAGTTGTATAACTAAATGTGTGTGGGGGAATAAGAGAACTAGAAATACAAGAATTAAAATAAAGGACATGCAGAGATGCGTATGTGTATGCGACAAGGGCTATCTATCAACAACATAAGAAATTGTAAGGGATCATTTACATTAAGAAGTTTTGGCATTCATTTTAGTTCTAGAATATAGAGGGATTCGTTTTAGCATCTTTGAAAGGTAGTTTGAATAATTTTGATAGTAACTTTTTTTTTGTTTTAATGGCGTATAACAATTTGCCAGTGTCAAAGTACATATTATTTGCATCAAGTTAATAATATAGTGCATCACGAGTCATTCATTTATCACACTAAACAGTCAGGTCAAGTCTCAGTCAAGTCAAAAATTGCTCCAGTAAAATGGTAGAATCTTTACTGAAACTTCCAACGGAGTTTTGGAGGGAAAATGGAAACACAGATTCCCTTCTTTTAAATTGTTTGCCTACACTCACGCACATTCACGAACACTTAATGGTTAATAATCCACCATTATTACACATTAACACTTGAAGAAACACAAGTTTAGGAAAATAATTCAAGACAGATAACCTGACGTTTCAAGATGGCCGCCAAAACTCCGCTATATACTTTTTAAAAATTTCATTCGTGTCTAACGTTTTTTTATTACCCATATCTGGCACGAACATATGCAATAGTTTTTCTTTCTTTTTTTTTAAATATATTATCCATACCTGGCACGAACATACACATTCGCTTTTTTTATTCATTAAATATCTTTTTCCCTTATTTTCTCTTCTCTGTCTATTTTCTTCTACGAGGACCTTATTCTCGCTTTTCTTCTAAAACCTCTACCTACCCCAACTTTTATTGAAAGCTCTAAAGTCGTAAATATACATCGACCTTTATAAAATCGCACAATCCCAGCTAATTCAGCATCAATGCAATATATTAAGTGACCTTTTCCGCATCAGTAGGTGGCCGTGCGCCATCTCTCATCTCCCAGTGTAATGTTTCACTATATACAACGATCTTATATGCAAATTAAGAATAGATGCGGTTGTTTTTTATGTACTTTTTCAAGTGTGCACACCTTTAAAATATTTTACATTTCGCGTTTGGGGCTCAGTTTACGATTAGCCGAGTAAAACGAGTCAACCTGTGAGACGCTTATTCGTCTCCTTAAACCGGCATAGTGGAGGTGACTGCTGCCTTAAAAAAATCTCCGTAGTAAGTGTTGTCATTCGGCATGAATTACTGTTAAAAATGCCACATTAAGTGCACATATAAATTCTAGACTTCAAGTTAAATACTAAACTAGCCTCCCCGGCTCATTCTAATTAAGCAGCCAACTGAGATTTATAAGATATGGAAGCATTAGCTAGATTTATTCGGAATACTAAATAATGAGATAACACTAATGGGGGTGCGTGTACTTCTCACTAAGTACCGTTTATGTACCTACATTCTACATGATTTTAACAAGCCATTGTTCCCATTTTTGATTATTTATTTACTCTATTATTATTACTATTATCTTTTATAGAATTACTTGTATTGTATTGTATTGTATTGTAAATAATTCTACAATATTCATCAAATATCATTACATTTTGAAATAAATAGGTAAAGTTAAAAAATGTTACATCTGTCAAAAATTTAAAAAAGTATAGCACCAATTTTAACTGTAACCTTGTGAAATCGCCTTATCAAGATTTGTCTCCTCGAGCCGGTATAGTGGAGGCGACTGTTGCCTGTAGATATTTTACGATAGTTATTCGTAACTGTGCTTGTGTAAAAGCAAAGTCTGCTACCTAAATAAATACCACATCCAAATTATTATCTTTTTTTTTTTTTGCCTTTATACTTAATCCATTTTCAAACATCTTAAGATACTTAATCTATTTTTTTAATACCAGCTTCTTATCCAATAAAGTGTCAGCAAAACTCGTAAGTAAGTACTTTACATTGATACGTGTTGTTGAATAATTATTTATTTTCTCATAGGGATTATATTAAAATCATAGTTACGCAAGTTACTATTATGTTAAAAAGGGTTGTCATCGAATTTTTAAAGAACAATGCCCGTTTGCTTAAGAGAAATAGGCCCACAATTTCTTTTTCTCGAGTTTGACGATGATTTTTAGTTCATTTTCTAGAAAAATAAATCTATATTCTTCATCACCAATCAATTTTATTTTTCGGATGCAACATTTGAGGTTGTTATTATATTAAATGCTTTAATAATTGATGATATGGTTTTAACGTAATTAAACATTGTCTATTGATTGGTAAACGACGTGTGTTATAATTGAAATAAATTAATAAAAATATATTATAAGTGGGCCCAAAAATGGGATTTCTACACTTACATACGTTTAATATGATACTATCGAGGCATATTCGTCTTTCAAGCCGGTATAGCGGAGAGGACTGCTGCCTGCAAACATTTATCTGTGGTAGCACATAGAACACATGTCGAGTTACCTACTGATATCTGACGGAATCAGACCTCGACTTGACTTGACTTTGATATGTAAATGTTTTGTTAGATACATAATGATCCGGAGTCGAATCCACAAACACTTACATAAAAAGGCATACCTATTTTACACGAATCAATAGGGTTACTAGTGTTACAAAAAATTAGACATTAGACTAAAGGAAAAAGAGCATAATTTGTAGACATAACTGCAACAAGATGGCAGCCCTGTTGTAGAGAGGGCAATGTCACTCGCGTCGGGAAGAAGAAAAACAACTCCCAACCAGTTATGAAAATTAGGTCTAGCTTTTGTTATTCGGGCTCGGCCTGCGCGTGGGCAATGCGTTGACAGTATTTCAAATTTATATCTGTAACTATGTGTATATTCACGTTTACACAACTAATTAAGATTTTTGACTGACTGATATCTAAGTTATATTAAGTTATATGTTTAAAAAGGTTTTAGGTTTGGAGTGAGAGATAGTTTAACGTTTGAGGTGATAAAAGATGTTTAAATCAATTACTGCGACTAAAGGTGTTCCTAAGTAGTACCACCACTTTCAACTATCGTGGACGGGGAGGAGCTGCAAAGCTTTCGAAACGTCGAATCAAATTAATCAAAATAAAAGCAATAATAGGCTTTATAAAATATTTTATTCAGATAAATCTATATATATATAAATCAATTGCTGTTCGTTAGTCTCGCTAAAACTCGAGAACGGCTGGACTGAATTGGCTAATTTTGGTTTTGAATTATTTGTGGAAGTCCAGGTAAGGTTTAAAAGGTGAGTAAATATGAAAAAAATGCTTGGAATACAGTAAAAACAACAATTTCGCTTTCCCTTAGAAACTATTCCTTTGGTTTTGAATGTCAAACATTTGATGTTCGTCCCGTCGCGACGCGTCGTTTAGAAATCAATTAAATTTAAAAGTCGTTCAGAAATCAAATTCTGAGGCGGTACGAAGTTTGTCGAGTCAGCTAGTAATTCATAAAAAAAAACATAAAATATAATGTCTCTATCTATAAGTTTTTTTTAAATTGTAGTTCTGCATTGCATTGCCTAGTGTGGGTTCACTAAACTCCTTGTTTTTTATAAACTAAAATGTAAAATAAAATAAATAAATAAAGGATAAATATGACAGCACTCCGTCTGATGTAAATTTAGAGTGCGGTCCATGAGCAGAACAACTGAGAACTTTCTGCAGGCAGCAGTCGCCTCCGCCAGACCAGCTTTAAAAGACGAATACAGATTGACAGTGCACACTCCTCTTGCCTAAGTAATTTTTAGCGTATATGTATATACAATTTGCCCATCCCGATTGTTAATTAATACCGTGGGAATATAATAACCTATATTATTATGTACGTAATAAAGGAACGAAACAATAATAATTTTCCTAATTCACACAAAACTTGAATAGAGTTCCATTAGAATTAATTGTGTGTAAAAAAATGTACACTTTTCATACAATATTTGTAAGGCCGTTTACACATTAAGGTCATATTAATACAAACACGAAGTTACGCGAGTTTAAACTATTTGGGGAATAATTTTGCTCCTTAAATTTATGTTTCGATATCTTCGTTTACGTTTCAACACTATATGGCGTCGGTTGTTTGGAATAAGACAAATCAAGGGTGGTTTTGTTAACTTTAAATAAAAAAAAAGATTGGAACAATTAGTACCTCAGTCTCACCGCGATCACGATTTTGCAAATTAATCCAAATAAACTCCAGTGTACAGCAAAAAAAGTTTAAGCTGAGGAGATGGAAGCCTGACGTCTAAGTGTAATTTTTTTTTTATTAAATTTTCATCATTTTAATATTATAATAAAATTAACTATTAGATTACTCGTACTATTGTTATATACTTAAGAGCGTATCTGGTCAAGCGGTAAAAGGTCTGATCGATGAGACCCTCAAATTTAATTTCAAAAAAAAAAAAAAGTGGTAATATGTCGACTTAAATTTGGCGTGAACACCCACTATTTTAATGTATACGCGGCATAAAATAAATACGTTTGTGCTCAGATGTCATCATAACGGTTTATTGTAGACCTTAATATCAGTGAACTACTTTCAAAAGAACATTAAGTTGTAATAAAGAAATTGCCATGTCTAAATTAATAATTACAATCGCGTTTTGGTTAAAATAAATATGTGTTATAGATACATACAATGCCCTGAAGACAAAGGAGTTTTGAAGAGTAGCAGGCAGACTGATGATAGTTATTAGCTCAGTCTGCCATCCTGGGTAGTACCACTACATTCGAATGTAACACCCGTGAAGTGGAAGTGGAACACCTTGGAAGCAACCTGGTGGGCTTTGCTTTTTTTAAATCATTAAATTATTTTCATTGTAGCTCGACATATGACAACACTCCGCCTGATGTAAAGCTAGAGTGCAGTCCATGAACGGAAACAACTGTTACTACAGATAAATTTCTACAGGCAGCAGTAGTTTCCGCTCTGTCGGCTTGAGAAGACGAATTCACCATCCAGATTGACGGTGCACACTCCTTTCTTATATCCGGCTACTCCCAAACTGATCCCGAAGCACGACGGGGTCACTTTACGCGTACTACATTCGAAAGTGATGGTACTACCCCAGGACGGCAGACTAGGTTAATAACCATTATCATCTATATACGAGTATATAAAAATCAATTGCTGTTCGTTAGTCTCGCTAAAACTCGAGAACGGCTGGACTGATTTGGCTAATTTTGGTTTTGAATTATTTGTGGAAGTCCAGGGAAGGTTTAAAAGATGAGTAAATATGAAAAAAATGCTTGGAATATAGTAAAAACAACTACTCCTTTTGTTTTGAATGTCAAACATTTGATGTTCATCCCGTCGTTTAGAAATCAATTTAAAAAAGTCGTTCAGAAATGCTTTTTTATTTATTGATTTTGATGCGGTTTGACGAAGTTTGCCGGGTCAGCTAGTTATAGATATTTCTTAGCGAAATTGTATACTGTAAACAAAGTAATTATACACTATCCAATTACAAATAGAGTCAGTAAACATTACGTCATTAAATCTTTTATTTACCTCCAAGTTAACTTGATCATGTTTACTGTCAACAAACGACTTCGATCTCTTCCGTGTATAGACCGAGAGCTAAGCGTAACTTGGCTATTATATATTTTAAAAATGAAATTGAGAGAAGACAGTTTTTTTAAAAATTTTATTTAGGGATTTTAACCTTAATTTAGTTACGCCATTCCCTTAAACATTAGCAAAAAGAAAATTTGTATTGTATTGTATATTGCATTTGTATATCTTTTAGATATACGAAAATTAATAGAAATTTTTTTTTCGCTGTAAATGTATTTTCCAAATCGATTTGGCTTTTGTTCTTTCTATATATGTAAGCTGTGATTTCTCTAAATAAATAAATTTATCTCACTTATTCCAAGAGAGAAGACAGTTAAAGACAGAAATTCCGGCCGAAACAATTCCGGAATTAGACTTTATTAAGAATTATTAAAGAGTGGTAGGTAGACTGATGGTGAACTTGTCGCTTTTCGGGATCGGTTTGGAAGTGAACAGAGTGTGCACTGTCAACTGTGCTTACTCTATGTTTGCTCACTATTATTGGCAGTTGTTCGGTACTATTGGTCTACTTAGCATGTAATGCGTTCCTTTTATAATCTGATTTTCGTTGGCAAAATAAAATAATTTAAGATGACAATGCTTTTTACAGCAATTTACTTAAACTTAGTGTTACAATTATTATTTTTATATTTTATAAGTTGACTTTACAGCAGCTATTATTATTTTGTATAATTGATTTATTTGAACTTTTTTAATTGTAATTGTTGACATACAAAAGTGCTGAAAATAAGCCTCTTTATATAAATAAAAATGAATTTTAATTTGACTCTTTTATTGTTAGTCATATGAACGTAGCTTTTTCCACTAAACTCCCGGTCTACGTTAATTTGTTTTATCGTTTTCTTGTAATGCGATCTACATGCTCATCTTTTACTATTTGTGTAATAGCAACGAGCTTTAAGGTGTTGATTCTTTATATGACATTTGAAACTTAGGAGAGGTTTTCCCAGAATTTTATGCATTTTACGTAAATATAAAAGTACAGAGAGGCTGTGTTATAGATGTGGGCTTGCATTCGATGATTTACATGTTCGAATCTCACAAAATTTGATATTAATGCCGGTACTAATGTACACCAGATCTTCAGCTTGAAAGTAGCCAGGTATAACTAGAGGAGTTTCCACTGCACAGATGGTACATGCTCATCTCCTCAAGCTGACATAGTGGAAGCGACTACTGCCCGTAGAGATTTCTCTGTTATAGCAGTTGTTTCCACTCATTGACCGCACTACAGCTTTACATCATGCCGAGCTACAATAAAAAAAAAGCTAGAGTGCGAAGGCAGCTGCTTCTACAGAGAAATGTCAACAGTTACTTCCGCTTTGCCGCCTCACGAAACGAGCGTGGATTGGCCTCGCCTACTGTCAAGCTGAACCTGAAATGTGACTAGGCCACTACTTCACGAGTGTTACAATTGAATGTGGTGGTACTACCCTAGGACAAAAGACTTGGCTAATAACCATCATCAGTGAGGCTACAACTATATTAACTAATATCTAGTTTGTTTTTTTAGCTTTGGCATTAATTATTCAGCTGTTTAATATTATAATTATTAGGGCCTACATATACGCCAATTTGTAATGTTTTCAGGCGTTAAAAATAGTGAATGATATTGGTGGCCTTTAGTGGTATTAATACAAGATAAACAATCTTAATTTTGTAAATAAAAAGTATTGTTGTAAAATTATTTGACTAACGAAAATTAAATACATTTTTTATAATACTTTGTACGTAAACATCAACATTCTACGTTTTAAAATGCACGAGTATTTTGTGTTTGCGAACTTAACGTGTCAACACAACACAATTGGTTTATTCTTGAAAGTGTTACGATTAGAATCCGAACTTGCACATAATCTCAAATTGGGATGCCGGAACTACTGCTGCCTCTGTAGTAGTAGTTTTTTCTGTTCATCGACCGCACTCTAGCTTTACATCAGACGGAGTGTTGCGAAACAACTGATACTACAAAGAAATCTCTACGGGCAGCAGTCGCCTTCACTATGTCGGCTTGAGGAGACGAGCATGTACCATCTAGATTGACAGTGCAC
Source organism: Tinea pellionella (assembly GCA_948150575.1). Taxonomy (NCBI): domain Eukaryota; kingdom Metazoa; phylum Arthropoda; class Insecta; order Lepidoptera; family Tineidae; genus Tinea; species Tinea pellionella. The sequence continues at coordinate 8,374,701 of OX411252.1, forward strand.
ACTCCTCTCGTTATACCTGGCTACTTTCAAACTATTCCCAAAACGCGACAAGGTCACTTCACGGGTGTTACATTCGAAAGTGGTGGTACTACCCCAGGACGGCAGACTGGGCTAATATTCATTATCGGTCTGCCGACCACTCTTTAATAGTGCCTACTGAGCGACCAAAATACATACGAGTATAACAAAGTTACATTGGTACCGGTCAGAATTTAGCGAGGTTCTAACACGAGTTTCATCGAACGTGAGTTCATGCGTCTTACTACTAGACTACGGCCGCTCTAAAATGAAGCCGCTCTAGTATAAAATAAATCGAGAATACCGCTTCAAAGTTGGAGGTGCGAATGTAGGTATATTTGCGGAAGGGACACCCGATACCTTTCTGCGGTTTGGTTCAGTGTTCAAACTGTGGTCACACTTTGATTTCAAAACGTACCCCCATGTTTATTTGCAAACGATTTATCGTGGGATACATTCAGAAGTGTTAAAAATGCACTTGATTAAAGATCGCTAAATTCGTATTAAGTTACTTGAGTCCTTACTTCTTTTTTTTTTTTCATTTTTGACACTATGAAATTCATTTAAATTCCATACTAAACATTTTCGTTTTGAACATTGGCTTTTTCCTAGTTAAAGACCTTTATAACTATCGACGGGAACAATTGTCGTCTGCGCCAGGAATTTTCCTGAGAGGCATTTCTTCAATACTTTGATTCTTTTTTTCAACCACCCATAAACATTTTGGGTTCTTCCAATGACTTTAACATTATTTTTATACTTTGATCTTTGTGCGTAACTTTCCAGCGCCAGGGAGCATGTATAAAAATTAATGCCATAACCATAAACTAGGATACTTTGTACTGGTTATCAGGACAAAAAAATACGCGTTTCACGGGTGTTCAATTAGAAACTGGTGGTACTACCCCATGACAGCAGACAGCTATTATATTTCACAACATAGCTATTTCTTCTGCGTCCCTTTTGTCTTACCTATTTATGTAGAAAAAAAACTTAATTAGCATTTTCAAAATATTTTAAATCTTCTCCTTTAATGTGAACTATAAGAATCGTGGCCCCTCGTTTCTTTAATTGACTGTACCTACTTCGAATCTTTTCTTTTTTATTTGACCTTTCGAATAGTCGATGCGATTGTACTGTTTTGTTCATTAAATAACTTCTTTTGAATTATTCGCATTTTTTTAAATACTATTTTTGTTTTTTATTATTTTATACTATTTCTACATACTCTACGTATACTCAAGTATAATTAAATGCCAGAAAAATACAGTTGAACAAAACAAAAACTATATTTTTTATTATAGCTTGGCATATGACAAAACTCCGCCTGATGTTAAGCTAGAATGCCGTCCACTCATGGACCTTTAAATTTCTGCAGACAGCAGTCGTCTCCTCTATGCCGGCTTGAGGAGACTAACGTCCACATGTTGGAAGTACGCTTCTCTCATTGTACCTGGTTACTTACGAGACTAAAATATACTCGTAATATGGAAGTCAAAGTTACTCAATGATAAGTCAAAAACGATAATTATTGCGACAAGTAAAGCGGTTAAAGTTAAAAAGTAGAATGTTAACTAATTAAATTTCAATTCCAGTGAGTTTGAACGTTTTTTATAGACCATTAACCGTGCGGTGGACGTCGCTGCGTCGCGTCGGTCACTCGTTCTCTGTTAAACTAATAGCACTACAAATCCATCGTCCCTAGTATTGTTCATTCTTCCCTTCCACGCGTTTATTTTCTTTTAAGAAGCCTCTGTCGCCCCGTATTCTTAACCTTTTTCGTTTATTTAACGTGAACAGTTTTTAAATGGCTTATGTTTGATACCATTATTGTGTGCCAATCAGCTTGAATTACAATGTCCTTTACCGTGGACCGAACTCACCAAGAATGTTTATTATTTTGCTTACAAATCATTTACTTATTCTTTTTCCTTTAAGTAAACAAGGCAGATGTTGGCTTGTCCTTTATTTAGATGAGTTGAATGCGTTCTCTTCGTGGCTTCTGTATTTAAATAACTTGAATTTGACGTCAAAAACAGATGTAAACGATGGTAAATTGTGTTTCACTTTAAATATATGCAATACGATATTTTGTTTCGAGACTGTCTCCTACCCCTTGCTTCTTATTTGACGTTGGGTTTCTTTGATCTAATCTCGCTTTTAAACTCGTGCAAGTTTTTTGGCGGCTATCTTCTCCATTAGGTTATCTGTCTCGAATTATTTTCCTATGGTGAATTAATAACCATTAAGTGTTCGTGAACGTGCGAGAGTGTGGGCAAACAAAGAACTTTTACGTCCATTTGCACCAAAATTAAAATTATGTTTTTGACGCTTACTTAAACGCTGGTTAAAGTTAAAGTAATCGTCAAACCAATGTCACTAACGTCAAATGTATGAAAAGAAGCCAAATATGTTTTTCTATTATTTTTTCGGAATCAGCCACCCTTTTAACGATAACAATATGAATTTACACTATTGCAACGGGTGTGGAGTAAATATAAACGTTTAACTATTACGTCACGATAAAAAGTAATAGTTAAAGTAACTTTAACGGGTCTTTCAGTGCAAATGGACCTTAGTAAAGATTCTACCACTTTACTGAGTCTATTTTTGATTTGACTGAGACTCTACCTGATTGTTTAGTGTGATGAATGAATGATCGGTGCACAATAATATTCATTAACTCGATGCAAATATTTACTTTGACACTGGCAAATTTTATAATGCCATAAACAAAAAAAAAAGTTTAAATCTCATTAAAAAGATTCTTCTAATTGAAATGTAGCAAATTTTGAGTCACATTCGGAGGACGCGTCGTGAGTCCAGTTTAGATAGGCACTTGTTGCTTAAAGTGTGTAATAAATCTTGAGGGTGAAGGGTCCTTATCTTTATCGACAGAGAACTGATATTTGCGGTGTCAGCTTAAGAAAATGTTTCTATATAAAGCAACTCATGTAGGTGTTTTTATAGTAACTCGACTTATGACCACCTGTTAAACTAGAGCACGATTCATAAGCGGACACAACTGATAACTTTCACCTTGGATCCTTCAAGCGGAGCGTGAAGAAGCACCTCCTTAGGCCGGTATAGTGGTGGCGACTGGAGCCACCGTGCGAGCGGTTCTCTAGTCGTCAATGCTCATGGACCTCCACTGCGTTTACCATCAGACCAGTCGAGGTCACATGTCGTGCCAAAAAAATAAATAAATAAATAAATAAAAAATAATAATACAAAGAAATGTCTGCAGTGCTAAGCGCAGTGTGAAGAGGCATCTCATCAAGCCGGCATAGCGGACGCAACTTCTCCATTCATGGATCGCACTCTAGCTTTACATCAGGCGTAGTGCGGTCATATGACGTGCTAAATTAAAAGAAATAAAAAAAATTGGAGTAACATGCACTATCCATTGACAGAGCATACTCCTCTCGTTATACTGGGCTACTACCAAGCTGATCCTGATATACGATAAGGTTATATTTTAAAAAAATGACAACTCTTTGTTTAACGTTAATGTAACATACAACGTACAACATATAACGTTGATGTAAAAGAAACCCTATTAAGTCAACGAAAAAACTTTGAGTTGTTTTTTATTTTGGATTTGGTATATAGGTATCTCGTTGCAGGTTATTTTAGCATGCAACAATGTCGACTCGCTTGTCGCTTTAAGATCAATCAACGAACGGTGACATCTGAATAAAAGATGTATGCGTAACAAGGGTCTACCCTGTCAGTCTGAATAGCCCATCAAGCCAGCATAGCGGACCCGACTGTTGTCTGCAAATATTAATCTCTGCAGTAACACTATACGAAAACGACTACCTTTTTAGTAGCTCGACATCCCTCTATCCCATCCCAGTCCATGAACGGAAACAACTGTTACGACAGATAAATTTCTACAGGCAGCAGTCGCCTCCGCTATGCCGGCCTGTGTAGACGGATATGTACCATCCAGGTTGACAGTGCACACTCCTCTCGTTATACCTGGCTACATCCAAATTGCTCCCGAAACGCGACTAGGTCACTTCACTGGCGTTACATTCGAAAGTGGTGGTATTACCCCAGGACGGCAGCCTAGGTTAATAACCATCATTAGTCTGCCTACCACGTACCACTATTAAGTATATTTACCCAATGATTAATGAATAATATTTTAATAATAATCATATTTATTAATCTAATATTGTTTTAATAAAATTGATTTTTGTTAAATATTATTTGCAAATTGCTTTCTCGCGCCGCAGTATGTGAGTTTAAATTCTTTTGTTCAATACTTGCTCAAGGATTATTCCCTATTCGTCACTAGTCCAATTTTGTCACAGATAGGTGACATCTAATACAAACAAACGGGTAGTTGTGGCGACCAAATAACGTTAACTTTGTAACCCATAACTTGGAAATAAATAATTTGATTTGATTTGAATCAATTTGAATCCTTAGTTTTTATTTTTTATGAAGAAGACTCTACTACTAGGGAGTAAACCGTAAAACGTGATCATTACCGTCATCGACACGATTAGTTTTCTCACTCCATTGCACATTCTTTCTCCATCTTTTGTTTCGATTCGTTCTCTCGGGCACACACTGACGCTGCCTCTTTTTTTGATTTTATTTTTACAATTAGTAATTCCGTATTGAGATCATTTTTCCGCTATGGTCTAGTGGTACAAGGTACTCACGATCGACAAGACCCGTGTTCAAATCTCGCTAAATTCTGATCGGTACCAGCGTTACTATGTATTTTGGTCGGCCAGTGACTTGATACAAACGCCAGCTTAGTATAGACATTTAAAAATACCTAGGGCCGCTTGAAATGTATAGAAAAACTTCATTTATACATTGAGCTGGGTACAGATGTATCAATAGATTTTTTTTGGTTTGATAAAATGAATGGAATTCAAAAACGCTCTTTTTACAAATCGAGTAGTCGACCAATGGAATGACGCGTGAAAAACGCAAATAATTCAAAAACAAACGCGAGCAATTAAACACAAATTATATTTTAATCGTGACCAAATAAAATCGTGTCACTATAAAATAGTGACCAAATAGCAATAACCCCTTCTGAGATATCAGTTCGGCTCTCACTCCAGGCCTTTCATTTATCTTGTTATTGGACATACAGGCAATTAATCAAGAGTAGGGTGTCATGGTTGTAATATAGTGTCGATAAGTTCCGAAATAAAACGATGATTTCTTTGCTAATTATCGACGATGTTACGGGTTAAACATTTTTCTTTCTTTTTAACACTTAGCGAGTGAGATGTTTTGTACGACGATTGGGGACTAATTCGTCTCTTATTGTACGTTGATTTATTACTTTAATTCCCGGTCTAATTTTTTGATTTTTAACCTCTATTCTGTAATACATTGTTTTTCCTTTGTACTAGCCGTAAATTCAAACAGCAAGTTTTAAATGTAGGACTCGTATAAAAAATGAATTCACGGATATTTAATTTTATTTATAGTCCCGGGGCAGTAAACAGTCCTTGGGCAGTGCACACTCGTCTCATCAGGATGGCAAAGCGGAGATGACTGCTAACTATTTTTTGGGAGAAAATATTTTTTTTGTAATCATTTATTTGTAATAAGATTTTTAATTACCGTGATTTTACGTTATCAATTATTGACTAAAAACAAGCTAGTTTTATAAACTTGTTAGCAGTTAGAAATTTAAAAAAAACTTAATTAATCAAATTAGCACTTCTTAAATTACAATAAACTTCAGTTAATCAAACTGATTAACAATCTTAAGATATACCTAAACCTAAATACAAGTAATAGATAAAATAATTAACTACGTTGCCTATGATACGGAATAACTACCAATTACAAACTCTAAACCTACGAGAATACGGTTGCAATTTCAATAAAAGTTAATGTGAAAATCCGTTTGTGGGTTATTCCAAGCAAATACTAGGCAATTAGTCGTGTGGTACCTACCACCCGAATGGTTATTAAGCTTTGATATCTAAGAATTGATAGCCTAAGTTCTAACTTCAATGTTAATTGAATTTAAATATCACAATGTACTTCATTCATTTACTTCTATTAGTACTTTTGCCCTTTAGTACTTTTGTAATTTTATAGATTGTTTAACGTTTAATGGCCGGTTACAATATCTGTCTAACAGTTTTCAACCATCACACAAAATATTATTACAAAAATAAGTATTGTGAAAATAATAATCCTTTTTCTTTTGTTTCAGATGTCAGCGATTGATCCGGATTGTGGTGTTAACGCGATTGTAAACTACACTCTCGGAGATTCCTTCATCAGGAATCCTCAATTCAACGTGAAGCCAGATTCTGGTGAACTCTGCATATCAGCTACTCTGAACTATGAGAATATTAAGGATTATGAATTCCCTGTTGTCGCTACTGATAGAGGTAAGGATCTTGACTTCTTGAGATTAAGTATATACAGTAGCGACCCCGTTATGCGCGGTTTCGGTTTTACGCGAATTTCGCGCTAAAATGGCTCTTTAAAAGATTTATTCAGATTTGGACATATTGCAAAGCATAGACAGCCATGATGACTGTGTGTCATTCAGTAAAAAACAGTGTTGCGTGTTATGAAAATATTTTACAAGACCGTAAACGAAACGCAACCCAGAAGACAATAGATAGGTACATTTTGTCATTAAAAAAATGCTTAATGTGTTTTTAGAATTAAAGTATGTATTGATTCACATTTTGTACTGACTTTTGGTTATGCTTAAGGGGGTCACCCTTATACGCGAATTTCACTTAATATAACACGAGTTTTTGCGGCACGTATCCCTCGCGTAAAGCGAGGTATTAGTGTACATTTGCAGTAATCTCCATGTATTGTAGATGCACAAAATTATGTCAATTTGACTGTGTGAATAATGAGGTTTCCTGAGAATAATGTAGTTTGGGTATATGTAAATTAGTTTTTTTTTTTTTAATAAAAATGAAAAAGATGCCAAGTCATTCATTTTAGGTTTTAAAATACCATAAAAATGAATCTTTTTTTTTTTGTCTTTTCATCATAACTAATTATTATAAAATAGATCTTAAAGTTTAATATTTAAATTAATATAATCTTTTCTCAAGTAACTCTTCACCAACTCAAAACCTATATCTACCTATGCTCTACGCACACTGGTCACTTGCTCTGCCAAAATTAAATTCCGTAAATATCCAAAGAACGTTGCCACTGTGCTTTTCCCTGATTTATTGGTTGACGGCTCCAACTATTATTTCCACCTTTTTATTTTGTGAGAAGCTGGGAACTCGCACGGGTTCACAACTTTGTCTCGTCCCGCGCACTCCTCATATATTTTAACCCAATAAATAATGTGTTAGCTATCAATATATTCTTTTCTAAGTTGCATTATTATATCTATTTTAATAATTATTTAAATTTAATTAAATTATTAAAATAAAATTAAATTATTTAAATTAAAAAAAAAAAATTATAAACAATTAAAATCAATAAGTTTACAGCCATTTAAAATTATTTTAAACTCCACATTCGAAATAGCAACAAATTGACTACCTAAACAAATAATTTTAACAGAAAAAAACTTTATATCTTTAACTTTACTTGTATCAAATAAACAATTTTGCACAAATAAATTCATTACACAAAACGTAAAAAAATAACGTTAAATTCACTTAAACATACGAGATGGCTTCAATACAACTTACCGCTTACTAAGGATACATTTTTAAATTCAATAGTAAACAGTATCGAAGGCTTAAAGGCGACATTCCTCGGAGCCGGGAACCGTGTCGCGAATACTCTTTTTAGAATCAACGACACGTTCTCACAATAAACATTGAAGTGAATTTAATCCTAAGGACTCCCGAGTTCAATTCCCGGGTGTCTCGATTTTAATTTGTCTCGTCTATTTACGCAAAAACATTTAGCTCCCACCCATCTTAAAAATATCTATTAACCATATTGTATCACTTTTTTTCTTCCGGCCGGCTATCCTGACTCTAGAGTTTTACAGACTTTGGATTTGACGAGATAGGGTTCAAAACCAACACAGTATACTATTAAAAAGTTGCTATAAAAACGCCCACTAACCTATCTAATTAAATGAGAAAAACGTTGTAATTTCTAAAGTTATCTATTTATTTATTTATATACAGCATAGCATACAGCTTTTGGCCAACCAAGTCACTACGTGTCACATCAAATATTATTTATACATTCATTCAAAAAAAAAACTTAAAGATAAAAAAATACATAAAAATTATTTACAATAGTGTCTTATTTACAATGCCAGTGTTTAAATTTGTAGTCTATGCTTTCACAATGAACCATAACTAACCTAACTTAATCCCAGTCTTCCTCTTATCTGTCATCTTTCATATGTTGAGGGAAATATGGACCTCCTATATGTATACTTACAAAACTACATTACTCTCATACAAAATAAATATTTTATACTTAAAACATTAAAATAAATTAATCTTATTTAAATATATCACAAATCTACAATATTCCTTTTTCATTGGAACATATTGACCTACCAATAAATCAACAGACTGTCAATTAAACATTACGTTACAAAACGGTACAGCAACAATAATCACGATACCAATTTATTTACAGGCGGACTCTCAACAACTGCTATGGTGAAGATCCAACTCCTCGATATCAATGACAATGTCCCTACTTTCACTTCAAGGGATTACAACGTGTCCTTAAGAGAGGGACGGATCTCGTCAACGGAAACCATTGTTGCAGTGTCAGCATCAGATGCCGATTCAGGAAGATTCGGAAAGATAACTTATAGAATTGTAAATGGCAACGAAAATGATGCTTTTAGAATCGACCAGAGTAATGGAGAGATATTTGTTAATAAACCTAATGTGCTGGTGTCACACGGAAGGTATCATTTGGAAGTGTCAGCTGTCGATGGAGGTGGTCTTTCAGCTCCACATATGGCTAATGTACACGTCAATATTATGCCAGCCGGATCTGGCGCGGCCATTTTTGATAAACCAAGATACAATTTCCATATACGGGAAGATGAACGCTCAGGAACTAATATTGGTGAACTCCGAACTTCTGGTGATCGCGGTGAGTACATACCTATATCTATTTTTATTATATACCTATGTTTCTTATACACAAAGAATATACCCATTAAATATGCAAATATCATCTATACACTTAGCACACGCTCTATCTTCACTGGGGTAGGCAGAAACTATGGAACACCAGTGACTTCTCTCCCAACATACGAGTACTACTTTCGCTTCAACCACATCCACTACTCTCCTCATGCATGAACGTCGGTTGAGGGTGCTCCTCAGGTCTTCCTTGAGCACGCAATAAATCTTTTTAGTTAATCTCTACTCATCTATCCTTCCCAAATGACGGAACCACCTCTGCACTAAAACTTCATCTATATAACTTATCTTTAAATCTATAGCACTATAAACCTGTCGACTACTGTCCCGTTTCCATTTTCTATGACTTCATTGGAAAGATTTCTTTACAAATTTATTGAAATCGTGCAACTAAGATGTTCCAATACAGATCCTCAAATATCTAATCGCCTATTGTCTTCGTTCACTGGATCACGATCTCTTTGATATGCAACTTTAGTTTGCGCCTCTGCTTCTCTATTTCCAGAATCGTTTAGATATATTTGTACTTTCTTGGTCCCGTTCTCTTTTATTGACTACATTGTTGTGATCGAATATACTGAGTCATATTTAACACTACACCGTTTCAAACGAAACACTTAAGTTTTACGTCTACGATCCGAAGTTATGTTCGACGGTAACTTATTAGATATTTTAACCTCCATTTATTGTATAGAGGACTCGAGCTTAAATGACAACAAAGAATACTTATTCACTAACGTTATGTCCACTTCTCATTTCCTGTTTAATAATTCGTATTTTCTATCGAGTATAACGCGATAAAATCGATGCGTCTATCAAATTAATCGGAACGCATTTCGGTGTTTCCATTTGGCGTGTTCTTTGTAATGCACCGCAACTTTAATGAAACGACCGCAAACGGTCGAAACAATCGGATTTTCTTTATTAACATCACCAGTAAGTCATTCGATGTTATGGCCCCGCCCTGCCGCGGCGAAGGCCTCGATACGAGCACAGATTCGCACATGAAGTTGCGAGGACTGAAGTTTTAATGGACATGCAGGATTATATATAATTTGAAGATGAAATGCCTGCCGTATTGGCCGTGGCAGTTATTATTGGATTTTGTACGGTGCCTCCTGTTCTTACCTGCCATTTTTGTTAATGTGTTTTTCTTTTTACTTTGACGTTTAACATTCGCTGTTAATCGAATAATTAAGATAATTAATACATTACTATACATACGCTCACGAACCGAGTCGTAAATGTAATTGAATATTTGTTGCGAAACATTGAAAGTTATTGATTTACTGTAAAACAGTGTTTCTCACACATGTCTATTCGCGCCGCGTCCACAGTCGCTCATTACTCATTTAGTACACACCCGAGCTGTCAGAATATGAGAGAGTTGATTTCAAAATATAAACATGGGTTTCTATAAGTTATCCTTTTCATTTGTTAGTTTCATAGCTTCGTGCCTACATCAAACTATTGGCCAATAAAGCGTGCGGCTATCGGTTGTGGTGCCTCGTCAATGCTCCGTTGTGCGTTTCGCTAACATTAAAATATACTAAGTTTATTCTGTCCGATGTTCGGGCACTGTAAATCACTGAACGCGGTTCGTTCGACCCTAGTACCTAACCGTTAGGTACGTGAGCCGACACACTCCATTCTATGGGAAGTCGTACAATTGTTAGTCGATAGATAAAACGGGACGTTGCATTCAGTGGTGATGCTATTTGTAGAGCCACCTTGAGAGATTCCACAAATATTACTTTATCTAAATCAAAAATCGTTGCTGCAGCATCATTGTAGGAGTATCTGTGTCTGTAATCAAAACTTTACTGGCTTTATCAGATTAGGCAGATTGGCAAAAATTAACTTTACACTATAAAATATTACTCGTTCGACGAGTCGCTGTGCACAATCGAGGCCTTGCCTCTCAGTTTAATTAGAAAGAGGCCCATAACAGTTACCCGTATTGGTAGAACTGCCGCCCATTTCAGATTTATTGCTACGGACTCGCCCGAAGATAAATATCCATTAATTAAAAATATCAAGCGATTTCCCCGAGCGAGCGTGTGTATTAAAATTTTGAATCGCATTGCGTACGTGCCTCGCAATCTACATGAATTTGCGAATAGGTTACTGTGTTAGTTTAGATATATCTATAATTGTTCGCGATCGCGACCATTGATCATTCGCGAGCTGATATAAATCATAAATGGTGTGAATATAATTGAAGGGTACGCATCTATAATAATTCAGATATTGATAGCTATTATTAAAATCAATTACTTTAATAAACACATTTATGTTATTAAAGTATGATTCGTTAGAAAGGCAGCGATAGAAAATTCTATTTCGCTTCCGAGCTCAAATGTTATGTGAAAAATAAACGGTTGAAGGTCCCGCTTCTTTTTTGGCTGCATTCGAATGTCACCCATTTATATTGTCGGATCGGAAGATCTGTTTGTGCGTCTGTACGGTGGCGAACAAAACGAACGAGATGCGTACGAAGTCCAATAATATGAATACCATTACGCAAATTAAGGCCGATAGTCGAGACCAGATTGTTGTGGTGCGTCCGCTCAATACCACGGGATTCATGATTTTTCTTTTGTCTTTTTTGTCTTAAAAACTTCATTGACATTATCTCTATCATTCACAATGCTATTATGTACAAGTTTGTCTCGATCAGTTGTTGTAGATAGTAAATAAATATGTAAAGATGCATGCGAGAGTTAATAAGGAGTTATTTCAAACTTTTTACATCACATTGTTTCCTTCAATTTAATTTATTATGAATTTATATTGTACAAAAATGCTACCCTTTCACCGTTCCACTCTGGATATGGATCGTTCGTTGAATTCGGCAGTCAGCCGCAAGTGGGTATAAATCCAATGTCTCGGGTCAACAACCCCTCGTCGAGGACAGTTTTTGCTGAACAAATTTTAGACTTCTTTTTTAAAGGACTCTCCTTCGAAACTTCTGCGGTACCTCAATTATTTTAAACTTTTTATACCGCGTTATTCGCTGTAGTTAAACTTAAATGGTTGTTTTCAGGATTTATGTCGAGAAAGGAAAATGTCCTTGATTCGTTTTACTCGTACCTTTTCAAATTACTAACCAATTATTACAACAGACTGCAATTATCACTTCAGACAAGAATTAGATTGTTATAAAAACAGTTTTACGTCTAATAAGTTATTACACTCGTCTTGATCAAGTCGGGCTTTTAGAAGTCGAGAAATCTTTTAGAATTATTGCATAAATTAAAAGATTTATTAGTAAACGGACTCAATACGTTAATGTTGGTACAAATAAATATGAGATAGAGTAGTATCGAGCGCTCAACACAGAGCTGTCAGCTAGCTCCATAATCTTAGTAAATGAGCCCCTTGGCATGGAGTGAAATTCCTTTCATCGGATGGAATATTAATTACCGTAAGGCTTCCTTTGCAGAAACTAGATCCAGTTATAATCGACGGTTTCGCCGACGTCTAAACTGTACATCAATTCCTGTCGATAATCGTTAATTATATTCTCTTTGAAATTAAATTAATAGAATAAGAAATGTTGCGATGAATCCGGTCTTGTGGTGTCGTCAATGTTCCATTGTTGTGTCACTCTTTTACCAAAACGACTTTTGTGTTTCCTTTTATTAATTCGTTTAGTGTTTGGTATTGTATTATTTAGTTGTGCCGTCATTAGTATAATAATATAGAACTTGATCTACTTTAACAGTGCTTGGATATAGAGTTACTAAAAGACGATTATTTTCCAGTGGTTACTTCATTCTGAAAGCTGTATCACACTTCATTTTAATCTCATTAAAATTACAAACTCGTAGTAAGAAAATGGTTTTATATCTATCAATTTTTAATTGGCAGTTCTCACGACGATTTAAGGGTTCATTGTCGAAATTTTTTGCGGTTCGTTTTTACTGTGATTTTTTGTTTGTCGTTTTGGGCCGTGCCACGTTGACGCCGTGAGATTGATATACAGTCGCGACTCGGCGCATTCGGGAACAAGCCCGCCACTCTTTGTTTGTGTAACTGGTCCCCGCTGAACTCCCTGCCCTCCTCGTGCACCTCTGAGCCCCTTTGTCTTTCCCTCTTTATACAGTCGCTGACGTGAAATGGTTATTCCTTATTTTCGGGCTCCGCGGCTTTTAATAGCTTTCGTCTTTAATGCAGACGCTCACTCGCTGACGTCGGCCGTCTCCTCCGTTTCGATTGTTTGTTTCTCCTTAAATTCCTCCCTATCTTCGAGATCGCATTATTTAGCCGGCGTATCGTATGGAATGAGAATTGTATTTAATCTGCATAATAATATTTATTAAATTATCATAAAGTGCCATCTAAAAACGTATTATATGCTCGTCCGAGATTATCGCATTGCAACCTTTAATAGCCCGAAATATTGGTCCTTCACTTTTAAGTCAGTTGAATCTTTATTTACAAACCAATAAAGTGCGGAGCTGTCAGAAGCGCTTACGATTTGGCCCGCGCACTTGGAATGGTCAATTCATTAGAGGTGCGGGCTCGAGTCACGTCGGCCGGTATTGCACCGACGATTTCTTTTTCTCTTAGTATAACTTAATAAATTTGCATCGGGCCCTTCTAAATTGAAATCATTAAGGAGACGGGCGATTATCTCGCTCACGAGAGACCCGGCTTTGGCTGATTCAATTAAGAGTTCGGTTATTCTATGTGAATTGTTTTCGAGTCTTGTATTAAGCTTTTAACAATAATGTTCTATTTAATTACTACTTATGGTTACTTATTTGTGTGATAAAGTTTATTTGCATAAGCGCAATGGCGTCTTCTGGATGTTCTTTGTCGGCATTGCGAACTTTACTACTTTTTATTATCTTACTCGCGATGCAGTTTTTATGGATAACACGTACCGTCGTTGATAATAATCTATCGTTCTGAGGAATTTATAAGGCAATGTGAGAAATTTTAAACATGCAGAAATTTTTACTAGAGCTTTTATTGAGGAGTTATTAATCGTAATTACAAAATATTTAAAGGAAAATCTACGAAGTTTCTATATGGAAAACTGCTCCAAAAAACCATTTTATTTTATGGTCGACAATTTTAATTTTTTCTCCTTTAGAAATATATATATTTTTTTAATTTTAACGGTTAGATGTCAATTATTTTTTTGCTCTTATTAAATATCGGTTGTATTATTAGTGACAATACGTACAAACGAAAGGAATATGTAGTATAAATCTATTTGGACGGTGTGCATTCGTATGTTCAAGCTGACATAGTGGAGGCGACCGATGAATATTTTTCCTGTTTCTTAGTTGTTTCTGCTCATGGACCGCACTCTAGCTTAACATCTTGCGGAGTGTAGTCGGATACCGATCTACTATTAAAAAGTGAATACAGTAAATCATTTACGAACATAAATTATGAATGTAGTGCAATAGTAAGATAATATTATTTTATAAACAAAACACATTGTTTAAAGAAGACATAAATACTTCCGGGAAGAGAACCCAAAGCCAAGATCATCGACGATTTTACGTCGAAAGTAAAATGATACTGCCACATAAATATTTATGATAACCATAAATATTGAGCGGTCAATTTTGTACGCTTGCCTCAATCTAGGAAAATTGAGATCGAATGATCTAGGAACCTTAAACCGAACGATTTGGTTCATACCTCTAGTTTATACTAAAACGTTTTAAAATATAATATCATTTGTTCCCATGAATATTTATTCTGTTTTTTGTCTCTACATTTCCTTTTGTTTTATCGTCTTGAGATAGTTTTTTGAGTAGTTTTGAAAAAAAAAATTTTTTTGAAAAAACAAATTACATATTTCGAAATTAGAGGGCATTTTCTACAACCTTTATTCCGGAACTTCGACCCTATCTCGGTTTTGTTTCGGAGATAACGCGTTTCGGAACCGGACGGAACGGACTTCCGGAACATGGCGATGTTTTCTCGAGGTCACGGGAGCGCCCTCTAAACGTATCAAAAAGAATCATCTCTCTAACCCCCGGCAAGTGCTTCATAATTGATGTCAGTCAGTAGTAATCGAGCTTTCGAGGTAATCTTTATTAGTATGTATAATAAAGTTATATTAGTACCGGTCCTTTTGGGACTCGAATACTCCTAACTCGTTCTTGTTTTCTTAAAGCCAAATTATTGAAGTCTGCAATCTAGTCTTCAATAATCACTTCTACGCAGTTTTTAACCGACTTCCAAAAAGGAGGAGGTTATATGTTCGTCGCGTATGTTTTTTTTAATGTATGTTCACCGATTTTTTTAAAACGGCTAGACCGATTTCAATTATTCAAATTGTACTGTGTTAAGCTGCATCCCATAGTGGTCCCATATATTTTTCTAAGATGCACAGTGTGCAGTTTTTTAGTAAAACGGGAAAAAAAGTCAGTTTGTGTAGATACTCGTGTTAAAAATTATTTTTCACTTTTGAGTGCTTTTAGTGTTTATTAAAGTCGGTTCAACTTTTTTTGAAAGGTTTTTTATTAAAATAAAAAGTTAGTCTAATGTACAGATTTTTCAATTCCTAACCTTTTCTTAAACTCTGTAGCTTGATCGATAATAGAGGCCACTTCGTTATCAAAAGAAACTTTCATGTCTTTTTTGTACAACACATTTTTTTTTCTTTAGGTAAAAACGTGCATTACTCAATAGTTTCCGGTGATGATAAGCATCAGTTCAGCATAGATCCGTCATCAGGCACAATTAGGACTTCAGGACTTTTAGATAGAGAGACTAAGGGCGTTTATCTACTAAACGTACAGGCAGCCAGTGGCACTCCACCTGATATTGATCAGACTCAGGTATTTATATATTGCTGCCTCCTGCTTTTAATTAAAACTTTATTTTTATTAGCTTAAAAAAGAGTGGTAGGTAGGCTAATGATAGTTATTAGTCCAGTCCACTACCACCACTTTCGAATTACACACCCGTGAAGTGACCTTGTCGCGTTTCGGGAATAGTTTGAAAGTAGCCAGGTATATCGAGAGGAGTGTGCACTGTCAATCTACGATGGTACATGCTCGTCTCCTCAAGCCGGCATGGTGGAGGTGACTGCTGCCCGCACAGGTTTCTCTGTAGTAGCAGTTGTTTTCATTCATGGACCGCACTCTAACTTTACATCAGGCGGCCGTTTCCTCAAGCAGCCATAGCAGAGGCTTCTGTTTCCCGGAGAGTTTCTGTTTCTCTGTGGGGAGTGTATATAGATATGCTCTGTTACTATTTAAAAAAAAAAAACAAACAAATTAATCATGACAAAACGCGTTGCTGTTTAGTTTATTTAAAATTAATTAAATTTTATATAAAGATTGTCTTTATACTCATATCGCTGATGTAATTGATTGTAGCGAAATAACCTAAAGTAAATGTCATAACTGAAACCCCACCTTTATTTCTACAGGTCCAGATAACTATAGAAGATGTAAACGATAATGCACCCCAATTCTCCAGTTCTTCAGTTCGAGTTTCAGTACCAGAATCTGCGGAAATTGGCTCAGTAGTATATGCAGCTAAAGCTATCGATGGGGATGAAGGTCGCAATGGACAGTTGACTTACAGTTTGATATCTGCTAGTGGACCACCAAATACGTTTGCTGTTAATACGCAATTGGGTTTGGTTACTTTACTAAGGTTAGTATTTTATGTAAAAGATATGACTATAGAAGTGATAATAAAGAAAGAGTGGTAGGCAGACTGATGATGGTTATTTGTCCAGTCTGCCGTCCTGAGGTAGTACCACCACTTTCGAATGTAACACCCGTGAAGTGACTTTGTCGCGTTCGGGAATAGTTTGAAAGTAGCCAGGTATAACAAGAGGAGTGTGCACTGTCAATCTAAGATAGTACATGCTCGTCTCCTCAAGCCGGCATAGTGGAGGCGAGGTTTCTCTGTAGTAGCAGTTGTTTCCATTCATGGACCGCACTCTAGCTTTACATCAGGCGGAGTGTTGTCACATCCCGAGCTACAATAAAAAAAATTTTTTGGATAACTTTCTTCATACTAGAAAGAACTGAGAGACTGAAAGATCTAATGTACATATAAGAAAGTGGTAGCGAAGTCTAAATGTACAAAACAAAAAAAAAACAAATATTTGTTTTTACTCTGGGTGTTACATCTATTTGTCCTGGGACCTATATATGATTATTTGGGGTCAGGATATTGTATATATGTATTTACTTACGTACTTTCTTTTACTTTTTTTGTTAAATCTAAAATCTTTAATTCTCTTTTCAGACCTTTGGATTATGAAAATCTGGTCCGTCACAACTTAGTGATATTAGCAAAAGATGGTGGAATACCATATTTCACAGCTAATTTAAGCCTAGTAGTCGATGTTCAGGATGTGAATGATAATCCGCCTATTTTTGAAAACGGTTCCTATGAAGCCAACGTTCTTGAATCAGAACCTATTAATTCTAAGGTAGGTTTCATACTACCTTTAACTGATCTGTCTTGAGCATTGGCACGGTGTGTCTCAACCCTTATAGTCAGCCTGACTACATTTCGTGACGTAAAGCGTTGTATAATATATAAAACTCTGTGAAAGCGTCCATCTGTCAAATGTTTATATAACTGAATTGTATACAATCATCTTACCAAGCCAGCATAGCGTAAGTTGCTGCAAACAATACTCTGTAGTGGCAGTTGTTTCTTCACCTTACTCTAGCTTGACGCTCACGCTTCTATAATTATAGCTTACAAATTTAATTTCAGATACTAGAAGTCCTAGCTATAGACAAAGACACGGGAAACAACGCAAGAATAACATACAGAATAAGCGCAGACGCATCGAACTCAACTATAGATGATCATTTTGGCGTGCAACCTAATTCTGGTTGGATTTACCTCACAAAGGCTTTAGACCGAGAATCAACGTCTATTCACAGAATGTCGATAACGGCAACAGATAATGGTATACCCCCTTTATCGAGTATAACACGCCTTGTCATCAACGTGATTGACACAAATGACAATGGACCTGAGTTTGAGAAAACAGCTTATGAGTTTCAAACTGAAGAAAATCAAAGGGTCGGCGCGTATGTTGGAACTATAGGTGCGAGTGATGCAGATATGGATGAAAATGCTGCTATTAGATATGGATTATTTCCTTCCAACACTAGTTTTACAGTTAATCCTATTACTGGTAAGTTTTATAATCTTTTACCTTATAATAGAAAACTCAACTTCTTAATATTTAGATTTATTAAATATCAAAATTTTTAATGTACCACATATTTACCTTATTTGTTAGTATCATAAATGGAAAATTCGTGTTGGTTCGATTTTCGGCTCCATGTCTGAGCTTTTGACACTTAAAATCTTTGAAAGCAGTTTTCTCATTATTTAGCATTATTTCTTTAATAGTTTATGATACATTAGAAAAAATATTCCTTTAAGTATTTAGGGGATTTTTTTTCAAATTTTATTTCAAACATTAATTTGAAACTTGGTAACGATAGAATCATTTAAACGAAATGGTTAATAAAAACTGAAGTAGAACTGAAGAACATACTAGAAGTTTAGTTACATAGATCAGTAAATATTATCAGTATTGTACCGGAGTTAAAAATAATAATGAATTGACGTGCTAAAATTCTATAAATAAATAATAGTCAGGTCGTTAGCTATGGGTCCAAGCACGCATAGACTATTTGATCAGTTAAACGAATTATTTTGCTGCAACCCGTCCCGCCACTCGACCGCTAGTAAATGTACGAGTATATTTGTTTGAACGCCGCGAGCTGCGGTACTTTGAAAGATAAAACCCAAAGTATGTTATTGCAGTAGAGTTAGCTCTCAAACGCGACGGTAAACAACTAAAATAAACATTCCCATATAACAATCATTTATTGGAATATTAGGACTGCACACGCTAGGTTATGTGATGGTTTTGGCTTCATTGTTGTGACTGTCATGTATACTTAGCGTGTATGGTCGGCTTAAGGAGCGATGTGGGACAAAAAAGGGTTTATTGATTTTTCCAAGTTTAGTAAGATATTTTTTCGAATTGAAAATCGAATCATATTGAATTACATTCGCTCCTCTGTTATTGAAATTATTTGGTCATAAACATATTAATTTGTTCTATTAACACTGATTAAGTAATAACACTAAATATTATTTATTAATTATACACATAAATATTTCAATTTCTTATTTCCATATAATTTATCCAGAATGTAGTACCACCTGGTGTCACATAGGTAGGTAATTATGTCTAAATGATCTTGTTTATCCGGTCATTTATTTCGCAATCGTTTGTGAAGTGAAGATTTAAATCGAATTGATCCGAGATAAGTTTTCGATTTTACCGTCCGTCGAAAACTCGATATGGTGATCGGCAAAAAAGGGGGTCGTTATAGAATCGAATTCGTTTCGAAGAATAACTGACTGATGAATGGGGGATCGCTTCGTCTCAATTTGGTTTATCGACATTATCGATCAGAACTCTCCTCACACCCTCGAAGCTAGTTAGCGAATCCGTTCACCCTTAAACGACGTATCCGAATTCGTAAATCATTCTTTCTGACATCTGTATGAGAAAGTGTGGCAGCGGTTATTCTTAACCTGCATCGATCGGTTGCACTCTAATCGAGATTCACTGTAGACAGGTGCATTTCCATGTAACGATATTGCATTGTCGCGTATAAATGTATTTTTCATAAATAAACTGTTTCTTTAAAGATGTTTGTATAGTTAAAATCACTTCTCGGTATGTTAAGCTTGATTTATAATGTTTTTTTCTCGATGTAACTAAAAGGTTTTTCTGTCGCGTACGCCTTCCAGTTGAACAAGAAATGACTCTCCGGGAGGTTCTGATCGGGCTGGTATGAATTATGCACGTCAATTGGGAGTAATAAACGTCGTCGTATGCGCTTGCGCCGTGACCCGCCATTAACCATTATTAAAATATTGCGTTGTAGGAGCTTCGCTATTCTCTCGCGTGTTTTATTATATGCGGCCAGCGGGCTCGGATACTGTCATCAGCTATTTAAGACTCTCATACGTTACGAATGTCTCGGCGAGTGTGTTGCGCCGCATTATTTACAAGCGTTGCGCATGGCTACGTTAATGCCAGCCTTGTTTGTCGAAAGGGTAACGGCTTAGATTAATGTCGACACACGTCGTCTCAGTTTATAATTCTAGGGACTTTCTCCCGACATTCCTGTATTTGCCGACGAAAAATAACGATTTTTTTTACAATGGTTCGCACCGCTCATTACACGAGCCGCCGCCGCGTCTTATTATCTGCCCGCGCGCAGACGTCGTTACTCGTCCCATCTCATCTCGGATGTTGCCTTCATTTAGAATCTCTCATCATGCCTTGCCTCGCCGAATTCGGAATCGACTCTCAGATAATCATAGGTATCGTGCCTCGGGCGATCTCTTTTATGAATCCCTAATACCAGGTTCACGGCATACATAATTGCTTCGAAATTGACAAAATTCCATAAGTTGTTAAGCTCGGTTGATAATATGATGTTCGTTTACAATGTTTTGTTAATTAGTTGCAACTTTGTAACCTCCCACAAAATATAAACGATATTCTTTCTTTCAGGTGTAATAACAACGAAAGAAGTTTTAGATAGAGAATTTAAATCATATTATTCTCTATTCGCTGAAGCAAAAGATCAGGGGACGCCATCAAAATCGACAAGAGTTCCTATATTAATAAAAATTTCTGACGTCAACGATAATGCTCCTGAAATAATAGATCCAAGAGAAGATGTGGTCAGTGTGAGAGAAGAACAACAACCAGGAGCGGAAGTAGCAAGAGTAAAAGCTATTGATAGAGATAACGGTGTTAATTCTTCCATAGTATACTCTATTCTGAATGAAAGAGATTCTGACGGTTTTGGAATATTTATTATTGATCCAAAGACTGGTGTTATTAAAACTAGTACAGGTACTAACAATTATTGTATGTTTTTTTTTTATTGTAGCTCGGCATGTGACAACACTCCGCCTGATGTAAAGCTAGAGTGCGGTCCATGAATGGAAACAACTGCTACTACAGAGAAACCTGTGCGGGCAGCAGTCGCCTCCACTATGCCGGCTTGAAGAGACGAACATGTACCAGCTATTGATAGTGCACACTCCTCTCGCTATATGTATAATAATAATTAAAATTCCGTAAATATTTTTTTGCCAGATTATTTATATGCCAAAATGAACAATAATAATGGTTCTATAATAATATAAAATATAATTATATTTTTATGATTGATGGAGCTACAATAAAATCTACACTGTCTTGACAACACAACTCTCATCTCCGGAACATGGATTTAAACCCTAGACCTCTTAGAAACTGACGACCTAACCACGGGAACATCACCAAATGCCATGTATTATAAAAGACGTACTAATAAGTTTTTCTTTTACAGTGTTAGATCACGAAGAAAGATCTATTTATCGACTGACAGTTGCAGCAACAGACCAAGGGAAACCACAAAGAAAGACTATACGTCAATTAAAAGTAGAAGTGTTAGATTTAAACGATAATAGACCTACATTTACTAGTTCTAGTATGTCCTTTAAGGTTAGTATTGTATAACATAATATTTTTAATGAAAGTCCGCTACTTTGTCCGTGAAATATGATTTTTTGACAAAACTGAGGTTCATAAACAAACTAAATATAATACTTAAAAAAGTGTACATTTTTTATAATATTTCTTTTGATCGTGCTGCATCATCAGGTAATCGTAAACCTTCCTTACAGAAGTTGTCACTGGCTACAAATATTAAGTTTTAAGTTCACCGTGCACTCCAGACCCAAATCTTCAAGTCTTCTATCTCAAATTTTAATAGAACATAAAAAACAAAATTAATTTCAGAGTTATATTTGTTCAATTGTGATTAATAAATTAATGTGTTTATTATGGTTTTTAGATTAAAGAAAATGCAAAAATCGGACACATAGTAGGCACTGTTTCATGCTGTGATAGTGATGTACAAGAAAATCTAGTTAACGGAAATATAGAGAAGCATATTTCATATTTTTTATTACCACTAACTAATGATCATTCACCTGGTACATTTGAAATAGACAGGAGAACTGGTTCATTAGTCGTGGCTAGACAATTAGATAGAGAAATCCAAGATGAATATAGACTAGAAGTAAGAGCATTGGACACTTCAGCTACAAACAATCCACAAAGCAGTGCTGTCACAGTAAAAATTGAAATAGTAGACATTAATGATAATGCACCAAAATGGCCTGAAGATCCAATTAAAATCGATATATCAGAAATAACGTCTATTGGCATGTCTATTTATAATTTTACTGCGCATGATGCTGATGCCGGAGTTAACGGAGAAGTTAACTATAAAATTGTTAATACCCTACCTTTGGATAATAATGTATTTAATTTAGATCCCCTGACAGGGACGTTAACTTTAAATGCTCCATTAGATTATGAAGCAATTAAAGAATTCTGGTTAACTATTGAAGCAACCGACATGGCAGCTGATTCGAATGACCGTTTGAAAACTGGAGCTACAGTACATATTGCAGTGCTTGATGCTAATGACAATATACCTAATTTTGTCTCAGCGAATAAACTTTTTGTGTCTTTGAATACACTTTCTGGGACAATATATCAAGCTTTAGCTGTCGATTTGGATTCAGGGGACAATGGAAAGATTTCATATTATATTTCTAATGGAAATGAAAATGGTTATTTTTCCATGGAGTACCATTCAGGAAAGTTAGGTCTTTCTAATAATTATGCTAATGACATTACAAGAGTGAGACCTGGACAATATAAATTGAACCTTACTGCATCAGATAATGGCGTTCCTTTTCCGAAACAAAGTCACATGACTTTGAATCTTTTTTTACAAGAATCTACGAATACTCCACCAAGATTTACTGAGGCTTTCTATAAAGTTAACATCAGTGAAGATATTCGTTCTGGGAGCTTTGTTGCGAGGATTATGGCTAAATCTCGAGGAAGTTCAGGTATATATTTGATGGAGTACTAACCTAATAATAAAACCTACAAAATAATTAATTAATCATTTACCTAACTTAACTAAAAATTGCAGAAATCTTATTTTCGTACATTATATTTTGAATAGTTTATCTTTGTTTATAATTAGGAGCTATTTACGACTTTTCCAAAAATCTCCAATATATATTAATATATAGTAATTTGTTCACTCAATGCCTGAATTAGTGTTTGTATTTATAAATGTTAATTTTATATTTATTTTAGGTAACCTAACCTACTCAATACCTCAAGGATTAGCTGATGACAAATTCACTATTGACGAAAAACGTGGAATTATTACGATAAATGGTCGTATAGACAGAGAAGTGAAGGACCAATACGTATTCCCTGTTTACGTGACCGATTCAAATGCATTCCAATCTTCATCTAATTTTGATGTGAGAACTGTCACTGTAAACGTGTTGGATATTAATGATAATCCACCTGTTTTTAAACCTGGAACATGTTATCCTTTGGCTGTACCAGAAAATAATGATGTTGAAGTTATTCATACGGTTGCTGCGACTGACAAAGATATTGGAGCTAACAGTGTTTTGACATACAGTATTACTTGTAAGTAATCGTTATATTTTTTGAAGAATGAAAACTATTTTATTAAAAGCATTGGTTATTAGCTACTAATGCTGCCTCGGAGTTTTACCATCACTGTCAAGTGTAACGACGGTGAAGTGATCTAGTAGCGTTACCCGTTAGCTTGAAAGTAATTGGTGGTACACTGGAATATTCTGCCCTATCAAGCAGATGCAATTGCTGCCTGCAAACTTTTCACCGTGATAGCAAATTATATAGAAAATCGAGAATTGAACTTATCATGTTTTCAATGTCTGTACTAATCACAAAAATAGCGTCCAAAGTACATACGAGTATAACATAGTTACATTGGTTAGAATTTAGTGTGGTTTGAACACGGGTCTCATTGATCCATCTTCTACCGCTAGACCACGGTCGCTTTTAGTATGTGCATGGTAATGTCAAAAAAATATAAAATGTAAAACAGTAATGTCTGCTTTGTCCTCATCTACAATACAACTATTTTCGTTCTATGTTTGTTTCTGAGTCTTGTTACCCATATATAGTGCAGGTATAATATGAAGTTTAAGGTCAGGGCCATTGTATGTAGATATTTCATTAAAAATAATGTTGTTTGTTTTTCTCTAGCTGGCAACGTTGGAAATAAATTCTCAATAAACTCGTCAACCGGTAAATTGACAGCGAAAACTTTAGACAGAGAGACCCAAGCACGATATCGTTTGACAATCACTGCTTATGACCACGGGACACCGATAGCTTTGCAAGGAGCCTGTAATATCACGGTCATTGTTGAAGACCAGAATGACAATGACCCTGTATTTGATACTGGGCATTATTCCGCTGCAATTCCAGAAGATGTGCGTTTAGATACGTCCGTTATTAAAGTTAGAGCTTCAGATGCTGATATGGGATTGAATAAGAAAATTGTATATTCATTGGCAAATGAAAGTCAAGGATTATTCAGGATTGATAATAGATCTGGCGTTATTTTTACTACTGGGTAAGTAAACTCCACCAAATATTATTACATATTCAAATTAGTATAAGATGATAATTAGGTTGAATTATTTTTCCAAACTTATATTTCTTCAAGTGTTAATGTGTATGGTGGGCAAACAAATCAAAAGAAGGGAACCTGTGTTTTCATTTTCCTTCCATAACCCCGTAGGAAGTTTCAGTAAATTTTTTTAGTAAACAGTAAACATTTTACTGGAGCAATTTTTGACTTGACTGTGACTTGTACTGACTGTTTAGTGTGATGAATGAATATTATTAACTTGATGCAAAAAATATGTATTTTACCACTGGCAAATTGTTATACGCCATATAAAACAAAAAAAAAAAGATAATTTTAATATTTCGTATCAACTTTTTTTTAAATTAAATTAAGAATAAGAATAATTAAAAGTGTATTTTTATTTCGTTTCATCTTATTTCCAGGTATTTTGATAGAGAAAAGCAAAATATTTACCACTTCGAAGCTGTAGCCACAGACGAAGGAAGATACATAGCTCGTTCTCAAAGAGTATCAGTTGAAATAACAATACAAGATGTAAATGATAATAAACCAATATTTACTAAATATCCTTTTAAGGAACAGGTGGCTTCATTAGCACCACCTGGCCAAAGTTTATTACGGGTTACAGCTACCGACAATGATATGGGGACTAATTCAGAAATATTATACGAACTCATTGATAGTTTAAATCAAAAATTTCGCATAAATCCAACAACTGGAGTTTTAACAGCCACTCAAAGTTTAGCCAGCGAAAATGGAAAGCTGATACACTTAAAAGTTATAGCCAAAGATAAAGGAAACCCACCCCAAAGTTCAATCGGATTGATTGAAATTAGAGTCGGAGAATCATCAGACCAGACTCCGATATTAAATTTCCAAAATTCCACATACAATGTAACAATACCCGAAAACCTCTCTTACGGGCAAAACGTATTACAAGTGACCGCATTGAGGAGTGATGGACGACGACAGAGGATCATTTACGAATTTGGAACCGGCAATGACCAATATGCATTCGAAATCGACTCTAACACCGGTGTCATTAGAGTCAACAATTCCGTGCAGCTCGACTACGAGTCTCATCCCGGTCCTAAAAGAAATCTCGTTGTAGTAGCGCGGACAGAAGGTTTTCCTGTCTTATACGGATATTGCGACGTTAAAATAAATCTCATGGACCAGAACGACAATGCTCCTCGATTTACGCAACAACAATATATTGCTAACGTCTTGGAAGGAAATACCAAAGGCGAATTTGTAGTTCAGTTGTCCGCTAAGGATAGCGACGAGGGAGTAAACGCCAGAATACTATATCACATTGTTGATGGAAATCATGATAATGCGTTTATTATTGAACCGGCGTTTTCAGGATCTGTTAAAACAAATATAGTTTTAGATCGTGAGATTAGAGAGACCTATAAATTGACCGTTATTGCGACTGATGAAGGTGTACCACAAATGACAGGGACAGCTACATTACGAATTAATGTTGTAGATGTCAACGATAATCAACCTACATTTCCACCATCAAACGTTATCTCAATTCCTGAAGGTAATTATTATTATTATTATTTTTATTCTAGCTCGGCATATAACAACTGCTACTACAGAGAAATCTCTACAGGCAGCAGTCAACTCCGCTATGCCGGCCTGAAGAGACGAGTATGCACCATCTAGATTGACAGTGCACACGCCTCTCGCTATACCTGGCTACTTTCAAATTGCTCCCGAAACGCGACAAGACAACACTTCACATTGTTATATTCGAAAGTAGTGGTACTACCCCAGGACGGCGGACTGGGTAAATAACCATCATCAGTCTGCCTACCACTATTGAACTCATTTCTAAACAATTCCTATTTAATTAAGAAACTCTTTAGCTGTCATGACCAATTGATCTTTCGTTAATATCCATCGAATTTTATGATATTATAACAAGACCTACAGTTTAATATTTAGTGATTGATTCCACTGCCAAACGTCTTTCCAGGCTCTCAAAGGTCAACTTATTTTTGTGAACAGTTTATTAATTCGTTTTTAGTTGAAGAGTTCACCATTCTTATATCGAATTATGAGTAAATTGTGCACGTATTCTCTTGTAAATAATCTAGCGAATAAATTGGGCGAAACAAAAGCTTCGAGGAGGTATTTTACATAATTTGTATTCTTATGTAAACAGGTCCTCTGCTTTTCGATTCGAAAACAGAGATTAAAATAAAAGGGAGTCATTTAAAATCAATATTTATTGTTTGGTATTTTTTTTTTCAAGTGTATGTTGTAGCAACGGTTTGCTGTTTAATTTTACTTTATTTTTTCTCATGGTATCATTGTACAGTAACAGAAATTTCGTTTTCGAAAATCTGGTTTTGCAGATCGTTAAAACGGCGATCGTTCTTCAAAACACTGTTAAAAGTACAGTCAGCATATCCACTTTTTTCTTCATGTCAATGTAGTCCAATTTTATATGTTTTTATTCGCATAATTCGTTTTGTTTTCGCACCTGGAAATTTTTCTTGCGTAGTATTTGTGGTTTGTCATGCCTCATGAAACGTGCATATGTGTCCGGATCATAAAAATCTAGCAACTGTCCTAGTTTATTGTCGTCTACGATTCAGTTTTTCACGTGTTATTTTATATTTTCAGGTGCGGAAGTTGGATCACTTTTAACATCAGTCACTGCAAATGATGTCGACACATATCCAGCGTTAAAATATTCTATAATCCAAGAAGATAATATATTTTCCATTGACCGGTATAGTGGAAAGGTTGTCCTAAATACGAAATTAGATTATGAAGCTGTGAAAATGTACACAGTGAACATAACTGCGTCTGATAGTGAACATATAGCCAAAACAACGTTAACAATCAAAGTTAGTGATTTGAATGACAACGCGCCTGTTTTTGAAGAAATTGCTTACAATTATGTTTTGCCAGGTATGTACATTTTTAATATAATGTATTTGGAGGTTAGTCCCTAAGTTATGGGCAATCAAAGGATAGCAGTCGTCACTCCTCATAGACCGCACTCTAACCTACCACGAGGCGGAGTGTGGTCACGTACCAGACTAATATATGTCAAAAAAAATCCGTAGTAACTATATTTGTAAAAGAAAACGATGAAAACAAAAGTTCCAAAAAGATAACAATTCATGATTCATTTTAATGTTCTGTATTTCGATTGCAACCTGCCACTACACGTGCGATTTATATGCAAACACTTTAATAAATTGGTAATTGGCTTCAGTATATTTATTTTACTTTTGTTTGTTCAGTCAAAAAATCAAGCAACTCAATGTACCATTCTTCGATTGTCGTTCATTAAATCATTTCAAAAAATTCCATCGCTAGAAAGAGGTGTTTAAAAATCAATAAAGTATCTAATAAAAAAATTGGTAAATTTACAGAGGGCATGGGTTCACTAGAAATTGGAACAATCAAAGCTGAAGACCAGGATACAGAAGATAATGGAAAAGTCAAGTACTCATTCTTAGAACCTTCTAAAGGATACTACATAGAGTCGGAAACAGGTGCAATATTCGTCAATTACAGCGCTCTACCAAGTAATAGAAGAGATACACTTCTAGCTGTTGTTGCAACTGATAATGGAAAACCGAATAAAAGCAGCGTGGCCTCTGTAAGGATTAGTTCCGGCGCTTCATCTGAAATTAAGCCTTTTATTGGACAGGATACTTACAGGTAAATATTAATTTATTTGATACGTTATCAAACTTAAAAAGCAATTGGAATTTACTATATATCAACAAAACTATTAAATTTCAGGATAACTGTCAATGAAGATACAGAAAAGGGCACATCCCTACTTCAAATTGGAAGCGTAAATGACGTTCTCAAGAAATACAATTTACAGTTTCACATCATATCAGGAAACGAGGCTGATCTATTCGACATATCCGTAGAAGGAGCATTAATTTTAACTAACAAATTGGACAGAGAAACTCAAGATTCCTATGTGCTAGGTCTAGCAGCCATTGAACAAGGAAAAATATTAGTGTACAGCCAAAATAAAACATCAGTTACTGTTTTTGTAACTGTTGCAGATGCCAATGATAATCCTCCAGTATTTTCTACTAAAGACTTTGAATTAAGTGTCAGTGAAAATGTTAAAATAGGATACACTCTTACGCAGTTAGTAGCTGCAGATGCTGATCTACAAGGAACACCTAATAGCGAAATAAATTATAATATAACATCTGGAGACGATGATGAACTATTTTATATTCATCCAAAAACTGGTGTTTTAGCTGTCAACAAAAGCTTAGACTACGATATTGGATATAATGAATATAAATTAGTAGTTGTTGCTTGTGATCAAGGAATTCCATTTTTATGTAATTTAGTTACAGTCAAAATTTCCGTGACAGATGAGAATGATAATACACCAACTTTCCCTGTAAATGAATATTTTGAGAGTATAGCCGAAAATGAAAGAGTTGGTACATCAATATTTACTGCGAGGGCTACGGATTTGGACAAAGGTCGATATGGAAAACTTAATTACTCCATAGTGCCCGCAACAGCTGGCTTTACGAATGATGACTCCTGGAAATTATTCCAAATTGATTTCACAACTGGTTTGGTTAATACGAATGCTGTATTTGATTATGAACAGAGAAATAAATACACATTTTCCATAAAAGCTTCGGATTCTGGTGGTAAAAGTTCAACAGTAAAAGTGAGAATAGATATAGAGAGTAAAGATGAATTTTACCCACAATTTACACAGAAAACTTACAATTTTGGCGTACCAATACCAAAATCTGGTTCATTGCATTCTGGTTTTATAATTGGACAAGTGACCGCTACAGATCGTGACAAAGGCATCGATGGCAGAATAGCATATCAACTATCAACTTCACATTCCTATTTTAAGATAAACAGAACTACTGGTGTTATTATTTTGAAGAAGAAAGCTGAAACATTATCCAGTCTGTTTGGGCAAGACAAATCTATAAGTTTGGTTGTAACAGCGAGTTCCGGAAGACAAGGTTCTTTAACAAATAAAACTGCAGTAGAAATACTACTCGATCCAACAGCGATTGTGTCTGAAAATGCAATTTATAACGAGAGCGCATCTGTTGCGCCTGGCAGCGGTCTCTCAGATTGGGCGTTAGGACTGCTGATCGCATTCATTTTTATTATAATAATTTTCGCCGCTGCATTTCTATTTTTGCACATGAAAAATAAACGTCATAAGAAAATTAACAAGCCTGGATTAAATTCAGAAGGAGTTGGAGCTTCAAATAGCTATGTAGATCCGAGTGCATTTGATACAATTCCTATTCGTGGCAATGGAGGCGGTCCTAATCAATTCGCTCCACCAAAATATGATGAAATACCACCATACGGGCCCCACACGACTAGTTCTAATTCTGGGGCACCTACTACTTCTGAGCTGTCCGGATCAGATCAGTCGGGTTCTAGTGGACGCGGTTCAGCTGAAGACGGTGACGATGGAGAAGATGAGGAAATAAGAATGATTAACGAAGGTCCTTTACAAAGAGACTCTGGGATTCATCGGCAAACTGACGGAGTGGACGATGATAATCTGTCCGATGTATCAGTACATAATACTCAAGAATATCTAGCTCGACTCGGTATTGTAGATAGCGGCACAGGAGGTGCTGCTTCGACTTCTTCGAGAAGATGTTCAGAAAATGTAACCAATAAGGAAGCGATGCTTCATCATGGCAACATTGATCCGATGCACATCTTTGATGAAGATACTAATAACGAAAATGATATAACTAATTTAATTTACGCCAAACTAAATGAAGTTACGGGTAGCGAACGTGGTAGTAACGCCGATGACACTGCTGCTGTGGTGGAGAGAGCGATGGCATTAGGTGCATTCTCTAGCAATGGAGGTGAAAACCCAGTCGTTCCCAATCAAGGTCCTTCGATGACCGGGAGTCTCAGTTCGATCGTACATTCTGAAGAAGAATTAACGGGAAGCTATAATTGGGATTATTTATTAGATTGGGGTCCTCAATACCAACCTTTAGCTCATGTGTTTTCGGAGATAGCTAGGTTAAAAGACGATGCGGCGTCGTTACAGAGCGGTAACAGTGGTGCGTCGAGTGTTAAGAGTAAAGGAACATTACCCAGTGGAAAGACAATTCCTCCTCCTTTGTTAACGACAGTAGCTCCGAGAAGTTGTCCGGCGCCATCTTTGTCGTGCAGACAACCTCAGCATTTACTGCCGAGGTCGCCTATAAGCCACGATGTTCCTGGAAGCTTTTCCGCAGCTACAGCTATGTCGCCATCGTTTTCTCCTTCTCTTTCTCCTTTAGCTACTAGATCTCCATCAATGTCGCCTCTGGTTGGGCCGGGATTGCCGCCTGTACCCGGTAATAGAAAAACTACCCATTCTACTTTAAGGTTATGAAATTAATTTGTAAATGTGTTATGTACATATCTTTAGCCGAATTGTTGATTCGTTTTGGTTTAAACTATTTATTTTGTACCGATATAATCGGTTGTTACTATTGTCAAGTTTTTAATGTATTAGTAAAATGTGAATTTGTAAAGAGTGCGTGCAAAATGTGAGTCAAGAAATTTTGAATGGTGTTAACTGACAAGCTCGTTTCAATGTAACGTAACACGTTACGATGTGAGCGTTCTCTCACAACTCTCCGTACAACTCGGAGGTTAGTCCGACATATCGAAATGTTCTTCTGGAAAATAACACTAGTATTTAAAACAATCAGCAATGCTGTAACGTATTAAGTTCGCCGCGAATGGTACGTTACGATGAAATGCTCCGGTCTGTCGCCAGCCTAATAATTATCTAAGAACCAAACTGACTGTTTGACATGTTCCTGCATTTTGGAAGCACTCTCTATTTTGGTACTAATTTTACATAATATAATGAAACATTTAGTACCTATGTATAAATTAGAATTGTGACATTTTGAGCATCAGGTTGTATTAAAAAAAATGCTCGTAGTGTTAAATAAACGCTTATTTACCGATTTTTCCGGTAACTGTAAATTTTCTGTACATAATTAATGTAAAAAACTTTAGTTTTTATTTGTATTATAAATAAACAAAGACTGCCATGTTTTTTTTACTATACATAAAAAAAGCTTTACTTTATATTTTAAGATTGATTAAGGGTTGTAAATTATCTTCATAATTTTTTTTTTTGCAATATTTCTTTAGTAAAAAAATGTACTTTTATCTAGAGACATTGTTTAAATGTAAATCTGTGATTTTTTATTAGGCCATTTTTGTTATTTTATAAATAGAATACAACTAATGTTGCTTAGCTGAGAACTGATTACGTGCACGTTTATATAATATTAGAAATTCGCGGCGACCACGATGAATTGATTGATGAATTAACGCATCCCTCGCGAATAAAAATAAACGCGATCGTATTTCATATCCACTGCTTGAAATATTTAACGAAATGTGCGCGTAAAATTCGTACAGCAAATAATTGATTCCATAAAAAGATATTATTTGGATCGATAATAAATAATTTTATTACCCAATTTTATGGGTTTTCGTCGCCTTGTTTACAATGTATTTTTTGTAGTTAATGTATAGTTTTAAGCAAAGGACTGTTCTTAAATTTGTAAACCTTAATAAAGGTTAATAAAATATTTAATTTGTTTTATTTATTTTGTACAAATAACAAAAAAGCATAAGAGTAACAAAAATTAAGAAATTACAAACGCCCCAAACCAAACCTTTATATTTTTAAACTCAGGGCAGGTACGCAAGCTGTACCCTGGCAGGGCGTGATCAAACGCCTATTATGAATAAAAATATATCCGGGTGTAAACCTGGGTTGTGAACTCCTCAAGCCGGCACAGTGTCGATGTCTACCGACTGTCTTAAATAGAGATTGTCGTCCATCAAGTTCAATTATTTTGAATTGTTACCTGGTATGTGGCGAAGTATAGGGAAAAATAAACAACACATTTTTTTACTGATTTTTTTTAATATCACAGTTCAAACAGTAAGAAACTACAAAAGGCTGTTTGCATTTCTGTGCATTCTATCTAATTAGCAACAATGCTCATTTATTCATAAAAATATTCACAATAATCTGAGCTTTATAGATTTTTGTTCTTATAATTTTATAAATCCCATACATTTTTATGACTAAGTGAGTTTCTTCTTTTATTCTAAATGAGGCCTGGCCAACCTATACGATGACGTCACAGCGGACCGCGGGTAAAAATGATTTTAAAGGATTCAAACACCAAACCAATAAAACAATATATGTATAGGTATATTTTTTCCAATACTTTTTTAATACCTGTACTGTACTGTAGTGCAGCACAGGCACTTAGCGACCAAACTACACAATATAGTTGCATTGGTACCGGCCAGAATATAGCGACGTTTGAACACGGATTCATCGGTCGTGAGGTCCGTCCTCTTCTACTAGACCACGGCAACTCAAAATTTACGATTTCAAAATATTTTTTATGCCATTTGATAATAGCGTAACCTCTAATGACGATAGCGGCTGGACCGCATGTTAGCCAGGCCTGGTAATCTAAATTTTACTGCGTACCTACCCGCATTGTAATTACGTAATATATTTGAGCAGAAGGCCGTGAGAATCGACTTTGGCCTCTACTTCAAAGCAAATTATTATTAATTAATTTTTTTCCAAAATATATTCTGGAATTAAACGAATTATTCATGGGATCCCTAAATAATAATTCAGGCGTTTGAATCGCAGTAAAAACTCAGTCAGCAATAAATAAAAATACTCTCGACTTCCAAAAATATATTTTGGAAAAAATAATATTTCCGCTATTATAAATATATTCTAAAATCTACATGTATATATATCAAGAAAATCCTAATAAATCCATTCCTTATTCCACTGGAGCGTGAAGAAAAACACATTATAATTACAAGTAAAGCCCTACAGACACCGTGAGTGGCAAATGTGTACCAGACACAAAAAAAAGAACAATATGCTGACACTGTCACACATTTCGTATATGAATTCCTTCTTTTGTTTTCGTGTTGGTCCATGTCTGCCACATATGGTGTCTGAATCGAACTTTAGTCGTTACGCTCCAATAGATGTCATAGGGCGTACAATGAGATAATTAGGAGGTTTTTAAAGAAACCCTTAGGTTTTGGGGTGACTACCAAAGGATCCCGACCATGGTACGCCTCTTAATTAGATGAATTAAATTATAATTAAACTACATAATTTTTATATGACTTTGATATAAAATTATACTAGTTATCTTCCCACGACTTCCTACGGATTAAATTTAATTATGTGAATAAAAAAGGGGCTAATTGGATCAAAATACAAGGGGTAATAAGCAAAGCGCGTTAGCTTTTGCCCTCCGCCAGGCTTGACTCGTGAATCCGAGTTACTGTAATTAATACATACGTAATTAGTATATACTTATACGTATACTCTTTAAGATCCAGTTGAATCTTGATCCATTTAGCATTTCAGTATAATAAATTATTTATTGCTTTTGCGTCACGTCTTATTACAATATTTCCCTATCTGATATAAAACATAGGCAATAGGCGTTGTATTTTACAAAACTATCTAGAATTAGGCATATTGAGCAGGTATAGCGGAGGCGACTGTTACTTGCAGACACTATTTTGGTAATAATTGTCCGCGCTTATGGTCACACACCGGACTGTTAGTTTACAAAATGGGACAAAAATCGTATGTTTTACAAAGGATGTTGTACAAAAACTTTAGGCGCAAATACAGATATTGCCTTTTTCGGTTTTTATCCGCTCGTTAAGACGCTGTATCTGAACTAACACGCGGTTAAAAATTATAACAAGATGTATTTCTTTACTGTTCACACTTTGATGCTACAGGGATCCTATGACACTCTCTTCTAATTAAACAAAAAATTAAATATTAAATTAATTAAGTCTAATTTTTATAACATATACTTATATTAAGTAAGTTTAAAGATCGAGTGAAAGAGCCTAAATTGTGAAGTTCCAAAGATATTTTGTAAGGGCGTGTATCCGCTACCGTTGCTCGCTAATCGTGTAACGTGTACCCTACAGCCGCTCGATGTAATGTAACTAA
This sequence comes from Tinea pellionella, assembly GCA_948150575.1. Lineage (NCBI taxonomy): Eukaryota > Metazoa > Arthropoda > Insecta > Lepidoptera > Tineidae > Tinea > Tinea pellionella. The sequence continues at coordinate 8,409,479 of OX411252.1, forward strand.
TGGTTATGTAGTTACGAGCAGTTGACACCCTAAGGGTCGTTTGCATCAGAAGGCCGGTTAAAGTAACTTTAACTGTTACTGATACGCTTACTTTAACCGTTACGAGTTGCACCATCGTCGCGCCTGTCATTTTTGACGGTTGCTTTAACCTTAACACTAACCAGCGAATCTTGGCTGGTTAAAGTTAAAGTAATCGTCAAACAAATATTACTAACGTCAAATGTATGAAAAGAAGCCAAATATGTTTTTCTATTATTTTTCGAGATCAGCCACCCTTTTAACGATAACAATATGAATTTACACGATATTACAACGCGTGTGGAGTAAATATAAACGTTTAACGGTCGTCGTCGCCGTAAATGTAATAGTTAAAGTTACTTTAACCGGCCTTCTGGTGCAAACGACCCTAAAGATTAAACTCGATCTTTGGTACCTACATTTGGTAAGTGGGAGAAAAAGTTAGGAAAAAGACGAAAATAATAATTCAGTCTTCCTTTATTTTGGAGTTAAAATAATAATCGATAAACGTGTTTGTAAAACGCAATCTCACTCTTATTGGAACATAAAAAGACCGATTGTACTAAAACTTCTAAAAATCAGCCTTTTTGGGGACGTTAAAATATTTTAAGAGGATAAAAAAAATGTTCATAAAAATTATATGTATGTAATTTTTCACATCATCCCTCAAACGCAAAATAACTAATAAACAATACAGAATGGAATTTAATCTGAAACTACAGTAGGGAGAAAGATGACGCTGAACAAGAGCGTGCCTCAAGTTCAATCAATATCTATCAATGACTATAAACTTAGATTAAAAACAGACGCACAACTAGATGCACTCACCCACACAGTTACAGTACGTACTCGTTGACACAGTATGTCAGTTAGACCTAGTTTACGGGGTACATTTTTTAATCGTGCGTCACGTATTTTCCTCTTTTTGTTTAAATCTAAGTCAAAAACACAAGTACAGTAAAAAAAAGAAAAAAGGAAAAACAAAAAGAAAATCTCTTATCCAAATATTAATTATTGTCATGTTGACACCCCAATAGGAACAAATAAATCTCCAAAAAACAATATAAAAACTTCAATGTACCGATATGTATCTATGTATCCAGTGGCAGCGTTAGACCACATTTACAATGTTGCCAGACGACTCTTGACAAATAGTACGGAAATAAATAAGAATATCTGTGTAACTTTAATTGTATTAGTTGCTCACTAGATGGCGTTAGAGTTGATTTAGAACGTCAGCTGAATTTTTTACAACATTTTTGCGAGGTCCCCTCAGGCGCGGTTCTAACGGGCGGTCGCCTAGCGCTGCCACTATATCTTCAAGTGTATTTAATTTTGCAAATTGTGATATAAGGATTCTTACCCGGAACACACAGCAATGTAATTTCACCGGCCAACCAATAAACAAATTTTTAAGTAAAACATTTAAGAATCAAAATAATTATCCTAAGGTATGGCAGTCACTAGTTAATAATGATTTAGTAAATTCACAAAAAGAATATTGTCTACAAAGGCAGCTTAACGTTATTACTAAAGAAAATAAAAAAGTTTTTTTATTATAGCTCGGCATATGACTACACTCCGTCTGATGTTAAGCTAGAGTGCGGTCCATGAACGGAAACAATTGCTACTACAGAGAAATTTCTACAGACAGCAGTTGCGTCCGCCATGCCGGCTCAACGTGAAAGCCATGCGTCCATACATTTTGTTTTACAACATTGTTTGAAACATAGTAATATATTCTGTGCCGTAACTATTTGTTTATTATAGTGATTTGCGATAATAATTAGTGCTGAGATAGTTATAAAATTACTTAATTTCAACATAAATCTGCTATGTTTCAAACAATGTTGTAAAACAAAATGTATGGACGCTCAGGTGTTGGCTTTCACGTTAAGGAGACGAATCAGCATTATCAGATTGACAGTGTAAGGTCACTTCACGGGTGGTGGTACCATTCAAGCACGGCAGACTGGGCTAATAACCATCATCAGTCTGCCTACCACTAGGCAACCAAAGTATATATAACATAGTTACATTGGTCAGAATTTAGCAAATATGGAGTTTAAGTTGTAAACGAAATGTTTTATTGCTGACTGTACAATGTAATAACAATCTTACGTTTAATTTATTGCAATTGGTTTTAGATCGGTGAAATCACTATGCAAGTTGAAAAAAGTAGGATTAACATCAAAAATGTTATTTAAAAAAATGTCTGAAAACGGGTCCTTGTATGAAACACTAAACCTAGTATTCTTAATACTAAAAATGCCTAGATTAAAATTTAACATTGTCTAAGTGTCCTACATGAACATGATAAGTTAATTGAGTGCTTGAAAATTTTTTACACGCAAAATCTAGGGCAGGGGTGCGTGGCTAAGCCATACACAAAACTTTGACAGTCTATGGATTTTTTAATTTTCTTTTATTTATTATATATTTTTTAATTTCAAGCACTCAATTAAAAAACATGAAGAAAACCCTACAATTATATTAATAGTGCCTTTACTACGCAGTAATAAGGTTAAATAACAATCTACTCTGAATATCGTGGGCTTATTTTTATATTAAAATCGGCAAAACTACTGTTTTACCTAGGTCGCCCGTTGGACCGACATGTTGACAGGATAAATGTCAAAAACTAGCGATGCGCGGGAAAATAGTTTTGTCTGTGTTGCCATTTAAATAAGTGTAAAAAATGGTTTTTACTCAACTAAAGATTAAAAGATATTTTCTCATAAAAATAAGCCCAAGAAAACATTAAAATTCACAGCTTACTTTTTTGCACACTTCGGGCTTCTATCTTTTAATATATAATATAATATTTATTTATATAATATATAGGTATATTAATATACGCAATAATATAATATAGTTCGATTCGATGTCAAATATTGGTGTTAAATTTGACGTTTTTTATCTATGGTTAATTTTTAATAAATAAATAATTGATGATTAGAAAATCTCCATAAAAACGATTTTAACGATAGAATATCTCGTTTTATTATTCCCCTTATAAAAGAAAAATACACAGTTTTAACTAATTAGAAATTCAATTGCATTTTTTAATTTTGATAGCGACACAAAACGTCTAAAATATTGAATCGTAAAAAATCACGGTTATAAAAATTTACATCACAACGTACTATTTAAAATTTGGAATCAAAATTAAATACTTTGTGAATAATTTTGAAAAAGTTAAAAAAAAAAGATTTATATGCAATCGTATACAAAACTGTTAAAAATTTAACGAAAAATTTTTGTTAATACATAATAACTACATCTACATATCTAAAAAGTATCTTTTAAAAACAGAGATTCCCAAACTTTAAATAAAACCTTTAAACGTCACTATTGAAAGTAAAATTAAATAATAAAATCAATATCCTAAATAATTTGGAAATTATTTTAAAAAAATTAATCGCTTTACTTGGCTGTATGGGATTTGTCCCCTTTGCCTTCTCAGAAGAGGAGAACATAATTTTAAAAAATTAAAATAAAAGTATGTAATTTTGTACATACCAATACTAATCTGAAATGAAAATTTCTCTCTGTGCTCCTATTTAGGCGTCTAAGCGTTTTTATCAGAAAAGTACATACATTGGTACTATTCTGGCATCGATTTGTTATTAACACCAAGACATTGTTGTTAACTAAATATGTTTGACAGGACTATCATTTTTAGTTGCATTACTTTGTAAATGCAGATCTATAACCACTTCATCGGTTTTCTTCAGCGGCGTAAGAACTCCCACTTCAATTTCTGTGTTCGGTGTCGGAATATGACCATTGGCTATTACTGGTTCCTGGAAAATATACAAGACTAACTATGTACATGAAGTTCACGAGCGGGGACTGCTCTCACAGTCTCTACGGTAAGCTATAGTCCGCAGCAGTTGCCTCCGCTGTGCCGGCTTGAGGAGACAAATGCTCATCATACAAGTAGACAGTGTAGACTCTCGTTATAACTGGCTACTTTCAAACTGATCCCGAAACATGACTGAGTCACTTCGCAGGTTACATTTGAAAGTGGTGTTACTACCCCAGAACGGCAGACTAGGCTTCTAACTATCATCAGTCTTCAAACTACAATTTTAAGCTACTACAGATAAACGGCCGAATTTTTGTCCTCTCTGGGCCTAAAGTATAAAAAAGAACCAAACGACAGTTATCAGTTGATCGAATTGAAAACAAAATATACTTTTTTTTTTCTTTTTGTTTTATATGGCATTATAACAATTTGCCAGTGTCAAAGTAAACATTTTTGCATCAAGTTAATAATATTGTGCATCACGAGTCATTCATTCATCACACTAAACAGTCAGGTCAAGTCTCAGTCAAGTCAAAAATTGCTCCAGTAAAATGGAGATTACTGAAACTTTCTACGGAGTTTTGGAGGGAAAATAAAAACACAGGTTCTCTTCTTTTGAATTATTTACCCACACTTGCGCACGTTCACGAACACTTAATGGTTAATAATCCCCCATTATTACACATTAACACTATTTAATAATTCAAAACAGATAACCTGACGTCTCAAGATGGCCGCCAAAACTCAACAAAATATATGCGGTTTGACGTTCCACTGTCACCCAAATATATATAGAATGTTCTAGAAAGTTTTACAAATTTCTGTTTATACATTTACTAGAGTATTTCTTAATTTCAATTCGTTAATTAATTAATTAATTTGATGTGATTAAATTTATAAACACCGTATGTTTAATGGTGAAATAAGTCTCTCAATATCTGAGATAGAAATCTACAATATCTACGTTAAAACGGATTCCTAAATAGATTTTCTTAAACATGCGATGTATTTTAACCCGAGCAACGCCGGGTTTCGTCACTAGTCCCATATAAAATGTTTTCGATTCAATTAAATTGATAACTATCAATTGACTTTTGACTTTAGCCACATTAGAGTGTTTGGCGCGCTTTTGCCCGGGAAGGTTGACGTGTTTTTTATCCCTTTCCTTAATTAGTTTAGTGATTTTCATTGTGTAAAATTGGTGTTATTTTATGCTGCGCGTGAGAGTAATTCTGGAAACATTAAAATTCCCTCTATGTTAGGCACCGAAATCGGTTTTTTTTTGGTGGTTATCCCACGCCGTGAAAACGCTCATATTGTGACGTGACCGGGTGAATTGCCGCCAAATACTCCAAGGAAACATCAAGAATTTACTGCTCGGCATTGGCAGAATTGTCGTTGTTATGACATCTGAGGTCATTTACCAGAAAAATAAGACTTTAGCCACTGTGTATGTGCGAAAGAAAATAGTATAATATATAATTACCAAAGCCGCAGCATCGCACGCCATGAGTTCCTTCTTCGATAAATGTTCAACCACAGCCGCAGCGTAACAGTCACCAAGCATGTTATTTGTAGTGCGTATACGATCACTAGAAACAAAATAATAAAATATTCATATAGTACTAACCAAACTTTATGGCGGCCCCGAAGTTAGGCACGAGTCGCTGCGAAGTACACAAATTGAGGTATCAATAAAATCAAAAACGGGTAGGTCCACATGTTTTTTTTTTATTGTAGCTCGGCATGTGACAACACTCCACCTGATGTAAAGCTAGAGTGCGGTCCATGAATGGAAACAACTGCTACTACAGAGAAACCTGTGCGGGCAGTAGTCGCCTCCACTATGCCGGCTTGAAGAGATGAGCATGTCCCATCCAGATTGACAGTGCACACTCCTCTCGTTATATCTGGCTACTTTTAAACTATTCCCGAAACGCGACAAAGTCAGACGCCTAATGTTTGGTCTATTAAAAGTTAGATTTGTTTTGTTAATAAATAATAATTAAAACTGAATTGAGTTTGAGCTGACATGTAATCCGAACTCGCGCCCTCTGCTATGCGTGTTATGACCGCTACACTATCCATACCCTCGGCAGTTCTTCCAATGAATTGATTTGAAAAATCAATACCAATACAAAATTAATAAGTAAGTACTCACACAAACCAATCGACTGCGAACAGCAATGAAACGTCATGGGCTGGAGCGTCAACAGCAGCTAACACGACCAGCAATAGCACCATCGCAGCCGACGGTACTGACGCTGATGACACTGAGGCTGCAGTCGACGTTAGACTGGAGGAAAATTTATAGGTTATTAAAAAAATCACGACATAACGTGCTAATCTTAGAAACTGTTGTGAAGATAGGAGTGTGCCCTGTCAATGTCAAATGCACATTGGTCTCTTCGAACCGGCATAGTGGAGGCGACTGCTGTCTGGCGACATTTCTCTGTGGTAGCAGTTGTCTCCTTAGTGTGGTTTCATGTCGAGCTACATTAAAAAACAAATAAGTATTTTTATCGGTTATTTTTCTAATTAATTTTTTATTAATCCAAACTTTATCTCTATTAAGGTTTTTCTGTAGATGATGATCTTTTTCTATGGAATTTTCATCATAATTTTTTTTTTCAGTATTTGATTCGGTTTCAGAAAGTCATTGTGCTACAGACAAATATATACCTTTAACTATATCTTACTTTTTCAAACACGTTATATGACCACACTTCGTCTAATCTTAAGTTAGAGTGCGGAGAATGTTAAGGCTATACTTACAAAACTGTACAGAGTTCACCAAATCCAAGTTCAATATTGTTCATTTGACAGATGAAGACACTCGCCACGGAGAGGAATAAGGCTGTACCATCCATATTGATGTTGCAACCGATTGGCAAAACAAATCGAGTGATTCGTGGATCTACACGAAGTTTGCCTTCCATACATCGAAATGTTACAGGCAAGGCTGCTGCACTGAAAAAAAAAAATTCATTAAGGCTGGAATATATGTGAACTGCGCTAAAACTGAAGGGGATTAAAACCTTTTTTCTCCATAACCCGTAACGAAATTATCTTAAAAAATATATATATGTTAATCTACACTATGAAACACTATGAAAACATGTCCAAAAAAATGTTTTAAATATTAATATTCATGCAAAGTAACCCCTGTTTTAGAAATATAAAACCATTTTTCTTCTAAACTATTAATAGCTAGGTTTTTTTTTATTCATCATGATATTAGACAATACAATACCTAGGGCATCTTCAATTTATTTTTTCAAATTATTGTTATTCATTATTTTTTTTAGAATAGAAGATCTTTTATTTGTCACAATACAGATGTTTTTAGATTTATACAGGGTGAGGTGACAAAAGGGAAATCAGCTCAGCATATGCTCTGGCAGATGTCAGAGCGCTGATTATCAGCTGACACCGCAGGAAGTGGCAAAGGGGCAGTGATAGGGAAGAGGTGTAATAAAATAGTTATGGAAAGTAGTTTGTATAGGAACGATAAAATGAATAAATAGAGAATTTTTACATAAATCAACACACAATCGCGGGAGCAACCCCTCTGTCGCCCAATAAATCAGTACGGGACGAGTAAGGTCAACGGTGTATATTCAGCTCTTAATGTTTCCTTTTATTGCCAATTATCAATACCTATGCAATGAAGTTTAAAGAGAAGCCTTATTAAGTCTCTATATGAAATATTTTTTAAGCTTCCGTGGATTGTGGGCCTTAAACACTTTTGTATTACAATTTCAGAACAATATTATCTATAGTAACCGTACTCCATCTGATGTTAAGCTGGAATGAAATCCATAGCGGAAACAATTGCAACGACGCCGCGACGGATAAATGTCTTCAGGTAGCAGTTCCCTCCGCTTGCTTGTTTAAGACAAATGTGCACCATCCATCGGCAGTGCACGCTCCTCTTATTATGCTCTAGTTTCAAGCTGATATTAATGTAATATTTAAAAATATATACCAGAACTTTAACTAACCGTTTAATTTTAAATAATGTAAAGTAAAGTACCTAATATATTTTAAACTCACGTCGAAGCAGTGGCGCTTGCAGTCAACATTGGATGGGAGAGACTCCAATAGAACTTGTATGGATTCTTCTTTAAGAACAAAAAGTAGACCAGTTGCATCACCATAAGCTGATAGAAGAATACACCAGTTGCAACAGTCGCTATGAACCACGCCAACTGAGACATTACTTGGCCTAGATAAAACATTTCATAAAATATGTTACTAATTATCAGTTATTTCTTATTAATTTTTGGCGCTAATTATGTTAATTATGATCAAAATTCTATAAAAAAAATCAATACGCACACAACAGCCTACTGAGATGGGAACAGAACTCATACCTTCCGTCATAAGAATACCATAAGAATGACCACTGAACTAAATATTTTAAGCACACACCATTAGTACCATCAGTTTCAAGTGTAACAACCATTTTGTGATCAACCTGGAAGTAGCCGGCTACTTCCGGATAAATATCCGGATATAACGAGAGGGGAGTTCTGTTAACCTAGACTGTGCCCATTTTCCTATCAAGCCAGCATAGAGGAGGCGACTGCGGACATTTTGCTGTAGTAGCAGTATTTCCGCTCATGGATTGTCTTTAACTGAACACCAGGCGGAGTGTGGTACATTTCGGAATACTGTAAAATATAATTTACTCACCAACATTACTAACACCAAGAATCTTTCCAGCGATGACACTGCTGACTCCGACAGGAGTAAACCACATAACTCCGGTAACCATTTTCATTATAACTTCAAATATAGCTTGGAAGAAGTCGATGACAACCTGGCCCTTAGTTCCGAGGGTTCCTAACAAACTTCCAAACACCAGACAGAAGAAAACCAGGCCAAGAGTGTTGGTACCCGTCCTATTGGTAAAAATAAATTAATTTATAATAATTATGGATAGCGCACACTCCTTTCGCTATACTTGACTACTTTCAAACTATTCCCGAAACGCGACAAAGTCACTTCACGGGTGTTACATTCGAAAGTCTACCCCAACACGGCAGACTGGACAAATAACCATCATCAGTCTACCTACCACTCTTTAATAGTGCCTATAGGCACTGAGAGAAAGTTACATTGGTACCGGTCAGAATTAGCGAGGTTTCGAACACGGGTCTCATCGATCGTGAGTTCACGCGTCTCACCGCTAGACCACGGCCGCTCTTGAGTGTGTTGTTCTGTGGCTCGCGTTTCTTAAACCGTGACTTACAGACCTCAGACAGTGCCCATCATTTGAACTTTCAGAGGCAAGGTATTGCATGTATCTTTTAATAAATCAATTTAAGGGTTGCAGGCAGAATAATAAAGGTTATTATAAAATTTAATGCAGTTATTCCCAGAATGTAATATTTTTTAAATCAAAAATTTAGTTGAAAATAAAAGATTACCTGTAAGATATAACGCGGACAAGTTCTTCCGGTGAAGTATCATTTTCAGTAATATTTTTAGTAAAAAAGCTTTGAGGTTGCGTATAGACTGTATGAGCTTGCTGAAATGCCGCTTGGACTATGTTATCCGGAAATATATTTCTGAAAGTAATAATAGTTTTATATTATTCTATTAAAAAAAAATTACTAATGAGTCATAAGGTTAAAAGGTTAGAAAGGCCAATTTATATACTTATATATGTATATCTATATTTTTACAATACAATACAATTGTCACGCCTTTTTCCACAGGAATAGGCAGAGACAACGGAACGCCAATTCTATATTTTTATAATTGTCAAACCTTTTTGTTATATCAACATTTGTTTCAAACCTAAAATGGACCCTTCGACGAAGTAAGATTTAAAAATAACATACCGTCCCAAATCCAATAAACTGTCCAAGATATTGTGATCCCTTTTGCTCTCCAAAGTAGGCCCGAATTCGTCCTTTAATTCTGGTCTGCCTGGGTGAATAAGAACAGCCAAAGCTAGGCCAAGGAATGCATTAAACATCGAAGTCAGAATGAAGTAGAGAAGGGTTCTGACTGCTATTTTTCCACTCATTTTAGCATTGAGGCTTGCAGATCCGGCAATAAGACTCGCGATGATCAGAGGAAGAATCATGAGCTTGAGTACTCGCATGAAGAGTTCACCAGGGTAAGAGATAAGCATTAATGCGTCAGGGCCGAGATGGTAGGGACGAAGACCAAAACCTGAAATGTAGGTATTACTAATACTTTGACAGTCAACAACAAAATGTACATGCAATTATAACTTTTATAGTCTATCACATACTTATAATATATACTGTACGTTATTGTACGCGTTATGTGGACAAATACCAATGTTAAGCTAGACGTAGTTAGAAGTAGACCATGAGCAACAATTTCCGCAGTCACCTCTTCTATGCCGACTCGAGAAACAAAGTATATAATCTCGTTATAACCGGCTACTTTATAAACAGTTCCCGAAACGCGACTAAGTCACTTCATGGTTTGTAATTGGTGATACTACTCCAAGACGGCAGACTGAGCCATAATCAGTCCACCTATAAGGGTCGTTTGCACCAAAAGCCGGTTAAAGTAACTTTAACTATTACTTTTACATTTACTCCACACGAGTTGCACCATCGTCGCGCCTGTCATTTTTGACGGTTACTTTAACCTTAACAGTAACCAGCGAATCTTGGCTGGTTAAAGTTAAAGTAATAGTCAAATCAATGTTACTAACGTCAAATGTATAAAAAGAAGCCAAATATGTCTTTATATTATTTTTTCGGGATCAGCCACCCTTTTAAATTTACACGATATTGCAACGCGTGTGGAGTAAATGTAAACGTTTAACGGTCGTCGTCGCCGTAAAAGTAATAGTTAAAGTTACTTTAACCGGCTTTTGGTGCAAGAGAACCAAAATTAAATATAAATGAATATATTATCGAATTTAAAATCAATTTGCTTTGGTATATATTACGATATCAAATTATACATTAACGTGAAAACCAACACCTGAGCGTCCATACATTTTGTTTTGAAATATAACCAATATAAAATGTTTAAAATATTTAAAATGCATTTTATATATACTGTTTGTTTATTATAGCGATAATAATTAGTGCTGAGAAAGTTATTAAATTACTTAATTTCAACATAAATCTGCTATGTTTGAAACAATGTTGTAAAACAAAATGTATGGACGCTCAGGTGTTGGGTGTCATGTTAAGTAAATGAATTAAAAGTTGGCAACAATTTAGAGGTCATAATCCTATACATTTTTACATAACTATACATAACCCTCCTACGTCAAGAATAGCCTTAAAGCTTTTCATATCGACCCAACAAATTAAAGAAAAGATACGGTAGATTTGAAGATAGCGTGATTTGTTACGTAATGTTACCATTCAAGGTCAAACTATAAATACATACAGCTAATATAGTAATTGTAAATTGAGTCTAGGCTTCAGAGAATTTCGTCATACCCGTACGATTGATAGCAAATGTTGAAATTATGTTAATGCAGAATAAATAGACTTCTAACGCAATATACATGCAAGGATGGTAGGTAGACTGATGATGGTTATTTGTCCAGTCTGTCGTCCTGGGGTAGTACCACCACTTTCGAATGTAACACCCGTGAAGTGACTTTGTCGCGTTTCAGGAATAGTTTGAAAGTAGCCAGGTATAACGAGAGGAGTGTGCACTGTCAATCTAAGATGGTACATGCTCGTCTCCTCAGGCCGGCATAGTGGAGGCGACTGCTGTCCGCACAGGTTTCTCTGTAGTAGCAGTTGTTTCCATTCATGGACCGCACTCTAGCTTTACATCAGGCGGAGTGTTGTCACATGCCGAGCTACAATAAATATTAGAAGCGTCTTTGATTTGTTTGATTATTGGAAAACAATCAGGAATGAAACGATTTATTATTCTAATAAAGCAACACGCTATTCATATATTATTTTTGCTTTCGAAATAATATTCTAGGTAATCGTTTATCAATATTCTCTCTATTTCTGTATACAATTTAATACGTATTCAGCAATTAAATACGTATCCGATAACAAATTCATAACTTTTTATTATTTTAAGACTTCTCAGTATTTCTTATAGCGACATTAATAGAGCGTATCGTTATAGACGCGTACAATCAAGTAGAAAAAAATACTTTTGAATTGCTATAGACAGTATTAACCAATTTACATAGCCTGTAAAAACCGGATTTTCCGGTCAGAAACCGGACATCTGGCAATCCTAGCATGAAGTACGCTTCTCTTTGTTTCTAGTCAAAGAGTGGTAGGCAGACTGATGATGGTTATTAGCCAGTCTGCCGTCCTGGGTTAACACCACCACTATCGAGTGTAACACTCATGAAGTGTTTGGAAGTAGCCAGGTATAACGAGAGGAATGTCTACTGTCAACGTGGATAATGCACATTCGTTTACTCAACATGGCATAGCGAAGGCGACTGCTGCCAGCAGATTTTTTTAGCGGTAGCAGTTGTTTCAGTTCCTGAAGTGCACTCTAGTACCACCACTTTCGAATGTAACACCCGTGAAGTGACTTTGTCGCGTTTCGGGAATAGTTTGAAAGTAGCCAGGTATAACGAGAGGAGTGTGCACTGTCAATCTAAGATGGTACATGCTCGTCTCCTCAGGCCGGCATAGTGGAGGCGACTGCTGCCCGCACAGGTTTCTCTGTAGTAGCAGTTGTTTCCATTCATGGACCGCACTCTAGCTTTACATCAAGCGGAGTATTGTCATATACCAAACTAGAACTGGGCTTTATTTTATAATACAGCCTACGGGATTATAGATTAATTAATCTACTTATCAGAGGGACAAGTGTGTGTTTACCTTTACGATGTCACGGCGTAAAGTGAGAACCAATCAGCCAATATTCTTTTGATCGTCAAGGTAAAGCTCAAATTGAGCGGTCCTATTGGCGGAGAGTGCTCACTTAACGCGGTGATGGCGTAAGTGTGATCACATACTCGGGCCTCAGTTGATATTTATAAATACGTGACAGCCGTGATCATCGATGACTTTTGATAACGGTAACAATCTTTTAATACGTGTCTATATTAAGACATCAACTTCCGCAATAATTTGCTCCTAATTTTTTATTGTATCTCGACATGTGACCACACTCCACAACAGTCCCCTCCGCTATGCCGGCTTGAGGAGACAAATGCGCGTAAAATTCGTATTTATAACCAATGAGCTGTTTATTATGTAAAAATAAATCACAAAGTAATACATTGTGAATACCATGTACGGCTTCTTGGATAACACTGACGGGTAACTTTACCTTGTTAGCGATTGTTACTAACACATGCACTTTTTATACATATACTTACATTTTTTTTATTGTAGCTCGGCATGTGACAACACTCCGCCTGATGTAAAGCTAGAGTGCGGTCCATGAATGGAAACAACTGCTAGCTACAGAGAAACCTGTGCGGGTAGCAGTCGCCTCCACTATGCCGGCTTGAGGAGACGAGCATGTACCATCTTAGATTGACAGTGCACACTCCTCTCGTTATACCTGGCTACTTTCAAACTATTCCCGAAACGCGATAAAGTCACTTCACGGGTGTTACATTCGAAAGTGGTGGTACTACCCCAGGACGGCAGACTGGACAAATAACCATCATCAGTCTGCCTACCATCCTTGCATGTATATTGTGTAAATATTGCGTACTTATATGTAAGTACAGACTTAACTACTATTTTCATGTTTAAAATATAAAGGAGATCCTCGTTTATGGACTCCTCACGTCTAATAATCACAAAGGCAATGGTAATTTTTGGGCCCACTTGATATCTAATAGTATGTTAACAAAACATCTAAAATGAGATCTTATTTTTTATTAATTCATTTTAATCATATCAACACATCATTTACCAATCAATAGACAATGTTTAATTACATAAAAAACAGATATCATCAATTATTACAGCATTTAATATAATAATAACCAAAAATATTGCACTAAAGTCTAATTACTCAAAAACCTGAGTGAAAAAAAACTGATTGGTGATAAGAAATATAATGAAATGAACTAAAAATCATCGACGAACGAGAGAAAAAAAATTGTGGGCCCATTTCTCTTGAGCCAATGGGCATTCTCCTTCATTACGATAGAATACATCAAAATCTAACCGGAATTATGAGTTCATTATACATTAAATTCATTTAGGTTATTATTCCGGTCAGACATTATAAAATTAATGTTACCACTATATTGTAGAGATTACGAGGAACAAATTAACATAAATTAAATTTTTCATCTACAAAGCAAATGGACCCTTTTTGGTACAAATACAAATTTACACAAGAGCCTGAAGTCCTGGAGTAGCATCACTATTTCTAGGTTATATTGACCTAGTAGTGTTTCGAGATCAGCTTGGAAGTAGCCGGGTATAACGAGAAGAATGTGCCCTGTCGACATAGCTTCTTTCTCTCTGGTTCTTTCAATTCATGGATAACACTTCAGTCTAACATCGTAGATCGTATACCTTAGCTAATACTTTTAACTTTTCTAGTTTTTACACTAAATGAATTCATTGTTTAACGGAATTTCTGACGTAATTTGTAGAAACAAAAATTTGAACTAATTTCATTGTACTTGGATTTGGGAACAATAAGTAATTAAAATGTACATACCAAAAGCGATGCCGGTGAGTACTCCAGCCAACGTCACCACCAGCATGGTGTTTTCGATTAACCATTTTTTCACCCCAGTTGGGTCGACCGGGGCTGACCGGTCTTCAGTCGTCTTTGGCCCCCCACCCGCTGGGCCCATCTTCGCGAACAGATAATCTGAAAAGCGTTCCCCTTTCTCCATTACAGGAAAGAATAAACAGCCCCCAAAAATGGGACTAATACCCTTAACGGGCACTTCCTTATAGATAATTTTTTTTTTGAACCGAACACGAGTTGATCTGATTTTAATATAAGATTAAATATGATTGGTAATGATTTATTTTTATGCCTGCATTATGACTAACGACGTACTAATACAAAGTCTAGATGTTTACTAAAGAAAAATGTCGCTGGTACTACAAAAATTCAAATATACGAAAATTTCTATTGTACCAGTTCTATTGCTGCTTTTCTACCTAAACAATAGTTTTATAACTTTGTAAAAAGAGAAGTGTATATCGATTTATGCGATGGAGTAAGTGAAAACGTTGAAACGACGAAAGGGACACACTACTGTTGCGCGCGCAATTATCGATTATAATAAGTTTTACTAGATTTGTATTAAAAACCTATAAACTGTTTATTAAATTGTGAGAATTATGTATCTATATTTTCTTTTCACTTATTGACGCGTTTATTCTATAATATTTCATACAAAAAATCTATAATATAAAACATAAATGACAGATGTTTGGGTTTTCTGCGCATGCGTGAAGTTAGGGATGAGTCGGGGTGATATAAAATGCGTAGGGTTGATTTCGGTTACGTCAACGATTTGCGGGAAATGACGTTGAATAATTAAACAGTTTTATAATCATTATTTTTACTGACAGAACAAATCTAAACATGTACGAGTATGAAAGCGATTTTAATGACAAAAATTAATTTATAATTATTATGTTATTTAATTATTTAAATTAAAATTATTTTATTCTAAAATTTAGACTCAATAGTAGTCAGTCCCACTACAATAAAGAAGAAAATGTCTACAGCAGGGGTCGGGAAGTAATTTAAAAAATATATCTACAAGTATAACGAGAGGAGTGTGCACTGTCAATCTAGATGGTACATGCTCGTCTCCTCAAGCCGGCATATTGGAGGCGACTGCTACCCGCACAGGTTTCTCTCTAGTAGCAGTTGTTTCCATTCATGGACCGCACTCTAGCTTTACATCAGGCGGAGTGTTGTCACATGCCGAGCTATAATAAAAAAAAAAAGTCGGGAAGTAATTTTGGGGGAAAAAAATTAAATATCTGGAACATACCCAAAATTACTTGACAATCCCTGCTCTATATCTACAGAGGAGCCATACTAAAACAGTTTTTTTTAGTAGCGCAGTTACCTTTTTTGTAACCAATCAGTATTGGTTACATGAATTTCCAATAAAAATAGATAATAAAATGTCTATGCCAAGCTTTATTCTTTCGTAGAACACAACACAATGTTATCGATTCTTTTAAATTATATTATATATTATTCATAATTGAACTAGTTAGAATTAAAAAATATTTTTAGATATTATTTGTCAACTTTCTTTTGTATATAATACAACAGTTTTATTCGTAAAAATTCAAGGCTTTCTAACAATTCCTAACGACAAAATACTATATTAATTTAATTAAATTTTGCATTAATTTAATACACAAGGTATTCATCTCTGTCTACCCTGTCTATCTGAACGGTGCACACGGTTTCGTCAAACCGGCATAGCGGAGGTAAATTTAGCTTGCAGACGTGGTAGTAGTATTTAGAGCGGAGTCGTCTCTGTCGTCGTTGTCCTCGATATTATTGGTATATTTCCGCTCTATATTTAATTGTTTATATATTAGAAATGAAACAGATATCCGGTAACTATCCTGTGTCCGGTCTATCCGGCGTCCTAAATACTATTCAGTCGAATACCGGATAACTAGCGCCAATCCGGTCAAGTACCAGTTTTTAAAAAATATATATTTTAAAGTAATTAATTGCTCTATTTAGTTAGTATCACTTAAGAAATGCAATCAGTAATCACAAGATAATTCTACAACTTAGAAAATGAATTAATACTTATACTGCGCTAAAAACAAATTGTGTTGATGTGAATGAATACTAATTTCTCTGCATTAAGAGGTAGCAAGCAGTTTCACTTGTTTTTGTAAATAAAGCCATCTTCAGAAAAAAGTCTCGCTGTACACACCCGTTCTTTCCCGCCTACGTAAGCGTGCTTTTTGCGATGCACCAAACGGCAACGTTCAGCCGGATGTTCGGCAGCCGAATATCCGGTATCCGGCTAAACTGCTATCCGTTTCATCTCTAATATATATTTTTTATTTTAACCCAAACAATCAATAGGTTATGTACCTCATTACAAAGTTTTAATATAATAGAGTTCAAAAAAGAAATAATACCAATTATCAACAATGACGATGATAAATAATAATTAATTATCGATACGGTTTATATAATTAATAATTGCCTTCAATATATTAATTAGCTATCACAAGAGAGTATCTAATGGATTGATCATACTTTATATAAATGTAGAATCAAATGCACACAGAACGAATTCGTCCGTCATCAACATAATGTTGGTAAGGACAACTTTTGATGACCCTTTTGAGTTTTTTTATTAAGAAAGCTCCATTACTTGTTTGTCAGTTTTTTACAACGTAGTTCTCCCGTCCCCTTCCTTCCATCGGACGTCCAGACACCCGGAGTGATACCGTCCATTTATGGTCCAAGTTCCTAAAGTGCATACGAGGCATTTTGATAACACGTTCCTCGTGCGTACTGCGAAACTCCCTTCTGGTGCCTGTGTTTCCCGACATGTACAACATGGGTCTCTTCAAATTGAAGGTGAATAGGTACCTCATAGGCAAGCGTGCTCCACCTTAGACCGCATCACTGCTTAACACCAGGCAAGGTGTGGCCAAACGCATAGAGACTCAATTATTGGTTGTAACATGTAAGACTGACTAGAAGGACCACAGTTTTTTTTTAACAAATTACTTTATTGATCAGATTTATTCTTCGAATGATGATGAAATTCGAACACGGGAATGTTTCATTTCGACTCCCACTGTATACCCTCAGCTCCGTTCGTTTTAGAAATAGTTATAATGATTTTTTTTTATTATCGAACAAAAATGATAAATATTTAAATTATTAGTGGAAATAGATCGCGTGAACTCTATGTAGCTTAGTGGTTAAAGCAGTCGTTCGCAAAATGAAGAACGTGAGTTTGAATACCACGTCCGATTGTATGTGAGCAGTGATTTTATTATGTTAAAATTTTATCGTAAATTCAATAATATATCGTTAAATATTTAGCTACACAAAGCGACGATAACGATATCATAAATCAATACAATAATTGAAATCCGCACGCTAATAATTTTTTAAAATAATATCGATAACTGATGCGAGGGGAATATTTAGAAAATTAAAAAATATATATTGAATATGCTAACAATTTTTTTTCTAAATTTATTTAGGGACTTTTAACCAAATTCGGTTACGCCAGTCCCATCATATCTTAAACATGAGTAAACATAAAAAATAATCTGACTTACGAGTATAACTATTACTTATATCTATTTATAAACTACTTATAGTTGTTAAATATACTCTGTATTATATTACCCTCTTTCATAAAACTAATGAGGTAGGACACAATTTCTTTAAGTGTAATTTTAATTATTAATTGAATTTTTTCCTTAATGTTCCTATTCGCAAATATAATTTCCTTAATTTGTTTTAAAATATTAAGTAGGTCAAATTTATTATGCTAACAATTAATAGAACAAATACTTTTCATTTCCCGTGTTGCTATCTTTTGTAGAGCGATGTCATGATTAATACGAAAAATACTCGTAACTTTGCGTGTGCACTCGTCTCTTCAAGCCGGCATAGCGGAGGCGACTGTTGCCTGTAGAGATTTCTCGATAGTAGCAGTTGTTCATGGTTCGCACTCTAGCTTAACATCGGGCTGAGTATTGTCATATGCCAAGCTACAATAATAAATAAATAATATAATAGATAATTGCCATCACAAGTTGCCTTCGACAATAGATAACGTCGGTCGCTATAGTAAAGAAGAACTTCCCTAGTGACATAGGACATTTGGAGCCGAGCCAAGTTTTCCGAACCGCCAGTATAAGCGTGTGTTTGCCATTTATGTAACAATTTTACTATAAATAATTGTTTACGATTTATTGTTGGAAAAGTACTTATTAAAATAGATTTTTGAATTATACACTTTATGTCCAAATTAATCTTGGACTTTTGATGTCTTTCATTTCTAAACCATCCCGTTTAAAACTACTAAGAACAGAGAAACTATATTTTTTTCGTTTTTTCAGTGTGTAGACCAGTGCTCTACACTTTGGTCTTAGCCCAAAAGTAGCGATGTTAACCTAGAATGCGGAGATAACGGCGACCACATCATACCATAGAGCATACCATAGACCATATCAGCAGTCTGCAAGGGCGTCGCCAAGGGGCAGCTGCCCCCCCCCCCCTAGAGATTCTAAAAAAGTTGTTAAATGTAAATTTATTTATTATTTACAGTCAAGAGCTCGTGTAGCTTTATACGTTGTTATTACAATCGCCGTAGATGTAAGGCTCGTACAAGTGAAAAGCTTCATGTGCTCTCGATTTTACCTACAATTCGTACTTCCCCTCCCCCTAGATCATCGGCTGGCGACGCTCTTGACAGTCTGTGTATGCCGGCTTGGGAGAAATGTGTCCTGTCTAAGTTGATAGGGCACACTCCTCTTGTTACACCTGACTTCCAAACCTGACGCCAGACTAGGCTAATAACTATTAACAGTCTGCCTAAAACTAACCGTCTTTAGTTTGGTTTTCACAAACACTTTTAATATTGTATTTATTAAATCAATAAATTATGTCGGTTGAACAGATATTAAAGCGTCCAGCGGGTTAGAATAAATTTCTTTGTAATTCCTTTTGCGTTTATTAAAGAAGTTTTTTGATGCTTTTTTTTCGTGGATGAAAACGCGGGAGAGCTATTTTAGCCTATTTAAAAGGTTTTAGGGATGGAACGGAAAGGCCTTAGATCGAATTTGGTCCAGCGACACTACGAATTCGAACGTTTACATACGTGTTAAACGATAACGAACCAAATTCGTTGTGCGATCGTTGTTAAGACATAAGTTAGTTACATTACATGCATAATACTATAAATACACTTTACACATATAAACAGCTAATAAATATAAGTATAAACTTTATAACAAATTGATTAAAAAATTAAATTAAAAAATATTTACGATCTAAGAGATTTTACGATTATGGCAGTCTGCCGTCCTGGAGTAGTACCACCACTTTCGAATGCAACACCCGTGAGGTCACTTGTCGCGTTTCGGGAATACTTTGAAAGTAGCCAGGTATAACGAGAGAAGTGTGTACTGTCAATCTAGATGGTACATGCTCGTCTCCTCAAGCCGGTATAGTGGAGGCAACTGCTGCCCGTAGAAATTTCTTTATAGTAGCAGTTGCTTCCACTCATGGATCGTATTCTAACTTTACATCGGGCGGAGTGTTGTCACATGCCGCGCTTCAATAGAAAAAAAAAACTAAATAAGAGTAATTAAATGCTAAATAAAAAAGTATAGGGAATTGTACTCTAGTATGTGTTGTACATATAAATTAACTATTAATAGTATATTATTTATTAACACGCAACTTCGGTGGGTATAAGGCAGCGTTGCCAGACGTCCCGATTATATAAAGCTTACTGCAAACTGTGTAAAAAGAGTTACAATTTGTAACTCACTCTTCAGACTATTATTTGAAACACCACCTTTTTCTAACGGACACATTCCCCATAGATTTTGATATAATTACGTTAACGATCTGTCAAATTTGTATGGTTATAACGGTTTGTTACGCAAACCGAAGAATTCAGAAACTGACCATAAGAAGACTCAACTACCTAACGATTTAGTAAATCTGATTTAAAATATCATATTTTTATTAAAGTACATTTTCTATGGCTATTTTTGCTATCTATTGTCACGTAAACGTAATTTAAAACTCAAATAAAAGATACCTATTTAAACACTTCTGATTATACCTATATATGTTTTTACTATGTCCCGCTTTCGAAGAAAGAATGCCGCTTTTTTCACTCAAAAGGTTCCGGACTTGGCAAAAAATCTGGTAACGCTGGTATAAGGGGAACTTTGCAATGACGCGTTTCTTCTAGCGTGAGATTACAATCGTATTTAAAAGAATGAATTACGCCCGGGATATCAAGGCCAGTTATTCAATCTAGTTCAGATAGCCAGTTAGTGGTTTACTGAATAGAACCCCATCTTATTCTTTATTCTTTCTTTGAAGGGCAAATCACGAATGGAGTAAGGGTCAGAGGTGAACTGGTCTTACAGGAAACTGATCCCGTAACTACTAACATACTACATAACTAATGGAATGTGGGGCCTGTTGACCACTAAAAATATAGTAAAATCTAGGCGTAGTTTTAGTAATTTATTTTCGTTCATGGACCGCACTCTAGCTTAAAACGTGACGTTTAGGGTCGTAGTAACTTTAACTATTACTTTTACGCTTACTTTGACCGTTACGTTTACATTTACTCCATACGAGTTGCACCACATCGCTCGTCGAGCCTGTCACTTTTGACGGTTACTTTAACTTTAACCGTAACCAGCGAATCTTGGCTTGGTTAAAGTTAAAGTAATCGTCAAACCAATGTTGCTAACGTCAAATGTATGAAAGGAAGCCAAATATGTTTTTCTATTATTTTAACGATAACGATATTAATTTACACGATATTGCAACGCGTGTGGAATAAATGTAAACGTTTAACGGTCGTCGTCGCCGTAAAAATAATAGGTAAAGTTACTTTAACCGGTCTTCTGGTGCAAACCACCCTAAGTCTCCCACACTCCCGGAGGTTTGCAGGTACGTGAAGTCTCTTGATCTTTCTGTCTCCCAGAAATGATGCAGACCACCTCACGGATTACTGCTCGCGGTATGGTACTTTTTTAGAAATAATTTATACGCCTTTAGACGATAAAAATATATTTGTCTCTGACATGTACTTTGATACCGGTTTGAAGGGCAGCAGGACAGGACCGAAACTAAAATATATTTGATGTATTTTATAAAGCGGTCACGACCGGGTGATAAAGGACTCTTAAGGTACTTATTCCACAGGCGCGAGTAAATGTAGATCTCATGTAAATAAAACAGAGAGAGAAATTAGTAGTTGATCGTTGATTGGCTTTTATTTCCGAGTGGTCGTGGTCTAGCGGTAGGACATGTTATCTCTACATCTAATCTCACGTTGGATGAGACCCGTCTCAACCTCGTTAAATTCTGGCCAATATAACTACTATGTTATAATATGGATATTAATATTAAAGATTGGCAAATGGACCGCTGATGGTTACTAGCCTAGTCTGCCGTGAATGTAACACATGTAAAGTGACCTTATCGCGTTTGGAAATAGCCAGTATACTGTCAACTTGGATATCGTGCATTCATTCGGATTCCACAAGCCGGCATAGCAGAGGTGACTAGAAACTTCTCTGTGGTAGCATGATTGCAACATAATCGCTACTCGCCGGCAGTGGAACAAATCCCTTATCGTGAATTAATACGCGAATAAACTTTCAAATATTTATAACGTTTCTATTTATAATAAAGTGGATATTACGTAAATTCGCGTCAAAATATATCGCGTCATTCCGAGACTTTAATTCTGGCTACACATTTATTTTTATAGTAACCCGACATGACAAAAGTCATAAATAAAAGACACATATAAAAGTCAGCAAAAAGCAGACGCCTCCTCTATGCTGGCTAGATGAGACGAATGAGTACATTTAAGTTGCCTAAGTAGAGCGCACTCGCGTTATTTCCGAGCTCTTAAATGTCAAGTATGAGTTATAATTTACGCTCTCACGGCGCAAAGTGATATCTCTCCACCGAGCGGACAATATTATTTTAACAGTCGTGGTAAAAATTATCAAATGAAGCGATGATGATGAGATGGCAGCGTAAATATAAACTATAAAGGACTCAGAAACGCGACTAGGTCACTTACACGGGTGTTGCAATTGAAAGTGGTGGTATTATCACTGGATGGAGGATTGGATAGTAAAGTATAGTACGAACCACTCTTTATAGCGGCACCGAAGTTAGCCACAAGCCGCTGCGCAGTACACAAATTGAGGTAACAGCGGGGAAGATAAACATTTTCATATATTCTATTTATATTTAAAATAAACTCTTAATTTTATTATTGTAAACTGTACCTGCGCAAAATAGCGTCTGCAGCTAACTTCCGAGACGTCATAAAGTTTGACGCGACCTATGATAACCAGGCTTAACGTGAAAGCCAACACCCGAGCGTCTTTACATTTTGTTTTACAACATTGTTTGAAACATAGCAGATTTATGTTGAAATTAAGTAATTTTATAACTTTCTCAGCACTAATTAAATTATTATCGCAAATCACTATAATAAACAAATAGCTACGGCACAGAATATATAAAATGCATTTTAAATATTTTAAACATTTTATATTAGTTATATTTCACAAGCATTTTATATATTCTGTACTGTAGGTATTTGTTTATTATAGTGATTTGCGATAATAATCAGTGCTGAGAAAGTTATAAAATTACTTAATGTCAACATAAATCTGTTATGTTTCAAACAATGTTGTAAAACAAAATGTATGGACGCTCGGGTGTTGGCTTTCACGTTAATATAAAACAATTCTACATTCGACTTCATTCGAGTGTGAATGAAAACAAAGTTTTTTTTTTCACCTTTGGTGTTATTTTTAAGAACAATTCGAGATGTTATATACATGTCTCGCCAAGAAATGTTAACAATAGATTTTTTACAATTACAAAAAAGTCATTTGAATTAGCCCGGTCTGCCATCCTGAGCTATTGGTACCGGTCAGAATTTAGCGAAGTTTGAACACGGGTCTCATCGATCGTGAGTTCACGTAACCACGACCGTTACATTTTTTTTTTCAAACAAAATATGCAAATTTTAAAAATCAAAATTATCGAGCACCATAACTCTCTCAGCTCTGATCGAATTAATTTAATAATCCTCATGAAAGCTGGGCTGCCTAGTGCCCATAACCGTCAGGCGTGCATGAAGAGAATTGTGGATGTGAAGGAAGCGAGGGTGTTGTGTCAGGATCGTGGTAAGTGGCGTTCCGTTGTCTCTGCCTATCCCTGTGGGAAAAAGGCGTGACAATTGTATTGTATTGTATTGTATAATAAATGAATTTTAATTTAATAGAAATCTTCATTTTTTCTTTAGTCCCCCTAAGAGTTCTATCGATTTGTCGAAGAAAGAAATCGATCGGAGCTGAAATGAGAGATTTACGAGACTCGAAAATTTGGTTTTTTGATGTACATTGTACATATATAACTATTGCAATTATTTTTCTTCTCAAAATTCGGTATACATTTTTTAGAGTTGACCCTTCTAAAAGTTCTATCGATTTGTTGAAGAAATGGAATCAATTAGAAATTTCGTAATTATGAAAACATCATTTCGTGTTTTTACCACTTTAATCTACTATTTTTTAAATTAATAGGGAACTCTAGATCTATTGGAGGGGCTACCAGAACCAACTTCACATACATAAAAGGAGGATGCCCATTCGCCTAAGAAACATGGGCCCACAATTTTTTTGTCGAGTTTGTCGATTTTGTAGAAAAATAAATCTACTTCCTTATTACCAATCAGTTTTAATTTTTTCACCCGAGTTATTAAGTAATTATATGTTTTCTGATGCATTATTTCAGGTTATTATTAATATTAAATGCTTTAATAATTGAAGATATCTATTTTTTATGTAATTAAACATTGTCTATTGATTGGTAAACGATGCGTTGATATAATTGAAATAAAATGAAAAAATTTGATACCTATTATTTTAGAATATTGTTTTGTTATTAGGTATCAAGTGGTCCCAAAAATGGGCATTCTCCTTTGTTTACATGTGTGATTAATCAAGCGATGATACGGCGTTAATCATCCTTATCATGATCTAATTAGTGATTTTAGAGAAGTTCGTTAAACTGTAACAACTCCTATTACAGGTTTAACGAACTTTCATTTGTTTTTTAGGGTAATTGTTTTCAGAATAATAAGCATATATTGTGGCCTTTGGCATTCTCCAGTTGTTCCCCGAAGTAACATAACCTCAAAAATTTGTAAAAAAAAATTTCAAATCAGAGAGATATTTATTTTAAGAGCGGCCGTGGTCTAGCGAGAAGACGCGTGAACTCACGATCGACGAGTCCCGTGTTCGAACTTCGCTAAATTCTGACCGGTACCATAAAAGAGTGGTAGGCAGACTAATGATGGTTAGTCGCCCAGTCTGCCGTCCTGGGGCAGTACCACCACTTTCGAATGTAACATCCGTGAAGTGACCTTGTCGCGTTTCGGGAATAGTTTGAAAGTAGCCAGATATAACGAGAGGAGTGTGCACTGTCAAAATGGATGGTACATGCTCGTCTCTTCAAGCCGGCTTCTGTCTCTCTTCTTTCAAGCGACTGCTGCCTGTAGAGATTCACTGTAGTAGCAGTTGTTTCCATTCATGGACAGCACTCTAGCTTTACATCGGGCGGAGTGTTGTCACATGCCGAGCTACAATTAAAAAAAAGATATGCAAAAACCGGATTGTCCGGTCAGAAATCATAAATTAGACATCTGGCAACCCCAGTTGGAGCACGGACCACTTCGAACGTAACTCCACGCGCTAAACGACGGCCGCTCAAAAAAAGGAACGATTTATATTTAAAAACTAAAAATAAAATTATAAATAATAGCTAAGAATCAATTTCTCTATTAACATAGTAATGAAGGTAACCTTGATACGAGGAATGTGTCTTCAGTGCTCATTGGGTAATGTCCAACTTTTTTTTAAGTTGCAAGAAAAATTTTTATACACACTTGACTCGTGATTACGTACTTCTAGCTCGGCACAATGGCAACACTCCATATGAAGTCAAGCTACAACTGGTACAACAGGTAAATTTTTACAGACAGTAGTCGCCTCCGCTATGCCGACTTGACGAGGTTGAAAAAGTGGTGGTACTACGGCAGACTGGGCTAATAACCGTCATCAGTCTGCCTACCACTCTTTGATTAAATTACGCTCGCCGTCATGGTTTCTTACTTATTAAACGACATCACTGGGATAATATCTACCTACCCCAATAAGAACATGGAAATGATAAAACTAATATAATTAAATTACGAAAGTTCAACTAAAAAAAATTACTAATTCCTAAATTCCTAATAAATGCCGAATAAGAAGAAATAATCGATATTTACGTGGGGTAGGTAGGTAGTCTAGCTAGGTATGCTAAATGTATAATAAGAAAACTAGTAGCGAGTGTTACTAAAAAAAAAAACGGAAAAATCGCGTAAAAAAATAAATTAAAATATGTACTAAAAATAATATTTGAAAAAAAATGAATTTAAATTAAATACCTAAAATAAATTATTTGAAAAATATCTCTATAATATAGTCTGTTAATGCAATTTCATTTCAACGCCTAAGTTTTATTTAAATAATAAATTAATTAATTGAAATGTCAATACTAAATAAATTGAAAAATATTACTTACCTCTGTAGTCTTTAATTTTGAGAATAAAGTTAGCCGTATTGATAAAATTAACGAAACACTTCAATCAAATTATTGCAAAGAAAAGGGAATAGAAACGAAAAAAAAAACAAAGGGATCAAACTTTTTAAATCATTAATTATTGAATTTTGATGTTAAAATGAACTCCGAAAGAAGCGCGTCACAGAAAATAGTTTGATGGGATTTTTATACATATTAATTCGTATAATCATGAAAAAATCGTTAATAGTATTAATAAAATAAATATTGAATAACAGTGCGGAAGTGCCGCCTGACGCGAGCTTAGCGACTGCGCCGATGTAATGCACTGAACTGAACTTGACCGATCTACCGCCGCGACGTGACGCTATTTTCACGATACTCGTATCACCATAATTTCTTATAAAACAAGACTGGTGGACGCGCCATTCGCCACAGGTAGATGGCGCTGGTGTGTTCGTGGTCTCTGCCCAAACGTCACTTTGACGTTTCTTTCTGTTCTGTCTTCCACTTCTTATCGTCCGTTGCGAAGCGGTTTTTGTTTTGTGGTTGTCCCACGCCGTGAAAACGCTCATATTGTGACGTGACCGGGTGAATTGCCGCCAAATACTCCAAGAAAGCGTTGTAAAACACCATTGCAATTTGATGCAAAAAACATCAAGAATTTACTACTCGACATTGGCAGAATTGTCGTTATTATGACATCTGAGGCCATTTAACAAAAGAAGAAGAAGATCGTCCGTTGCAATTCGCCTTTTCTGTTCACGGTCACCGCTTTTATTCTAATTTCACCCGATGTTTCCTTTCTTCACCGCGACAAAGCGATAGCACATACATACAATAACACGACAAAAAAGTGCTCGACGTGATTCGCCGGTTACTAAAGTGAGTGATTTCGTTTTTCTTATAACTCCTGGTGTTTCCCTCAGCCTGGGCTGGCTCAAGGTCAGGATTGGGATGATCCTCGCCGGCCCGTCCAACTGGTATGTACCTAATGTACATTCGCGTACTTATTTAGTTTTTCATTGCTGTTATTTTAATCAAGACAAAGACAGCTGAGCCTTCAATAATATTTATATTTTTCAAACTAATCGACATTAAGGCTACATAAAAACAAGCGACAGTAGCGTCGTCGCGTTTGGAATAATATTTTCTTTTGTGAGTATATTTCAATCAAGTTGTCTGAATAATAAAAAGATATATTTTTATAATATACATATATTTCTTTATGTACCCCTATAACATATTAAAGGAAGGGAAGAACCTAAATTATAATCAATTTAAAGTTTTTTGCATTGTCTAATGAATCTACGTATAGATTCAGAAAGATATATGTCGAAAAGTAAAAAAATCTTTAATTAAAAATTATAACGTGAAGAATATACAAATATATTTATAAAAAAGAGAGGGACTTCAAGTAACTAATACAGCTTTTAATTTAGTTTACGTTTGATTTAAAATAATTTTAAAAATATGTTATTATAATCAGTATAATGTATAATAGTGTATATTACACATATAATATGTATTACACTGTATAATATTTTTTTGTTCTCTTTATAAATCATTGCCACCCTACACGACATATCACTCGAAATCCATGGCGGGAGAAGCAAATGTGATGATGGCTTTATTTAATATTCAGTTTTAAAGAAGTTTAAGTTACATAACATCTTTTTCAAAGGGGTATTCTTGAATTCTAGACTAACGCACCACGGCCGCGTTGGTGGACTCACAATTAAGTAATTAACTCTAAGTTCTAAGTAACATTACATGTTTACTTTTGTCGTTTAATGTATCTGATTCAAGTTTACTAGTAAGACTAGTTTTATTTGCTTAATAGAAAAAAACTTTCTATTTCCTCTTCATAACCCGTCCAATAATATTTTTCCATAGTATAGTAATAGATCCACACAGTGGCTCTTTTATTTATACTGCTTAGGCCGCGCTTTCGTAGGAGCGGAGCGGGGAGCGTAGAGCGTATCCGCAACCCGCTTCGGCTAACGGGCGGGGCTGCAAAAGACGCGGGTTTAGCAGCGTATAATGGTATTGTGTTTGTGTGTGGAAGCGGATACGCGGTGCGCAATATCTGTATATTTATAGCATACTTATTTACATGACAGAACGGGAGAGCGGTCCAAGGCTTCTATCCTCCATTTGTGGGCGATAACTAAGCAAATATGCTGAAACACGACAGTTCCTCCGCACAAACAAGTCAAGAGACTCTGTCAAAGCGTAACGACGCTTTTGTTTCATATTCAGTTAGTGCTTGTACTCATGACCACGTATTCATTTTGTTCCGTAATCGTTCAAATTAGAGTCCGTATTCATGACCGTTCTACATACATATGTTAATACTCTATATTTTTTGGTATACTATAAAATTCAACTGTAACTTTAACAAGCCTTTTGGTGCAATCGGACCTTAGTGGTCAAAACACTCAAAACGTCTGGAAGACGGAGGTCGTAGATTCGAACCCCACCTCAGCTTAGGCTGTTATGTCCTTGTGAAAAAAAAAATAGATATTACGCCTAAAATACGCCCCGCTGCTATGAAAGCATGCCATTAGTCTCAAGTATAGTAGAATGATTCAACATAATCACCGAATCAGATTTCTTCCACAACAAAAATGCAAAATGATACGTGGAATCGTATAATACTTGTGCCAATCTGTATATAGGGGGAATTTATTTTATTTACATTGTTTCCGTCCATAGATCTCACTCTAGCTCAACGTCAGGCGGTTACTTCTAAATTTTATTGATCCAGAAGACAAGGTCACTTCATAGGAAGCAGACTGAGCTAATAACCATCATCAGCCTGCCTACCAGTCTTGATTCGTCTCCTCGAGCCGGCATAGCGTAAGGGACTGCTGTCTACAGAAAATCCTTTTTTTTATTGTAGCTCGGCATGTGACAGCACTCAGCCTGATGTAAAACTAGAGTGCGGTCCATGAATGGAAACAACTGCTACTACAGAGAAATCCCTACGGGCACTAGTCGTCTCCACTATACCGGCTGAGGAGACGTATCTACATTGATAGTACACACTCCTCTCGTTATACTTGGCTACTTTCAAACTATTCCCGAAACGCGTAGCAGCAGTTGTTTTTGTTCATGGACCGCACTCTAGCTTAATCACAGATTCACCACAGGCATTAAGAAACACAGATTTATTTATTTTATACAAAAAAATTAAATCTATATAAATATATACATCTAAGAGCCATTAATTGATACCACATATATGTTGTAGATATTAAAGCTTTTGAGACACTCTGTAGTCTGTACATATTTAGTTTTATTAATGTGTGTGTACGTATATGTAAATGTGTGTGTAAAAGAATGTATAATTGGACAACCAGCAGACAGTCGTCGTCAATAACAATTTAGTAATTGTCATTGATCTAACGTCCAATACGTCGCCGTATTACTTATTACATTACGTATAGATAAAAAAAAATGTTCTACTATTGTTGGTGTAGGCACTTATTTAATAAAATACAGAACGGAAAGGTACATGGGCGGACTAAGGCCTAGGCAACCTAGGCACGTGCCTAGGGCCCGTAACTTTTGGGGCCCGAAAATTAGGTTTTTACGAAACGCAATGTGTATAAAAAAAAATAGGTCCGGAATTACAATGTTGCCTAGGGCCCGCTTTAGCATTAGTCCGCCACTAGAAAGGTACTAACTAGAGAAAAGTGTTGGTTTGGGCACTTGGAAAGGATGAATGAAAGGAGATTGACGAAAGGAATATATAAATCTGATGTGAACGGATGCGTTAAACGAGGCAGACCCAGAAGGGTGTTTTCCGATCAAATAGGAGACATCCTCATGAAAGCTGGGCTACCTAGTGCCCATAACCGTCAGATTTATCGAGGTTTGAACACGGGTCTCGTCGATCGTAAGGGTCTTACCGCTAAACCACAGCCGCTATTTATATTATTTCTACGTTGTTGGGCAGTTTAAAAACCAACATTTTTTTATTCCCTACAACGTAAACGAGAAACACGTGACATCTGAACATGAAAATTAGTTTATATTTCCAGCTTTCAAAAAAGACAAGAAATCGATTTTATTGGAATGTAACATTGCTCATTATTTAAAAGCGGTGTATCTTATAATAATTTTTACGCTTGTAGTTCGCTTGGAAGACGCCAAGACAAAACTTAGAGGCTAACCGTAAATTCAGCTTACACCTTAGAAATAATGTTATAAAAAACTTTTATGTGGCGCTGGGATAGTTTTGTGTATATATCTCAATGGTTTTGTGGGCTAGTTTAAAAAAAAAAACATTTTTTTTTATATTAGATGATATTTCCTACAACTTATGTTCCGAAATTTTTACTCTATCTCGTTCCGTTCCGGAGATGTAGCGTTCCGGAACCGATTTTTCGTATTTTTTTCTTAGGTCACATAGACGTCTCTATACATAAAAAAAAGTTTAATTTCGCCAACCCCTCGGCAAATGCTGCAAGAATGATGTCAGTGAGTGAGTGGTAATCAATCTTTATATAATATGAATAGAAATTAAAGTTTAAGGCAGCGCCATCTAGTCAAATCCTTCGTAACTATTATAAATATTGAAAATTTAACTAAGACTGTTGAGTTTGGTTCTTTACATTTTCGTGAGATGGAATTCTGAGTAATATAATAATATACACATTTGTTACTTTTTTTTAATTAATTTTAAAATTTCACAAGTTTCTTTTTAAAAGAAAAAAAAAACCTCAACTTTTATTCACCGATTTCTTTCCTAAAGCTGAGAAAGTTTGTATCCCTTTGTGTTTTTGAAATATAAAAAATAAACGTTAAAACAGTGAATTCCCTCTTAAGTTGCCTTTCCATCAGGATTGCTAAGCTTTTTGAACCCATTCGCTTAAGAGAAATGGGCCCACAATTTTTCTCTTGAGTTTCAAAATCATTTTAGTTTATTTTATAGAAAAATAAATCTAAATTCCTTACTACCCATGATTTTTAATTTTTTCACCCAAGTTATTGAGTAATTAGATGTTTTCTGTTGCAATATTTGAGGTTATTATTTATATTAAATGCTTTAATAATTGATGATATATTGTAATGAAACATCGTCTATTGATTGGTAAATGATGTGTTGATATAATTTAAATTAATTAATGAAATGGGCATTCTCCTTTCCACTAAAGCTGTGGAACAACTTTCGATCTATGTGCGTTTCATAAAGCCGGCATAGCGAAAGCGACCGTTGTCTGCAGATCTCTTTCTCTGAATAGATTGCACTCCAGCTTAACCTCAGGCAGAGTGCCGTCATATAACGAGCTAAAAAAGAGACTAATGTATCAGAGCGGATAAGACGTGATATAAAAATGCGTGGTCTACTCAGCTCTTTTCTACAGATCTCTCACTATGTGGCTTACCACATCTCTGATAGGTAGACAGTATTTTTTTTTTCAAACTTAATTCGACTTAAGCTATGGAGGAGGGCACTAAATATGGACACCCAATCCTGCATACATTTACTTTTTTTTAATTGTAGCTCGGTATATGACAACACACTGCCTGATCTAAAGCTAGAGTGCGGTCCATATTTCTTATAATTATTATTAATATTATAACAACCTATTTTGTTTATTCGCAAACTTCGTACCGCCTCAGAATCAATAAATAAAAAAGCATTTCTGAACGACTTTTAAATTTAATTGATTTCTAAACGACGAGACGAACATCAAATATTTGACATTTAAAACTAAAGAAATAGTTTGCAAGGGAAAGCGAAATTGTTGTTTTTACTATATTCCAAGCATTTTTTTTTTCATATTTACTCACCTTTTAAACCTTCCCTGGACTTCCACAAATAATTTAAAACCAAAATTAGCCAAATCAGTCCAGCCGTTCTCGAGATTTAGCGAGACTAACGAACAGCAATTGATTTTTATATACATATATAGAAGATTTACAATGTACAAATTTTAATTACATTAATTTTTAATTAAATTACATTAAGTAAAACCTACATCATTATTTAAAAATAAATAGTAATATCAAAAAAAATCAATGAATAAACTTACCGAAACAGGCCAGATATTTCAACAACACGTCTATCTTTAGTTAGGATAATCCCCGAATTAACTAACGGTTATAGTGTAGATAGAGCACCTAACACATATGGGTTACGGTCAACACTGCATTAGTCAAATAAGTTTTATTATACTTATATAAATTTAGTATTTAAACCTGTTTTGGTTTATTCTGTAACACATCATTGATCTATTATTATTAAACTTAAATTGCAAATAGTCCCGGATAGTACCACCCGTATAAAACCTTTGAAGTGACCTTGTCACATTTCAAGATATATTTGGAAGTAGCTAAGTCTGCACTGTCAACCTGGATGGTGCACATTCGTCTTCCTGGCATAGCGGAAGCGACTGCTGCCTACAAAACTGTGATAGCAGTTGTTTCCATTCATGGAACGCACTCTAGCCTAAAAAATTGAAATAATTATGTGTAAAATATCTATCAAATATGTAGTGAATAAATTAATAATTACGTTACATGTCTTTTTTACACCGGTATAAAATTTTAAATTAAAAAACTGGTATAGAATAACTCTTCAAAGGAAATGGGGGGACACGAGATTGGCAGACAAAGTAGATACAATGACATGATATTTGATGACCCCCCACGATCAACTTGATAACTATGTGTAATCAAATGTTGATTCATATTATTTTTAAAGTAATTGTCACTTCCCATGAATAAAAAAAAATACAGAAAACTCAACAGCAGGAAAATAAAAAATAAAACTTCAGGAATTTACTATAAAATATATACTTTAGTCAGTCCCAAAGAGATAGGCAGAGACAATACTAGATCGTGAAGATTGCTGGCAAATATTTTCTGTACGTTTTTTGTTAGTAGCTCGATACAGCACTCCGTCGGATGTCAAGCTAGAGTACAGTCTATGAATGTCTTCATGCAGCAGGCGCTCCACCATGCCGGCTTGAGGAGACAAATGTGTACCATTCAGATGCAGTACTCACTGCACTTTTCAACCCGGCTACTTCCAAGCTCACTTCACAGGTGTTATGCTTAAAAGTTGTGGTCAGGACCCTCACAAGAAACCTGCTTAATCTTCACCTAGCCCAGCTCTGTCCAACTATTAGCACTATAACTGGGCACTGTTGGCTCAACAAACACTTATTTACAATCAGACAGCCTTCCGAACAGAGGTTGCATGGGGTCTGGAGAGACAGTCACGCACGTGCTCTTGCAGTGCCGTAGTGTGGACGAATCACGCCAAAAGTTCCGCAACATGTGCAGGAACGTGAAGAGTTTCTTGGCCTTCCTGGGAGATATTGGGTGACTGCAGTAATGCGGACCGTCTCACGCACAACGAGCGGCCATAGCTACTCAATTACGGATATGGAATCCGCGAAGAATCTGCAATCTATATGTACTACTTCAGGTTCTCAGGTTATACATATAATATTGGTAAAGATGTATTTAAGTATGTAAGTACAATGTACGTGTCCCCTTTTAGGTATAATTGAGGTCAAACAAACAAACAAATTATTGCAATAAATCAATGTCTACTTAGGGTTACAATTTTTTTATTACGACATCCGTTTCTGACCCTACATTGTGGAAAATTTTACAAATTCGACCGTTAATGTGAATGTAGCGGATTGTTTATGTGACAATATTGAGTCAGTTGAGATGTGAGTGTAACAAAGGGGACGACATTGAGAAAAATTATTCAGATTACACTTGAAAGAGGTACTAATATCAGTCTGCCTACCACTCTTAAAACAATAGACGAACTTAACACAGAAAATCATGCACCTAAAATGTTTTCTTTCAGCTTGGTCTGCAGCGTGCTCAGAGGAACACGACCAGAGAGATGGGTCAAAATTCATTCACAAAATTAAAACATTATTTAGAATACTTAGTTGCCAACCTAACGAGAGGAGTGTCAACTTGGGCGGTGCGCATTCGTCTCCACAAGTAGGCAAAGCGGAGGCGACTTCTACCTGCTGACAGACCTTTAACATCACGCACGCCCCGGTGTACAGTAAGGTTTAGTATCAATAGAATCTTTATTAGAAAAACTGAATTAACCTTTTTCGATTACAAGGCAAAATGTTTCAAGCGTGGGTGGATGTATGCTTCTATTTAAGTTGGTTAAGTAATTTATTTGCTAAAAGTTTCTTTTCGGACAGTTTTACTGATGTAGGCACTGGTACTGTTGTAATTTCTTCTTTCTTTTTTTTTTTGGGCTTTTTGAACTTCGTGTCCGAAAAAGTGAAGTCTACTTCCGGTTAGGTATGCGTGTGTAAAATTAATTCGAAATACATCTATTTATAGTAGTACCCCGGCACTATGGCAATATTTCCAAATTAACAAAAAATATATATATGACAAATAAATATGTACTACTCTAAACAAAGACAAAAATACATTTACTTTCAACCAATCAAACTCAACAGACATTATATTCAGGACTGTTTTGTCATTAGTATATTAAACTTTGATTATATTATACTTACCGTTGGTTAGAATTTTTTTAAAAATATTTTAATAGAAACCATTACTCTCATTTCCTCATTCTCATATATTAGTACAATACCATTGTCACGCCTTTTTTCCCACAGAGATGGGCAGAGGCAACGGAACGCCACTTACCACGATCCTGACACAACACCCTCGCTTCCTTCACATCCACAATTCTCTTCATGTAGGCCCGACGGTTATGGGCACTAGGCATTCCAGCTTTCATAAGGATGTCTCCGATTTGATCGGAAAACACCCTTCTGGGTCTGTCTTGTTTAACGCATCCATTCACATCAGATTTATATATTCCTTTCGTCAATCTCCTTTCATTCATCCTTTTCATGTGCCCAAACCATCGAAGCATTCCTTTCTCAATCCTCATCACTACATCCTATATTAGTCCACCTCATTTTTTATTAAGGACAGGTGTCATGAATTTTTTAAAATGTCTTAACCAAGTTAGTGCTCTTAGGCACTGACCAACCAAAGTAATTAACTTGGCAATTTATTTTTTTGTGTTATAAAGTTAATATTTTAGTAGTAGATAAATTGGAATTTAGCGGATATGTGAACACGGGTCTCGTCAATTATTGTCGAAACCTTCTACCGCTCGACCACGGCTGTGCATTATATAGCCCAAGGATAATTACTAATTATTAATTTGTGATATAGATAAAGGAATATTTTGTTTATACTTTAGTTAATAATTTTTTTGAAATACTAACCCGGAGGAAACTGACTCACTGACACATTATCAGAAAGTTTATCATTTTTAAATATTATTTTACTGTAATTATTTCATTAGTGCAATGTGAACGCTTCTTAAAACGTAATATAAATATTAAATAATAAGATTAAAAAATGTCATTGATTTTATTGTTATTTTTAAACGTTGTCTCGGCTACCTTGTACCACGAGGGCTCAGTTTTAACGTTCATACCGACTTCGGCTTCGGCAGTCAGTGAATATTTCGGCTTTAGTGTTCTTATAAAAAATACTACAACACGTAACGAGTAAGTATATTAATCGGATTATGAGATTAGAACATAGGAAGTTTAGTACTTATATAAATTAATAAAAATAATTTTTATGTGCATCACGGTACAATTCGCGAGTAGTACTAATTGTTACTACAGAGTAACGTCTACAGGTATCAGTCGCCTCCGCTATGCTGGCTTGAGGAGACAAATGCGTACAGCGCATACTCCTCTCGCTATACCTGGCTACTTCTAAACTATTCCCGAAACAACAATAAAATTACTTTTAATTTATTTATTTGATTCGAGGATACCCGTAATACAGACTATAGTCTAGTACGGGGTCCTATATGAGTTAATGTAACTTGTAAACTTATTCAATAAAGATTTATTTTGTTTTATTTATTTTAGACTCGTTGTCGGTGCACCAAAAGCTTCTTATTACAATAATACTGGTGCGGTATACTCCTGTTATATTGATACTGAACAAATAAACAATATCGAATGTCCTCTTTATGACGTCAACAAAAGTAAGTTAACTACTTAAGTCGAATTGCACCAAAAGCCCCTATAAAGTTACTTTGACCCGTTAAACTGTTGACTGGTAAGTGGCGTTCCGTTGTCACTGCCTATCCCTGTGGGAAAAAGGCGTGACAATTGTATTGTTACGTTTTACGATGACTTTAACGGTTACGTTTACTTTTACTCCACACGCGATGCACCATCGTGTAAATTCATAACACTATCGATAAAAGGGTGGCTGTTGTAATTAGGAGTACATTCCCGAAAAATTAATAGAAAAACATATTTGGCTTCTTTTCATACACTTGACGTTAGTAACATTGCTTTAACTATTACTTTAACTTCGACCAGCCAACATTCGATGGTTACGGTTAGCGTTAAGGTAAACGTCAAAACTGACAGGTTTTTTTTTGAAGCAACCCAATTTTAATTGTAACCATTACTTTAACGTGAGAGTAATAGTTAAGGCATTTGGTGCAAATGGACCTTATTAATTTATATTTGTTTATTTAGATATAGTATTACTCACTGTACAACTAACGTCACCATATATTTATTTTTTACAATACAATACAATACAATTGTCACGCCTTTTTCCCACAGGGATAGGCAGAGACAACGAAACGCCACTTACCACGATCTTGACACAACAACCTCGCTTCCTTCACATCCACAATTCTCTTCATGCACGCCCGACGGTTATGAAAGCTGGGTTGCCTTATTTTTTCAAAAAAAGACATTTTATTATATTTATCCCCACAAAACGGAGTTGGTTTCTGGGACACCCCAAAGAGGGACGGTCCCGTACAAAACGGGACGTATGGACACGTTTTGTATAACAAAATTTTCTTAAATTTTCAATGAAGAAAAAAGATTTATAACTGGTACGGTCAGCAGCCGGATATATTGGATTAAGCAGTTCGCTCACAGAACGCACTCTAGCTTAAACTTCAGACAGTTACATGCTGAACTACTTAGGAAAATTTATTAATTTTTCAGACGCAAGAGCTGGTTTCCTTTTTGATCAACAAGATATGTGGTTTGGTGCATCATTGGCGTCTTATAAAAATGAACTTATTGTGAGTGTAAATAACAAAGTACCTAATTTATTGAAACTGTGGTCTAGCGGTAAGACGCGTATATTTCAGAGTATATTTGTTAATTTCATTGTTATCACTTGACATAGTATTATTGTTATTTTATTAATTGAGATTATAATCGTAGCATGTCGTCCTATCCTATAATTGAAATTGCATTTAGTTTGTTAAATAGTAAGTAAGTAGCAATATTATAGTGTTAGTGTAATTTTGTTGGTAGGCTTGTAAATAAATAAATAAAATAAATATGCCGAGCTACATTAACAAAAAAAAAAGTTTTTATAAGAAAAATATATAAATAAATATCTATAATTATTCATGCATGAGATAGAAAGTAGTTATTTATTTCGGGTGTTCCTATAGCTTTTGTACCACTTTTTTACGATACGCACCCAGAAATAAGAATATCCATTGGCCTAAGAGACTTAGCTCACAATTTTTTTATCCTGTTTGTCGTTGTTTTACTTCAATTTGTAGGAAAATAAATCCACATTTATTATCACCGATTAGTTTAAATTTTTTTAGCCGGTTTATTTTGACTTTTTCTAATGCAATATTTTGAGGGATAAATAATAAAAAAAAAATGAAATAAAATAATAAAAATATTCAATTAATAGGTATTATTTGTAAGATAAAATTTTCTTAAATTAAGTTATAATATTTTTAGTATAAATTAATAGAATAAATATTCTTTTTTAAGTTTTCTAGTTTAATTGGTGGATTATATGTAAGTTTAATATGTTTTTGCCAAGTAGATATAAAATCTTTAATTGCTTATTTTTTCAATTTTTTGAATATTTGAAAAAAAAGAGTCACTATGCGCTTTCGATTCAAACACAAATTAACATTTTAACGCCAGCTTACTTGTGACGTCACGCAATTTGTCAAACGCGATTGCGGGTTACGCTATCTACTATGTGAGGCGCTATATAGGTTCTCTATCTATATATTATTATAGTCTATATACTATCTGTATTTTATGCAATTAAACACTGAATATTAATTGATAAACGACGTGTTGATATATCAATGTGTATAATATTAGTAAATATTAAAGAAAAAATAAGATATTATTTTGGAATTTAATGTAAAAAAACTTATTTTACTTCTACAGATATGTGCCCCGCGTTGGTATCAACCTTACAGAGACACGCATTATTTGCAACAAGGCCTTTGCCATGTCGTGGGAGAGGATGACAGTAAAGTCTTAAAACCACTGAGTGACTTCCGTAAGTTTAATATTAAATAATATTTTCTTACTATTAAATTATTATAAAAAAATATTCATCCATTCATGGACCGCACTCTAGCTTTACATCAGGTGGAGTGTTGTCACATACTGAGCTAAACAAAAAAACCTACCTGTGTGATAGTTTTGCCTCGACATCGACTTTTTTTTGACCCCTAAACTTTAATCAATTTTAACATTAACACCTCATTTCATTACGTATGTAATAATTTATGTCTAATTGATGCCCTTTTCTAATTAGATGTCTAGATATTTATTGGGATTTATTTAAAGATAAGACAAATTATTCATGAAATTCGTGAACTTTAGGTAAAAATTCAAACCTACATATAGGTGATATGTTACCCCAATGTCATCAAAAACCGTGTAGGTTTAAGGGTCGAAAATAGTTAAGGCTTTTTGAATGGAAATTTGACGCCGGAATCTAATCATCTGATAGTCTTTAACGTGCGTGTAAGATTGTTAAACTACATGTTATATTAGACAATGAATTTTATTAAAAGACAGTTACCTGAGATGTCAAATGTGGCGACAGTTTGTGAAAAAAATAAATCTCTTCGATTTAGCTACTACCTAAATATTCCCATGGTTGTGTGACTGACTGTTCCTATGCTAAGACTAACTTGGTTTTTGGCGAAATAATATTAAATATTTTTATTACTATACTTTTTGTTAATAATAGTAGCTGAGCCATAAATGAAATACTAATATGTTTAATCAAGTAAAACAAATTGTACTCGCACGTACACGCGTTTTAAAACAGAATGGCGTTCGTCCATGTCACGGCAAAGACAAACATTCAGTCAAAGACTAGGAACTAGAGACAAATTACATTACGTTTATCAGTAGTCAATATCATTAACATATTATTGATATGAATGATTAATAAGGGTATATTTAAATATTAGGTAATATAATAACAGTAATATATTTAGAGGAGTGTGCACTGTCAATCTAGATGGTACATGCTCGTCTCCTCAAGCCGGCATAGTGGAGGCGACTGCAGCCCGTAGAGATTTCTCTGTGGTAGCAGTTGTTTCCATTCATAGACCGCACTCTAGCTTTACATCAGGCGGAGTGTTGTCACATGTCGAGCTACAATAAAAAAAAAAAGAGTAAGCTAACACTAATAATAAAATCCATTCCAGAACAACAAGCAATTTTGCTCCGCAATCATAGAAAAGCATATTCGGAATATGAAAGTGGGACACATTTGAATTATTTTGCTTACGGACAAGCTGGTATTTCTATTGATATGACAGAAGATCGAGTTATTGTAGGGGCACCAGGAATATTGCAATGGACTGGTAAAATGTTTAATTTTTTTTAATTTTATTTATTAATATACTAAACCAATTATTGTATCATTGACGACTGTGTGATCAAAGTGAATATAACATTGCGAAAATAATTTATTTAACACTACTTTGCAACTACATTCCGCTAATTAATGTTAGTGAGGGTAGGTCACATCAGTTCTCAATGTTAAACCTATCACCAACATGCAAATATACCTCTCGACGCGCTTCGGCACTCTACATGTCATGGACAGAAGACGCGTGGTCGCTCGACTTCGCTCCGACGATTGAGACCTCGTGGAGTGGTGAAACGCGTGTAACGCCTAATACTATTAAACATATAGTTACATTGGTGTAAAAAAACCATCATCAATCACCAGTTAAGTATTTTTTTTTAAATATCGGAGCTCGGTTAATGCCTACACTGATGTTGAGCTAGAGTGTGGTCCATGAACGGAAACTACTGGTGCCACAGACAGCAGTCATCTCTGCTATGTCGGCTTGAATGCGAATGTGTATCATCAACTTGGCGATGAATATAATATACTGCTCACGTATACTTGGTTACTTCCAAACAGATCCTGAAAAGCGACAAGGTCACTTCACGGGTGTTACACTTGAAAGCAGTGGCAGGATGGCAGACTGGGCTAAACCACCATCAGTCTGACTCGTATTTGAGGGCTTTGAGATTATTAGGATTTTGAATTATTAGTAATTAATTATTCATTATTTCAGGTAGCATCGTCCATTACAAGAAAAAACAAAGATATGGATTCTATCGACAATTAGAAACGCCTAATCCATATTATACTGAACAACTTGGTCCAGACAATTACTTCGGTAAATTTTAATATCAATTTATATAGAGAAATGTATACACTGAGTCATAACAGAGATATGGATGAAGTCATAACAAAAGCTAAAGTGCGAACTGTAATCACAGGCAACAGTCGCCTCCGCTATGCCGGCTTGATGAGGCTAGATAATAAGGCGAACAAGTCTTTTTATCGAAGCTGAATGAAGAATAATCGAATTTTAGTATGCAACAACAACAACAATTGTCAC
Source organism: Tinea pellionella (assembly GCA_948150575.1). Classification (NCBI taxonomy): domain Eukaryota; kingdom Metazoa; phylum Arthropoda; class Insecta; order Lepidoptera; family Tineidae; genus Tinea; species Tinea pellionella. The sequence continues at coordinate 8,450,359 of OX411252.1, forward strand.
ACCTTCTTCCCACAGGGATAGGCAGAGACAACGAAACGCCACTTACCAAGATCCTAACACAACACCCTCGCTTCCCTCACATCCACAATTCTCTTCATGCACGCCCGGCGGTTATGGGCATTAGGCAGCCCAGCTTTCATAAGGATGTCTCCAATTTGATCCGAAAACACCCTTGGGTCTGCCTTGTTTAACGCATCCATTCACATTAGATTTATATATTCCTTTCGTCAATCTCCTTTCATTCATCCTTTCCATGTGCCCAAACCATCAAAGCATTTCTTTCTCAATTATCGTCACTACATCTTCTTTTAATTTAGTATGCTATTTCTGAAAACTTCGTATCAGTTTTTTTAAATAGTATTTGTATGGATGGATTGTGATAGATATGGGATTGATGAATGTGATGATAAAAACTGTATAAATACAGGGTGTATCGGGCAACGTGTAAAGAATTTCAAGAGATGACTCTGTAAGTGATTCTGAGCAGAAATTAATTTAAAAAATAAATACTTTTTTTTATCCAAGTGTCCACCTTTTCCTAGTAGAAACATACATAATTTACTACACGAACGCGTAATCGTTATGTCGTCGGGCGGTGCATCAAACAAATGACCTTGCCTTTGATGAATGCCGACAACCTTTGCCGCCTCGCCTTTGATCTCGCGCCGACAAGCCGTGTGCCGGCCCACCTGCAACGGCGGTCCACGTCGGCCGGTCCATTTATAGACCTTTTGTTTTTGTGATAATACCATACACGAGAACTTTTATTTAGTATTTTTTAAGGGGTGTTCATCCCTCACTTAATATTTACCTTAATTTTTTTACACATTGCCTGATACACCCTGTATAATTTTATGTTTAGGTTTCAGCGTTGCTTTTGGTTATTTTCTAAGAAAAGAAGTAGCGTATATTGCTAGTGCACCAAGATCAAATGGTGGATTGGGCTCGGTATGTATTGTTGTTTCGCCTGATGCTAAGCTAAACGCGGTCTACAAATCATTATCTGTAGACGACACCCCGCGTATGTACTGCCAAGGAATCCAAGGTTAAAAGATTCATGAGTATTATTTTAATCGCAGGTCCTAATATTTGATCAGCCAGGAGCTTCTTCCGAGCCTCTAAAAGTAATAGCCGAAATCATTGGTGAACGACTGGCTTCATATTTCGGTGCATCCCTATGTGTGGTTGATTTTAACAACGATGGCAAAAGTGATCTCTTGATTGGTGCTCCTAATTTTGTTAATGATGATGAACTTCCCTTCGATCAAGGAGCCGTTTATGTATATTTGGCCACAGTTAATGTAAGGAATTATTGAGATAAATATCTAGTAAATGGATAATAAATAAATAAAAACACTTTATTGCACAATTGTACACAGACGAGATTAATGCTTTTCGTATTGTCTACCAGCTACCCTTCGTTGGTGTGAGCGGAGATATTTACAGTGCAATGAAAAAAATATTGACAAAATAGATAGAATTAACAAATAAGTAATTAAAATATAATATATATATGAATATACACAATACAAATGAGGGAAAAAGAAAAAAGAATTAAGAGTAGTTCTTATTTAGAAAAAAGGATATGGTGAGCATGCTTTTAAAGCTTCCAATCGATGAGGCTTGTCTAATTGTTAGTGGTAACTTGCTCCACTAGCGAGCTACTGATACAGTGAAGGAATTTGCATAACGACTAGTGGCATGTGCTGGGATTTTAACTTGGTTATTTTGGGTTGATCGGAGGGGGCGGTCGTGAGAGTTGCAAAGAAATTGAAAGCGGGATTTGAGATAATAGATAAACATCTACGAGTCCTACATGAGTAGTCTTATCGACCGAAATAGACACCATAAGCTAGATCATGACTAAGCACAAAGCAATGTTTGCAGGCGGCTGTCGCTTCCGCTGTACTAACTTGAGTAGTCGAATGTTCTCCGTCCAGTAGTCGTTTCAATATACCCGACTACTTTCTAGCTAATCTCAAAATTCAACTAGGTCTTTTCAGAGCTGATTTTTCCCCAGGGCGGCAGACTGAGCTAATCGCCATCATCGGTCTGTCTACCACACTCTTAACTATTATATATTTCAGGGAACGAAATTGTTAATGCAACCTTCAGGATACGTTATGGGGTTAAAAAAAAATGGTGCTCGTTTTGGTACATCCATTGCAAATTTAGGAGACGTTGATGGAGACGGTTATCCAGGTAATCCCCATTATAATGTTGGTCTAAATAAAAAAAAATTAGGTTCATAAATACTTCATGTTTTCTTATTTTCTAGAAGTAGCTATCGGTGCACCATTCGAAAACGACGGCAAAGGTGCTGTTTACATTTACAAAGGGTACGCTGAAGGTTTAAAAAGCATGTACATCCAGAGAATTGCTCCAGAGAAAAGCAGAGGTTTTGGTTATTCTATTTCAAGAGGTGTGGATATAGACAATAATACTTGCAATGGTGAGTATGCACGCTTTTTCTTACGTCAGAAACATTACAATGTCTACATCGACCCTGGGTGCTCCTCACCTGAAGCTTTCTAAATTTCTCTTTTACCACTAATCAGACAATATTATTTGGACAATAAAGGCATCGAAATTTATAACATATAATAACGAAGCGGCGCGGCGGTCTAGCGATAAGACGCGTGAACTCACGATCAATGAGACCCGTGTTCGAACCTCGCTAACTCTGACCTGTACCAATGTAACTTTGTTATATGTACTTTGGTCGTTCAGCGCCTATAGGCACTATTAAAGAGTGGTAGGCAGACTGATGATGATTATTTGCCCAGTTCACCGTCCTTGGGTAGTACCACCACTTTCGAATGTAACCTTCTCACGAAGTGACGCGTTTCGGGAGCAGTTTCAAAGTAGCTAGGTATAGCGAGAGGAGTGTGTACTATCAATCTAGATGATCTATACTACAGCATAGCGGAGGCGATGCTGCCCGTAAAGATTTCTCTATAGTAGCTGTTGTTTCCGTTCATGTTCTAACTTTACACCAGGCGGAGTGTTGTCATGTGCCGAGCTACAATAATTTTAAAAAAATCGACGTGCTATCTCTAATATATGTTTCAGATTTAGCAGTAGGTGCATTTCAAAGTAAACAAGCGTTTTTATATAGATGTGTACACACATTATACATTGATACGTGGATAAATGTACCGGATGCTGTTGATTTGCCACAAAATTCGACAAATTTTAAGGCTTTATTCTGTGTTCGTTCTAAAACTGCTCCATCTTGGCCACACGTTACTCAAAGTAAGTATGCTAGTTTATATCATAGCCCTTGAGCTAGTGAAATAATAATAATGCTTCGATTGATTTTTTTTCAGGTCTCCAAGCCAGTATTACAGTAGATCGTGATGCTGGAAGAGCTGTATTATCTGAAGAGCCTGAATATGATATAAATATAGCACCAGGTCAAGTGAAATGTGAAGAAAAAGATATAGCAGTTAGTGTGAGTACTTAACATGGCCTTTATGACTGCCGTCCTGGGATAGTACCACCACTTTCGAATGTAACACCCGTGAAGTGAAATTTCGGGAATAGATTGAAAGTAGCCAGGTATAAGAGAGGAGTGTGCACTGTCAATCTAGATGGTACATGCTCGTCTCCCCAAGCCGGCATAGTAGAGGCGACTGCTGCCCGCACAGTTTTCTCTGTAGTAGCAGTTGTTTCCATTCATGAACCGCACTCTAGCTTTACATCAGGCGGAGTGTTGTCACATGTCGAGCTACAATTAAAAAAAATGTAGAGAGAGATGCATCTCCACACGTCCTAACCGAGGGCCAAGTATAAGGTCTCATTTACGCCGTGAGAACGTAACACAATAGTTCTCCACCAATCAGATAATGTTATTTTGACCATCGCATTTAAATGAAGCGATCATTATTGGTGGAGAGGTCTTGCGTTACGCCGGGACAGCTTACCTGATCCTCTGTTTAACTTTAAACAATCCATGTAACAGAAGAGTCCAATAAGTTGAGGCAGTATAGTAATAGTGTTAATAAAGATCATAATCGTTTGCACTTGGGGACTGGAACCGAATTAACTGACCAATAAGATAGTGGTTCCATTGTTAATGCCCAAAGACATTTTGCAATGGAAAATATAACAGGATTTGTTTTCTTTTAGCCTCGAGCGGATTTATCGAAACCTATACAAATATTATTTAATGTCAAACTCAAGCACGATCCCACTAAAGGTGAGTCGGTAAGAAAATTTTATAGTGGTAGGCAGACTGATGATGGTTATTTGTCCAGTCTGCCGTTCTGGGGTAGTACCACCACTTGCAAATGTAACACCCGTAAGGTGATCTGATCGCGTTTCGGGAATAGTTAGAAAGTAGCCAGGTATAACGAAAGGAGTGTACACTTTCAATCTAGATGATACCTGCTCGTTTCCTCAAGCCGGCATAGTGGAGGTGACTGCTGCCCGCACAGGTTTATGTAGTAGCTTTACATGTAGCTACGATAAAAAAATGCTTCAAACTATGATCAACAGAAATTATTCTTTCTCTCTCTAGACACATCTAAAATCTTTTCGTCCGATTGGGTGCGGTTATCAGTAGAATCGAAACTGGATTCAAGTTTTGATATACAATTAACAAGGGATTGTGGTGAAGATTTGATTTGTCATCCACTTTTAGAGATGATACTAAGTTGTCTTAGTAGGTAAGTGGTTTTTTTATAGTAGTCCGGCCTGATGTTCTAAGTTAGAATGCGGTCCAACTGCTACTACAAAGAGAAATGTCTGTAAACGAGTCTATACTGCAAATCTGGACGATGCATACACTTCCTATTAAATGAGCACAGCGGAGACGATTGCTATTTACAGATATTTCTCTGTGGTACTAGAGGATTTACAATAAAAATAATAAATTTCAGCACACCGTATATACCAGGCAGTGGAGAAAAACTTGGTATTAATATAACAGTGATAAATACAGCGGAACCTGCATATGGGTTCAAAGTAAATATAACTTTGCCAACTGCTCCAATAAGAGTTCCAAGTGAATGTACTTTGATTGGTGAAAACATGACATGTGAAATACCAAGTCCTTTACATAGAAATGAATTTGTTACTTGGCTATTTGAATTGGAGTATGTTCACAATACTGTAGATTCAAGTGTGTTGAATTTTCAAGTTGATTTTTGGGAGCCGTTAGGGTTTAAAAAGAAGGACGGTATTGATCGGAATTTCAAGCTTTTTATTGAGCCTAAAGCTGAAATTGTTGCGGAGGGGTAAGGTTTTAAATCATTAAATACAATACCGCGCTACCAGACCTAAGAAATATCCACACTAGAACAACAATTAAACAAATGTATGTTTCAGTAAGACTTCAGGAAATAATACTTTACAAGTGACAAGGAAAGCATTAGATGAAGGAGAGCAGATATCATTTACTCATTTTATTGAAATTACTAATTATGGACCTTCAAATTGGCCAGGTCTAATTGTTGATATTAATATACCAAAATTGGTAATTTTCTTTTTAAAATTAGTCAAAAAATATTTTTTTAATACTTAAAATTACTTTAAATTTTTTTGTATTGTATTGTATAATACATTTAAAAAATATTTTTGCAGACATATCTATCGCAGAAAGTAGAAGGTTGTATCGAAAATTCCACACAAATTCTGTCGTGTACATGGTCTATATCCGCCAATGCTTCTAAACCAATTATTTTGCCATTTAAATTGAATTTAGAAGACGCAGGTAAACTACTTTACCAAACCCGAGCTGAGGTTTTTACATGCATGTTGACTTTCTCTGTTCACTTTTCATCATATTTTAATAATAACCATTCTATCTCCATCATCCAAGTCTATCGACTAAAATGTTTAAGTAGTTCTTTTCTGTCGTTCCACTAAATTGTTGAACGACCTTCCCAGTCAAGTATTTCCTCCTTCCTACAACCTGGGATCGTTCAAGCGCAGTGTGAAGAGGCATCTCACAAAGCCGGCATGGATCGCACTCTACGTGCGGTCATATGACATGTTAAAATAAAAATAAAACTTTTTTTATAAAAAAACTTGTTTTAAATGCTGACGGTACAGCTGCTGGGTACCGCCATCTTTAAACCCATTCTTTATTTGACTGAACATTATCGATCGCTTTATTACTTACGCTTATCCCTATAAAGTTTAAAATCGCGTATATAGAAGTGATTGGTGCCAAATGAAGCGAATAGACGATGCTGTTTAATTTCGTTTCATCTCTTTGCAGATTCAATCGTCTGTGCGACTACGTATTTGCATTTTAGCATTTACATGGTTAAACCGCGACATTTTTTCTTGTTTCATTTTTATATGTTAATTTTTTTTTACTGAGTGTAGAAACACAAAGTTATCCTATGGACCAGTTTTTTTTTTAAATTGTTTTCGTTACGGTACAAGCTTTTTTTCTTTAAGATTACTTTCTTGTGTCATTTTTATCTTTTATTAATCAACTACATAATATTTTGGTAATATCAAAAACAAGCAATTGCAATTGATTGGCCGGTGTTGATTTTTTGCTGTTGCTATTATTAGTTATTTAGTAATTTGTTTATTTAGTTGTTTGTTGACATATTGACATTTAATGATAATTAGTATGTGAGACTATTGTGACATTATTTAATTAAGATAACATTTACGCACCCAAACGGGTAGTTGTGGCGACCAAATAACATTAACTTCAAGAACATTGTAACCCATAATTTGTAAATAAATAGTTTGATTTGATTTGATTTGCGACGGCCTCGTCTCGTGTTCGTGGCCATTCAATTCACACCTGATAGATAGGCAGACGCGTTTGTTTTAATGATGTTACGCGTCCATGAATACGGTTTGATAAAAAGAAATATTACATGAAAACCTTTCAATAATAATAAATATCTTATAGTAACGTATTGTAATACGTAGTTAAATGGATTGCTTTTACAGCCCTGTATACTCGTGATATTGGTAAGCTTTATTAATTTGCTAACTTTTTCTCGTATTTTGTTTTTCAGGCGAATTATTGCAGCAGAATGTGTCAATAAATTTAACCACGGTTGTTTTTGTTAAACATGGCGATATTATGTAAGTTAATAATAGTTTTTTAAATATGAATTAATAGTGAATTGTGAATGAATTTTAATTTTCAGTTCATTAAATATAACAACGACATTTGTGTTAGATCCTGCACAGCCATTTTGGCCAATTATAGTGGGTGTTGTATTTGGGCTTTTATTGTTATCAGGAATATTCCATATACTATATAGGGTAAGTTTTTCATATATTTTTTTTTATTGTAGCTCAGCATGTGACAACACTCTGCCTGATGTAAAACTACAGTGCAGTCCATGAATGGAAACAACTGCTCCTACAGTGATTCCGGTGCGGGCAGCAGTCGCCTCCGCTATGCCGGCTTGAGGAGACGAGCATGTACCATCTAGATTGACAGTGCACACTCCTCTCGTTATACCTGGCTACTTTCAAACTATTCCCGAAACGCGACAAGGTCACTTCACGGGTGTTACATTCGAAAGTGGTGGTACTGCCCGCCCCAACACGGCAGACTGGGCGAGTTTAGTTTTCATTATAATTCAATATTTCATAATAACATTTAACTGTTCTAGTCGGGTTTCTTTTCAAGAACAAAACACGAAGAGTTAAAAAAACTGAAATTAGGAGAAATAGCCGAACCGAGTGCGTCAAGAGCACTTGAGACACAAAATAAAGAGTCAAGTCAAGATTTACTGATTGAAGATTCAGATTGACTAGTAAAATCATTTCGAGTGACTTGGTCTAATGAAAATATCTGTATTGAATCTCAAAATGACGACATAGGTTTGAATCCGGTAAATGGATCACCAGAAAATGTTTATACAAATCTCACACATGATTTGTAAACAGTACAGCGAGAGAAGGTGCACTGTCAATCTAGATGGTGCATACTCGTCTCCTCAGGTCAGCATAACGGAGGCGACTGCTGCAGGTAGAGATTTCTCTGTATTAGTGGTTGTTTCCGTGGACCGCACTCTAGCTTTACATCAGGCGGGGTGTTGTCATATGCCGAGCTGCAATACAAAAAAAAAATTGTATAGATGCCAAAAGAGGAATGGGATCCGGAACGAATACGGTACAAACAAAGAAACATTCATTTTAAATAAGATTTTGTTTAAAAAATACAAGAAAATATGTAGAAAGTAAAAAATACGTGATCAACTGAGTATTATTATAAAAAACGCTAGTTATAAGTTCTGTCACCCGAAATGATAAAATTAAACATTCATTTAATAGTATTTTATTATTTATTATAAGTACTTAGAAACATTTTTTTGAAATAAATTATTTTCCATATGATATTTTTGTTATTTTGATTAGTTACAATTCATAATGTTTAGCATATCTTTTTACTTATTTCAACATCAGATCCTACTGCGCCATCAGATCACAGCTGCTGGTACCAACTAACCCACGTAATATCTACTAACCACAATTAAATAATTTAACTAATAATAATTACGTTGAGTTGCAGCCCAGTTTTACTGACCAGATTTTAAAACATATGTATGGGACTTTTTTCGGCTGCAACTTGTAGTGAGCATCCAATTAAATAAATAAATATCTATAATCAATCTACCAGCAACCCATATTACCACCCTTAGGGCCGGTAACTTAATCCTGATTTGTTGGATGGTAATCTAAGAACGTCCCAATGATAGCATCATAGTGGTGTTGTACTTTCAACAAATAAATAAATAAACTCGAATTTTAGGCATTTTACAACTAGATGAAAACAACGTGGTCCAGCCATTCTAACTGTTAAAAATACCGGCCACTTTCCTAGTGTTATTTTTCTCTCTTTTGAAAAGAAAGGAGAATGCCCATTTTTGGTCCCACTTGATACTTAAAAGTTTTGTAACAAAACAATATTCTAAAATAATATTATTATTTTTTATCTATTTTAATTATATCTAGACATTATTTACCAATCAAAGGACGATATTTAATTACATAAAAAATAGATATCTTCAATTAATTAAGCATTTACATCAGGCGGAGTGTTGTCACATGTTGAGCTACAATAAAAAATAAAATAAAAAAAATTAATTTAATAACCTCAAATATTGCATCAGAAATCATCTAATTACTCAATAACTCTGGTGAGAAAATTAAAACTGATTAATAATAAGGAAATAGATTTATAATTTTCTACAAAATTACCTAAAAACCATCGACAAACTCGAGAAAAAAATTGTGGGCCCATTTGTCTTAGGCGAATGGGCATTCTTCTTTGATGTTAGTAATATAATACAAAATTGGTACGAAAACTTGGGATTGCTCGTACTTCCAAAATCACTCGTGGTCCAGTCATCGTGACGCTCACAGAATTATACTTAAGTTTTCGTCCTCGAGATTGGCATAAGACATTGTAGTACCGCGCAGGATTCGCCACTTAGCATTTAATTGAGAGGGTATTCCTATTTATTTATTTTTAAAAAAGGTAGGTTACACAAAACTTAGACAGCCGACGCCGCGCCGCCACCCGATATTCATTCGCGTTTCAGTGCTTCGCCACTTCAGTGCTCCGTAACTTTTATTATTCGCGAGTAAATTGTTTATTCTGTAGTTTTAGTAATGCCAAATCCAAGAATTAGTAATTCAAAGGATTGTGAGAGTTTATTTCAATGAAATTACATATACTTATATAAATGAAGTTGAAAAAATTAAGAAACGCTATTCGAATATGTCGAAAACATCGTTTGATGTTTCTGTGCCTGAGATATCATAATTATGACGAAGGTACGTGTTATATTATGCTTTTAACCTCTCACACATGACCTCGGAGATGCGGGCAGTTGTGGAAGGACTGTCACTCGGCCGTTGTTCATGTACCTACTTTTTAACAAAGTAGCGTTTTACAACAGACGTAGGGGCTGTTGGTATTATAATCATAAGAGGTTATGAGCTTCGTGCACGAATTGTTCGCACGTCATCAGTTTTTACTTGGATGTATTTACGAATTCTACTTAATCAAATAAGACAATGCACATGGTATGTGATAAGCATACACAGTCTGTTCCCCTATTTAGGGCAGGCAGTCTAAATAAATGTGCGCAATTGTAGTGCTAGCATCGGTCGCGCGTATCTACTATGATACATACGAGTATACATACCTGCGCATAGCGATTAGTATAAGTGATAGCGCAGTAGTAGCGCTACCAGGTAGCACCGTCGCGGGTTTGACTCCCGCACAGATACTACTAACCCTGTTGGTGTAACATATACTTGTCTCCAGATTTCCCGATTTAATCTGTAGTGATTTGTAACAAGGAATTACGACCTTGCCCATTATTTATATAGACAATCGTCGTCCCTGAGACGACGCGGACATCAACAAATCTATTACTGGAACAGAACAGATTGGAGACAGAGCCGATACCCGGCCCATTGCGCGACGTCGAGTCAGCGATCTGTCTCGTGACGTACCAACGCCTGGAGCGTTCAATACAGCCGTGCTAGCTGCTGCAAACTAAACATTCTTGGTGAGGCTTACCAAACCAAAGCTAGTGGGTAAAGGAATCTTACCCGCCCTAGCCATCAATGTGGAACAGATCATGACCACTGGCTTAACTACTGAGTTTCACAAGGAACTCCATAATAAACAAACACCGTTATCTAACTGCTCACTTATTGGGGCACCCACTTTCAATACTGAAGTAAAAGTTGACATTTCAGACTTAGTCTTTAAAAGATTGGTTTGTCTTAAGAGTGCGGTGATGATGTTATGTTTAATTTAAACATAAAATCACTCAATACTGCACCCGGAAATTATCCAAGTAAATAAATAACAGACCAAAGTATCGAAGGCGAGCTGAAGCAGCTTGCGTTAGGTATATCATGTGAGACGGCAGTCATCACACCTATGTCTAAAGACAAACAAGACCTCTTCAACTACTGACGGATGCTGTTCGCATCCTATGCGATATGAACATACAACGAAAACAGTTGTCTATAAAGAGGTTTATTAATTATTAATTTGTAAATTGTTTTAAAGAATCAAATACAAGGCACAAAAGTAGACAGTTACCTGTTTGGATACAATTTTGCCGATAACTTAAAAAATGCAAAAGTAATTTCTAAGTCGGGAGCTGAACTTAACTAATCCTGACGCGTCGAAGCTAGCCCAGCCTATAAAGCCTGGACCACATGGACCACCTAAGAAGACCTCAGTATTTTAACTAGAAGGCTCCTCCCCGAGATCAATGGGGATTCGGCCCGCCAGGTAAATGCGGAAGTCGTCGCAGCAGGGTAATTCAGCGTGGGCGCTAGAAAAGGCTAAATATACCGGTAAACTTGTTTCATTTTATTTAAAATGGCAAAAAATTACGGGTGACACTCACGTGTTATCTTAGTTTCAAGACTATAAAATTATCTTCGCTAAGATGTTGTTCAGACCGCTACCTGTTTATCTAGAACAGATGGTGCTTTGAAGTCTTGAAAAATCTAAAATGGCGAGTTGCTTACAAACAACAAATAAACTTAATACGATCAGTGCTGTATCAAAATGTTCGCTCTGAGAAGATCAGTCTTACCCAGCTATTTCCTAGAGTCTAAACTTAACAGGAAATTATGATTTGTATTCAACCTGAAATTTGTATTCAATAAGTTTTCATGTACCTCCATTTTAAGACTGGGGACCTCAGTACGGCCCTAACATAAATTTGTTAGGACTGTTTTATGAGTAAACGTGCTCCTTAAGGATGCATACGTTTAAGTTATAATTCACCTCGACTGTAAAAAAAAAAAAAAAAAATGGATTTAAATGATAAAATGTATGATCGAAATAATCGATGAATTTAATGTGTTACCAAAATTATAAAACCCGTTATAAGCTATAAAGGGTTGTTTATCGACCGTGTACTCGGATGATTATTTATATTTTTTATTATTATATGTGAATTTGATTACGACTCGTGTTCGAGTAACGTATTAGACAAGTGGCCTGCTTAAAGTCTTAAGACTTAAAATGAACGTAGGAAAAAGCAAACTAGTACCCTAGTAGGGAATACTTGCTTTGAATTCTTTGATTTTATTATATATTCAAAAAATATATACATATTAAAACTGAATTGGTGGAATTTCAAATTAAAACATTGTAAGACAATTGATATCTTACCTACCTAGTACCTACCAGTAACGCTGTAGAGCATGGTCATACACGAAAAATCTTGAGCGAGTCGAATAGTTGAACTTATTATATATTATAATATTATCAGACGATAATTATGATAGACGTATGACAATGCCTGACAATACGATATCACAAGATCTAGAATAGTGAATTGGATCTGCTGTTTGCAATGCAGGCAATAATATTAAGACGGTTTTTTATTGTTGTGAAATATTTCGGATACCTCAACGATTGGTCGGAGAGCCGCGTGCCGTGCCGTGAGCGGGTTGTGTAGCGCAAAGAGAAGAGCTTATTAATTATATAATAGCATTTTTAGGCTTAAAGACATTTGAAAAAAGAATTGACAATATATACGGTCATATCGTACATCAACAGAATACATGCGCTTCCTACATACGCTCGACTGACAGCAACGTATATAGCGGATGCGAACTCGCGCCGCGTACATACAGATATCGAACGATCGAGTTTGCGGTTTATGCCTTTCAGGACATGCATTTCTGACAATCTTAGATAGATTCATTTGTTAGTAGCATTAATAAAAACGCATAAAGTACGTTTCGTGGCATAAATATCCCGATGCGTATACCATTAAGAACGATGTATTTTTCGATGTTTTTTTCCAGTATCATTTACTGAATCAGGAAACACTACTGTGAGGATGTCATAGTATAAAATTATAGCTAATTATAAATATATATTATAAATAATTGTATTTGTACGTGTCAGAAATACGGACGCGTTCTTATTGCATTTACAATATCTTGGTCCGATCTTTTCTATGTTTTTCTGCTATACTAAAAATAATTAGAACAATTATTCCTGAAAAGGCGTCAGTTCTGTTATAGCCCACACAATCCTGGTTTCCCTTATTTAACAGTTTTATGGTTTGTCGAAGCAAACTCACATCTCACAGAAAAAATTTAACTCTTATTCCAGCAATCGACTCATTCACCAACAGATTACCTCGGTTGGCGCACTATTATCTGGACGGCAATGCTGAATAGTCGTGTTCAACCCTCCTCTTTAAATATTATGATGGCCTCACTTTGCATCAATTTGGAATGACTAAAATAAAAAATAAAATAAAAAATGGTTCCTATATTGTACTTGTAATGACATTGATTTATCAATCATCAATGCCGCATGTAATTTTGTTTCTGACAGAATTATAAAACTGGTGCACAATTCGGGACATCGAATATCTGCAGGTCTGTACTTTCGGCTACCTCCGGAGAATCGCGATCGCGTAAAACGCTTCTTAAAGGTGTTTATAGATTGCGTCCAGCACTACCTAAATGTAGTCACATGGGATACTCTATGGCCTTAAGCCTGGTATCCAAACTCTGGCCTAACCCTAGAAAATGTTTCCAAACATTAATATTAAAATTAGCCGTGATTGCAGCACAGAGGAAGCAAACTCCTCCTAAAATTAATACATTTAACATTAACCTGATAATATTGTAACTAAAATATCAGATTTTATTTAAACCTTTTGAAACGGATCATTACAAGCAACTTTTATGTTTCTATATTTTAATCAAGACCCAGACTTATGCCCTTGCAGAACATTATTAGAATACCATACATCGAATAATTTAGAAATCTAAACCTCTGCATGACAACCAAACACAATAAATATTTCATTTCATAGTAACCTTTTTATGTGTATTAGAAAACCACACAAAGTGGTTGGTCCACAATCGCTTAGCCGATGAGGTAAATCAGTAATAGTACAATGCGGAATAGATGTCTCGGGACTTACGGCCCGGACTCAGTACGCGGCATGCGTCATAAGGCTTAATACCAGTAAACTCGGAGTCAATTAAGACATCATAAGAGGAACTGCCGAATAGACCGGCAGCTTTCAAGTCTTTGGTACACGTATAATTTGGGTTATTGTCGATTATCATTCTACTGAGTATAATGTTAACGATTTTGGTTCATTAATTTTTTAGAGCTCGGTTGCTGATGTATTTTATTATAATTATTATTTAATTAATATATTTTGTTTATGACAAATCTTTTTAACACACGAGGTACTCCTTTGTGCTATGTTTCAACTTATTGGAATACATAAATGTCATAAATTTGCCCTTGCTGCCTTGTTGTGTACTCTCAATATCTACAATGTCTTATGCCAATCTCGAGGACGAAAACTTAAGTATAATTAATGATTAAACGAACTTACCTGTACGTGAAGTTCTATCATAATTATACGATAGTTTTCGTCCGAAGAGATTGGCATCCCTCCCATCCTCCCGCAAATTTATTAGACAAATAGTTGTCTTAAGCTCTGAACGGAATGAATATCGGGTGGCGGCGCGGCGTCGGCTGTCTAAGTTTTGTGTAACCTACCTTTTTTAAAAATAAATAAATAGGAATACCCTCTCAATTAAGTGCTAAGTGGCGAATCCTGCGCGGTACTACAATGTCTTATGCCAATCTCTTCGGACGAAAACTATCGTATAATTATGATAGAACTTCACGTACAGGTAAGTTCGTTTAATCATTAATTACAAACTACAGTTTCCAAATGGGATATGTATTAGGCATCAATTTCATCACGTTATTTATGAAAAAGTCTTAAAATGAAATGAAAATCCTTTATTAACGTAGGCATGGACTTGGCATGCACTTGTTCATCGTCAGAATCTGCTTTTGGCTTCGGAAAGGCATATGACGAGAAGGAAGCCATAAGAAACTCGTCAATTATAGCCTGTGTTTATAATAACAAAAAAAAACTGAATTATAAATTCAGAAAAAAAAATAGTTGTAACTAATTTAACAAACATAACTAAACCACAATATGGGGCACCGAAATGATTATAAAAATTCGATTTTATATTTTATAAAATAATTTAAAAATATATTTTGTATTATTTATTCACAAATTCAAATTGTAACACCAATCACAACCCGGCCCGTATAGATTATTTGCATAAAAGGACAAACAATATGCGTGATACATTTAAATTATTAGACTCGTTTATATTCGGTTTATTAATATTAAACCTTGGTTTAAAATAATATAACAAATTAAACAAGCAATAGGTGACAAGACTAAAACTTTAGAATAGCTATGGCCTAGGGGTTGACGGCGCGAGTTAAAGACTCGTGAAGCTCTGACCGGGACCAATGTAACTTTGGTTGCTTAATGTCTATGGTACAATATTGTAATTAACTAAACCAGATAGGCAAACTTGATGTTTTTTTTTTTTATTGTAGCTCGGCATGTGATAACACTCCGCCTGGTGTAAAGCTAGAGTGCTATCCATGAATGGAAACAACTGCTACCACAGAGAAACCTGTGCCGGCTTGAGGAGACGAGCATGTACCATCTTAGATTGACAGTGCACACTCCTCTCGTTATACCTGGCTACTTTCAAACTATTCCCGAAACGCGACAAGGTAACTCCACGGGTGTTACATTCGAAAGTGGTGGTACTACCCCAGGACGGCAGACTGGACAAATAACCATCATCAGTCTGCCTACCACTCTAGGTCCACAAACCTAATTAAGGTTAGTCTATCGTTCGAGGGTAGCACCACCACTTTGAAACCTACCCACACCTAGTCTGAGTTCTAGAGAACTGTCAACTTGTTAAAATCATTTGTTTCCTGGTTAAAATAAAATTTCAAACAAGAATTTAAATAGTTTTTAGGTAGTTACGTTATAGAGTTATGTATTGATTAATCTAAGCACGCGTGTTGACAAGTTTATGTAAATTTCCACTTTAAATACACAAAATTACGGTCGATTATGTACACATACCATTCGTTCTAAATCTTTATCTTAGTTATTCATTTATTTTTATTATTATTTACAGGATATCGCTAAGCTAATGCTTATATTGACTTTTTTTACGTGAGGGAAATCTTTTATACATGCCTGGCCGTCTTGGGGAAAACGACGAGATAATGTCGGACTACCATACCAGTCCCAAATACTGGGTATACACGACTAAAAATCTCACGGCATTCCTCTCTACGTCATATGGTGAGGTCACGGGCACGCTTTCGCATTCATCCGCGACCCCACTGACGCTTGGCCGTTATGCCCCACCTCATCGGAAGGAAAACCCCGGGACTAGGGGCGAAGGAGATAACGGCCTAACCCCGCTACCGCCTTCGCCCACGCGATGAAGGGTGGTGTCTCACTCAGTCTTCTCTGAAGGCAGAGTGTGACCAGAGGAGAGACCACCTTGCTAGTATTGGTTCGCACCGGTGTACCTTAGGGAGGTATCCACTATCTGAGGACGCGCCCGATGGGAGACCAGCAACTCCAACAGTGCCCCCATGTGACACTGTCACTCACGGTCAAAGGACCGCGAGCCACGGGATGCTTATTTTGACCTAGCGCAGGTGAGTTTAGACCTTGTATCACTAGACCATGACAGCTGTTTATTCAAGTAATATGACACCACCGAATAATATGAAGATCAGAGGCCAATAAGCATTAACTATAGATGAGATCTGTGTACAATTCTCGCTGAAATTCTAACCGGTACCTACGTAACTCGTTATCGAGTACTTTGGTAGCTCTATATAGGCATTTAAGAATATGTACTTATTTTTTTTATCGTAGTTATTTATAAATAAATATTCTTCCGTATGTTAGCTTAAGTTGGAGTGTCGGGCCACGACAGGCACTATAAAAAAGATACACAAATCCACGAATTTTACATCTCTTTCAAAAAAAAAAAACGATACGCAAAATATATCAGAAATATCTTCCAATATTTGCGAAGGATATGAAAGCCTGAAACGACCTTTCGCGTGTGTCAATTTGATATTCCACTAGAGACTAATTGAATCTGAAACTTAGAGGACTGCCATGACTGCAATTGACATATTTCCAATAACGACTAACTACCTAGAGCTACAAACAAATAAAACTCAGTTTAATACGCGGTTTTAAATTACTTAACTGTTCTAATCGAATTCATCTATGTTAACAACACAGAGAACAAAAATTTGAAACCGTTCTTTAAGCTGTAAATTATCGTGTAACCTGTTTTACGCTATTGATAATTCGAGATGTTTAATTGTAACATCTAGTATGAAACAACAGGCTTCGTACATTTACAGATTTCTTCTTAAATGGAATAGGCAGATATACTAGATATTTTCAATGCTTTGAGAAATGAAATTCCCTGCGTTTTACGAATCAAAATTAGATAAGTATTCTAAAAACACACGGAACCCCAATTCCCATCTATCATTAGCTCCGTACTCTACCGCTAGGCCACGGCCGCCTAATTTTTTTTACAGTAACTCAGCATGAAATACTCATGTCATCATACAAATACTCGAAAACAGGCATCGCATCAACTCTGCCGATTTGACGAAATAAACATGCACCATCATTGGCTGAGCACTCTCTTATTGTTATACCTGGCTTCCTCCACGTTGATTCTTCGCCTTACACTTGAAAGTGGTGGTGGTGGCAGAACGGTACCCTGAGCTAATAACCATCATCTGTCTGACCCATGATCCTTAAAATAGCTTAAAATTGTGTTTATCGTTTGTTTAATTATATAAAATTTCCTAACATCCCTAAAAAATGAATTTAAAGGAGGTTACACATCTGCTTTTGCGTCAAAAAAGGTTTTCATTAACCATTTGTTGAGGAAAAGTAGCTATTTAAGAAAGGTTTACGTCGAAAACCGAAAGAAAAAGGTTGAATACACTCCCTTGAGAAACGTAAACGATAATCGAATAGGCGTGGTAGGCATTAACACCCCACGCCACGCGACCGGATCAATTTTTTTTAATCCCTTTACTGAGTATAATATACCTAATATAGTTACAATGGAACTGGTCAGATTTTGAGTGAGATTTGAACACGGGACGCATCGATCTTGAGTTCATGCTTTCTACCGATAAATTACGGCCGCTCAATGTAAGTATTTTTTTTATTGTAGATCGGCATGTGACAACACTCCGCCTGATATAAAGCTAGAGTGCGGTCCATGAATGGAAACAACTACTACTACAGAGAAATCTGGAGACGAGCATGTACCATCTTAGATTGACAGTGCACACTCCTCTCGTTATACCTACTTTCAAACTATTCCCGAAATGCGACAAAGTCACTTCACGGGTGTTACATTCGAAATGTATGTATGTATTTAATTATTTCAAAGAAAAGATGACTGAAGCATTTACGTGAAAAATAATTTAGGGGACGACCGTAGTCTAGCGGTAAAAGACGGACTTCACGATCGATGAGACCCGTGTTCAAACCTCGCTAAATTCTAACCGGTGCCAATATAACTATGTTTGATTGAGAACATGATTTGAGACGAAAGTGTTTAATAGTATTAGACGTTACTTTGCAGAAATCCATAACCAAAATTATTTTTTAAACACTACTTTGTAATTTCCGCTAATCAATGATAGTGACGGTAGGTACACAGTCACATAAGCTGTCAATGTTAGATCCTTCACCAACATGCAAATACCTCTCGACGCGTTTCACCACTGCTCCTGGCATCCTCAGGAGACGTGTGGTCGCTCCGACTTCGCTCCGACGACGTTGACAGCTGATGTGACTGTGTACACTTCTCCCGTTTCGCGCTACTTCTAAAGTGATCCTAATAACCATGATAAAACTGCCTACCAGTCCTTAAATAGATAAGTAAGTGATTATAAAAACTACTCTTTGGACGTCACTTTAGTCTTAATAGGCAATTAGTCCGGCCAAATTGAGGCCTAAGTACTTAACCTAACACTCGAAATTACCCCTTAATTGGACGAAGAAAAAGGCTATTTTGGTATACATCATTACTTCTCTTTCACGCATATACGCTGAAAAAGAGACGCAAATAATACACTTCGATTTGCTATTAAATAATGTTTTCAAGTAACCAGTCAACAGTGAAGTCAACATCTTATTGTCTACAAATACTAAACAATAAACGACCTTAAAGTCTCGGTAATAAAGATAATTTTTGTTTGCAAATTTTAGAGATATATGTCAAGAAAAACAGTATATTTGAGACAAATTAGAAGTGAAAATAAGGCTGTTTAAATGAAAGTTTTTTTAATTGTAGATCGACATACGATTACATTCCGTCTGACTATAGAGCTAGAGTGCGGTCCATGAACAGAAAACAACTGCTACCACAGAGAACTTTTTTTTTTGAGCATCAATTTTAACATTTATTAGTTCAAAATTAATCGTATCACATTATAGCATATTTTTTTTTAATTACTATAGGCAGAAACATTAACGTTATATTTTCCATATAATTTAGGTCTTATTATTAAAGTTATATAATCTTCGTTGCATGATCCAACACCAATGTTCACATCCAGATCGGTTTTCTTCATCCCTGGTGTCTCCAATGTGACACATTGCAATTTTCCATCAATACCTATTCCGAGCTGAAAACAGAATGTATTTTTTATTATGAATTATTTAATTTTATTTTATTTAAAGTAATGAATTTAGCGATAGAATGAAGAATAGCAGGAGATGATAACGAGATGGAGAGAAGGTTAGAAATGTTAGTAGGGCAAGGAATAGATTTGTGAATAAATTTTAGGAAGTCAGAGCGGTCATATAGCGGACAGGAGAAGAAATATTATGAATTAACCTAACATCTTTGAATCTCTTCTCATATTGTACTCTTTTTATAGAAGCTTTTGAAGAGTGGCCGTGGTCTAGCGGTAAGACGCGTGAACTCACGATCGACGAGATTCGTGTTCGAACCTCCCTAAATTCTGACCGGTATCGATGTAACTTTGTTATATGTACTTTGGTCGCTTATTAAAGAGTGGTAGGTAGACTGATGACGGTTATTAGCGCAGTCTGCCGTCCTGGAGTAGTACCACCTCATTCAAATGTTACACCCTTGAAGCGACTTTGTCGCGTTTTGGGTGCAGTTTGAAAGTAGCCAGGTATAACGAGAGGAGTGTGCACTGTCAATCTAGATGGAGCCTCAGGCCGGCATAGCGGAGGCGACTGCTGCCTGCAGAGATTTCTCTATACTAGCATTTATTACCGTTCAGGGATCGCACTCTAGCTTTACATCAGCCGGATTGTTGTCATATGCCAAGCTACAATTTAAAAAAAAGCTGGGCAAAGAGAGCTGCCTTCGTCTAGCGGTAGAAAGGGTGAATTCACGATCAATGAATGAGACCCGTGTCCAAATCCCACTGACCGATACCTATGTTATTATGTTATATATACTTTGGTCGGTCAGTGCCTATGATCTAGGATTAACTCAGACGAGGCATTGAAAAAAAAAAGTGTTTTACATATCTATACAGGGTGTCCCGTAAGTAGTGGTGTCAACGGTATTTTACAGATAGAGGGGTTCAATATCTAGAATATAATTTGGTGATTTTTTTTTATACCTTCTGGTTTAAAAGTTATGACATTTTTAAAGAATTATCATTTTTCCCCCCGTTTTATCACAAAATAATGTTATAAAAATTTGTTTACAATTATTTTCACTGATATTTTTATTTAAGTGGGTTGCGAAAATACAGGGCTTTCTAATTAAAATGGTATTTGTAACCAATTAATAACCACGATTAAATAAAAAATTAAAATCTAAAAAAGATTTAATTTATCAAATTTTAAGCAAAATATTTAAACGAAGCTGATGTAAAAAAATTGTATGTAAGGTTACGGGACCATTATTTTAAAAATATCTACAATTCACACGGATTCTAAAAACGTATAATTATGTTTACTATCATTTTAATTACAATGTTTTTTCGACATAAATACAACAAATGGGCGTCGATTTTTAATAATGCATTCCGATAATAGGACGGATTTTAAGAATTCTTACAGTCGGAAATTTGCACGTCTTAACCTACTGTAAGATACTAACTGCTTGTAGTTCCAATCTTTTTTCATTTCGGTTCCTTAATTTGACTTTAGGGATGTTCAAAGAGGGGTAGGCAGACTGACGCCTGTTTCCACTGGTACTTCATTCAGAGATTACGTACCTTAAGTACATTAGGCAGAGTGTAATCACATGCCGGGACTACTATTAAAACAAAGATTATTAATTAAATTATGGTGTTCTTTTTTTTTTATTGTAGCTCGGCATGTGATAACACTCCGCCTGATGTAAAGCTAGAGTGCGCGCCATGAATGGAAACAACTGCTACTACAGAGAAACCTGTGCGGTAGCAGTCGCCTCCACTATGCCGGCTTGAGGAGACGAGCATGTACCATCTTAGATTGACAGCGCACACTCCTCTCGTTATACCTGGCTACTTTTAAACTATTCCCGAAACGCGACAAAGTCAGTTCACGGGTGTTATATTCGAAAGTGGTGGTACTATCCCAGGACGGCAGACTGGACAAATAACCATCATCAGTCTGCTGTTATTAACTTTAAAGAAGCTGTTTATGAGACATGTAATAATAATGAATATGAACTAGGCCAAAAATTGAATATCGTGTCTGAAAGAATTAAAAATAATCAAAGAACCCTAGGAAATATCAGGAGAATCTTTATTAGAAGATGTCGGTTATGCATTAGAGTTAGAGGGAGACATTTTGAGCATTTACTTCAAGAAATTATTTTCTTATCCGTATCTATTTACATTGGTTTTATTGGAATTCGCATAAGGTAATAATGAAATTTCTTCAACAAATAGCACTTTTTTGCTAGTTTAACTTTGAAAAATTACTTTAATTAAAATGACAGTGAACATTATTATACGTTTTTAGAGTCCGTGTGAATTGCAGATATTTTTAAAATAATGGTCCCGTAACCTTACATACAATTTTTTTACACCAGCTTCGTTTAAATATTTTGCTTAAAATTTTATAAATTAAATCTTGTTTAGATTTTAATTTTTTATTTAATCATGGTTATTAATTGGTTACTAATTATATTTTAATTAGAAAGCCCTGTGTTTTCTCAACCGACTTAAATAAAAATATCAGCAAAAATTATCGTAAACAAATTTTTATAATATTATTTTGTGATAAAACGGGGGAAAAAATGATAATTCTTTAAAAATGTCATAACTTTTAAACCAGAAGGTATAAAAAAAAATCACCAAATTATATTCTAGATATTGAACCCCTCTATCTGTAAAATATCGTTGACACCACTACTTACGGGACACCCTGTATAGTAAAAATCAATTGCTGTTCGTTAGTCTCGCTAAAACTCGAGAATGGCTGGACTGATTTGGCTAATTTTGGTTTTGAATTTTGAAGGGAAGGTTTAAAGGGTGAGTAAATATGAAAAAATGCTTGGAATAGAGTAAAAACAACAATTTCGCTTTCTCTTAGAAACTATTCCTTTGGTTTTGAATGTCAAACATTTGATGTTCGTCCCGTCGCACAGTGTTTCGACTAGTACAAGCTAGCGGGACAAAATTATTTTTTCACTTATTTCAATTGTTTATGTATATTCCAGGTATCTTAAGCTATTTTAAGAAAAAAAAAAAAGTTGAAAAATTTGTACTGTTTTTGTATTAATCGAAATGTAGCTGCAAAGCGGAAGTGATTTACTAATGTGTATCATTTATTCCCTATTGTTGCTAATTGTTCTTTAATTAGCTACGTCTACCTACACACATATTTGTTTACAAACAAATTTCTAGGAAAAAAATAAAAATAATAGTGATAATACCCTCATTTATTAATTTACAAAATATTATTTCTTTTAAAATAAATTATTACAAACCTGATATTGATATTCTATATATCAATTAATTACAATAACAATCTCTATATATCATTTATTTACAATAAAAAGATGTTTCAGTAAAATAAATATAATATTAAATAACTTATATACTAAGTCATAAATTATAAGCAACTAAAACACACAATAAAATAAGAACAATAATTATAATAAAAAAATACTTAAACCTACTAATCACCATCAGATGACTCGTCATCACCGCTTTCCCATTCAGTAGAATATTCGGAGAGTAAATAATCCTCATTTAATTCGTGATGATGACTTACTGATGGTGTTTCCGATGGCAATGAAGGTGGGATAATCAACTGCAGAACCTCCGATGGCAAAGAAGTAAATTTTTTTCGCGGTAATTCTCTATACGAGTTGATAACAGGATCGGACGTAATTAAAAGCATTCTCAAAAGATCTGTATTTGTGGCAATACGTGACCGCTTTGTCCAAAATGGCCTGTAGTTTAATTTCGGCTCGAGATTCAGTCACAGAAATATATTCGTCTGAAGGACAACAAGAAGCTTTGGACTTACTTAAACTATAAAATGATGGATACACTTGATGTCCTGCTTTCATTGACCACTTTCTTGTCTGTTTATATGAGTGAGAAGTCGATTTCGAGTCTACATAATAAGCTAAAGCTTCGTCTGGTGTTAACTGCCGACTTTGTTCAGAACACTTATTATTTTCTTTAGTTTCACTGACCGCGACATTATGGATCTGTTTAGCAACACTTCGATGCCCTTCTTTTCGAGTAGCTAACTCAGCTGCTATAATAAGCTCACTTGCACTTCGCAATTCCAAAAGATCTTCTACTCTCCGTCTCTTCGTTTTCGATGATAAGTCTTCAAATGATTTTGGGGCCGTCCTACGGAAACAGCCGCTGATGATGTTGAAGTGCACGGCTGGTTAACACTCATGTTTATTTCGATTCCAGATCCCTCTAACCAATCTTTATGTTTGATTAAAAATGTTTCTTTATTAGACTTTAAAGAAGTCCAATTTTGATTGAATTTTGCTGAAAGGCTTGATATTTTCATTTTCAGTTCTTTGATGGAATCATCAGAAACATCAGACATATTAAATTTTTCACTTATATAATGAAAAATGCCACTGCTTCGTTCAGTTTTGTCATGTTTTAGCCATTCTTCAAAATACTCCATTTTCGTCATAGTCACGACTCGTTCTGAAAAAAATTAAATAATTACACTTTCGGGTCTTTTCGGGATCTATAATATATATAAATCTGTGCCTAAATGTTGTAGGTATTACATATAGAAAAATCTAGGTGGATATATGTGGATAAAAAAAGTTGCTACACTATAAAGTTTACAATTAATGTAAAATTTGTTGGATTTATCTATACATTTACAAATTCATATTACTCCAAAAGTATACATATTTTTTATAAAAAATATAAGTCATAATAGAGTACATACCTTCAACAGAATATTCCATGACAAAAAAACTCGTTTCACTTTGCTACCAATTTTAAAATATGTTATCACAAGTGTGCATAAAATACAACTGATTTGCAAATGAAAATGACTTCTCTTATAAGGGTTACTTTATCCCCCAAATGAGATACCTTAATGAGGTGATAAATAAATTAATTATTGGAATTCCTTACCTGAGGGGGTTTGTTTACAAGTCGTTATCATTGATACCTGAAAATTACATCATGAATTTTGTCCCGCTAGCTTGTACTAGTCGAAACACTGTGCGTCGTTTAGAAATCAAATAAATTTAAAAGTCGTTCAGAAATCAAATTAAATTTTTGTTTCAATTAAGTTTTGACCACATTTTTTACTAAAGTTGAAACATTCTGCAATTATCATTCAGCTTTTTTATTTATTGATCCTGAGGCAGTACGAATTATAATTATAAGTAAATAAAAATTAAAAATAGCGTTATTATTATCTTTCCTTTACGTTACTTACTTGAATTTCAGATGGAGATTCTCTATTGAAATTATAAAATTCTTCAGTTTCAGTGTAAACTATTTTATTGCTGTCCAAATCATTGCACTTTCCACACATCCATTTTCCATTGTCGAATATAATTTCTAAAATCAATTTTCACTAATGAATAATAAATAATCTTGTTTTACGTAATTCTAAAATCACTATAATAAAAATTCAATGTAACCTTCAAAAACAGGATTCTCCACAATATAATCATTATTATTATCACCAAAAAATATTTCTATAACATCACTCAAATCATCACAATTTATTTTAATAAATACAGCTACGAGCACAATCGATTTTAACCACATATTTAGAAATAATCTGTGTCCAGAGAAACAACAATCTGACGTACTTTATCATAATTATTTAATAATATAAGGAGGGCCATGATACACATAAGCACACACTTGTATTGTGCGAAATGCGATTGCATCAACTCACGCGCATATATATAACAACAACTATTATCACGCCTTTTTCCCACAGGGATAGGCAGATACAATAGAACGCCACTTACCACGATCCTGACACAACATAATAATATTTACACGCCCAAATGGGCAGTTATGGTGAAACTAACATAGATATAAGACCTTACTAACCCATAACAAGTAAATAGATAAATAAATAAATAAACACCCTCGCTTCCTTCACATCCACAATTGTCTTCATGCACGCTCGACGGTTATGGGCACTAGGCAGCCTAGCTTTCATGAGGATGTCTCCGATTTGATCGAAAAAAACTTTGTTACCTATTCTAGTTCAGAATCATGTGTTTTAACTAATTTCTGCGTGTATCATATATATATATATATATATATGTATATACACCTGGCAACTAGCAACATATATGCAGTGTATTAAAGCCTTTATTTACGGTGCTATATTTATGTCCATCATTGACCTCTGTTACGCACACATAACAAACAATATTACATAAATAAGATAAGCAATTGTCTGATATAAATAAATGTGTCTATATAAATAAATAATATATCGCACGTCTACATCCTGTTACAACTTAAAAATCGCACCTTTCGAGGTAGAGGTAGAGTATAAAAATTGCAAAAGGCGATTTAATGCCTTAAGGCATTTTCCGCCAGTTAGCCTTTGGGAAATGTGGGCAATTATTTCAGTGCAGAAACAAAAAGAAATATTAGTATTTCCACCACTAAAGTGTGTTGTGACTTAGTCGCGTTTCGGGATCAGTTACCTGTAGCAGCCAGGTATAACGAGAGTATTGTGCACTTTCAACCATTAGGTTGACTTTCGCCTCCTCAAGCCGGAATAGCGGAGGCAATCGCCTGGAGAAATCAGTGTGTAGTAGCAGCTGTACCCTTTTTTTTATTTTTTTTTATTTTGACACGACATGTGACCTCGACTGGCCTGATGGTAAGCGCAGTGGAGGTCCATGAGCACTGACGACTGGAGAATCGCTAACACGGTGGCTCCAGTCGCCACTACTATGCCGGCCTGAGAAGGTGCTTTTTCACACTCCGCTTGAAGGATCCGATGTGAAATTTCATGGACCCTGGCTTAACGTCAGGTGGAGTGTTTTCATACATCGAGCTACAATTTAAAAAATGATATTCAAGTAGTTTAAAATTAATATGTATATCTTTAATGTAGTCTTCAATGTCAATTAATAATGTAAACACAAATCGCCTTTGACACTCGTGGCGTACATATTATCTAAAAGTGGGGCGTACATAATATGTAAGATTTTTGTGGGTTAGTGATGTCGATTTTTATCGATAATTTATTTTGCAAAAAGAAAACAGTTGATAAATTTTGATAAAAAATATCTCATTTGTAAAAGTGTATGTAAATATAAAGTTTGTGTCAGTGCGCGTTTTAAGTGCCTAAAGTTCTGAACACAAGCCATTAGTATTGTAAACAAAATCATTAGTTTGACTGTTCATTGTTTTTTTATCTTTATTTATTTTAAGGACCTTTTTCGTTTACGACTATGTCGACTTTTATCGATAGTTGACCCGAAAAATAGTAATATCGATAAACGTCAACAATACTATTTAACCATAACACTATCGATTGTATTTAAGTAGCGTTGTATTTTAGTGAAAATATCACCTTCTAATAAAAGTCTGTGTATTACATGTAACCTACTTATTCTTCTTACAAAGCATTTAGTAAGTAGATGTACTCACGATCGATGAGACCCGAGTTTAAACCTCACTAAATTCTAACCGGTACCAACTATGTTATATGTATAGTCTGCCGTCCCGAGGCAGTACTACCACTTCTCTGCCAATCTGGATGGTGCACATTCATCTCCTCAGTCCGGCATAGCGAAGGTGACTGTTTCCTGCAGAAATATATCAGTTGTTTCCGTTCATAAACCGCACTCTAGCTTAACATCAGGCGAAGTGTTGTCACATGCTGAACTACAACAAAAATATAATATATATTATTATAAAATTTTAACTTTTTTTCAGCATTTTAGACAAATTTTATACATCACTATTCATTATAAAAATAGCGTAGGCAGGCCATTGTTAGTTTTATATTATAGACATAGTAAAATATAATATGATCTTTGAAGGCTTTTAGGCATATTTTCAGTCGTGGCTTAACCAGAGGTTTTATATTATAGATTACCATTTTTTGCCGCGTAAATATCTTTGTTTATTTTTTTTAAACAGGGCTTTAAATTTTTTTTTATCCTTTAATAATTACTTATTTATTAAATATTAGGTAGATAAACAAAAGATTGAGTAGATAGTCTTATTAATCGGTCTTTAATGCACTAATTAACGACTTAGCAAGCAGAAATATGCAAAGTAAACTTCCCTTTTCATTCCAAGTTTTTTTTTTGTAAACGACACCCCTTGAGTGCTATGTTATTTTTCAAAATGTCACATTTACAAATGAAATAATCTTTAATGTTACGCATTTCACTAGGGTCGGCAATTTAGTTCTAACTTAAGCCGGGATAAACTGAAGTCGTAGTAGGGTTGGACCTTACGTACTCAAGGAAGGTCGTATCGCAATCCTAGATCTCTCAATTTTCAACTCAAAAATAGCGCCTTTTTAGATACCATCATTTTGGATCCGAATACCTTTACTATAATGAGCTTATTATGCAAAACAATGCACTTTTTTTTTTTTTTTTTTTTAATTTTAGCACGTCATATGACCGCACTCCGCCTGGTGTTAAGCTAGAGTGCGATCCATGAGCGGAGGCGACTGCTGTCAGAGAAAGGGATCTGCAAACAGCAGTCGTGCCCGCTATGCCGGCTTAATGAGATGCCTCTTCACACTGCGCTTGAAGGATCCCATGTTATAGGAAGGGGGAAAGACGTGACTGGGAAGGTCGTTCCACAATTTGATGGAGCGACAGAAGAAGGATTGCCCGAACTTTTTTGTCCGCGAGGGGATTGTTTCGACGGTGAGGCGATGCATTCGATCGTCTGCACGCGTCGACCTCAAGCGATGTGGGGTAGGAGGGATTAGATCGTGGATTTCTGCTGAACATTCACCGTATTTGCCCTATATCATAATAATTCAAAGCTTGATTTCTTATAAAATCTTTTTATAAGTTTGTGAAATAATCGAATATCAGACGTATCTTATATGCTAAACGAGCAGAAAGAAAATTAAAAACGAGTAAAAAAGGGCTTAAGTTCTTTTCTCTTAAAAATATAGATGAAGAGCATGAGTTTCTCTTGTAATATAGTTGTTGATTGTATTATAAACGCAACGTATTGCGACAGAGACTCCTGTTCTGCATCTATAATTTTCTGTATATTTCTCTGTTGATTTTGTTAAATAAGTAGTAATTATAGTAAAGTAGTTATAGTGGTAAGTGGCGTTCCGTTGTCTCTGCCTATCCCTGTGGGAAATAGGCGTGACAATTGTATTGTATTGTATTGTAGTTATAGTGCTCTCTCTGTTTAAAAATTTTAGTTAATAAATAGGTAGTTAAGGTGCTGTGTCTCTCAAATAAGCTCACGTGGGCTTTGAGAGGCACAAGATTGTTCTATTTATAAAGTATAAATAAAATTAATAAATTGAGAAAAATCATCTCAAAATGTCCCTTAAGCGGAGCGAAGTAAAAGCGAGTTAAATAAATTTTTGAGTAAAGAATTGCAGACTAATTTCTCCTTATCATTAAAGAAGGATTGAATTACCAGCCCTTAAAGTTTAAGTACGTACGAATTCTTCGGTCATGAATTTTTATTAGGTTTTACATTTTCTAGAATGTGTTTTTGTGCTTGCGGCTTACATCAGGGTTTGTTAAATCCCTTTATGGGTTAAGGAAGAGTCCAAGTTTTTTTACAGTAGCTCACCATGTGACTACACTCCCCCAAATGTTAAGCTAGAGTGCGATCCACAAACGGAGCCTATTCCTACCTGAAGGAAATGTCTGCAGGTAGCAGTCGCCTCCGCTATACCGGCTTGGGAGACGACAACTTGATCGACACTAGAATGTTACAGACAAATTGTTTTTATACATGCTACGCGTTTGACGCGGGTTTGTCCCTCTCGTTGTATACAGTAATTATCTTTATAATTATTTATCTATTATTTATCGTCGTAGATGTATATTTATTTCTGTCATAAATACAAAGTCACACCACGCCCCGGCTTATCAAATATTTTCATCATTAATACCAAATAATATTTGTAATTTAAACGCCTGATGTCTACGTTTTTGGCAAGGAAACGAGGGATCGCGATAAGCTATGATTTATATTGCTTGCTCACGTTTATAGTTTAGGAGATTGCTTTTATTTTTATTAGAAATTAGACTATCTGAATTAACATCAGCCGAAGTGCGGTCACAATACAACGCGCTGGGTAGCAAAGTCGCCGCAGTGTGCAGAGGTATCTAACAAAGCCAGCATAGCGGACCTGATTCACTGCAGATTGCCTTCTCTGACAGCAGTCGCACTCTGGCTTAACATCAGCTAAAGTGCGGTCACAAAATGACGCGCTAGGAAGCAACCTTATTGGAAGTATATTAGCCTCTGGAGTAGATGGAGCACCATTGTAATTCTTCTCAGGTCCGGAGATGTGTATGTGGAGGCAGAGGGGGTCTGTATCCTTACCTGAAGCTTCTTAAACAATTTATTAAATTATAATGAATAAGAGCGGCCGTGGTCTAGCGGTAGACGCGTGAACTCACGATCGATGAGACCCGTGTTCGAACCTCGCTAAATCTGACCGGTACCGATGTAACTTTGTTATATGTACTTTGGTCGCTCAGTCCCTATAGGCACTATTAAAGAGTGGTAGGCAGACTGATGATGGTTAATTGTCCAGTCTGCCGTTCTGGGTTAGTACCACCACTTTCGAATGTAACACCCGTGAAGTGACCTTGTTGCGTTTCGGGAATAGTTTGAAAGTAGCCAGGTATAACGAGAGGAGTGTGCACTGTCAATCTAAGATGGTACATGCTCAGGTTTCTCTGTAGTAGCAGTTGTTTCCATTCATGGACCGCATTCTAGCTTTACATCAGGCGGGGTGTTGTCACGTGCCGAGCTACAATAAAAAAAAGAATATCGGTTAGGAAAAATGTTTGTGGATTTGGAAACCGACCTTATTTTTGGCATTCGTGGTTGTTGAATTTTTTTATCTTTTCAATTTTCATTACAATTTGCTATAAAAAATAACTGATAATTTACTGATTTACTAAGCAGCGACACGAAACAGCCATTGGACAGCACGAAACAGCCTCTCGCAGTATTTTGGCTTATCTATGTTGACCAAGATACATTTTTTGCAATGATTAAACTCAACTATATTTCTAGCAATACTAGTTTAGTATTATATACTCGTAAGCATTTGAAATTGTGTGTACCTTTACACCTCACATGTGCTGTGTGATGTACCGAGGCATCTCAGACTGATGAAGGTTATTAGACCAGTCTCCTGTACGGTCATTTGACCGCGAGTAATAGTGACATAAGATGATACGAGAACGAATGCGGAACGTAGAGCACCTTTTTTCAGTCTGCTGTGTACATGTCTCACAAATATTGATATCTTTCAACAATTTTCTAAAAAGTTAAATAAATACCAATCTTTACTTTGTTTTGTTTTTTATTATTTATTTATTTATTTTTGTATCCGTTCACTCTACCAATTTATGTACATAAATATATACTACAGGGACACTGTTGGCGGTGTTGGTGTCCCATCGGGTGCGTCCTCGGGTGCATATAGAAGGTCCTGAAATATCTCCCTGAGGTACCCCGACACGAACCAAACCCATGTTTCCTCACACCCTGCTTTCAGACTATGTTAAATTATTCAACTGGACACGAATCGCACATTTCTATGTCACTTAGTAAATTATATATCTTGTAATTTCATATAACTTTAGTCGGTGCATGTGATACAAGCACATACACGTAATTACGTCTTCCATCGTTTTCTAAGATAAGTACGTGTACAAAACAGAAAACAATTTAATTCTCCATTGTTTACATTACATGTTATATCATTTATAACAGATTCCTTCCGACTGCTGATCCTGTTAACCTTCGTCTTGTTGACAGCGTGATAGGTTGAATATGAAACATGATTTATTTATATCCTGATACAAGAGCTTTGTTATTCGTCTCGAACTATTTATTTACATAGACATTTCAGTATCTCCAGTGACTACTGTTACCGTAGAGTCGGTCTGCCGCCGGCACCTCCGCTATGCTGACTTAACAGATAGAGTTGACATCGAACAATTCTCTCGTTATACCCGGCTACTTGCTGTCGATCCTGAAACTAGGTCACTGAAGTAATGGTACTACCCCGGGATGCTTGCTTGGAGTTCCAGCAACTTCGCGGGGATATAGCATGATCGTGCGCCCTCTATCGCCTTTACCATGGAGTATGCCCCGACGAGCTCTTTAATCTTATTTCTATTTCGCCCTTTCATACCCGTAATACTCGCACTGGGAGGGGGAAGCACCCGCGTCGTGTCGACCGAATTGGTAGCAAAACGAAACGGTTCGACGCCTCCCATTTGTTCTCCTAATCCTTTATCCTTCAAAGGAAGCGTGGAAAAGCACCTTCTCAGGCCATCATAGTAACGGCGACTGGAGCCACCGTGTGAGCGGTTCTCTAGTCGTCAGTGCTTATGGACTTCCACTGTGCTTACAATCACGCCAGTCACACAATATCATTATAAAAAAAGTACTCGTCATAATTAACCATCAGCAGTTGCCCACCACTATTACGATTTCTCAGTATTCAATTAATTAGTATTATAGTACACGAGGATAATTTTTCAAGCAAGAATAACAAGCTACTCGCATGCCAATCGTGTCCTATTTCTAATGGACTGTCCTATATCGGTTTCGCGCTAATTAAAACGGTTTACACAACCCCAGTATCAGAAACACGTGTTTAGTGAACAAAATAACAAAACTCATTGTACCTAAGTGCACACTAATCGTATAAACTAGCTTTGCAATCAATTTGTGATCAACGTGATTGATTTAATTTTAAAACGTTGTTATTTCTTGACAAGTATCACGTTTCAAATTCCTTTTTCACGGCCCATCACAGGGGTGTATCATCCCCCGTGGCTCGCGGTCCTTTGACCGTGAGTGACAGTGTCATATGAGGGGTGCTGTTGGAGTTGCTGGTCTACCATCAGGCCCGTCTTCAGATAGTAAATAATATTATAAATAAATAAAACCTTAATATTATTTATTAAATAAATTATTTTTATTAAAAAAATACGATAAAAGAACGAGTGGTTCAAATTTCCCATTTAAAATAAATTACCTTAATTTTCAATAATCGCGTTCTTTTGAAAAACAATTGTTCAAAAGATATTTTAATGATGCCTTTTATTATCTACCACATATCAATAGCATCTATACAAACAAATAGCTTTCGGCTTTATTTTTTTCAATTTTAGTGCGGGCGTGGTCTAGCGGTGGGACATGTGAACTCCCGATCAATGAGACCCGTGTTTAGACCTCGCTAAATTCTGAAAAGGGGCCTATGGTGTGTCTGCCGTTCTGGGTAGACTGTACTCTTTTCGTTATACCTAGTTACTTCAAAACGCGCCTAGATCTATAGAGATTTAGAAGAGAAGATAATCTAATCTAAAGAGATCACCCTACATCGCGTGGGCGGAGGCGGTAGCGGGATGTAGCGGACTGTTACCTCCTTCGCTCCGAAGCAAGAGCGGTAGTCCCGGGGTTGAACTGTTACCCATTTACTTGGCTGGAATGATGTTTCTTGCCCGATGAGGTAAGGCCTAACAGCCAAGCGTACCGACGCTGAGTCGCTGATGAATGCGAAAGCGTGCCCGTGACCTCACCATATGACGTAGAGAGGGACACCGTGGGGGTTTTAGGTGTGTATACCCGGTATTGGGAAGTATCGACATCACCTCGTCGTCTTCCTCCAGACAGCGAGGCATCTATAAATGATTTCCCCAAAGTAAAAAAGTTAATAACTATTATCAGTAACATCAACAATAAATATCATCAGTCTGCCTTAGCTCGGTATTATGACAACACTGCCTAATATAAAGCTAGAGTGCGGTCCATGCACAGAAAGTGATTAATTATTAATTATTTTTTTTATATACAGCTATTTATCCATTTAGTTAGATTTTTTAAAAGCTATTTGTTAATAAATGTTGTGTAGTCACAACTATAATTTTTAGGTCAGCTCTGCACTCGCGCTGCGAACGGCCGCGAAAGCCGTGAAACGCTACTGTGAATGGTTTCGCTTTTTCGCGTTCGCGTTATTCTCCGATCGGTGTCGACCATTATCTCAATGGTACACTAGAGGAGCAAACCTCAAAGGAAAGGCGTAGGCCGTTTCAAACGATTTAACAATGTCAATCTCGGCTTACGTCAAGTCAAATAAACTGACAGAGAACCTAAATGTGGCGGGGGCCATATTTTCTCTCGCCTCACATTGAAAGCGTCGGTGCACATCTAGTCATCTAGTTGTATATATCCCTGGTGTCGACTTTGTTTTTGTCCGTGTCAGCGTCCGAGCTTAGTTCCTTGTTGTTGGTTGCAAAACTTTGCGAGTTTGGAGTAATACATTTTTCGAGGCGAAGATACTCGCGCGAGTGTAGAGCTCACCTAAGAACACAAACATAATTAATTTTTTAAACTTTACCCTTCAATAAAGGCTTTCCGTCATTCAATGTCTTTTATAAAGGAATTTGTCCTCTAATATATTTCCTTTGATTTCTAATTATTGTTAAATGATAATAAAGTGTAGATATTTAATGGTATTTGTTTATTTCATATACAGAGCCTTCTGAATCATGCCTGATTTTAAGAACAATGCAAAAGAAAAAGATTATTTGTAAGGAACTTTTATATTATTATTATTATTATTATACTAATATATAGCTGCAATACCACTGACTGACTGACTGACATCAATTATTTCGCACTTGCCGGTATGGTGGAGGGTAGCGGTTTTTTGAGTCGTATAGAGGGCGTTCCAAAACCGTCGAGAAAAATACGACTTTGACCGGAAGTCGATTCTGGACCGGAAGTGGTAGCGATATCTCGGAAACGGAAAGAGATGAGGCAAAAGTGCCGGAACAAACGTTGTAGGGAATGCCCTCTAATTTCGAAAACGATACTTTTTTTTTCAAAATTGCTCAAAAAAAATTTTTCCTCGATCGTATTTATATCCTTTTCCCGCCGGTACGCCAATATGAAACGGAGCATGGCGGTGGGCGTGGCCTAACAGCATCCGCGTCGATCGCTCGTCGGGGCTCGCGCTCTCTATGTTCCGCCCGTTCAGAGCGCGCAATGAAAATATAACGACGCATTTTCGGGACGAACGATCGAAACGGCTTTACCTCGGTCAGTCGGACGGTGAGCGCGGCCGCGTGAACATCAAATTTGCTCCGCGCGGCGGGCTTTTTTAAAATATCTCAAGAAGTAGATACGTCAGAGTAACCATGTAAAGAACAATTTTGTTCAGTATGACCAGCACTATTTGTTTTTTTATTTTTTTTAATTTTTTTTAAATCGCCGTATCTCAAAAAGTACATACGTTAACGTAACCGTGTAAAGACCAATATTGTTCAGTATGACCAGCACTACTTTTTTTTTAAATTTTGTTTTTTTTTAATTTTCTAAAATCGCTATTACTCAAAAAGTACATACGTTAACGTAACCGTGTAAAGACCAATATTGTTCAGTTTGACCAGCACTACTTTTTTTTAATTTTGTTTTTTTTTTTTGAATTTTCTAAAATCGCTATTACTCAAAAAGTACATACGTCAACGTAACCGTGTAAAGACCAATATTGTTCAGTATGACCAGCACTATTCTTTTTTTAATTTTTTTTTTCAATCTTTTAAAATCATCAAATCTCGAAAAGAAGATACGTTAGCGTCACCGTGTGAAGACCAATATAGTTCAGTATGACCAGCACTACTTTTTTTTTAAATTTTTGTTTTTTTTTTAATTTTCTAAAATCGCTATTACTCAAAAAGTACATACGTTAGCGTCACCGTGTAAAGACCAATATTGTTCAGTATGACCAGCACTACTTTTTTATTTTATTTTTTTTTATTTTCTAAAATCGCTATTTCTCAAAAAGTACATACGTTAGCGTAACCGTGTAAAGGTCAATTTTGTTCAGAAACTTAAACGCCTTTAGATGGCGAGCTAAATATTTTCAAAACTGCCCTAAAATCTATTCGATCTAATACGTTTTACGACAAAAAGGGCCTCCGCGGGCCGCTTGCGCCCGCGGCCTTTACCCAACAGCTAGTACTAATATATAGCTGCAATACCACTCACTCACTCACTGACTGACATCAATTATTTCGTACTTGCCGGTATGGTGGAGGGTAGCGGTTTTTTGAGTCGTATAGAGGGCGTCCCAAAACCGTCGAGAAAAATACGACTTTGACCGGAAGTCGATTCTGGACCGGAAGTGACAGCGATATCTCGGAAACGGGGCGAGTCGGGGCAGTCACCCCGTAGAGAAAGTTGTAGAGAATGTCGTCTTATGCCGAAATCAAAAAAAAAATTTTCAAAATCGGGCAAAAAAAATTTTTCCTCGATCGTATTTATATCCTTTTCCCGCCGGTACGCCAATATGAAACGGAGCATGGCGGTGGGCGTGGCCTAACAGCATCCGCGACGAGGCATTTTCGGGACGAACGATCGAAACGGCTTTACCTCGGTCAGTCGGACGGTGAGCGCGGCCGCGTGAACATCGAATTTGCTCCGCGCGGCGGGCTTTCTTTTAAATATCTCAAGAAGTAGATACGTCAGAGTAACCATGTAAAGAACAATTTTGTTCAGTGTGACCAGCACTATTTTTTTAAATTTTTGTTTTAGTTTTTTTTTTAATTTTTTAAAATCTTCATATCTCGAAAAGTAGATACGTTAGCGTCACCGTGTAAAGACCAATATTGTTCAGTATGACCAGCACTATTTTTTTTTAAATTTTTGTTTTTTTTTTTAATTTTTTAAAATCGCCATATCTCGAAAAGTTGATACGTTAGCGTCACCGTGTAAAGACCAATTTTGTTCAGTATGACCAGCACTTTTTTTTTTAAATTTTTGTTTTTTTTTTTTTAATTTTTTAAAATCTTCATATCTCGAAAAGTAGATACGTTAGCGTCACCGTGTAAAGATCAATATTGTTCAGTATGACCAGCACTATTTGCTTTTTTTTTTTTTAATTTTCTAAAATAGCTATTACTCAAAAAGTACATACGTTAGCGTCACCGTGTAAAGACCAATATTGTTCAGTATGACCAGCACTACTTTTTTTTTAATTTTTTTTTTTAATTCTTTAAAATCGCCATATCTCGAAAAGTAGATACGTTAGCGTCACCGTGTAAAGACCAATTTTGTTCAGTATGACCAGCACTAATTTTTTTTTAAATTTTGTTTTTTTTTTAAATTTTTTAAAATCGCCATATCTCGAAAAGTAGATACGTTAGCGTCACCGTGTAAAGACCAATTTTGTTCAGAAACGTAAACGCTTTTAGATGGCGAGCTAAATATTTTCAAAACTGCCTAAAATCTATTCGATCTAATACGTTTTACGACAAAAAGGGCCTCCGCGGGCCGCTTGCGCCCGCGGCTTTTACCCAACAGCTAGTACTAATATATAGCTGCAATACCACTCACTCACTGATCTATTGACATCAATTATTTCGTACTTGCCGGTATAGTGGAGGGTAGCGGTTTTTTGAGACGTATAGAGGGTGTTCCAAAACCGTGGAGAAAAATACGACTTTGACCGGAAGTCGATTCTGGACCGGAAGTGGTAGCGATATCTCGGAAACGGGGCGAGTCGGGGCAGTCACCCCGTAGAGAAAGTTGTAGAGAATGTCGTCTTATGGCGAAATCAAAAAAAAAATTTTCAAAATCGGGCAAAAAAAAAATTCCCATACAAATCGGTCGGCCCTCGATGATACTTCCATCTCGCTTTTTTCCATCATTCAGTGCATGAGGCGAGAGCGAGAGGTGCGGAGAGAAAAGTTTTCATACGGCCGCGTTTTCGGGACGAACGATCGAAACGGCTTTACCTCGGTCAGTCGGACGGTGAACGCGGCCGCGTGAACATCGAATTTGCTCCGCGCGGTGGGCTTTCTTTTAAATATCTCAAGAAGTAGATACGTCAGAGTAACCATGTAAAGAACAATTTTGTTCAGTGTGACCAGCACTATTTTTTAAAATTTTTGTTTTAGTTTTTTTTTTAATTTTTTAAAATCTTCATATCTCGAAAAGTAGATACGTTAGCGTCACCGTGTAAAGACCAATATTGTTCAGTATGACCAGCACTATTTTTTTTTAAATTTTTGTTTTTTTTTTAATTTTTTAAAATCGCCATATCTCGAAAAGTAGATACGTTAGCGTCACCGTGTAAAGACCAATATTGTTCAGTATGACCAGCACTAATTTTTTTTTAAACTTTTGTTTTTTTTTTTAATTTTTTAAAATCGCCATATCTCGAAAAGTTGATACGTTAGCGTCACCGTGTAAAGACCAATTTTGTTCAGTATGACCAGCACTTTTTTTTTAAATTTTGTTTTTTTTTAAATTTTTTAAAATCGCCATATCTCGAAAAGTAGATACGTTAGCGTCACCGTGTAAAGACCAATTTTGTTCAGAAACATAAACGCTTTTAGATGGCGAGCTAAATATTTTCAAAACTGCCTAAAATCTATTCGATCTAATACGTTTTACGACAAAAAGGGCCTCCGCGGGCCGCTTGCGCCCGCGGCTTTTACCCAACAGCTAGTACTAATATATAGCTGCAATACCACTCACTCACTCACTGACATATATTATTTCGCACTTGCCGGTATAGTGGAGGGTAGCGGTTTTTTGAGTCGTATAGAGGGCGTCCCAAAACCGTCGAGAAAAATACGACTTTGACCGGAAGTCGATTCTGGACCGGAAGTGGTAGCGATATCTCGGAAACGGAAAGAGATGGGGCAAAAGTGCCGGAACAAACGTTGTAGGGAATGCCCTCTAATTTCGAAAACGAAACTTTTTTTTTCAAAATTGCTCAAAAAAAATTTTTCCTCGATCGTATTTCTATCCTTTTCCCGCCGGTACGCCAATATGAAACGGAGCATGGCGCTTGGGCGTGGCCTAACAGCATCCGCGACGAGGCATTTTCGGGACGAACGATCGAAACGGCTTTACCTCGGTCAGTCGGACGGTGAGCGCGGCCGCGTGAACATCGAATTTGCTCCGCGCGGCGGGCTTTCTTTTAAATATCTCAAGAGGTAGATACGTCAGAGTAACCATGTAAAGAACAATTTTGTTCAGTGTGACCAGCACTATTTTTTTAAATTTTTGTTTTAGTTTTTTTTTTAATTTTTTAAAATCTTCATATCTCGAAAAGTAGATACGTTAGCGTCACCGTGTAAAGACCAATATTGTTCAGTATGACCAGCACTATTTTTTTTTTTAATTTTTGTTTTTTTTTTTAATTTTTTAAAATCGCCATATCTCGAAAAGTAGATACGTTAGCGTCACCGTGTAAAGACCAATATTGTTCAGTATGACCAGCACTAATTTTTTTTTAAACTTTTGTTTTTTTTTTAATTTTTTAAAATCGCCATATCTCGAAAAGTTGATACGTTAGCGTCACCGTGTAAAGACCAATTTTGTTCAGTGTGACCAGCACTTTTTTTTAAAATTTTTGTTTTTTTTTTTAATTTTTTAAAATCTTTATATCTCGAAAAGTAGATACGTTAGCGTCACCGTGTAAAGATCAATATTGTTCAGTATGACCAGCACTATTTGCTTTTTTTTTTTTAATTTTCTAAAATAGCTATTACTCAAAAAGTACATACGTTAGCGTCACCGTGTAAAGACCAATATTGTTCAGTATGACCAGCACTACTTTTTTTTTAATTTTTTTTTTTTAATTTTTTAAAATCGCCATATCTCGAAAAGTAGATACGTTAGCGTCACCGTGTAAAGACCAATTTTGTTCAGTATGACCAGCACTAATTTTTTTTAAATTTTGTTTTTTTTTTAAATTTTTTAAAATCGCCATATCTCGAAAAGTAGATACGTTAGCGTCACCGTGTAAAGACCAATTTTGTTCAGAAACGTAAACGCTTTTAGATGGCGAGCTAAATATTTTCAAAACTGCCTAAAATCTATTCGATCTAATACGTTTTACGACAAAAAGGGCCTCCGCGGGCCGCTTGCGCCCGCGGCTTTTACCCAACAGCTAGTACTAATATATAGCTGCAATACCACTGACTGACTCACTCACTGACTGACATCAATTATTTCGTACTTGCCGGTATAGTGGAGGGTAGCGGTTTTTTCAGTCGTATAGAGGACGTCCCAAAACCGTCGAGAAAAATACGACTTTGACCGGAAGTCGATTCTGGACCGGAAGTGGTAGCGATATCTCGGAAACGGAAAGAGATGGGGCAAAAGTGCCGGAACAAACGTTGTAGGGAATGCCCTCTAATTTCGAAAACGATATTATTTTTCCTCGATCGTATTTCTATCCTTTTCCCGCCGGTACGCCAATATGAAACGGAGCATGGCGCTTGGGCGTGGCCTAACAGCATCCGCCCGTTCAGAGCGCGCAATGAAAATGTAACGACGCATTTTCGGGACGAACGATCGAAACGGCTTTACCTCGGTCAGTCGGACGGTGAGCGCGGCCGCGTGAACATCAAATTTGCTCCGCGCGGCGGGCTTTTTTAAAATATCTCAAGAAGTAGATACGTTAGCGTAACCGTGTAAAGACCAATATTGTTCAGTATGACCAGCACTATTTTTTAAAATTTTTGTTTTTGTTTTTTTTTTAATTTTTTAAAATCTTCATATCTCGAAAAGTAGATACGTTAGCGTCACCGTGTAAAGACCAATATTGTTCAGTATGACCAGCACTATTTGTTTTTATTTTTTTAAATTTATTTTTTTTAATTT